>CM060919.1:883792957-884992957 GCA_030737875.1 Allium sativum | reverse complement strand
CCCAACAGACGTAGGTTGTTCCGCCAGCCATAAATTTGTGTCCAATTTGAGTTACAAGAACCATAACCAGTCAAACATAAGCTATCTCATAGATGTACAGGACCAACAGGTTCTACCCATCTCATCTTTGTTCAGTAACCAAGAAATTCAATCTTAATTACATTTGGGAACATTGAAAGCTTTTTAGCTCAATTTTTCACATGTTGTTTTGTTGGTCAAAGGGGGTTTGACCGTTTTCATAATTCAATTTACTATATTTTGGAATATGATGCAGCATGTTATATTTCTATTTCATACCCATAAACGAGGTTTCAAAAGTCATACAACTTGGATTTTCAAACTGGTGTTGCACCTCAGCACTTCGATGTTGCACCCAACAGACGTGGGTTGTTCCGCCAACCATAACTTTGTATTTATTTTTGGTTACTAGAACCATAACCAGTCTGTTGACACACTTATTGGTCAAAGCTGTCACATATGGAAAATCTAAATAAGCAACGCGCTCAGGTACTGGGAACATCATCAGAAGACACAAAGCGATTTGGTCGAAATCGTAACATCAATATATACAGGCCTGAAACTCCTATCTGACGACCTCTTTTAGGCCCGAAATAGTCAATTATGGAGCATGCTCAGTAACTCTTGTAGCCCTTTGAATTAGCTTCAGGTAGAGCTTTCATTTGGGCAAAATGGGCCTACGAATTGGATGTTACGCCCGTTTCTGTGAACACGCGCGGAACTAGTATTTTGGAATGGGTTACATTTCTGTTCGGCTAGCCCCTTGGATCGTGGACTAGCCCCAGCTCGATTCACTATATTTTGGAATATGATGCACCATGTAATATTTCTATTTCATCCTCATAAATGAGTTTTCAGAGGGTATTCAGCTTAATCTTGGATTTTCAAATGGATGTTGCACCTCAAGACTTCGATGTTGCACCCAACAGACGTGGGTTGTTTCGCCAGCCATAACTTTGTGTCCATTTTGAGTTACAAGAACCATAACCAGTCAAAACGAAGCTCTCTCTGGATCAATAGGACCAACAGGTTCTACCCATCTCATCTTTGTTCGGTAACCAAGAAATTCAATCTTAATTACATTTAAGAACATCAAAAGCTTTTTTAGCTCAATTTTTCACATGTTGTTTTGTTGATCAAAGGGGGTTTGTGCGTGGTCATAATTCGATTTACTATATTTTGGAATATGATGCACCATGTTAAATTTCTATTTGATACCCATAAATGAGGTTTCAAAAGTCATAAAGTACAATCTTGGATTTTCAAGCTGATGTTGCACCTCAGGACTTCGATGTTGCACCTGACAGACGTGGGTTGTTCCGCCAACCATAACTTTGTATATATTTTGAGTTACTGGAACTATAACCAGTCTGTTGACACACTTTTTGGTCAAAGCTGTCACATATGGAAAATCTAAATAAGCAACGTGCTCAGGTACTGAGAACATCGTCAGAAGTCATAGAGCGATTTGGTCGAAATCCCATCATCAACATAAACAGGCCCGAAACTCCTATCATACGACCTCTTTTGGGTCCGAAAACATCAATTATAGGGCATGCATCGTAAAACTTGTAGCCCTCGGAATTAGCTTCAGGTAGAGCTTTCGTTTGAGCAAAATGGACCTACGGATTAGAAGTTACGCCTGTTTCCGTAGACGCGCGCAGAACTTGGATTTTGGAATTTGTGACATTTCTGTTCGGCTCCCCCCCAGGATCGTCGACTAACCCCAGCTCAATTTACTATATTTTAGAACATGTTGAACCATGTAATATTTCTATTTCATCCTCATAAATGAGTTTTTAGAGGGTATTCAGCGCAATCTTGGATTTTCAAACGGATTTTGCACCTCAAGACTTCGATGCTGCACCCAACAGACGTGGGTTGTTCCGCCAGCCATAACTTTGTGTCCATTATGGGTTACAAGAACCATAACTAGTCAAATATAAGCTCTCTCATAGATCTAAAGGACCAACAGGTTCTACCCATCTCATCTTTGTTCAGTAACAAAGAAATTCAATCTTAATTACATTTGGGAACATCGAAAGCTTTTTTAGCTTAATTTTTCACTTGTTGTTTTGTTGGTCAAAGAGGGTTTGACCGTGGTCATAATTTGATTTACTATATTTTGGAATATGATGCACCATGTTATATTTATATTTCATACCCATAAACGAGGTTTCAAAAGTCATACGGTGCAATCTTGGATTTTCAAACTGATGTTGCACATCAGGACTTCGATGTTGCACCCAACTGACGCGGGTTGTTCTTCCAACCATAAATTTGTATTTATTTTGAGTTACTGGAATCATAACCAGTCTGTTGACACACTTTTTAGTCAAAGCTGTCACATGTGGAAAATCTAAATAAGCAACATGCTTAGGTACTGAGAACATCGTTAGTAGACATAAGGCGATTTGGTCAAAATCACCTCTTTTGGGCCCGAAAACATCAATCACAGAGCTTTGCTTGGTAATCCCTGTAGCGCCCTGAATTAGCTTCAGGTAGAGCTTTCATTTCGGCAAAATGGACCTATGGATTGGAAGTTACGCCCGTTTCCGTGAACGCGCGCAGAACTTGGATTTTGGAATTGGTGACATTTATGTTCGGCTCATCCCCTAGATCGTGGACTAGCCCTGACTCGATTTAGTATATTTTGGAATATGATGCACCATGTAATATTCCTATTTCATCCTCATAAACGAATTTTCAGAGGTTATTCAGCGCAACCTTGGATTTTCAAACAGATGTTGCACCTCAAGACTTCAATGTTGCACCCAACAGACGTGGGTTGTTCTGCCGGCCATTACCTTGTGTCCACTTTGAGTTACAAGAACCATAACCAGTCAAATAGAAGCTCTCTCATGGATCTACAGGACCAACAGGTTCTACCCATCTCATCTTTGTTCAGTAACCAAGAAATTCAATCTTAATTACATTTGGGAACATCGAAAGGTTTTTTAGCTCAATTTTTCACCTGTTGTTTTGTTGGCCAAAGGGGGTTGGACCGTGGTCATAATTCGATTTACTATATTTTGGAATATGATGGACCATGTTATATTTCTATTTCATACCCATAAACGAGGTTTCAAAAGTCATATAGTGCAATCTTGGATTTTCAAACTGATGTTGCACCTCAGGACTTCGATGTTGCACCCAACAGAAGCGGGTTGTTCCGCCAACCATAACTTTGTATTTATTTTGAGTTACTGAAACCATAACTAGTCTGTTGACACACTTTTTGGTCAAAGCTTTCACATATGGAAAATCTAAACAAGCAATGTGCTCAGGTACTGAGAACATCGTCAGAAGACATAGAGCGATTTGGTCCAAATTGCAAATTAACATAAACAGGCCCGAAACTCCTATCGGACGACTTCTTTTGGGCCCAAAAACATCAATTACAAAGTAGTGCTCCGTAACTCTTGTACCCCTCTGAATTAGCTTCAGGTAGAGCTTTCGTTTGGGCAAAATAGACCTACGGATTGGAAGTTACGCCTGTTTCCATGAACACCGGTAGAACTTGGATTTTGGAATTGGTGACATTTCTGTTCGGCTCGCCCCCAGGATCGTGGACTAGCCCCGCTCGATTTACTATATTTTGGCATATGATGCACCATGTAATATTTCTATTTCATCCTCATAAACGAGTTTTCAGAGGGAATTATCTTCGATTTTCAAACGGATGTTGCACCTCAAGACATGAATGTTGCACACAACAGATGGGGGTTGTTCTGTCTACCATAACTTTGTGTCCATTTTGAGTTACAAGAATCATAACCTGTCAAAACGAAGCTCTCTCATTGATCTATAGGGCCAACAAGTTCTACCCATCTCATCTTTGTTCAGTAACCAAGAAATTCAATCTTAATGACATTTGGGAACATCGAAAGTTTTTTTTGCTCAAATTTTCACATGTTGTTTTGTTGGTCAAAGGGGGTTTGACCGTGGTCATAATTCGATTTACTATATTTTGGAATGTGATGCACCATGTTATATTTCTATTTCATACCCATAAATGAGGTTTCAAAAGTCATATAGTGCAATCTTGGATTTTCAAACTGATGTTGCACCTCAGGACTTCGATGTTGCACCCAACAGACGTGGGTTGTTCTACCAACCATAACTTTGTATTTATTTTGAGTTACTGGAACCATAACCAGTCTGTTGACACATTTTTTGGTCAAAGATGTCACATATGGAAAATCTATATAAGCAACGCGCTAGGGTACTGAGAACATCGTCAGAAGACATAGAGCGATTTGGTCGAAATCGCAACATCAACTTAAACAGGCCTGAAACTCCTATCAGACGACCTCTTTTGGGCCAGAAATCATCAATGATGGAGCAATGCTTAAAAGCACTTGTAGCCCTCTGAATTAGCCTCGGGAAGAGCTTTCGTTTGGGCAAAATGGACCTACGTATTGGAAGTTACGCCCGTTTCCATAGACGCGCGCCAAACTTGGATTTTGGAATTTGATTTTGGATCGTGGACTAGCCCCGCTTGATTTACTAAATTTTGGAATATGATGCACCATGTAATATTTCTATTCTATCCTCATAAATGAGTTTTCAGAGGGTATTATCTTCGATTTTCAAACGGATGTAGCACCTCAATACTTCAATGTTGCACCCAACAGACGTGGGTTGTTCCGCCTGCCATAACTTTGTGTCCATTTTGAGTTAAAAGAACCACAATCAGTCAAAACGAAGATCTCTCACAGATCTACAGGACCAACAGGTTCTACCCATCTCATCTCTGTTCAGTAACCAAGAAATTCAATCTTAATTATAATTGGGAACATCGAAAGCTTTTTAGCTCAATTTTTCACATGTTGTTTTGTTGGTCAAAGGGGGTTTGACCATGGTCATAATTCGATTTACTATAATTTGGAATATGATGCACCATGTTGTATGTCTATTTCGTACCCATAAACGAGGTTTCAAAAGTCATACAGCACAATCTTGGATTTTCAAACTGATGTTGCACTTCAGGGCTTCGTGTTGCACCCAACAGACATGGGTTGTTCCGCCAACCATAACTTTTTATATATTTTGAGTTACTAGAACCATAACCAGTCTGTTGACACACTTTTTGGTCAAAGCTGTCACATATGGAAAATCTAAATAAGCAATGCGCACAAGTACTGAGAACATCGTCAGAAGACAGAGCGATTTGGTCGAAATCGCAACATCAACATAAACAGGCCCGAAACTCATATCAGACAACCTCTTTTGGGCCCGAAAACATCAATTACTGAGCATGCTTCATAACCCTTGTAGGCCTCTGAATTAGCTTCAGGTTGATCTTTCGTTTGGGAAAAATAAACCTACGGGTTGGAAGTTACGCCCGTCTCCGTAGACGCGCGCAGAACTTGGATTTTGGAATTGGTGACATTTCTGTTCGGCTCGCCCCCTAGGATCGTGGACTATCCCCGGCTCGGTTTACTATATTTTGGAATATGATGCACCATGTAATAATTCAATTTCATCCTCATAAACGAGTTTTCATAGGGTATTCAGCGTAATCTTGGATTTTCAAACGGACGTTGCACCTCAAGACTTTGATGTTGCACCCAACAGACATGGGTTGTTCCGCCAGCCATAACTTTGTGTCCATTTTAAGTTACAAGAACGATAACTAGTCAAATAGAAGCACTCTCATAGATCTACAGGACCAATAGATTCTACCCATCCCATCTTTGTTCAGTAACCAAGAAATTCAATCTTAATTACAATTGGGAACATCGTAAGCTTTTTTAGCTCGATTTTTCACATGTTGTTTTATTGGTCAAAAGGGGTTTGACCGTGGTTATAATTCGATTTACTATATTTTGGAATATGATGCATCATGTTATATTTCTATTTCATACCCATAATCGAGGTTTCAAAATTCATACAGTGCAATCTTGGATTTCCAAACTGATGTTGCACCTCAGGATTTCGATGTTGCACCCAAGAGACATGGGTTGTTCCGCCAAACATAACTTTGTATTTATTTTGAGTTACTAGAACCATAGCCAGTTCGTTGACACACTTTTTGGTCAAAGCTATCACATATGGAAAATCTAAATAAGCAACGCGATCAGGTACTGAGAACATCGTCAGAAGACATAGAGCGATTTGGTCATAATATTTCTATTTCTTCCTCATAAACGAGTTTTCGGAGGGTATTATCTTTTATTTTCAAACGGATGTTGCACCTCAAGACTTCAATGCTGCACCCAATAGACGTGGGTTGTTCCGCCTGCCATAACTTTGTGTCCATTTTGAGTTGCAAGAACCATAACCAGTCAAATAAAAGTTCTCTCATAAATCTACAGGACCAATAGGTTCTACCCATCTCATCTTTGTTCAGTAACCAAGAAATTCGATCTTAATTACATTGGGGAACATCAAAAGCTTTTTAGCTCAATTTTTCACATATTATTTTGTAGGTCAAAGGGGTTTGACCGCGGTCATAATTCAATTTTCTATATTTTGGAATATGATGTAGCATGTTATATTTCTATTTCATATCCATAAACGAGGTTTCAAAAGTCATACAACTTGGATTTTCAAACTGATGTTGCACCTCAATACTTCGATGTTGCACCCAACAGACGTGGGTTGTTCCGCCAACCATAACTTTGTATTTATTTTGAGTTACTAGAACCATAACCAGTCTGTTGACACACTTTTTGGTCAAAGATGTCATATGTGGAAAATCTAAATAAGCGACGCGCTCAGGTACTGAGAACATCATCAGAAGACATAGAGCGATTGGGTCGAAATCGCAACATCAACATATACAGGCCCGAAACTCCTATCAGACGACCTCTATTCGGCCCAAAAACATCAACTACGGAGCTATTCTCTGTAGCTCCTGTAGCCCCCGGATTTAGATACAGGTAGAGCTTTCATTTAGGCAAAGTGTACCGACGAATTGGAAGTTATGTCTGTTTCCGTGAACACGCGCAGAACTAGGATTTTGGAATGGGTAACATTTCTGTTCGGCTAGCCCCCTGGATCGTGGACCAGCCCCGGCTCGATTTACTATATTTTGGAATATGATGCACCATGTAGTGTTTCTATTTCATCCCCATAAACGAGTTTTCAGAGGGTATTCAGCGCAATCTTTGATTTTCAAACGGATGTCGCACATCATGACTTCGATGTTGCACCCAACAGACATGGGTTGTTCCGCCAGCCTAACTTTTTGTCCATGTTGAGTTACAAGAACCATAACCAGTCAAAACGAAGCTCTCTCATGGATCGACAGGACCAATAGGTTCTACCCATCTTATCTTTGTTCATTAACCAAGAAATTCAATCTTAATTACATTTAGGAACATCAAAAGCTTTTTTAGCTCAATTTTTCACATGTTGTTTTGTTGGTCAAAGGGGGTTTAAGCGTGGTCATAATTCGATTTACTATATTTTGAAATATGATGCACCATGTTAAATTTCTATTTCATACCCATAAACGGGGTTTCAAAAGTCATAAAGTACAATCTTGGATTTTCAAACTGATGTTGCACCTCAGGACTTCGATGTTGCATCCAACAGACGTGGGTTGTTCGCCAACCATAGCTTTGTATATATTTAGAGTTACTGGAACAATAACTAGTCTGTTGACACACTTTTTGGTCAAAGCTGTCACATATGGAAAATCTAAATAAGCAACGCGCTCAAGTACTGAGAACATCGTCAGAACACATAGAGCGATTTGGTCGAAATCGCAACATAAACAGGCCCGAAACTCCTATCAGACGACCTCTTTTGGGCCCGAAAACATCAATTATGGAGCGTGCTTCGTAACACTTGTATCCCTCTGAATTAGCTTCAGGTTGAGCTTTCGTTTAGGCAAAATGGACCTACGGATTAGAAGTTACGCCCGTTTCCTTAGACGCGTGCAGAACTTTGAATTTGGTATTAGTGACATTTCTGTTCGGCTCGCCCCCCCAGGATCGTGGACTAGCCCCGGCTTGATTTACTATATTTTGGAACATGATGAACCATGTAATATTTCTATTTCATCCTCATAAATGAGTTTTCAGAGGGTATTCAGTGCAATCTTGGATTTTCAAACGGATGCTGCACCTCAAGACTTCGGTGTTGCACCCAACAGACGTGGGTTGTTCCGCCAGCCATAACTTTGTGTCCATTATGAGTTACAAGAACCATAACCAGTCAAATATAAGCTCTCTCATAGATCTACAGGACAATAGGTTCTACCCATCTCATCTTTGTTCAGTAACAAAGAAATTCAATCTTAACTACATTTGGGAACATCGAAAGCTTTTTTAGCTTAATTTTTTACTTGTTGTTTTGTTGGTCAAAGAGGGTTTGACCATGGTTATAATTCGATTTACTATATTTTGGAATATGATGCACCATGTTATATTTCTATTTCATATCCGTAAACGAGGTTTCAAAAGTCATACAATGCAATCTTGGATTTTCAAACTGACGTTGCACATCAGGACTTCGATGTTGCACCCAACTGACGCGGGTTGTTCTGCCAACCATAAATTTGTATTTATTTTGAGTTACTGGAACCATAACCAGTCTATTGACATACTTTTTGGTCAAAGCTGTCACATATGAAAAATTTAAATAAGCAACGTGCTCAGGTACTGAGAACATCGTCAGAAGAGATAGAGCGATTTGGTCAAAATCGCAACATCAACATAAATAGGCCTAAAAATCCTATCAGACGACCTCTTTCGGGCCCGAAAACATCAATCACAGAGATTTGCTCTGTGGCCCCTGTAGCACTCTGAATTAGCTTCAGGTAGTGCTTTCATTTGGGCAAAATGGACCTACGGATTGGAAGTTACGCCCGTTTCCATGAACGAGCGCTGAACTTGGATTCTGGAATTGGTGACATTTCTGTTCGGCTCGCCCCCCTGAATCGTGGACTAGCCCCTGCTCGATTTACTATATTTTGGAATATGATGAACCATGTAATATTTCTATTTCATCCTAATAAACAAGTTTTCAGAGGGTATTCGGCGCAATCTTGGATTTTCAAACGGATGTTGCACCTCAAGACTTCGATGTTGAACCCAACAGACGTGGGTCTTTCTGCAAGCCATTACTTTGTGTCCACTTTGAGTTACAAGAACCATAACCAGTCAAATAGAAGCTCTCTCATGGATCTAAAGGACCAACAGGTTCTACCCATCTCATCTTTTTTCAGTAACCAAGAAATTCAATCTTAATTACATTTGGGAACATCGAAAGATTTTTTAGCTCAATTTTTCACATGTTGGACAAAGGGGGTTTAACCGTGGTCATAATTCGATTTACTATATTT
Source organism: Allium sativum (assembly GCA_030737875.1). Lineage (NCBI taxonomy): Eukaryota > Viridiplantae > Streptophyta > Magnoliopsida > Asparagales > Amaryllidaceae > Allium > Allium sativum. The sequence continues at coordinate 884,983,641 of CM060919.1, read as the reverse complement.
TGAAATATGATGGACCACGTTATATTTCTATTTCATACCCATAAACGAGTTTTCAAAAGTCATATGGTGCAATCTTGGATTTTCAAACTGATGTTGCACCTCAGGGCTTCGATGTTCCACCCAACAGAAGTGGGTTGTTCCGCCAACCATAACTTTGTATTTATTTTGAGTTACTGAAACCATAACTAGTCTGTTGACACACTTTTTGGTCAAAGCTTTCACATATGGAAAATCTAAACAAGCAACATGCTCAGGTACTGAGAACATCGTCTGAAGATATAGAGCGATTTGGTTGAAATCACAAATTAACATAAACAGGCCCGAAACTCCTATTAGACCACCTCTTTTGGGCCCAAAAACATCAGTTACAAAGTAGTGCTCCGTAACTCTTGTAGCCCTCTGAGTTAGCTTCAGGTAGAGCTTTCGTTTGGGCAAAATAGACCTATGGATTGGAAGTTACGCCCATTTCCGTGAACACGCGTAGAACTTGGATTTTGGAATTGGTTATATTTCTGTTCGGCTCGCGCCCTGGATCGTGGACTTACCCTGGCTCGATTTACTATATTTTGGAATATGATGCACCATGTAATATTTCTATTTCATCCTCATAAATGAGTTTTCAGAGGGTATTATCTTGGATTTTCCAACTGAAGTTGCACCCCAAGACTTCAATGTTGCACCCAACAGACGTGGGTTGTTCCGCCTACCATAACTTTATGTCCGTTTTGAGTTACAAGAATCATAACCAGTCAAAACGAAGCTCTCTCATAGATCTACAGGACCAATAAGTTCTACCAATCTCATCTTTGTTCATTAACCTAGAAATTCAATTTTAATTACATTTGGGAACATCGAAAGGTTTTTAGCTCAAATTTTCACATGTTGTTTTGTTGGTCAAAGGGTGTTTGACCGTGGTCATAATTTGATTTACTATATTTTGAAATATGATGCACCATGTTATATTTCTATTTCATACCCATAAACGAGGTTTCAAAAGTCATACAGTGCAATCTTGGATTTTCAAACTGATGTTGCACCTCAGGACTTCGATGTTGCACCCAACAGACGTGGTTTTTCTGCCAACCATAACTTTTTATTTATTTTGAGTTACTGGAACCATAACCAGTCTATTGACACACTTTTTGGTCAAAGTTGTCACATGTGGAAAATCTAAATAAGCAATGCGCTTAGGTACAGAGACCATCGTCAGAAAACATAGAGAGATTTGGTCGAAATCACAACATCAACATAAACAGGCCCGAAACTCCTATCAGACGACCTCTTTGCGGCCAGAAATCATCAATTACGGAGAAATGCTCCAAATCACTTGTAGCCCTTTGAATTAGCCTCTGGTTGAGCTTTCGTTTGGGCAAAATGGACCTATGGATTGGATGTTACGCCCGTTTCCGTAGAAGCGGACTGAAATTGGATTTTGGATCGTGGACTAGCCCCGGCTCGATTTACTAAATTTTGGAATATGATGCACCATGTAATATTTCTATTTCATCCTCATAAACAAGTTATCAGAGGGTATTATCTTGGATTTTCAAACGGATGTTGCACCTCAAGACTTCAATGTTGCACCCAACAGACGTGGGTTGTTCCGCTTGCCATAACTTTGTGTCCATTTTGAGTTACAAGAACCATAACCAGTCAAAACAAAGCTCTCTTATAGATCTATAGGACCAACAGGTTCTACCCATCTCATCTTTGTTCAGTAACCAAGAAATTCATTCTTAATTACATTTGGGAACATCAAAAGCATTTTAGCTCAATCTTTCACATGTTGTTTTGTTGGTCAAAGTGGGTTTGACCATGGTCGTAATTCGATTTACTATATTTTGGAATATGATGCACCATGTTATATTTCTATTTCGTACCCATAAACAAGGTTTCAAAAGTGATATAGCACAATCTTGGATTTTGAAACTAATGTTGCACCTCAGGACTTCGATGTTGCACCCAACAGACATGGGTTGTTCCGCCAACCATAACTTTATATATATTTTGAGTTACTGGAACCATAACCAGTCTGTTGACACACTTTTGATCAAAGTTGTCACATATGGAAAATCTAAATAAGCAATGCGCACAAGTACTGAGAACATCGTCAGAAGACAGAGCGATTTGGTCGAAATCGCAACATCAACATAAACAGGCCCGAAACTCATATCAGACAACCTCTTTTGGGCCCGAAAACATCAATTACTGAGCATGCTTCATAACTCTTGTATCCCTCTGAATTAGCTTCAGGTAGATCTTTCGTTTGGGCAAAATAAACCTACGGGTTGGAAGTCACGCCTGTTTACGTAGACGCGCGCAGAACATGGATTTTGGAATTGGTGACATTTCTGTTTGGCTCGCCCCCCTAGGATCGTGGACTAGCCCTGGCTCGGTTCACTATATTTTGGAATATGATGCACCACGTAATATTTGCATTTCATCCTCATAAATGAGTTTTCAGAGGGTATTCAGCGCAATCTTGGATTTTCAAACGGATGTTGCACCTCAAGACTTCGATGTTGCACCCAACAGACATGGATTGTTCCGCCAACCATAACTTTGTGTCCATTTTGAGTTACAAGAACGATAACTAGGCAAATAGAAGCTCTCTCATAGATCTACATGACCAACAGGTTCTACTCATCTCGTCTTTGTTCAGTAACCAAGAAATTCAGTCTTAATTACAATTGGGAACATCGTAAGCTTTTTTAGCTCAATTTTTCACATGTTGTTTTTTTGGTCAAAAGGGGTTTGACCGTGGTCATAATTCGATTTACTATATTTTGGAATATGATGCACCGTATTATATTTCTATTTCATACCCATAATCGAGGTTTCAGAAGCCATACAGTGCAATCTTGGATTTTTAAACTGACGTTGCACCTCAGGACTTCGATGTTGCCAACCATAACTTTGTATTTATTTTGAGTTACTAGAACCATAACCAGTCTGTTGACACACTTTTTGATCAAAGCTGTCACATATGGAAAATCTAAATAAGCAACGTGCTCAGGAACTGAGAACTTTGTCAGAAGACATAGAGCGATTTGGTCACAATCGCAACATCAAGAGGCCCGAAACTCCTATCAGACGACCTCTTTTGGGCCGAAAAACATCAATTACGGAGCTTTGCTCAGTATCCCTTGTAGCCCTTTGAATTAGCTTCAGGTAGAGCTTTCGTTTAAGCAAAATAGACCTACGGATTGGAGGTTACTCACGTTTCCATGAACGCGCCCAGAACTTAGATTTTGGAATTGGTGACATTTCTGTTCAGCTCGCCCCCCTGGATCGTGGACTGACCCCGGCTTGATTCACTATATTTTGGAATATGATGTAGCATGTTATATTTCTATTTCATCACCATAAACGAGTTTTCAAAAGTCATACAGTACAATCTTCGATTTTCAAACTGATGTTGCACCTCAAGACTTCGATGTTGCACCCCAAAGACGTGGGTTGTTCCGCCAGGCAAAACTTTTGTCCATTTTGAGTTACAAGAACAATAACCAGCCAAAATAGAAGCTCTCTCATGGATCTACAAGACCAAGAGGTTCTACCCATCTCATCTTTGTTCAATAACCAAGAAATTCAATCTTAATTACATTTGGGAACATCGAAATGTTTTTTAGCTCAATTTTTCACATGTTGTTTTGTTGGTCAAAGGGGGTTTGACCGTGGTCATAATTCGATTTACTATATTTTGGAATATGATGCACCATGTTATATTTCTATTTCATACCCATAAACGAGGTTTTAAAAGTCATACAGTGTAGTCTTGGATTTTCAAACAGATGTTGCACCTTAGGATCTCGATGTTGCACCCAAAAGATGTGGGTTGTTCTGCCAACCATAACTTTGTATTTATTTTGAGTTATTGGAAACATAACCAGTCTATTGATACACTTTTTGGTCAAAGCTGTCACATATGGAAAATCTAAATAAGCAACGCGCTCAGATACTGAGAACATCGTCAGAAGACATAGAGCAATTTCGTCGAAATCGCAACATAAACATAAACAGGCCCGAAACTCCTATCAGACGACCTCTTTTGAGCCCTAAAACATCAATTACGAAGCATTGCTTCATAACCCTTGTAGGCCTCTGAACTAGCATCAGGTAGAGCTTTTGTTTGGGCAAAATGGACCTATGGATAGGAAGTTACGCCCGTTTCCGTGAACACGCGCAGAACTTGGATTTTGGAATTGGTGACATTTCTGTTCGGCCCCCCTAGATCGTGGATTAGCCCCAACTCGATTTACTATATTTTTGAATGTGATGCACAATGTAATTTTTCTATTTCATCCTCATAAACGAGTTTTCAGAGGGTATTATCTTGGATTTTCAAACGGATGTTGCACCTCAAGACTTCAGTGTTGCACCCAACAGACGTGGGTTGTTCCGCCTACCATAACTTTGTGTTCATTTTGAGTTACAAGAACCATAACCAGTCAAAATGAAGCTCTGTCATAGATCTACAGGACCAAAAGGTTATACCAATCTCATCTTTGTTTAGTAACCAGGAAATTCAATCTTAATTACATTTGGGAACATCGAAAGCTTTTTTAGCTCAATTTTTCACATGTTGTTTTGTTGGTCAAAGGGGGTTTGACCGTGGTCATAATTCGATTTACTATATTTTGGAATATGATGCACCATGTTATATTTCTATTTTATACCTATAAATGAGGTTTCAAAAGTCATACAGTACAATCTTGGATTTTCAAACTGATGTTGCACCTCAAGACTTCAATGTTGCGCCCAACAGACGTGGGTTGTTCCGTCAACCATAACTTTGTATATATTTTGAGTTACTGGAACCATAACTAGTCTATTGACACACTTTTTAGTCAAAGCGGTCACATATGGAAAATCTAAATAAGCAACGCGATCAGGTACTGGGAACATCGTCAGAAGACATAGGGTGATTTGGTCGAAATCGCAACATCAACATAAACAGGCTCGAAACTCCTATCGGACGACCTCTTTTGGGCCCGAAAACATCAGTTACGGAGCATCCTCCATAACTCTTGTACCACTCTGAATTAGCTTCAGATAGAGCTTTCATTTGGGCAAAAAGGACCTATGGATTGGAAGTTACGCCCATTTCCGTAGACGCGTGCAGAACATGGATTTTGGAATTGGTGACATTTCTGTTCGGCTCGCCCCCACAGGATCGTGGACTAGCCCTGGCTCGATTTACTATATTTTGGAATATGATGCACCATGTAATATTTCTATTTCTTCCTCATAAACTAGTTTTCAGAGGGTATTGAGTGCAATCTTGGATTTTCAAAAGGATGTTGCACCTCAAGACTTCGATGTTGCACCCAAAAGACGTGGGTTGTTCCGCCAGCCACAACTTTATGTCCATTTTTAGTTACAAGAACCATAACCAGTCAAATAGAAGCTCTCTCATAGATCTATAGGACCAACAGGTTCTACCCATCTCATCATTGTTTAGTAACCAAGAAATTCAATCTTAATCACGTTTGGGAACATCGAAAGCTTTTTATCTCAATTTTCCACATGTTGTTTTGTTGGTCAAAGGGGGTTTGACCGTGTTCATAATTCGATTTACTATATTTTGGAATATGATGCACCATATTATATTTCTATTTCATACATGTAAACGAGGTTTCTAAAGTCATCCAGTGCAATCTTGGATTTTCAAACTGATGTTGCACCTCAGGACTTCGATATTGCACACAACAGACGTGGGTTGTTCTGCCAACCATAACTCGTATTTATTTTGAGTTACTGGAACCATAACCAGTCTTTGGACACACTTTTTGGTCAAAGCTGTCACATATGGAAAATCTAAATTAGCAACGCACTCAGTACTGAGAACATCGTCAGAAGACATAGAGCGATTTGGTCGAAATCGCAACATCAACATAAATAGGCCCGAAACTCCTATCAGACGAACTCTTTTGGACCCGAAAACATCAATTACGAAGCAATGCTCCGTAGATCTTGTATCCCTCTGAATTAGCTTCAGGTAGAGCTTTCGTTTGGAAAAAATGGACCTACGGATTGGAAGTAACGCCCGTTTCCATGAACACGCGCAGAACTTGGATTTTGGAATTGGTGACATTTCTGTTCGGCTCGCCCCCCTGGATCATAGGCTAGCCTCGTCTCGATTTACTATATTTTGGAATATGATGCACCATGTAATATTTCTATTTTATCCTCATAAACGAGTTTTCAGAGCTTATTCAGCGCAATCTTGGATTTTCAAACGGATGTTGCACCTCAAGACTTCAATGTGGTACCCAACAGACGTGGTTTGTTCCGCCTACCATAATTTATTTTCCATTTCGAGTTACAAAAACCATAACCAGTCAAAACGAAGATCTCTCAAAGATCTACAGGACCAACACGTTCTACCCATCTCATCTTTGTTCAGTAAACAAGAAATTCAATCTTAATTACATTTGGGAACATCGTAAGCTTCTTTAACTCAATATTTCACATGTTGTTTTGTTAGTCAAAGGGGGTTTGACCATGGTCATAATTCGATATACTATATTTTGGAATATGATGCACCATTTTATATTTCTATTTCATACCCATAAACGAGGTTTCAAAAGTCATACAGTACAATCTTGGATTTTCAAACTGATGTTGCACCTCAGGACTTCGATGTTGCACCCAACACATGTGGGTTGTTCCGCCAACCATAAATTTGTATTTATTTTGAGTTACTGGAACCATGACCAGTCTGTTGATACACTTTTTGGTCAAAGGTGTCACATATGGAAAATCTAAATAAGCAACGCGCTCAGGTATTGATAACATCGTCAGAAGACATAGAGCGATTTGGTCGAAATCGCAACATCAACATAAACAGGCCGGAATCTCCTATTAGACGACCTCTTTTGGGCCCGAAAACATCAATTACAGAGCATGCTCAGTAACTCTTGTAGCACTCTGAATTAGCATCAGGCAGAGCTTTCGTTTGGGCACAATGGACCTACGAATTGAAAGTTATGCCCGTTTCCGTGAACATGCGCAAAACTTGGATTTTGGAATTGGCGACATTTTTATTCGGCTCGCCCCTGGATCGTGGACTAGCCCCTGCTCGATTTACTATATTTTGGAATATGATGACCCATGTAATATTTCTATTTCATCCTCATAAACGAGGTTTCAAAGGGTATTCAGCGCAATCTTGGATTTTCAAACGGATGTTGCACCTCAAGACTTCAATGTTGCACCCAACAGACGTGGATTGTTCTGCCTGCCATAACTTTGTGTCTATTTTGAGTTACCAGAACCATAACCAGTCAAAACGAAGCTCTCTCATAGATCTACAAGACCAACAAATTCTACCCATCTTATCTTTTTTTGATAACCAAGAAATTCAATCTTAATTACATTTGGGAACATCGAAAGCTTTTTTAGCTCAATTTTTCATATGTTGTTTTATTGGTCAAAGGGGATTTGTCCGTGGTCATAATTCGATTTACTATATTTTGGAATATGATGCACTATGTTATATTTTTATTTCATAACCATAAACGAGGTTTCAAAAGTCATACAGTGCAATCTTGGAATTTCAAACTGATGTTGCACCTCAGGACTTCGATGTTGCACCCAACAGACGTGGGTTGTTCCGCCAACCATAACTTTGTATTTATTTTGAGTTATTGGAACCATAACCAGTCTGTTGACACACTTTTTGGTCAAAGTTGTCACATATGGAAAATCCAAATAAGCAACGCGCTCTGGAACTGATAATATCGTCAGAAGACATAGAGCGATTTGGTCGAAATCGCAACATCAACATAAAAATGGCCGAAACTCCTGTCAGACGACCTCTTTTGGGCCCGAAAACATCAATTACGGAGCAAGACTCTGTATCTCTTATAGTCCTCTGAATTAGCTTCAGGTAGAGCTTTCGTTTGGGCAAAATGGACCTACGGATTGGAAGTTATGCCCGTTTCCGTGAACACGCGCATAATTTGGATTTTGAAATTGATGACATTTTTGTTCGACTCGCCCCCTGTATCGTGGACTGGCCCCAGCTCGATTTACTATATTTTGGAATATGATGCACCATGTAATATTTCTATTTAATCCTCATAAACGAGTTTTCAGAGGGTATTCAGCGCAATCTTGGATTTTCAAGCGGATGTTGCACCTCAAGACTTCAATGTTGCACCATTGTCATAATTAGATTTACTATATTTTGGAATATGATGCACCATGTTATATTTCTATTTCATACCCATAAACGAGTTTTCAAAAGTCATACAGTGCAATCTTGGATTTTCAAACTCATGTTGCACCTCAGGACTTCGATGTTGCGCCCAACAAACGTGGGTTGTTCCGCCAACCATAACTTTGTAATTATTTTGAGTTACTAGAACCATAACCAGTCTGTTGACACACTTTTTTATCAAAGCTATCACATAAGGAAAATCTAAATAAGCAACGCGCTCAGGTACTGAGAACATCATCAGAAGACATAGAGCGATTTGGTCGAAATCGCAACATTAACATAAACATGCCCGAAACTCCTATCAGACGACCACTTTAGGCCCGAAAGCATCAATTACAGAGCATGCTCTGTATCTTTTGTAGCCCTCTGAATTAGCTTCAGGTAGAGCTTTCGTTTGGGCAAAATGGACCGACGGATTGGAAGTTATGCCCGTTTCCGTAGACGTGCGCAGAACTTGGATTTTGGAATTGGTGACATTTCTGCTCGGCTCGCCCCCCCAGGATCGTGGACTAGCCCCGGCTTGATTTACTATATTTTGGAATTTGATGAACCATGTAATATATCTATTTCATCCTCATAAACGAGTTTTCAGAGGGTACTCAGCGCAATCTTGGATTTTCAAATGGATGTTGCACCTCAAGACTTCGATATTGCACCCAACAGATGTTGGTTGTTCCGCCAGCCATAACTTTGTGTCCATTTTGAGTTACAAGAATCATAACCAGCCAAATAGAAGCTCTCTTATAGATCTACAGGACCAACACGTTCTACCCGTCTCATCTTTGTTCAGTAACCAAGAAATTCAATCTTAATTACATTCGGGAACATCGAAAGTTTTTTAGCTCAATTTTCCATGTGTTGTTTTGTTGGTCAAAAGGGGTTTGACCGTGGCCATAATTCAATTTACTATATTTTGGAATATGATGCACCATGCTATATTTCTATTTCATACCTATAAACGCGGTTTCAAAAGTCATACAGTGCAATCTTGGATTTTCAAACTGATGTTGCACCTCAGGACTTCGATTTTGCACCCAGTACACGTGGGTTGTTCAGCCAGCCATAACTTTGTATTTATTTTGAGTTACTGGAAACGTAACTAGTCTATTGACACACTTTTTGGTCAAAGCTGTCACATATGAAAAATCTAAATAAGCAGTGCGCTCAAGTACTGAGAACATTGTAAGAAGACATAGAGCGATTTGGTCGAAATCGCAACATCAACATAAACAGGCCCGAAACTCCTATCAGACGATGTCTTTTGGGCCCGAAAACATCAATTACGGGTCAATGCTCCGTAGCTCTTGTAGCCCTATGAATTAGCTTCAGGTAGAGCTTTTGTTTGGACAAAATGGACCTACGGATTGGAAGTTACGCCCGTGACCGTGAACACGCGTAGAACATGGATTTTGGAATTGGTGACATTTCTGTTCGGCTCGCCCCCCTGGATCGTGGACTAGCCCCGACTCAATTTACTATATTTTTGAATATGATGCACCATGTAATATTTCTATTTCATCCTCATAAACAAATTTTTAGATGGTATTCAGTGCAATCTTGGATTTTCAAACGGATGTTGCACCTCAAGACTTCAATGGGTGCAACATCGAAGTCCTGAGGTGCAACATCAGTTTGAAAATCCAAGATTGCACTGTATGACATTTGAAAACTCGTTTAAGGGTATGAAATAGAAATATAACATGGTGCGTCATATTCCAAAATATAGTAAATCGAATGATGACCACGGTCAAACCCCCTTTGACCAAAAAAACAACATGTAAAAATTGAGCTAAGAAAGCTTTCGATGTTCCCAAATGTCATTAAGATTGAATTTCTTGGTTACTGAACTAAGATGAGATGGGTGGAACCTGTTAGTCCTGCATATCTATAAGAGAGCTTTGTTTTGACTGGTTATGGTTCTTGTAACTCAAAATGGACACAAAGTTATGGCTGGTGGAACAACCCACGTCTGTTGGGTGCAACATCGAAGTCTTGAGGTGCAATATCCGTTTGGAAATCCAAGATTGCACCAAATACCCTCTGAAAACTCGATTATTAGGATGAAATAGAAATATTATATGGTGCATCATATTCCAAAATATAGTAAACCGAGCCGGGGCTAGTCCACGATTCAGGGGGGGCGAGTCGAACAGAAATGTCACCAAATCCAGAATCCAAGTTCAGCGCGCGTTCATGGAAACGGGCGTAACTTTCAATCCGTAGGTCCATTTTGCCCAAATGAAAGCTGTACCTGAAGCTAATTCAGAGGGCTACAGGAGTTATGGAGCAAGGCTTTGTAATTGATGTTTTCGGGCCCAAAAGAGGTCCTTTGATAGTAGTTTCGGGCATGTTTATGTCGATGTTGCGATTTTGACCAAATCGCTCTATGTCTTCTTACGATGTTCTAAGTACTTGAGCGCGTTGCTTATTTAGATTTTCCATATGTGACAGCTTTGACCAAAAAGTGTGTCAACAGACTGGTTATGGTTCGAGTAACTCAAAATAAATACAAAGTTATGGTTCACGGATCAACCCACGTCTGTTGGGTGCAACGTCGAAGTCCTGAGGTGCAACATCAGTTTGAAAATCCAAGATTGCACTGTATGACATTTGAAAACTCGTTTAAGGGTATGAAATAGAAATATAACATGGTGCGTCATATTCCAAAATATAGTAAATCGAATGATGACCACGGTCAAACCCCCTTTGACGCAAAACAACAAGTGAAAAATTGAGCTAAGAAAGCTTTCGATGTTCCCAAATGTCATTAAGATTGAATTTCTTGGTTACTGAACTAAGATGAGATAGGTGGAACCTATTAGTCCTGAATATCTATGAGAGAGCTTCGTTTTGATAGGTTATGGTTCTTGTAACTCAAAACAGACACAAAGTTATGGCTGGCGGAACAACCCACGTCTGTTGGGTGCAACATCGAAGTTTTGAGGTGCAACATCCATTTGAAAATCCAAAATTGCGCCGAATACCCTCTGAAAACTCGATTATTAGGATGAAATAGAAATATTACATGGTGCATCATATTTCAAAATATAGTAAATCGAGCCAAGGCTAGTCCACGATTCAGGGGGGGCGAGCCGAACAGAAATGTCACCAAATCAAAAATCCAAGTTCAGCGCGCGTTCACGGAAAGGAGCGTAACTTCCAATCCGTAGGTCCATTTTGCCCAAATGAATGTTGTACCTGAAGCTAATTCAAAGGGCTACAAGGGTTACGGAGCGAAGCTCCGTAATTGTTGTTTTCGGGCCCAAAAGAGGTCGTTTGATAGGAGTTTCAGGCCTGTTTATGTTGATGTTCCGATTTTGACCAAATCGCTCTATGTCTTCTGATGATGTTCTCAGTACCTGAGTGTGTTGCTTATTTAGATTTTCCATATGTGACAGCTTTGCCCAAAAAGTGTGTCATCGGACTGGTTATGGTTCCAGTAACTCAAAATAAATACAAAGTTATGGTTCGCGGAACAACCCACGTCTATTGGGTGCAACATCGAAGTCCTGAGGTGCAACATCAGTTTGAAAATCCAAGATTGCACTATATGACATTTGAAAACTCGTTTAAGGGTATGAAATAGAAATATAACATAGTGCGACATATTCCAAAATATAGTAAATCGAATTATGACCACGGTCAAACCTCCTTTGACCAACAAAACAACATGTGAAAAATTTCTTGGTTATTTAAGTAAGATGAGATGGGTGGAACATGTTAGTCCTGCATTTCTACGAGAGAGCTTCGTTTTGACTGGTTATGGTTCTTGTAACTCAAAACGGACACAAAGTAATGGCTGGCGGAACAACCCACGTCTGTTGGGTGCAACATCGAAGTCTTGAGGTACAACATCCGTTTGATAATCCAAGATTGCGCTGAATACCCTCTGAAAACTCGTTTATTAGGATTAAATAGAAATATTACAAGGTGCATCATATTCCAAAATATAGTAAATCTACAAGGGACTAGTCCACGATTCGGGGGGGGGGGGGGGGGGCGAGCCAAACAGAAATGTCACCAATTCTAGAATCCAAGTTCAACGCGCGTTCACGGAAACGGGCGTAACTTCCAATCCGTAGGTCCATTTTGCCCGAACGAGAGCTCCGCCTGAAGATAATTCAGAGGGCAACAAGAGTTACGGAGCATAGCTCTGTAAATGATGTTTTTGAGCCCAAAATAGGTCGTTTGATAGGAGTTTCGGGCCTGTTTATGTTGATGTTGTGTTTTCTACCAAATCGCTCCATGTCTTCTGACGATGTTCTTAGTACCTGAGCGCGTTGCTTATTAAGATTTTCCATATGTGATAGCTTTGACCAAAAAGTGTGTCAACAGACTCCTTATGGTTCCAGTAACTCAAAATAAATACAAAGTTATGGTTCGCGGAACAACCCACGTCTGTTGGGTGCAACATCGAAGTCCTGAGGTGCAACATCAGTTTGAAATTCCAAGATTGCACTATATGACATTTGAAAACTCGTTTAAGGGTATGAAATAGAAATATAACATGGTGCATCATATTCCAAAATATAGTAAATCGAATTATGACCACGGTCAAACCCCCTTTGACCCACAAAACAACATGTAAAAAATTGAGCTAAGAAAGCTTTCGATGTTCCTAAACGTCATTAAGATTGAATTTCTTGGTTACTGAACTAAGATGAGATGGGTGGAACCTGTTAGTCCTGCATATCTATGAGAGAGCTACATTTTGACTAGTTATGGTTCTTGTAATTCAAAACGGACACAAAGTTATGGCTGGCGGAACAACCCACGTCTGCTGGGTGCAACATCGAAGCTTAAGGTGCAACATCCGTTTGAAAATCCAAGATTGCGCCGAATACCCTCTGAAAACTCGTTTATTAGGATTAAATAGAAATATTACAAGGTGCATCATATTCCAAAATATATTAAATCTAGCCGGGGCTAGTCCACGATTCTGGGGGGGCGAGCTGAACAGAAATATCACCAATTCCAGAATCCAAGTTCAGCGCGCGTTCACGGAAACGGGAGTAAGTTAAAATCCGTAGGTCCATTTTGCTCAAACGAAAGCTCTGCCTGAAGCTAATTCAGAGAGCTACAAGGGTTACGGAGCAAAGCTCCGTAATTGATGTTTTCGAGCCCAAAAGAGGTCGTTTGATGGGAGTTTCGGGCCTGTTTATGTTGATGTTGCGATCTCTACCAAATCGCTCCATGTCTTCTGACGATGTTCTCAGTACCTGAGTGCGTTGCTTATTAAAATTTTCCATATTTGATAGCTTTGACAAAAAAGTTTGTCAACAGACTGGTTATGGTTCCAGTAACTCAAAATAAATACAATATTATGGTTCGCGGAACAACCCACGTCTGTTGGGTGCAACATCGAAGTCCTGAGGTGCAACATCAGTTTGAAAATCCAAGATTGCACTGTATGACATTTGAAAACTCGTTTAAAGGTATGAAATAGAAATATAACATGGTGCATCATATTCCAAAATATAGTAAATCGAATTATAACCACGGTCAAACCCCCTTTGACCGACAAAACAACATGTGAAAAATTGAGCTAAGAAAGCTTTCGATGTTCCCAAATGTCATTAAGATTGAATTTCTTGGTTACTGAATTAAGATGAGATGGGTGGAACCTGTTAGTCCTGCATATCTGTGAGAGAGTTTCATTTTGACTAGTTATGGTTCTTCTAACTCAAAACGGACACAAAGTTAGGGCTGGCGGAACAACCCACGTCTGTTGGGTGCAACATCGAAGTCTTGAGGTGCAACATCCGTTTGAAAATCCAAGACTGCGCCGAATACCCTCTGAAAACTCGTTTATTAGGATGAAATAGAAATATTACATGATGCATCATATTCCAAAATATAGTAAATCGAGTCGGGGCTAGTTCACGATTCAGGGGGGCGAGCCGAACAGAAATATCAACAATTCCAGAATCCAAGTTCAGCGCACGTTCACGGAAACAGGCGTAACTTCCAATCCGTAGGTCCATTTTGCCCAAACGAAAGCTCTACCTGAAGCTAATTCATAGGGCTACAAGAATTAATGAACAAAGCTACATAATAGACGTTTTCGGGCCCAAAATAGGTCGTTTGATAGGAGTTTCGGGGCTGTTTATGTTGATGTTGCGATTTTGACCAAATCACTCTATGTCTTCTGACGATGTTCTCAGTACCTAAGCACGTTGCTTATTTAGATTTTCCATATGTGACAGCTTTGACCTAAAAGTGTGTCAATAGACTGGTTATGGTTCCAGTAACTCAAAATAAATACAAAGTTATGGTTCGTGGAACAACCCACGTCTATTGGGTGCAACATCGAAGTCCTGAGGTGCAACATCAGTTTGAAAATCCAAGATTGCACTGTATGACAATTCAAAACTCGTTTAATGGTATGAAATAGAAATATAACATGGTGCATCATATTCCAAAATATAGTAAATCGAATTATGACCACAGTCAAACCCCCTTTGACCAACAAAACAACATGTGAAAAATTGAGCAAAGAAAGCTTTCGATGTTCCCAAATGTCATTTAGATTGAATTTCTTGGTTACTGAACTAAGATGAGATGGGTGGAACCTATTAGTCCTGCATATCTATGAGAGAGCTTCGTTTTGACTGGTTATGATTCTTGTAACTCAAAACGGACACAAAGTTACGGCTGGTGGAACAACCGACGTCTGTCGGGTGCAACATCGAAGTTTTGAGGTGCAACATCCATTTGAAAATTCAAGATTGCGCCGAATACCCTCTGAAAACTCGTTTATTAGGATGAAATAGAAATATTACGTGGTGCATCATATTCCAAAATATAGTAAATCGAGCCGGGGCTAGTCCACGATTCAGGGGGGGCGAGCCGAACAGAAATGTCACCAATTCCGGAATCCAAGTTCAGCGCGCGTTCACGGAAACGGGCGTAACTTCCAATCTGTTGGCCCATTTTGCGCAAATGAAAGCTGTCCCTGAAGCTAATTCAAAGGGCTACAAGAGTTACGGAGCCATGCTCCGTAATTGATCTTTTCGGGCCCAAATGAGGTCGTTCGATAGGAGTTTCGGGCCTGTTTATGTTGATGTTGCGATTTCGACCAAATCGCTCTATGTCTTCTGACGATGTTCTCAGTACCTGAGCATGTTGCTTATTTATATTTTCCATATGTGACAGCTTTGACCAAAAAGTGTGTCAACAGACTGGTTATGGCTCCAGTAACTCAAAATAAATACAAAGTTATGGTTCGCGGAACAACCCACGTCTGTTGGGTGCAACATCGAAGTCCTGAGGTGCAACATCAATTTGAAAATCCAAGATTGCACTGTATGACGTTTGAAAAATCGTTTAAGGGTATGAAATAGAAATATAACATAGTGCGTCATATTCCAAAATATAGTAAATCAAATTATGACCACGGTCGAACACCCTTTGACTAACAAAACTACATGTGAAAAATTGAGCTAAGAAAGCTTTCGATGTTCCCAAATGTCATTAAGATTGAATTTCTTGGTTATTGAACTAAGATGAGATGGGTGGAACCTGTTAGTCCTTCATTTCTATGAGAGAACTTCGTTTTGACTGGTTATGGTTCTTATAACTCAAAACGGACACAAAGTTATGGCTGGCGGAACAACGCACGTCTGTTGGGTGCAACATCGAAGTCTTGAGGTGCAACATCCATTAGAAAATCTAGGATTGCGCCGAATACCCTCTGAAAACTAGTTTATCAGGATTAAATAGTAATATTACAAGGTGCATCATGTTCCAAAATAAAGTAAATCTAGCCGGGGCTAGTCCACGATTCAGGAGGGGCGAGCCGAACAGAAATGTCACCAATTCCAGAATCCAAGTTCAACGCGCGTTCACGGAAACAGGCGTAACTTCCAATCCGTAGGTCCATTTTGCCCAAACGAAAGTTTTGCCTGAAGCTAATTCAGAGGGGAACAAGATTTACGGAGCATAGCTCCGTAATTGATGTTTTCGAGCCCAGAAAAGGTCGTTTGATAGGAGTTTCGGGCCTGTATATGTTGATGTTGCGATTTCTACCAAATCACTCCATGTCTTATTACGATGTTCTCAGTACCTGAGCGCGTTGCTTATTAAGATTTTACATTTGTGATAGCTTTGACCCAAAAGTGTGTCAACAGACTGGTTATGCTTCCAGTAACTCAAAATAAATACAAAGTTATGGTTCGCGGAACAACCCACGTCTGTTGGGTGCAACATTGGAGTCCTGAGGTGCAAGATCAGTTTGAAAATCCACATTGTATGACATTTGAAAACTCGTTTAAGGGTATGAAATAGAAATATAACATGGTGCGTCATATTCCAAAATATAGTAAATCGAATTATGACCACGGTCAAACCTCCTTTGACCCACAAAACAACATGTGAAAAATTGAGCTAAGAAAGCTTTCGATGTTCCCAAATGTCATTAAGATTGAATTTCTTGGTTACTGAACAAAGATGAGATGGGTGGAACCTGTTAGTCCTGCATATCTATGAGAGAGCTTCATGTTGACTAGTTATGGTTCTTCTATCTCAAAACGAACACAAAGTTATGGCTGGCGGAACAACCCACGTCTGTTGGGTGCAATGTCGTAGTCTTGAGGCGCAACATCCGTTTGAAAATCCAAGATTGCGCCGAATACCCTTTTAAAACTCGTTTATTAGGATTAAATAGAAATATTACAAGGTGCATCATATTCTAGAATATATTAAATCTAGTCGGAGCTAGTCCACGATTCAGGGGGGCCAGCCGAACAGAAATGTCACCAATTCCAGAATCCAAGTTCAACGCGTGTTTACGGAAACAGGTGTAACTTCCAATCCGTAGGTCCATTTTGCCCGAACGAAAACTCTGCCTGAAGCTAATTCAGTGGGCTACAAGAGTTATGGAGCTAAGCTTCGTAATTGATGTTTTCGAGCCCAAAAGAGGTCGTTTGATAGGAGTTTCGGACCGGTTTATGTTGATGTTGCGATTTCTACCAAATCGCTCCATGTCTTCTGACGATGTTCTCAGTACCTGAGCGTGTTGCTTATTAAGATTTTCCATATGTGATAGCTTTGACCAAAAAGTGTGTCAACAGACTGGTTATGGTTCCAGTAACTCAAAATAAATACAAAGTGATGGTTCGCGGAACAACCCACGTCTACTGGGTGCAACATCGAAGTCCTGAGGTGCAACATCAGTTTGAAAATCCAAGATTGCACTGTATGACATTTGAAAACTCGTTTAAGGGTATGAAATAGAAATATAACATGGTGCATCATATTCCATATTATAGAAAATCGAATTATGACCACGGTCAAACCCCCTTTGACCCACAAAACAACATGTGAAAAATTGAGCTAAGAAAGCTTTCGATGTTCCCAAATGTCATTAAGATTGAATTTCTTGGTTACTGAACTAAGATTAGATGGGTGGAACCTGTTAGTCCTGCATATCTATGAGAGAGCTTCATTTTGACTAGTTATGGTTCTTCTAACTCAAAACGAACACAAAGTTACGGCTGGCGGAACAACCCACGTCTGTTGGGTGCCACATCGAAGTCTTAAGGTGCAACATCCGTTTGAAAATCCAAGATTGCACCGAATACCCTCTGAAAACTCGTTTATTAGGATGAAATAGAAATATTACATGGTGCATCATATTCCAAAATATAGTAAATCGAGTCGGGGCTAGTCCACGATTGAGGGGTGGCGAGCCGAACAGAAATGTCACAAATTCCATAATCCAAGTTCAGCGCACGTTCACGGAAACGGGCGTAACTTCCAATCCGTAGGACCATTTTGCCCAAACGAAAGCTCTACCTGAAGCTAATTCAGAGGGCTACAAGAATTAAGGAGAAAAGCTCCGTAAAAGACGTTTTCGGGCCGAAAATAGGTCGTTTGATAGGAGTTTCGGGCCTGTTTATGTTGATGTTGCGATTTCGACCAAATCACTCTATGTCTTCTGACGATATTCTCAGCACCTAAGCGCGTTGCTTATTTAGATTTTCCATATGTGACAGCTTTGACCAAAAAGTATGTCAACAGACTGGTTATGGTTCCAGTAACTCAAAATAAATACAAAGTTATGGTTCTCGGAACAACCCACGCCTGTTGGGTGCAACATCGAAGTCCTGAGGTGCAACTTCTGTTTGAAAATCCAAGATTGCACTATATGACAATTCAAAACTCGTTTAATGGTATGAAATATAAATATAACATGGTGCATCATATTCCAAAATATAGTAAATCGAATTATGACCACGGTCAAACCCCCTTTGACTAACAAAACAACATGTGAAAAATTGAGCTAAGAAAGATTTAATGTTCCCAAATGTCAATAAGATTGAATTTCTTGGTTACTGAACTAAGATGAGATGGGTGGAACCTTTTAGTCCTGCATATATTTGAGAGAGCTTCGTTTTGACTGGTTATGGTTCTTATAACTCAAAACGGACAAAAAGTTATGGCTGGCGGAACAACCCACGTCTGTTGAGTGCAACATCGAAGTCTTGAGGTGCAACATCCGTTTGAAAATCCAAAATTGCGCCGAATACCCTGTGAAAACTCGTTTATTAGGATGAAATAGAAATACTACATGGTGCATCATATTCCAAAATATAGTAAATCGAGCCGAGGCTAGTCCACGATTCAGGGGAGGCGAGCCGAACATAAATGTCACCAATTCCAGAATCCAAGTTCAGCTCGCGTTCACGAAAACGGGCGTAACTTCCAATCCGTAGGTCCATGTTGCCCAAACGAAAGCTCTACCTGAAGCTAATTCAGAGGGCTACAAGAGTTATGGAGCTAAGCTCCGTAAATGATGTTTTCATGCCCAAAAGAGGTCGTTTTATAGGAGTTTCGGGCCTGTTTATGTTGATGTTGCGATTTCGACCAAATCCCTCTGTGTCTTCTGACGATGTTCTCAGTACCTAAGCACGTTGCTTATTTAGATTTTTCATATGTGATAGCTTTGACCCAAAAGTGTGTCAATAGACTTGTTATGGTTCCAGTATCTCAAAATAAATACAAAGTTATGGTTCGCGGAACAACCCACGTCTGTTGGGTGCAACATCGAAGTCCTAAGGTGCAACATCAGTTTGAAAATCCAAGATTGCAATGTACGTCATTTGAAAACTCGTTTAAGGGTATGAAATAGAAATATTACATGGTGCGTCATATTCCAAAATATAGTAAATCGAATTGTGACCACGGTCAAAACCCCTTTGACGCAAAACAACATGAGAAAAATTGAGCTAAGAAAGCTTTCGATGTTCCCAAATGTCATTAGATTGAATTTCTTGGTTACTGAACTAAGATGAGATGGGTTGAACCTGTTAGTCCTGCATATCTATGAGGGTGCTTTGCTTTGACTGGTTATGGTTCTTGTAACTCAAAACGGACACAAAGTTGTGGCTGGCAGAACAACCCACGTCTGTTGGGTGCAACATCGAAGTCTTGAGGTGCAACATCCATTTGAAAATCATTGATTGCGCCGAATACCCCCTGAAAACTCGTTTATTAGGATGAAATAGAAATATTACATGGCACATCATATTCCAAAATATTGTAAATCGAGCCGGGGCTAGTCCACGATTCAGGGGGGGCGATCCGAACAGAAATGTCACTAATTCCAGAATCCAAGTTCAGCACGCGTTCACGGAAACGGGCGTAACTTCCAATCCGTAGGTCCATTTTGCCCAAACGAAAGCTCTACCTGAAGCTAATTCAGAGGGCTATAAGGGATATGGAATAAAGCTCTGTAATTGATGTTTTCGGATCCAAAAGAGGTCGTTTGATATGCGTTTCGGGCCTGTTTATGTTGATGTTGCGATTTCGACCAAATCGCTCTTTGTCTTCTGACGATGTTCTCAGTACCTGAGTGCGTTGCTTATTTAGATTTTCTGTATGTGATAGCTTTGACAAAAAATTGTGTCAACAGACTGATTATGGTTCCAGTAACTCAAAATAAATACAAAGTTATGGTTCGCGGAACAACCCCCATCTGTTGGGTGCAACTTCGAAGCCCTGAGGTGCAACATCAGTTTGAAAATCCAAGATTGCACTTTATGACATTTGAAAACTCGTTTAAGGGTATGAAATAGAAATATAACATAGTGCGTCATATTCCAAAATATAGTAAATCGAATTATGACCACGGTCAAACCCCCTTTGACTAATAAAACAACATGTGAAAATTTGAGCTAAGAAAGCTTTCGATGTTCCCAAATGTCATTAAGGTTGAATTTCTTGGTTACTGAAGTAAGATGAGATGGGTGGAACCTATTAGTCCTGCATATCTATGAGAGAGCTTCGTTTTGATTAGTTATGGTTCTTGTAACTCAAAACGGATACAAAGTTATGGCTGGCGGAACAACCCACGTCTGTTGGGTGCAACATCGAAGTCTTGAGGTGCAATATCCGTTTGAAAATCCAAGACTGCGCCGAATACCCTCTGAAAACTCGTTTATTAGGATGAAATAGAAATATTACATGGTGCATCATAATCAAAATATGTAAATCGAGCCGGGGCTAGTCCACGATTCAAGGGGGCGAGCCGAACAGAAATGTCACCAATTCCAGAATACAAGTTCAACGCGCGTTCACGGAAACAGGCGTAACTTACAATCCGTAGGTCCATTTTGCCCTAATGGAAGCTCTACCTGAAGCCAATTCAGAGGGCTATAAGGGTTATGGAGCAAAGCTCCGTAGTTGATGTTTTCGGGCCCAAAAGAGGTCGTTTGATAGGAGTTTCGGGCCTATTTATGTTGATGTTGCGATTTCGACCAAATCACTCTATGTCTTATGACGATGTTCTCAGTACCTGAGCGCGTTGCTTATTTAGATTTTCCATATATGACAGCTTTGAAAAAAAGTGTGTCAACGGACTGGTTATGGTTCCAATAACTCAAAATAAATACAAAGTTATGGTTCGCGGAACAACACACGTCTGCTCGGTGCAACATCGAAGTCCTGAGGTGCAACATCAGTTTGAAAATCCAAGATTGCACTGTACGACATTTGAAATCTCGTTTAAGGGTATGAAATAGAAATATAACATGGTGCATCATATTCCAAAATATAGTAAATCGAATTATGACCACGGTCAAACCCCCTTTAACCAACAAAACAACATGTGAAAAATTGAGCTAAGAAAGCTTTCGATGTTCCCAAATGTCATAAAGATTGAATTTCTTTGTTACTGAACTAAGATGAGATGGGTGGAACTTTTTAGTCCTGCGTATCTATGAGAGAGCTTCGTTTTGACTGGTTACGGTTCTTGTAACTCAAAACGGACACAAAGTTATAGCTGGCGGAACAACCCACGTCTGTTGGGTGCAACATCGAAGTCTTGAGGTGTAACATCCGTTTGAAAATCCAAGACTGCGCCGAATACCATCTGAAAACTCATTTATTAGGATGAAATAGAAATATTACATGGTGCATCATATTCCAAATTATAGTAAATCGAGCAGAGGCTAGTCCACGATTCAGGGTGGGCGAGGCGAACAAAAATGTCACCAATTCCAGAATCCAAGTTCAGCGCGCGTTCACGGAAACAGGCGTAACTTCCAATCCATAGGTCCATTTTGCCCAAACAAAATCTCTACCCGAAGCTAATTCATAGGGCTACAAAGGGTTAGGGAGCAAGGCTCCTTAATTGATGTTTTCGGGCCCAAAAGAGGTCGTTTGATAGGAGTTTCGGGACTGTTTATGTTGATGTTGCGATTTCGACCAAATCGCTCTATGTCTTCTGACGATGTTCTCAGTACCTGAGCGCGTTGCTTATTTAGATTTTCCATATGTGATAGCTTTGACCAAAAAGTGTGTCAACAGACTGGTTATGGTTCCAGTAACTCAAAATAAATACAAAGTTATGGTTCGTGGAACAGCCCCCGTCTGTTGGGTGCAACATCGAAGTCCTGAGGTGCAACATCAGGTTGAAAATCCAAGACTGCACTGTATGACATTTGAAAGCTCGTTTAAGGGTATGAAATAGAAATATAACATGGTGCATCATATTCCAAAATATAGTAAATCGAATTATGACCACGGTCAGACCCCCTTTGACCAACAAAACAACATGTGAAAAATTGAGCTAAGAAAGCTTTCGATGTTCCCAAATGTCATTAAGATTGAATTTCTTCGTTACTGAACTAAGATGAGATGGGTGGAACCTGTTAGTCCTGCATATCTACGAGAGAGCTTCGTTTTGACTGGTTATGGTTCTTGTAACTCAAAACGGACACAAAGTTATGGCTGGCGGAACAACCCTCATCTGTTGGGCGCAACATCGAAGTCTTGAGGTGCAACGTCCATTTGAAAATCCAAGATTGCGCCGAATTCCCTCTGAAAACTCATTTATTAGGATGAAATAGAAATATTACATGGTGCATCATATTCCAAAATATAGTAAATCGAGCCGAGGCTAGTCCACGATTCAGGGTGGGCGAGGCGAACAAAAATGTCACCAATTCCAGAATCCAAGTTCATCGCGCGTTCACGGAAACGGGCGTAACTTCCAATCCGTAGGTCCATTTTGCCCAAACGTAAGCTCTAACTGAAGCTAATTCAGAGGGATACAAGAGATAAGGAGCAAAGCTCCATAATTGATGTTTTCGGGCCCAAAAGAGGTCGTTTGATAGGAGTTTCGGGCCTGTTTATGTTGATGTTGCGATTTCGACCAAATCACTCTATGTCTTATGAAGATGTTCTCAGTACCTGAGCGCGTTGCTTATTCAGATTTTCCATACGTGATAGCTTTGACCAAAAAGTGTGTCAACAGACTAGTTATGGTTCCAGTAACTCAAAATAAATACAAAGTTATGGTTCGCGGAACAACCCACGTCTGTCGGGTGCAACATCGAAGTCCTGAGGTGCAACATCAGTTTGAAAATCCAAGATTGCACTGTATGACATTTGAAAACTCGTTTAAGGGTATGAAATAGAAATATAACATGGTGCGTCATATTCCAAAATATAGTAAATCGAATTATGACCACGGTCATACCCCCTTTGTCCAACAAAACAACATGTGAAAAATTGAGCTAAGAAAGCTTTCGATGTTCCCAAATGTCATTAAGATTGAATTTATTGGTTACTGAACTAAGATGAGATGGGTGGAACCTGTTTGTCCTGCATATCTATGAGAGAGCTTCTTTTTGACTAGTTATGGTTCTTGTAACTCAAAACGGACACAAAGTTACAGCTGGCGGAACCACCCACGTCTGTTGGGTGAAACATCGATGTCTTGAGGTGCAACATCCGTTTGAAAATCCAAGATTGCGCCGAATACCCTCTGAAAACTAATTTATAAGGATGAAATAGAAGTACTACATGGTGCATCATATTCCAAAATAAAGTAAATCGAGCCGAGGCTAGTCCACGATTCAGGGTGGGCGAGGCGAACAAAAATGTCACCAATTCCAGAATCCAAGTTCAGCACGCGTTCACGGAAACGGGCATAACTTCCAATCCGTAGGTCCATTTTGCCCAATCGCTAGCTCTTCCTGAAGTTAATTCAGAGGGCTACAAGATTTAAGGAGCAAAGCACCGTAACTGATGTATTCGGGCCCAAAAGAGGTCGTTTGATAGGAGTTTCGGGACTGTTTATGTTGATGTTGCGATTTCGACAAAATCGCTCTATGTCTTCTGACGATGTTCTCAGTACGTGAGCGCGTTGCTTATTTAGATTTTCCATATGTGACAGCTTTGACCAAAAAGTGTGTCAATAGACTGGTTATGGTTCCAGTAACTCAAAATAAATACAAAGTTATGGTTCGTGGAACAACCCCCGTCTGTTGGGTGCAACATCGAAGTCCTGAGGTGCAACTTTAGGTTGAAAATCCAAGACTGCACTGTATGACATTTGAAAACTCGTTTAAGGGTATGAAATAGAAATATAACATGGTGCATCATATTCCAAAATATAGTAAATCGAATTATGACCACGGTCAGACCCCCTTTGACCAATAAAACAACATGTAGAAAATTGAGCTAAGAAAGCTTTCGATGTTCCCAAATGTCATTAAGATTGAATTTCTTCGTTACTGAACTAAGATGAGATGGGTGGAACCTGTTAGTCATGCATATCTATGAGAGAGCTTCGTTTTGACTGGTTATGGTTCTTGTAAGTCAAAACGGACACAAAGTTATGGCTGGCGGAACAACCCACGTCTGTTGGGTGCAACATCGAAGTCTTGAGGTGCAACATCCATTTGAAAATCCAAGACTGCGCCGAATACCCTCTGAAAACTCGTTTATTAGGATGAAATAGAAATATTACATGGTGCATCATATTCCAAAATATAGTAAATCGAGCCAGGGCTAGTCCACGATTCAGGGGGGGGGGGCGAGCCGAACGGAAATGTCACCAATTCCAGAATCCAAGTTCAGCGCGCGTTCACGGAAACAGGCGTAACTTCCAATCCGTATGTCCATTTTGCCCAAACGAAAGCTCTACCTGAAGCTAATTTAGAGGGCTATAAGAGTTAAGGAGCGAAGCTCCGTAATAGACATTTTCGGGCCCAAAATAGGTCGTTTGATAGGAGTTTCGGGCCTGTTTATTTAGATGTTGCGATTTCGACCAAATCACTCTATGTCTTCTAACGATATTCTCAGTACTTAAGCGCGTTGCTTATTTAGATTTTCCATATGTGACAGCT
Organism: Allium sativum; assembly: GCA_030737875.1. Taxonomy (NCBI): domain Eukaryota; kingdom Viridiplantae; phylum Streptophyta; class Magnoliopsida; order Asparagales; family Amaryllidaceae; genus Allium; species Allium sativum. The sequence continues at coordinate 884,958,777 of CM060919.1, read as the reverse complement.
TTGACCAAAAAGTATGTCAACAGACTGGTCATGGTTCCAGTAACTCAAAATAAATACAAAGTTATGGTTCGCGGAACAACCCACGCCTGTTGGGTGCAACATCGAAGTCCTGAGGTGCAACATCAGTTTGAAAATCCAAGATTGCACTGTATGACAATTCAAAACTTGATTAATGGTATGAAATAGAAATATAACATGGTGCATGATATTCCAAAATATAGTAAATCGAATTATGACCACGGTCAAACCCCCTTTGACTAACAAAACAACATGTGAAAAATTGAGCTAAGAAAGCTTTTGATGTTCCCAAATGTCAATAAGATTGAATTTATTGGTTACTGAACTAAGATGAGATGGGTGGAACCTTTTAGTCCTGCATATCTTTGAGAGAGCTTCGTTTTGATTGGTTATGGTTCTTATAACTCAAAACGGACACAAAGTTATGGCTGGCGGAACAACCCACGTCTGTTGGGTGCAACATCGAAGTCTTGAGGTGCAACATCCGTTTGAAAATCCAAAATTGCGCCGAATACCCTCTGAAAACTCGTTTATTAGGATGAAATAGAAATACTACATGGTGCATCATATTCCAAAATATAGTAAATCGAGCCGAGGCTAGTCCACGATTCATGGGGGGCGAGCCGAACATAAATGTCACCAATTCCAGAATCCAAGTTCAGCGCGCGTTCACGGAAACGGGCGTAACTTCCAATCCGTAGGTCCATATTGCCCAAACAAAAGCTCTACCTGAAGCTAATTCAGAGGGCTACAAGTGTTAAGGAGTTAAGCTCCGTAATTGATGTTTTCGTGCCCGAAAGAGGTCGTTTTATAGGAGTTTTGGTCCTGTTTATGTTGATGTTGCGATTTCGACAGAATCCCTCTATGTCTTCTGACGATGTTCTCAGTACCTGAGCACGTTGCTTATTTAGATTTTCCATATGTGACAGCTTTGACAAAAAAGTGTGTCAATAGACTTGTTATGGTTCCGGTATCTCAAAATAAATACAAAGTTATGGTTCGCGGAACAACCCACGTCTTTTGGGTGCAACATCGAAGTCCTGAGGTGCAACATCAGGTTGAAAATCCAAGACTGCACTGTATGACATTTGAAAACTCGTTTAAGGGCATGAAATAGAAATATAACATGGTGCATCATATTCCAAAATATAGTAAATCGAATTATGACCACGGTCAGACCCCCTTTGACCAACAAAACAACATGTGAAAAATTGAGCTAAGAAAGCTTTCGATGTTCCCAAATGTCATTAAGATTGAATTTCTTCGTTACTGAACTAAGATGAGATGGGTGGAACCCGTTAGTCCTGCATATCTATGAGAGAGCTTCGTTTTGACTGGTTATGGTTCTTGTAACTCAAAAAGGACACAAAATAATGGCTGGCGGAACAACCCACATCTGTTGGGTGCAACATCGAAGTCTTGAGGTGCAACATCCATTTGAAAATCCAAGATTGCGCCGAATTCCCTCTGAAAACTCATTTATTAGGATGAAATAGAAATATTACATGGTGCATCATATTCCAAAATATAGTAAATCGAGCCGAGGCTAGTCCACGATTCAGGGTGGGAGAGGCGAACAAAAATGTCACCAATTCCAGAATCCAAGTTCAGCGCGCGTTCACGGAAACGGGCGTAACTTCCAATCTGTAGGTCCATTTTGCCCAAACATAAGCTCTAATTGAAGCTAATTCAGAGGGATACAAGAGTTAAGGATCAAAGCTCCATAATTGATGTTTTCGGGCCCAAAAGAGGTCGTTTGATAGGAGTTTCGGGCCTTTTATGTTGATGTTGCGATTTCGACCAAATCACTCTATGTCTTATGACGATGTTCTGAGTACCTGAGCGCGTTGCTTATTCAGATTTTCCATACGTGACAGCTTTGACCAAAAAGTGTGTCAACAGACTAGTTATGGTTCCAGTAACTCAAAATAAATACAAAATTATGGTTCGCGGAACAACCCATGTCTGTCGGGTGCAACATCGAAGTCCTGAGGTACAACATCAGTTTGAAAATCCAAGATTGCACTGTATGACATTTGAAAACTCGTTTAAGGGTATGAAATAGAAATATAACATGGTGCGTCATATTCCAAAATATAGTAAATCGAATTATGACCACGGTCATACCCCCTTTGTCCAACAAAACAACATGTGAAAAATTGAGCTAAGAAAGCTTTCGATGTTCCCAAATGTCATTAAGATTGAATTTCTTGGTTACTGAACTAAGATGAGATGGGTGGAACCTGTTTGTCCTGCATATCTATGAGAGAGCTTTGTTTTGACTAGTTATGGTTCTTGTAACTCAAAACGGACACTAAGTTATAGCTGGCGGAACCACCCACGTCTGTTGGGTGAAACATCGATGTCTTGAGGTGCAACATCTGTTTGAAAATCCTAGATTGCGCCGAATACCCTCTGAAAACTCATTTATAAGGATGAAATAGAAGTACTACATGGTGCATCATATTCCAAAATATAGTAAATCGAGCCGAGGCTAGTCCACGATTCAGGGTGGGCGAGGCGAACAAAAATGTCACCAATTCCAGAATCAAAGTTCAGCGCGCGTTCCCGGAAACGGGCATAACTTCCAATCCGTAGGTCCATTTTGCCCAATCGCTAGCTCTTCCTGAAGCTAATTTAGAGGGCTACAAGAGTTAAGGAGCAAAGCGCCGTAACTGATGTTTTCGGGCCCAAAAGAGGTCGTTTGATAGGAGTTTCGGGACTGTTTATGTTGATGTTGCGATTTCGACCAAATCGCTCTATGTCTTCTGACGATGTTCTCAGTACGTGAGCGCGTTGCTTATCTAGATTTTCCATATGTGACAGCTTTGACCAAAAAGTGTGTCAATAGACTTGTTATGGTTCCAGTAACTCAAAATAAATACAAAGTTATGGTTCGTGGAACAACCCCCGTCTGTTGGGTGCAACATCGAAGTCCTGAGGTGCAACTTCAGGTTGAAAATCCAAGAATGCACTGTATGACATTTGAAAACTCGTTTAAGGGTATGAAATAGAAATATAACATGGTGCATCATATTCCAAAATATAGTAAATCGAATTATGACCACGGTCAGACCCCCTTTGACCAATAAAACAACATGTGGAAAATTGAGCTAAGAAAGCTTTCGATGTTCCCAAATGTCATTAAGATTGAATTTCTTCGTTACTGAACTAAGATGAGATGGGTGGAACCTGTTAGTCATGCATATCTATGAGAGAACTTCGTTTCGACTGGTTATGGTTCTTGTAACTCAAAACGGACACAAAGTTATGGCTGGCGGAACAACCCACGTCTGTTGGGTGCAACATCGAAGTCTTGAGGTGCAACATCCATTTGAAAATCCAAGACTGCGCCGAATACCCTCTGAAAACTCGTTTATTAGGATGAAATAGAAATATTACATGGTGCATCATATTCCAAAATATAGTAAATCGAGCCAGGGCTAGTCCACGAATCGGGGGGGCGAGCCGAACGGAAATGTCACCAATTCCAGAATCCAAGTTCAGCGCGCGTTCACGGAAACAGGCGTAACTTCCAATCCGTATGTCCATTTTTCCCAAACGAAAGCTCTACCTGAAGATAATTTAGAGGGCTACAAGAATTAAGAAGCAAAACTCCGTAAAAGACATTTTCGGGCCCAAAATAGGTCGTTTGATAGGAGTTTTGGGCCTGTTTATGTTGATGTTGCGATTTCGACCAAATCACTCTATGTCTTCTGACGATATTCTCAGTACCTAAGCGCGTTGCTTATTTAGATTTTCCATATGTGACAGCTTTGACCAAAAAGTATGTCAACAGACTGGTTATGGTTCCAGTAACTCAAAATAAATACAAAGTTATGGTTCGCGGAACAACCCCCGCCTGTTGGGTGCAACATCGAAGTCCTGAGGTGCAACATCAGTTTGAAAATCCAAGATTGCACTGTATGACAATTCAAAACTCGATTAATGGTATGAAATAGAAATATAACATGGTGCATGATATTCCAAAATATAGTAAATCAAATTATGACCACGGTCAAACCCCCTTTGACTAACAAAACAACATGTGAAAAATTGAGCTAAGAAAGCTTTTGATGTTCCCAAATGTCAATAAGATTGAATTTATTGGTTACTGAACTAAGATGAGATGGGTGGAACCTTTTAGTCCTGCATATCTTTGAGAGAGCTTCGTTTTGACTGGTTATGGTTCTTATAACTCAAAACGGACACAAAGTTATGGCTGGCGGAACAACCCACATCTGTTGGGTGCAACATCGAAGTCTTGAGGGGCAACATCCGTTTGAAAATCCAAAATTGCGCCGAATACCCTCTGAAAACTCGTTTATTAGGATGAAATAGAAATACTACATGGTGCATCATATTCCAAAATATAGTAAATCGAGCCGAGGCTAGTCCACGATTCATGGGGGGCGAGCCGAACATAAATGTCACCAATTCCAGAGTCCAAGTTCAGCGCGCGTTCACGGAAACGGGCGTAACTTCCAATCCGTAGGTCCATGTTGCCCAAACGAAAGCTCTACCTGAAGCTAATTCAGAGGGCTACAGGAGTTAAGGAGTTAAGCTCCGTAATTGATGTTTTCGTGCCCAAAAGAGGTCGTTTTATAGGAGTTTCGGGCCTGTTTATGTTGATGTTGCGATTTCGACCAAATCCCTCTATGTCTTCTGACGATGTTCTCAGTACCTGAGCACGTTGCTTATTTAGATTTTCCATATGTGACAGCTTTGACCAAAAAGTGTGTCAATAGACTTGTTATGGTTCCAGTATCTCAAAATAAATACAAAGTTATGGTTCGTGGAACAACCAACGTCTGTTGGGTGCAACATCGAAGTCCTGAGGTGCAACATCAGGTTGAAAATCCAAGACTGCACTGTATGACACTTGAAAACTCGTTTAAGGGTATGAAATAGAAATATAACATGGTGCATCATATTCCAAAATATAGTAAATCGAATTATGACCACGGTCAGACCCCCTTTGACCAACAAAACAACATGTGAAAAATTGAGCTAAGAAAGCTTTCGATGTTCCCAAATGTCATTAAGATTGAATTTCTTCGTTACTGAACTAAGATGAGATGGGTGGAACCCGTTAGTCCTGCATATCTATGAGAGAGCTTCATTTTGACTGGTTATGGTTCTTGTAACTCAAAACGGACACAAAGTTATGGCTGGTGGAACAACCCACATCTGTTGGGTGCAACATCGAAGTCTTGAGGTGCAACATCCGTTTGAAAATCCAAGATTGCGCCGAATTCCCTCTGAAAACTCATTTATTAGGATGAAATAGAAATATTACATGGTGCATCATATTCCAAAATATAGTAAATCGAGCCGAGGCTAGTCCACGATTCAGGGTGGGCGAAGCGAACAAAAATGTCACCAATTCCAGAATCCAAGTTCAGCGCGCGTTCACGGAAACGGGCGTAACTTCCCATCTGTAGGTCCATTTTGCCCAAACGTAAGCTCTAACTGAAGCTAATTCAGAGGGATACAAGATTTAAGGATCAAAGCTCCATAATTGATGTTTTCGGGCCCAAAAGAGGTCGTTTGATAGGAGTTTCGGGCCTGTTTATGTTGATGTTGCGATTTCGACCAAATCACTCTATGTCTTATGACGATGTTCTCAGTACCTGAGCGCGTTGCTTATTCAGATTTTCCATACGTGACAGCTTTGACCAAAAAGTGTGTCAACATACTAGTTATGGTTCCAGTAACTCAAAATAAATACAAAGTTATGGTTCGCGGAACAACCCACGTCTGTCGGGTGCAACATCGAAGTCCTGAGGTGCAACATCAGTTTGAAAATCCAAGATTGCACTGTATGACATTTGAAAACTCGTTTAAGGGTATGAAATAGAAATATAACATAAATATAACATGGTGCGTCATATTCCAAAATATAGTAAATCGAATTATGACCATGGTCATACCCCCTTTGTCCAACAAAACAACATGTGAAAAATTGAGCTAAGAAAGCTTTCGATGTTCCCAAATGTCATTAAGATTGAATTTCTTGGTTACTGAACTAAGATGAGATGGGTGGAACGTGTTTGTCCTGCATATCTATGAGAGAGCTTCGTTTTGACTAGTTATGGTTCTTGTAACTCAAAACGGACACTAAGTTGTAGCTGGCGGAACCACCCACGTCTATTGGGTGAAACATCGATGTCTTGAGGTGCAACATCCGTTTGAAAATCCAAGATTGCGCCGAATACCCTCTGAAAACTCATTTATAAGGATGAAATAGAAGTACTACATGGTGCATCATATTCCAAAATATAGTAAATCGAGCCGAGGCTAGTCCACGATTCAGGGTGGGCGAGGCGAACAAAAATGTCACCAATTCCAGAATCAAAGTTCAGCGCGCGTTCACGGAAACGGACTTAACTTCCAATCCGTAGGTCCATTTTGCCCAATCGCTAGCTCTTCCTGAAGCTAATTCAGAGGGCTACAAGAGTTAGGGAGCCAAGCGCCGTAACTAATGTTTTCGGGCCCAAAAGAGGTCGTTTGATAGGATTTTCGGGACTGTTTATGTTGATGTTGCGATTTCGACCAAATCGCTCTATGTCTTCTGACGATGTTCTCAGTACGTGAGCGCGTTGCTTATTTAGATTTTCCATATGTGACAGCTTTGACCAAAAAGTGTGTCAATAGACTGGTTATGGTTCCAGAAACTCAAAATAAATACAAAATTATGGTTCGTGGAACAACCCCCGTCTGTTGGGTGCAACATCGAAGTCCTGAGGTGCAACTTCAGGTTGAAAATCCAAGACTGCACTGTATGACATTTGAAAACTCGTTTAAGGGTATGAAATAGAAATATAACATGGTGCATTATATTCCAAAATATAGTAAATCGAATTATGACCACGGTCAGACCCCCTTTGACCAATAAAACAACATGTGGAAAATTGAGCTAAGAAAGCTTTCGATGTTCCCAAATGTCATTAAGATTGAATTTCTTCATTACGGAACTAAGATGAGATGGGTGGAACCTGTTAGTCATGCATATATATGAGAGAGCTTCGTTTCGACTGGTTATGGTTCTTGTAACTCAAAACGGACACAAAGTTATGGCTGGCGGAACAACCCACGTATGTTGGGTGCAACATCGAAGTCTTGAGGTGCAACATCCATTTGAAAATCCATGACTGCGCCGAATACCCTCTGAAAACTCGTTTGTTAGGAGGAAATAGAAATATTACATGGTGCATCATATTCCAAAATATAGTAAATCGAGCCAGGGCTAGTCCACGATTAAGGGGGGGCGAGCCGAACGGAAATGTCACCAATTCCAGAATCCAAGTTCAGCGCGCGTTCACGGAAACGGGCGTAACTTCCAATCCGTATGTCCATTTTGCCCAAACGAAAGCTCTACCTGAAGCTAATTTAGAGGGATACAAGACTTAAGGAGCAAAGCTCCGTAATAGATGTTTTCGGGCCCGAAATAGGTAGTTTGATAGGAGTTTCGGGCCTGTTTATGTTGATGTTGCGATTTCGACAAATCACTCTATGTCTTCTGACGATATTCTCAGTACCTAAGCGCGTTGCTTATTTAGATTTTCCATATGTGACAGCTTTGACCAAAAAGTATGTCAACAGACCGGTTATGGTTCCAGTAACTCAAAATAAATAAAAAGTTATGGTTCGCGGAACAACCCACGCCTGTTGGGTGCAACATCGAAGTCCTGAGGTGCAACATCAGTTTGAAAATCCAAGATTGCACTGTATGACAATTCAAAACTCGTTTAATGGTATGAAATAGAAATATAACATGGTGCATCATATTCCAAAATATAGTAAATCGAATTATGACCACGGTCAAACCCCCTTTGACTAACAAAACAACATGTGAAAAATTGAGCGAAGAAAGCTTTTGATGTTCCCAAATGTCAATAAGATTGAATTTATTGGTTACTGAACTAAGATGAGATGGGTGGAACCTTTTAGTCCTGCATATCTTTGAGAGAGCTTCGTTTTGACTGGTTATGGTTCTTATAACTCAAAACGGACACAAAGTTATGGCTGGCGGAACAACCCACGTCTGTTGGGTGCAACATCGAAGTCTTGAGGTGCAACATCCGTTTGAAAATCCAAAATTGCGCCGAATACCCTCTGAAAACTCGTTTATTAGGATGAAATAGAAATACTACATGGTGCATCATATTCCAAAATATAGTAAATCGAGCCGAGGCTAGTCCACGATTCATGGGAGGCGAGCCGAACATAAATGTCACCAATTCCAGAATCCAAGTTCAGCGCGCGTTCACGGAAACGGGCGTAACTTCCAATCCGTAGGTCCATGTTGCCCAAACGAAAACTCTACCTGAAGCTAATTCAGAGGGCTACAAGTGTTAAGGAGTTAAGCTCCGTAATTGATGTTTTCGTGCCCAAAAGAGGTCGTTTTATAGGAGTTTCGGGCCTGTTTATGTTGATGTTGCGATTTCGACCAAATCCCTTTATGTCTTCTGACGATGTTCTCAGTACATAAGCACGTTGCTTATTTAGATTTTCCATATGTGATAGCTTTGACCAAAAAGTGTGTCAATAGACTTGTTATGGTTCCAGTATATCAAAATAAATACAAAGTTATGGTTCGCGGAACAACCCACGTCTGTTGGGTGCAACATCGAAGTCCTAAGGTGCAACATCAGTTTGAAAATCCAAGATTGCAATGTACGTCATTTGAAAACTCGTTTAAGGGTATGAAGTAGAAATATAACATGGTGCGTCATATTCCAAAATATAGTAAATCGAATTGTGACCACGGTCAAAACCCCTTTGACGCAAAACAACATGAGAAAAATTGAGCTAAGAAAGCTTTCGATGTTCCCAAATGTCATTAGGATTGAATTTCTTGGTTACTGATCTAAGATGAGATGGGTGGAACCTGTTAGTCCTGCATATCTATGAGAGAGCTTCGCTTTGACTGGTTATGGTTCTTGTAACTCAAAACGGACACAAAGTTGTGGCTGGCGGAACAACCCACGTCTGTTGGGTGCAACATCGAAGTCTTGAGGTGCAACATCCATTTGAAAATCCATGATTGCGCCGAATACCTCCCGAAAACTCGTTTATTAGGATGAAATAGAAATATTACATGGCACATCATATTCCAAAATATAGTAAATCGAGCCGGGGCTAGTCCACGATTCAGGGGGGGCGATCCGAACAGAAATGTCACTAATTCCAGAATCCAAGTTCAGCACGCGTTCACGGAAACGGGCGTAACTTCCAATCCGTAGGTCCATTTTGCCCAAACGAAAGCTCTACCTGAAGCTAATTCAGAGGGCTATAAAAGGTATGGAATAAAGCTCCGTAATTGATGTTTTCGGATCCAAAAGAGGTCGTTTGATATGAGTTTCGGGCCTGTTTATGTTGATGTTGCGATTTCGACCAAATCGCTCTTTGTCTTCTGACGATGTTCTTAGTACCTGAGTGCGTTGCTTATTTAGATTTTCTGTATGTGATAGCTTTGACAAAAAATTGTGTCAGCAGACTGGTTATGGTTTCAGTAACACAAAATAAATACAAAGTTATGGTGCGCGGAACAACCCCCATCTGTTGGGTGCAACATCGAAGTCCTGAGGTGCAACATCAGTTTGAAAATCCAAGATTGCACTGTATGACATTTGAAAACTCGTTTAAGGGTATGAAATAGAAATATAACATGGTTCGTCATATTCCAAAATATAGTAAATCGAATTATGACCACGGTCAAGCCCCCTTTGACCAACAAAACAACATGTGAAAAATTGAGCTAAGAAAGCTTTCGATGTTCCCAAATGTCATTAAGGTTGAATTTCTTGGTTACTGAAGTAAGATGAGATGGGTGGAACCTATTAGTCCTGCATATCTGTGAGAAAGCTTCGTTTTGATTGGTTATGGTTCTTGTAACTCAAAACGGACACAAAGTTATGGCTGGCGGAACAACCCACGTCTGTTGGGTGCAACATCGAAGTCTTGAGGTGCAATATCCGTTTGAAAATCCAAGATTGCGCCAAATACCCTCTGAAAACTCATTTATTAGGATGAAATAGAAATATTACATGGTGCATCATAATCAAAATATGTAAATCGAGCCGAGGCTAGTCCACGATTCAAGGGGGGCGAGCCGAACAAAAATGTCTCCAATTCCAGAATACAAGTTCAACGCGCATTCACGGAAACAGGCGTAACTTCCAATCCGTAGGTCCATTTAGCCCTAATGGAAGCTCTACCTGAAGCTAATTCTGAGGGCTATAAGGGTTATGGAGCAAAGCTCCGTAATTGATGTTTTCGGGCCCAAAAGAGGTCGTTTGATAGGAGTTTCGGGCCTATTTATGTTGATGTTGCGATTTCGACCAAATCACTCTATGTCTTATGACGATGTTCTCAGTACCTGAGCGCGTTGCTTATTTAGATTTTCCATATATGACATCTTTGACCAAAAAGTGTGTCAACGGACTGGTTATGGTTCCAATAACTCAAAATAAATACAAAGTTATGGTTCGCGGAACAACCCACGCCTGCTCGGTGCAACATCGAAGTCCTGAGGTGCAACATCAGTTTGAAAATCCAAGATTGCACTGTATGACATTTGAAATCTCATTTAAGGGTATGAAATAGAAATATAACATGGTGCGTCATATTCCAAAATATAGTAAATCGAATTATGACCATGGTCAAACCCCCTTTAGCCAACAAAACAACATGTGAAAAATTGAGCTAAGAAAGCTTTCGATGTTCCCAAATGTCCTAAAGATTGAATTTCTTTGTTACTGAACTAAGATGAGATGGGTGGAACTTGTTAGTCCTGCATATCTATGAGAGGGCTTCGTTTTGACTGGTGATGGTTCTTGTAACTCAAAATGGACACAAAGTTATAGCTGGCGGAACAACCCACGTCTGTTGGGTGCAACATCGAAGTCTTGAGGTGCAACATCCGTTTGAAAATCCAAGATTGCGCAGAATACCCTCTGAAAACTCATTTATTAGGATGAAATAGAAATATTACATGGTGCATCATATTCCAAAGTATAGTAAATCGAGCCGAGGCTAGTCCACGATTCAGGGTGAGCGAGGCGAACAAAAATGTCACCAATTCCAGAATCCAAGTTCAGCGCGCGTTCACGGAAACAGGTGTAAATTCCAATCCGTAGGTCCATTTTGCCCAAACAAAAGCTCTACCCGAAGCTAATTCAGAGGGCTACAAGAATTAGGGAGCAAGGCTCCATAATTGATGTTTTCGGGCCCAAAAGAGGTCGTTTGATAGGAGTTTCGGGACTGTTTATGTTGATGTTGCGATTTCGACCAAATCGCTCTATGCCTTCTGACGATGTTCTCAGTACCTGAGCGCGTTGCTTATTTAGATTTTCCATATGTGACAGCTTTGACCAAAAAGTGTGTCAACAGACTGGTTATGGTTCCAGTAACTCAAAATAAATAAAAAGTTATGGTTCGTGGAACAACCCCCGTCTGTTGGGTGCAACATCGAAGTCCTGAGGTGCAACATCAGGTTGAAAATCCAAGACTGCACTGTATGACATTTGAAAACTCGTTTAAGGGTATGAAATAGAAATATAACATGGGGAATCATATTCCAAAATATAGTAAATCGAATTATGACCACGGTCAGACCCCCTTTGACCAACAAAACAACATGTGAAAAATTGAGCTAAGAAAGCTTTCGATGTTCCCAAATGTCATTAAGATTGAATTTCTTCGTTACTGAACTAAGATGAGATTGGTGGAACCTGTTAGTCCTGCATATCTATGAGAGAGCTTCGTTTTGACTGGTTATGGTTCTTGTAACTCAAAACGGACACAAAGTTATGGCTGGCGGAAGAACCCACGTCTGTTGGGTGCAACATCGAAGTCTTGAGGTGCAACATCCGTTTGAAAATCCAAGATTGCACCGAATTCCCTCTGAAAACTCATTTACTAGGATGAAATAGAAATATTACATGGTGCATCATATTCCAAAATATAGTAAATCGAGCCGAGGCTAGTCCACGATTCAGGGTGGGCGAGGCGAACAAAAATGTCACCAATTCCAGAATCCAAGTTCAGCGCGCGTTCACGAAAACGGGCGTAACTTCCAATTCGTAGGTCCATTTTGCCTAAACGAAAGCTCTAACTGAAGCTAATTCAGAGGGATACAAGAGTTAAGGAGAAAAGCTCCGTAATTGAAGTTTTCAGGCCCAAAAGAGGTCGTTTGATAGGAGTTTCGGGCCTGTTTATGTTGATGTTGCGATTTCGACCAAATCACTATATGTCTTATGACGATGTTCTCAGTACCTGAGCGCGTTGCTTATTCAGATTTTCCATACGTGACAGCTTTGACCAATAAGTGTGTCAACAGACTAGTTATGGTTCCAGTAACTCAAAATAAATACAAAGTTATGGTTCGCGGAACAACCCACGTCTGTCAGGTGCAACATCGAAGTCCTGAGGTGCAACATCAGTTTGAAAATCCAAGATTGCACTGTATGACATTTGAAAACTCGTTTATGGGTATGAAATAGAAATATAACATGGTGCGTCATATTCCAAAATATAGTAAATCGAATTATGACCACGGTCATACCCCCTTTGTCCAACAAAACAACATGTGAAAAATTGAGCTAAGAAAGCTTTCGATGTTCCCAAATGTCATTAAGATTGAATTTCTTGGTTACTGAACTAAGATGAGATGGGTGGAACCTGTTTGTCCTGCATATCTATGAGAGAGCTTCGTTTTAACTAGTTATGGTTCTTGTGACTCAAAACGGACACAAAGTTATAGCTGGCGGAACCACCCACGTCTGTTGGGTGAAACATCGATGTCTTGAGGTGCAACATCCGTTTGAAAATCCAAGATTGCGCTGAATACCCTCTGAAAACTCATTTATAAGGATGAAATAGAAGTACTACATGGTGCATCATATTCCAAAATATAGTAAATCGAGCCGAGGCTAGTCCACGATTCAGGGTGGGCGAGGCGAACAAAAATGTCACCAATTCCAGAATCCAAGTTCAGCGCGCGTTCACGGAAACGGGCATAACTTCCAATCCGTAGGTCCATTTTGCCTAATCGCTAGCTCTTCCTGAAGCTAATTCAGAGGGCCACAAGAGTTAAGGAGAAAAGCTCCGTAACTGATGTTTTCGGTCCCAAAAGAGGTCGTTTGATAGGAGTTTCGGGACTGTTTATGTTGATGTTGCGATTTCGACCAAATCGCTCTATGTCTTCTGACGATGTTCTCAGCACGTGAGCGCATTGCTTATTTAGATTTTCCATATGTGACAGCTTTGACCAAAAAGTGTGTCAATAGACTGGTTATGGTTCCAGTAACTCAAAATAAATACAAAGTTATGGTTCGTGGAACAACCCCCGTCTGTTGGGTGCAACATCGAAGTCCTGAGGTGCAACATCAGGTTGAAAATCCAAGACTGCACTGTATGACATTTGAAAACTCGTTTAAGGGTGTGAAATAGAAATATAACATAGTGGTCATATTCCAAAATATAGTAAATCGAATTATGACCACGGTCAAACCTCCTTTGACCAACAAAACAACATGTGAAAAATTGATCTAAGAAAGCTTTCGATGTTCCCAAATGTCATTAAGATTGAATTTCTTCGTTACTGAACTAAGATGAGATGGGTGGAACCTGTTAGTCATGCATATCTATGAGAGAGCTTCGTTTTGACTGGTTATGGCTCTTGTAACTCAAAACAGACATAAAGTTATGGCTGGCGGAACAACCCACGTCTGTTGGGTGCAACTTCGAAGTTTTGACGTGCAACATCCATTTGAAAATCCAAGACTGCGCCGAATACCCTCTGAAAACTCATTTATTAGGATGAAATAGAAATATTACATGGTGCATCATATTCCAAAATATAGTAAATCGAGCCAGGGCTAGTCCACGATTCGGGGGGGGGGGGGGGGGGGCGCGAGCCGAACGGAAATGTCACCAATTCCAGAATCCAAGTTCAGCGCGCGTTCACGGAAACGGGCGTAACTTCCAATCTGTATGTCCATTTTGCCCAAACGAAAGCTCTACCTGAAGCTAATTCAGAGGGCTACAAAAATTACGGAGTTGATGTTTTAGGGCCCAAAAGAGGTCGTTTGATAGGAGTTTCGGGCCTGTTTATGTTGATGTTGCGATTTCGACCAAATCACTCTATGTCTTTTGACGATGTTCTCTGTACCTGAGTGCGTTGCTTATTTATATTTTCCATATGTGACAGCTTTGGCCAAAAAGTGTGTCAATAGACTGGTTATGGTTCCAGTAGCCCAAAATAAATACAAAGTTATGGTTCGCGGAACAACCCACGTCTATTGGGTGCAACATCGAAGTCCTGAGGTGCAACATCAGTTTGAAAATCCAAGATTGCACTGTACGTCATTTGAAAACTCGTTTAAGGGTATGAAATAGAAATATAACATGGTGCGTCATATTCCAAAATATAGTAAATCGAATTATGACCACGGTCAAAACCCCTTTGACGCAAAACAGCATGTAAAAAATTGAGCTAAGAATGCTTTCGATGTTCCCAAATGTCATTAAGATTGAATTTCTTGGTTACTGAACTAAGATGAGATGGGTGGAACCTGTTTGTAACAACCCGTATTTTTGAATAACATGTTATAACATAAATGGAGGCAGAATTAAATTGTAAAATCTGAATCAAGGGAAACGGGCTGTGCCATTGCGTTCGTCTCGGAAAAATATGTGAAATAGAGTCCGAGTTTTCGAAAATCGGAGTCCGTATGACCAAGATATGGCCTCGCGAAATTTCACGAAAAATTCACAAATTAAAGTATACTTAATTAAGTGAAATGGGTTGCGCAGAGAAATATATATATATTGATATATATATAATTGAAAATTAAATAAATAAATATGCAAAAATGTTCAAAACAGCGAATTGGGAGAGGGGAATAATCGAACCGGCCGATTTTTGAGGTCGACCCGAGCTCGCTGGGTCGACTAGGGGTTAATCCAGGGTGTTTGGCAGTCAACCCGTGGGCCGATTCGCTCTAATGCAGATTTTGCATTTGAATGGTTCTTATGGTTCAGCTTTAATCTAAAGGCCCTAGATGGTTCCTACACTTGACTTCTTCCCCAAGACATGCTTTGAT
Organism: Allium sativum; assembly: GCA_030737875.1. Taxonomy (NCBI): domain Eukaryota; kingdom Viridiplantae; phylum Streptophyta; class Magnoliopsida; order Asparagales; family Amaryllidaceae; genus Allium; species Allium sativum. Next base: position 884,943,646 of record CM060919.1, on the reverse strand, counting down.
GGCTTGGATTGAATCTAGGGTTAATCCTATGGCTAATACTATCCTAAAACTCTATAAAAAGACCCCTTTACCTAGCCTAAATCACCATTATTCAATCCTATAACTAAACTATGCCAAATTTGTTCCTCTCATGGCCTCCACTCTCATGCTAAAATTTCTAAGTTAATTTCTATGAGAGATTTTGAGTTCATACAAGTGTTTTCAAACTTGTATGAGTGTTCTTAGCTTGCATTCAAGTCAAGTTGCAACATTTCTATTTCAAAGCAAGGGTTTTATTGAATTGGCTCAAGGGTTTTCATTTGGAGCTTGCATATTTGGGTTTTTGGTGCTTGCATAAGGGCTTCGTCTCAATCTTTATAATAAAAATTTATTTGTGTCTTCATAGCATTGTAAGCCCTTTTCTACTTTCTTTTTATTGAACTATAAAGTTAAATGAATGATGCAAGTTTGGTTGATCATTATATGCAAGTTTGGTTGATCATTATATGCAAGTTTGGTTGATCTTTATATCCAAGTTTGGTTGATCATTATATGCAAGTTTGGTTGATCATTATATGCAAGTAGGGTTGATCATTATATGCTTGTTTGGTTGATCATTATGATATGCAAGTTGGTGTAATCATTATGTATGACACATGTTGCTAAGTTATACAAGTTTGGGTTCATCATTATACACATGTTAACGTGTTATGCAAGTTAAACTTGAGTTTGTGAGCATAAAGCTTCAAGCTTTATGTTAAAGGTTGCATTTTGGCAACATGAAAGTTATCATATCCCTTATGATAACTTGCATGTGAGGCCAAATGTGAACTTCTAGCAACTTCTACGTGTCATTTATCACCATTTATCACTCATATGCTAAGTTTGGTTTTATGCATGCTTTTGAAGCCTAATGATGCAATATGCAAGTATATGAACATATGTACACCTCATATGCCACCATGTTAAACTTGTGACTTTAACACCTTTTTGTCATGATTATGCCAAGTTCCCTATTTTATCCTTTATACGTTGTTGAGATTACATAAACGATGGGATTACGTTGGGGTTGGGTAACATGATGACATAAACATGGTTTTTATAACACAACGTGATATGTTAACTTGTAATTATGTTTTGGAAACATAATGGACATGACACTTAGAAAATATGAGTGTGGCCAACTCGAGGTTGGGTTGAGTTTGTAGCATAAATCTACCCGGACCCGCCCGGCTTAACTAGTGGCTACAAACAATAGGACCCAATGTGAGAAGTTGGTCATGTTGTGCTCGAACCTGAGGTTAGACCTAGTTGTGGTGTAAAGCTACCCGGACCCGCCCGGCTTAACTAGTAACCACAACAAAGTCTAATATGAGAGGTTAAAGCGAATTAAGTTAATTAATGCCTCCGGATTAGGGTTAAGTCATGGTCCACTTAATACTTAACCAATTTGGGCTTGATGGATTAATCGAGGATAAGTCGGGAGCCTTGGGTACCATTAACCGATTTAATCCACGTGTGGATCGGGTTAACCACATTTAACCCGTTAAGAAACCCTAATTGCGTGGTCCTTTTCAGCAGTAACCTTCTTGGTAGTATCATAAGCCCTAGGACTAGGCTAGGGTGGGGCACGATTACTGGGCTGATTGTAAGAGACCAAAAGAGACGGCTGAATGATGCCCCGGTTGTTCAGGCGGACCATGGTCGTGCACATCAAGTCCGGAGTTGAACACGGGCTACAGTAGGTTTGGACTGTGCATCATGGAATGGTGTCAGAGGGTTACACCATAGGGCCTGATACACCCTAGGGTGGACCCTGCACAGTCAACTACATTACATAATTAAGCCGCATGACACCGACACTTGACGAGTTAGGCTTATAGGGAGCCGATCGACTAGACCGAGTAGTTGGACCTTGATTTAGGTCATCTCATGATGTTGGGCCAAGCTTGGGCCAAGGGATCAATTTTTGTTTTTACTTGACATGTTAGAATGCTAGTACACCCGTGGTGCAAAACTTAACCTTAATTATGCGATGACACCTTTATCTATCTTGTTAGTTAATCATCATGCCAGTATGTTGTTATCCTTATGTTCATCTCAGCTTCTCATGCCAGTTAAGTTTACTAGTTCATAGACAGATAGTAGTAGGGCTTACCAGTCTTTTTGACTGACCTGTTTTCTTTCGCCTCTTTTCTTCCTTTCCCCCCCCCCCTCAGGTTCTCAGGGTGGGAACATTGGAGCTTAGCTTGGATCTTTCTAGCTTGCTTACTGGATTTGCTTATGTACGGGTTTGGACGTTGAGCTAGCTATGGTTTATCACTTCACTTTGGGGATAGTACTTTATGTATTTCAGTTTTTCATTTTATGCTTTTATCTAGACTTTGTTTGTTGGAAAATAATGACTAAGTACTTTATTGTAACTTAACTGTGGTTTTGGAAATGCAAGTTTTATCCGCTGCTTTACTACTCTGTTTTACCTATATGTTCTGTCTTGTGATATCTGCATGCATGTTTACCTTGTTTAAACGCCCCTCCAAAGCTAGTGTCCTTGCAAGAGTGGTACTGGCGGAGGTGGGGTGTTACATTTGGTATCAGAGCATAAGGTTTACATGATTTGAGCAAAAGTGTTTTTGAAACTTACCTTTTGAAAAAACTATTTTCAAAACCAATTAAGTATTTTCCAAAGAAAAGTCTAGTATTTTAAAAGGCTATTCCCCAAAAGCCATAGCACTATCCTTCGTTTCTTCGTTCTGAATCTATCTTTTTCTTCGTTTTAGTATGGCCGATCTTAACCTTCGTGAGGGAGTGACCATTCCCGGATGGTTCCGGAGGTACTTGGAAGCTATGGCCAACGATGCGGGCCCAGCGACTACCCCTACCATAACTGAAGTTCCTCCTCCTCCTCCTCCTCAGAATCCACAAGCGGATTTCACAAAAGTTTGCAAGGACTTAAAGGCGATGAGTGGTAAGAACTTTATCGGAACGGAGACTTCCGTGGAGGCAAGGAACTGGTTAAAGGAAACTAAGGACCTCTTTGCTATCTTTGATGTGGAAGATCGTAGGAAAGTTCTGTTGGCGGTATGGCTATTAAAAGGGGAAGCTGCTTATTGGTGGGTAGTCACCACCACTACTAGACCAATTGAGACTTGGGATGACTTTAGGAGAAGGTTTGGACTAAGGTTTTTATCATCAGCAGAAGAGAACCTTCAGCTAGAGAGGTTCCTATCACTAAAGCAAGGGAACATGACCGTTAGAGAATACGTGGATAAGTTTAATCAACTTGCTCAGTTTGGTCTAGAATGGGTTAACACCGCTCAGAAGAAGGCCCTACGCTTTGCTCTAGGATTGAATGAGCCATTGCGCGGTTTAGCCATATCTCATATACCCCTGGGGGCGACCTTCGAGGGTTTGGTGAATATGGCCCTACTTCAAGAGGAAGATAAGAGTGGCAAGAAGGAGGTCAAGGCAAATGAGTCCCAAGGCAAGAAGGAAGATACCGAGAAAAGAGATAAGAACAACAACAAGGCAAGAAAGACAAGAAAGTGCAACTTCTGTAGGATCACTGGGCACATAGCCAAGGATTGCAAGAAGAAGAAGAGGAAGTTAGGCAAGTGTTTTCATTGCGAAAAATCTGGACATTTTAGCAAGGATTGTCCCAAGAAGCATGGACAAGGGCAAGGACAAACTCAGCAAGTAGGACCCTCTGGAGGGCAATTGCAGGCTCTCCTCGCTCTTCCAGCTTTTGATCGAGGTAAAGTTTTTATAGAAATTCATGTTTACATTTATGATCTTCCTGTTCGCACCTTATTTGATTCTGGCGCATCGCATAGTTTTATCTCTTCTGATATTGTTGAAAGTTTGCACCTAAGTACTAGCTTAGTTGAGGATCCCGTTTGTGTTTCAAATCCAATTGGGGGTTCCGCCCATATGTCTATGATTTGTGTGGATTTGAAAATTTCTATCTTGGCCGTAGAATTCACGTGTAGTGCTTATGTTCTCGGGGTCACGGGATATGGGTTGGTCTTGGGCATGGATTGGTTGTCCAGTTATGGACCCATCCTCGATTGTGACCATAGGGTGGAGAGGCTCATGACTCGCCTCGGTAACACCCTGGAAATTTCTTGTAACCCTAGAGGTCCCATCATGTTATGTTATCTTGAATCTCTCGACTCGTCCATCGATGATCTGCAATCTGTAAGGGTGGTCCGAGACTATCCCGATGTCTTTGAAGAAGTTAAGGGGTTACCCCCTAAACGAGAGATAGATTTCCGCATTTATCTAGTTGATAATGCCAAGCCAGTATCATTGCCCGTTAGGCGCATGGCCCCTCGTGAAAGAAGGGAGCTCAGTAAGCAAATACACGAGTTGCTTGAGAAGAATTTTATTAGGCGAAGCATTTCTGAATGGGGTGCTTCGGTGGTATTCGCTACTAAGGCGGATGGTTCGCTTCGTCTATTTGTTGATTATCGAGAGTTGAACAAGCTGATAAAGAAGAATAGGCACCCGTTACCGAGAATTGATGATCTCTTTGACCAGCTTGTAGGTGCTTCTGTTTTCTCTCAGCTCGATCTAGCCACCGGATTCCATCAGCTTAGAGTGGCTGAGGATAGCATTGATAAAACTGCGTTTAGGACTCCAGATGGATTCTTTGAATGGCTTGTCATGCCATTCGGTTTGACTAATGCACCCGCCTACTTCGTAGATTTGATGAGTAGGGTGTTCAGGGAGTTCCTTATCAAGTTTGTTGTTGTCTTCGTGGATGATATTTTGATCTTCTCAAAGGATGAGGAAGAGCATGCTAGGCATCTCAAGAAGTGATGAATACGCTTAAAGCGCATCAGTTGAAAGCCAAGTTCTCCAAATGTCATTTCTGGAGAAGGGAAGTTCGGTTTCTTGGACATATAGTTTCTAAGCAAGGCATAGCGGTGGATCCCGCGAAAGTGGTTGTGGAAGAATCCTAGGAGTGCAACCGAAGTAAGAAGCTTTCTCGGTTTGGCGGGCTACTATAGGAAGTTCATCAGGGAATTCGCTAAGATTTCAGACCCTCTTACTAAGTTGACGAAGAAGAACTTAGTCTGTGCATGGGACTTGGAGTGTGAGCTTGCTTTTCAAAGGCTCAAGAGAGCCCTTACCTCAGCTCCAGTTTGGCAACGTGGATTGGCACTGGTTTCAAGAGATAGTTTTCTGCGTGGGATACCGTATAGTATGTAAATGAGATCCAAGATTCACTAATGAATCTTGGAAAGCTTGCATGAACCATGAGCACGCAGTTATGTTTAAGCCAAGTATTTTAGGCAAAGAATAAGTGGAAGTGGAACGAGAAGCAACGGTGAAATGAGTTCTAACTCATATTTTGGGAACAAGAATTAAGAACTACGGAATTGCGAAGATAAAAGACGGTCAGGGCACGATGGGATTAAGCACAAGAAAATGCGGCTTAGAAGATTGAAGACTAGATACGCGCATTTAATCTCTTTCTAAGAGTATATCCTTGATCCATATTGTTCTGGAGAACTTACACGCATGCTATCTTTTAAGTATATCCTCTCGGTCCTATCCTCAACCTTAGTTCTGTTGCAAACCCCATAAGGAGTATGACTCGCCTGTTTGTGAGATATAGTTGAGGTGAAGAAGTTCGTCACCAAACTATTTGGGCTTTATGGGATGTGGGTAATAATTGATAGACTTACGAAGAGAACCCATTTTTCCGGTGAAGAGCAAGAGGACCGTATCATGGCTAGCATCTAGTTATCCTCGAGAGATAGTATGGTTGCATGAAGTTTCTTCTAGCATAGTTAGCAATCGTGACCCAATTTTCGCTAGCCAGTTCTGGAATAGTTTGCAAGAAGCAATGGGTACACGATTGAATTTGAGTACAGCCTATCACCCCCAGACGGATGGCCAAACCGAAAGGGTGAATAGAGTGCTAGAAGATCTCTTGAGGCTTTGTGTTCTTGACTTTGGTGGTACTTGGGAAGACCACCTTCCTCTTGTAGAGTTTGATTATAATAATAACTATCAAGCCAGCATACAGATGGCACCATTTGAAGCTTCGTATGGGAGGCCGTGCAAGCCACCAACATGTTAGTGGGAAGACGACGGACAAGCTTATAATTGAGCCCGACATGATAAAGGACACATCCGAGAGAGTTGAATTGATTCGAAGACGGATAAGAACGGCCCAAGACAGACAGAAATCCTATGCAGACAAGCGAAGGACAGACTTGGAATTTAAAATTGGAGATATGGTCTTTGTGAAGATTTCTCCTTTGCGAAATATGGTTCGCTGACACCAAGGATCGTAGGACCCTTCCCTACTATAGAAAGAGTCGGGAAGATGACTCATAAGGTGGAATTGCCAAGAAACTGGCCGGAGTGCATAATGTCTTTCATGTCTCGCATCTCCGGAAGTGTTTGCACAGACCCGCCAAAGTGGTTGAACCAAGTATTCGTGAAGACATGGAGGTAGAGGATGAAGCAACCCTGAGACGAGCTCCGATTCGTATCATGGAAATGAAGACAAAGAAGCTAAGAAGCAAAGAAGTTAAGCTTGTTAAGGCGCAATGGAGTGAAACAGAGGGAGACGCAACTTGGGAAACCAAGGAGAAGAGGCGCGTGCTTTATCCATTTCTCTTGGAGGATACATTTTCAATCTCTTTTCCTAGATTGGTATATCTTTCCTTTGCTATCCATGCTTATCTAGTTTATCTTGTTTTGTAAATCTTGTCATGAGAACCTTAGGTAGAAACCCTTGGTTGAAACATGTATTTGAAACATGTTATGTTTGATGTTTGCAAGTGGTTGCAAGTGTTTGCAAGTGGATACTCGTGGATGTATAATACACGTTAGGCACTAAGATCGGCTTACACACTTTCATACCGCATATGCATGAGTGTTTATGATTATTCATGGATGAAAACTTGTTATGCTATCACGTGGATGTTGCATATGGATGAATGTTATGTGCACTCATGTAGAGATTATAAATTATGTTAGGAATTTGCATACATATGGACTCATTTCACTAACATATTTTGCAATAAGGGGGTTTACTGAATTAGTAACCTCCTGATTTTCGCATTAGATAAGTACATATACGCACACCTTTGCATATGATCATACAACAATTAGAACCTTTTAAGGACATTGATTGCTCGTGGATGATGTTTTGAGTAGATGGATGATGGATGGTAGGATACGTTCTTCCTAACTTGGAGATTTCGGGGACGAATCCTTTAAGGAGGGGAGAATGTAACAACCCGTATTTTTGAATAACATGTTATAACATAAATGGAGGCAGAATTAAACTGTAAAATCTGAATCAAGGGAAACGGGTTGTGCCATTGCGTTCGTCTCGGAAAAATACGCGAAATAGAGTCCGAGTTTTCGAGAATCGGAGTCCGTATGACCAAGATATGGCCTCGCGAAGTTTCACGAAAAATTCACAAATTAAAGTATACTTAATTAAGTGAAATGGGTTGCGCAGAGAAATATATATATTGATATATATATATATATATATATATATATAATTGAAAATTAAATAAATAAATATGCAAAAATGTTTAAATCAGCGAATTGGGAGAGGGGAATAACCGAACCGGCCGATTTTGGAGGTCGACCCAAGCTCGCTGGGTTGACTAGGGGTTAATCCATGGTGTTTGGCTGTCAACCCGTGGGCCGATTCGCCCAAATGCAGATTTTGCATTTGAATGGTTCTCATGGTTCATCTTCAATCTAAAGGCCCTAGATGGTTCCTACACTTGACTTCTTCCCCAAGACATGCTTTGATGGCTTGGATTGAATCTAGGGTTAATCCTATGGCTAATACTATCCTAAAACTCTATAAAATGACCCCTAAACCTAGCCTAAATCACCATTATTCAATCCTACAACTAAACTATGCCAAATTTGTTCCTCTCATGGCCTCCACTCTCATGCTAAAATTTCTAAGTTAATTTCTATGAGAGATTTTGAGTTCATACAAGTGTTTTCAAACTTGGATGAGTGTTCTTAGCTTGCATTCAAGTCAAGTTGCAACATTTCTATTTCAAAGCAAGGGTTTTTATTGAATTGGCTCAAGGGTTTTCATTTGGAGCTTGCATATTTGGGTTTTTGGTGCTTGCGTAAGGGCTTCGTCTCAATCTTTATAATAAATATTTATTTGCGTCTTCATAGCATTGTAAGCCCTTTTCTACTTTCTTTTTATTGAACTCTAAAGTTAAATGAATGATGCAAGTTTGGTTGATCATTATATGCAAGTTTGGTTGATCATTATATGCAAGTTTGGTTGATCATTATATGCAAGTTTGGTTGATCATTATGATATGCAAGTTGGTGTAATCATTATGTATGACACATGTTGCTAAGTTATACAAGTTTGGGTTGATCATTATACACATGTTAACATGTTATGCAAGTTAAACTTGAGTTTGTGAGCATAAAGCTTCAAGCTTTATGTCAAAGGTTGCATTTTGGCAACATGAAAGTTATCATATCCCTTATGATAACTTGCATGTGACGCCAAATGCGAACTTCTAGCAACTTCTACATGTCATTTATCACCATGTATCACTCATATGCTAAGTTTGGTTTTATGCATGCTTTTGAAGCCTAATGATGCAATATGCAAGTATATGAACATATGTACACCTCATATGCCACCATGTTAAACTTGTGACTTCAACACCTTCTTTTCATGATTATGCCAAGTTCCCTATTTCATCCTTTATGCGTTGTTGCGATTATGTAAACGATGGGATTACGTTGGGGTTGGGTAACATAATGACATAAACATGGTTTTTATAACATAACGTGATATGTTAACTTGTAACTATGTTTTGGAAACATAATGGACATGACACTTAGAAAATATGAGTGTGGCCAACTCGAGGTTGGGTTGAGTTTGTAGCATAAATCTACCCGGACCCGCCCGGCTTAACTAGTGGCTACAAACAATAGGACCCAATGTGAGAAGTTGGTCATGTTGTGCTCGAACCCGAGGTTAGACCTAGTTGTGGTGTAAAGCTACCCGGACCCGCCCGGCTTAACTAGTAACCACAACAAAGTCTAATGTGAGAGGTTAAAGCGCATTAAGTTAATTAATGCCTCCTGATTAGGGTTAAGTCATGGTCCACTTAATACTTAACCAATTTGGGCTTGATGGATTAATCGAGGATAAATCGGGAGCCTTGGGTACCCTTAACCGATTTAATCCACGTGTGGATCGGGTTAACCACATTTAACCTGTTAAGAAACCCTAGTTGCGTGGTCCTTTTCAGCAGTAACATTCTTGGTAGTATCACAAGACCCTAGGACTAGGCTAGGGTGGGGCTCGATTACTGGGCTGATTGTAAGAGACCAAAAGAGACGGCTGAATGATGCCCCGGTTGTTCAGGCGGACCATGGTCGTGCACATCAAGTCCGGAGTTGAACACGGGCTACGGTAGGGTTGGACTGTGCATCATGGAATGGTGTCAGAGGGTTACACCATAAGGCCTGATACACCCTAAGGCGGACCCTGCACAGTCAACTACATTACATGATTAAGCCGCATGACACCGACACTTGACGAGTTAGGCTTATAGGGAGCCGATCGACTAGACCGAGTAGTTGGACCTTGATTTAGGTCATCTCATGATGTTGGGCCAAGGGATCAATTTTTGTTTTTAGTTGACATGTTAGAATGCTAGTACACCCGTGGTGCAAAACTTAACCTTAATTATGCGATGACACCTTTATCTATCTTGTTAGTTAATCATCATGCCAGTATGTTGTTATTCTTATGTTCATCTCAGCTTCTCATGCCAGTTAACTTTACTAGTTCATAGACAAATAGTAGTAGGGCTTACCAGTCTTTTTGACTGACCTGTTTTCTTTCGCCTCTTTTCTTCCGTTTCCCCCCCCCCTCTCAGGTTCTCAGGGTAGGAACATTGGAGCTTAGCTTGGATCTTTCTAGCTTGCTTACTGGATTTGCTCATGTACGGGATTGGACATTGAGCTAGCTATGGTTTATCACTTCACTTTGGGGATAGTACTTTATGTATTTCAGTTTTTCAGTTTATGCTTTTATCTAGACTTTGTTTGTTGGAAAATAATGACTAAGTACTTTATTGTAACTTAACTGTGGTTTTGGAAATGCAAGTTTTATCCGCTGCTTTACTACTCTGTTTTACTTATATGTTCTGTCTTGTGATATCTGCATGCATGTTTTCCTTTTTTAAACGCCCCTCCAAAGCTAGTGTCCTTGCAAGAGTGGCACTGGCGGAAGTGGGGTGTTACACTGTTAGTCCTGCATATCTATGAGAGAGCTTCGCTTTGACTGGTTATGGTTCTTGTAACTCAAAACGGACACAAAGTTGTGGCATGCGGAACAACCGATGTCTGTTGGGTGCAACATCGAAGTCTTGAGGTGCAACATCCATTTGAAAATCCAAGATTGCGCGGAATACCCTCTGAAAACTCGTAGGAAGAAATAGAAATATTACATGGCGCATCATATTCCAAAATATAGTAAATCGAGCCGGGGCTAGTCCACGATTCTAGGGGGCGAGCCGAACAGAAATGTCACTAATTCCAGAATCCAAGTTCAGCACGCGTTCACGGAAATGGGCGTAACTTCCAATCCGTAGGTCCATTTTGCCCAAACGAAAGCTGTACCTGAAGCTAATTCAGAGGGCCATTAGAGGTACGAAACAAATCTCCATAATTGATTTTTGGATCCAAAAGAGGTCGTTTGATATGAGTTTCGGGCCTGTTTATGTTGATGTTGCGATTTCGACCAAATCGCTCTATGTCTTCTGACGATGTTCTCAGTACCTGAGTGCGTTGCTTATTTAGATTTTCCGTATGTGATAGCTTTGACAAAAAAGTGTGTCAACAGACTGGTTATGGTTCCAGTAACTCAAAATAAATACAAAGTTATGGTTCGTGGAACAACCCCCATCTGTTGGGTGCAACATCGAAGTCCTGAGGTGCAACATCAGTTTGAAAATCCAAGATTGCACTGTATGACATTTGAAAACTCGTTTAAGGGTATGAAATAGAAATATAACATAGTGCGTCATATTCCGAAATATAGTAAATCGAATTATGACCACGATCAAACCCCCTTTGACCAACAAAACAACATGTGAAAAATTGAGCTAAGAAAGCTTTCGATGCTCCCAAATGTCATTAAGATTGAATTTCTTGGTTACTGAAGTAAGATGAGATGGGTGGAACCTGTTAGTCCTGCATATCACTGAGAGAGCTTCGTTTTGATTGGTTATGGTTCTTGAAACTCAAAACGGACACAAAGTTATGGCTGGCGGAACAACCCACGTCTGTTGGGTGCAACATCGAAGTCTTGAGGTGCAATATCCGTTTGAAAATCCAAGATTGCGCCGAATACCCTCTAAAAACTCGTTTATTAGGTTGAAATAGAAATATTACATGGTGCATCATATTCCAAAATATGTAAATCGAGCCGGTGCTAGTCCACGATTCAAAGGGGGCGAGCCGAACAGAAATGTCACCAATTCCAGAATCCAAGTTCAGCGCGCGTTCACGGAAACGAGGGTAACTTCCAATCCGTAGATCCATTTTGCCCAAACGAATGCTCTACCTGAAGCTAATTCAGAGGGCTACAAGAATTACGGAGCAAAGCTCTGTAATTGATGTTTTCGGGCCCAAAAGAGGTCGTTTGATAGGAGTTTCGGGCATGTTTATGTTTATGTTGCGATTTCGACCAAATCACTCGATGTCTTATGACGATGTTCTCAGTACCTGAGCGCGTTGCTTATTCAGATTTTCCATATGTGACAGATTTGACCAAAAAGTGTGTCAACAGACTGGTTATGGTTCCAGTAACTCAAAATAATTACAAAGTTATGGTTCGCGGAACAACCCACGTCTGTTGGGTGCAACATCGAAGTCCCGAGGTGCAACATCAGTTCGAAAATCCAAGATTGTACTGTATGACATTTTAAAGCTCGTTTAAGGGTATGAAATAGAAGTATAACATGGTGCATCATATTCCAAAATATAGTAAATCGAATTATGACCACGGTCAAACCCCCTTTGACCAACAAAACAACATGTGAAAAATTGAGCTAAGAAAGCTTTCGATGTTCCCAAATGTCATTAAGATTGAATTTCTGTGTTAGTGAACTAAGATGAGATGGGTGGAACCTGTTAGTCCTGCATATCTATGAGAGAGCTTCGTTTTGACTGGTTATGGTTCTTGTAACTCAAAACAGACACAAAATTATAGCTGGTGGAACAACCCACGTCTGTTGGGTGCAACATCGAAGTCTTGAGGTGCAACATCCGTTTGAAAATCTAAGATTGCGCCGAATACCCTCTGAAAACTCATTTATTAGGATGAAATATAAATATTACATGGTGCATCATATTCCAAAATATAGTAAATTGAGCCGAGGCTAGTCCATGATTTTGGGTGGGCGAGCCGAACAAAAATGTCACCAATTCCAGAATCCAAGTTCAGCGCGCGTTCACGGAAACGGGCGTAACTTCCAATCCGTAGGTCCATTTTGCCCAAACAAAAGCTCTACCTGAATTTAATTTAGAGGGCTATAGGAGTTAAGGAGCAAAGATCCGTAATTGATGTTTTCGGGCCCAAAAGAGGTCGTTTGATAGGAGTTTCGGGATTGTTTATGTTGATGTTGCGATTTCGACCAAATCGCTCAGTCTTCTGACGATATTCTCAGTACCTGAGCGCGTTTCTTATTTAGATTTTCCATATGTGACAGCTTTGACCAAAAAGTGTGTCAACAGACTGGTTATGGTTCCAGTAACTCAAAATAGATACAAAATTATGGTTCGTGGAACAACCCACGTCTGTTGGGTGCAACATGAAAGTCCTGAGGTGCAACATCAGGTTGAAAATCCAAGACTGCACTGTATGACATTTGAAAACTCGTTTAAGGGTATGAAATAGAAATATAACATGGTGCGTCATATTCCAAAATATAGTAAATCGAATTATGACCACGGTCAGACCCCCTTTGACCAACAAAACAACACGTGAAAAATTGAGCTAAGAAAGCTTTCGATGTTCCCAAATGTCATTAAGATGGAATTTCTTGGTTACTAAACTAAGATGAGATGGGTGGAACCTTTTAGTCCTGCATATCTATGAGAGAGCTTTGTTTTGACAGGTTATGGTTCTTGTAACTCAAAACGGACACAAAGTTATGGCTGGCTGTACAACCCACGTCTGTTGGGTGCAACATCGAAGTCTTGAGGTGCAACATCCGTTTGAAAATCTAAGATTGCGCCGAATACCCTCTGAAAACTCTTTTCTTAGGATGAAATAGAAATATAACAAGGTGCATCATATTACAAAATATAGTAAATCGAGCCAGGGCTAGTCCACGATTCAGGGTGGCGAGCCGAACAGAAATGTCACCAATTCCAGAATCCAAGTCCAGCGCGCGTTCACGGAAACGTGCGTAACTTTCAATCCATAGGTCCATTTTGCCCAAACGAAAGCTCTACCTGAAGCTAATTCAGAGGGCTACAAGTGTTTTGGAGCAAAGCAACATAATTGATGTTTTTGGGCCCAAAAGAGATCATTTGATAGGAGTTTCGGGCCTGTTTATGTTGATGTTGCGATTTCGACCGAATTGCTCTATGTCTTCTGACGATGTTCTCAGTAACTGAGCACGTTGCTTATTTTGATTTTCCATATGTGACAGCTTTGACCAAAAAGTGTATCAACATACTGGTTATGGTTCCCGTAACTCAAAATAAATACAAAGTTATGGTTCGCGGAACAACCCACGTCTGTTGGGTGCAACATCGAAGTCCTGAGGTGCAACATCAGTTTGAAAATCCAAGATTGCACTGTATGACATTTGAAAACTCATTTAAGGGTATGAAATAGAAATATAACATAGTGCGTCATATTCCAAAATAAAGTAAATCGAATTATGACCACGGTCAAACCCACTTAGACCAACAAAACAACATGTAAAAAATTGAGCTAAGAAAGCTTTCGATGTTCCCAAATGTCATTAAGATTGAATTTCTTGTTTACTGAACTAAGATGAGATGGGTGGAACCTGTTAGTCCTGCATATCTATGGGAGAGCTTCGCTTTGACTGGTTATGGTTCTTGTAACTCAAAACGGACACAAATTTGTAGCTGGCGGAACAATCCACGTCTGTTGGGTGCAACATCGAAATCTTGAGGTGCAACATCCATTTGAAAATCCAAGATTGCACCGAATACCCTCTGAAAACTCATTTATTAGGATGAAATAGAAATATTACATGGCGCATCATATTCCAAAATACAGTAAATCGAGCCGGGGCTAGTCCACGATTCAAGGGGGGGCCAGCCGAACAGAAATGTCACTAATTCCATAATCCAAGTTCAGCATGCGTTCACGGAAATGGGCGTAACTTCTAATCCATAGGTCCATTTTGCCCAAACGAAAGCTCTACCTGAAGCTAATTCAGAGGGCTATTAGAGGTATGAAACAAAGCTCCGTAATTGATGTTTTCGGATCCAAAAGCGATCATTTGATATGAGTTTCGGGCCTGTTTATGTTGATGTTGCGATTTCGACCAAATCGCTCTATGTCTTCTGACGTTGTACTCAGTACCTGAGTGCGTTGCTTATTTAGATTTTCCGTATGTGGTAGCTTTGACAAAAAAGTGTGTCAACAGACTGGTTATGGTTCCAGTAAGTCAAAATAAATACAAAGTTATAGTTCGCGGAACAACCCCCTTCTTTTGGGTGCAACATCGAAGTCCTGAGGTGCAACATCAGTTTGAAAATCCAAGATTGCACTGTATTACACTTGAAAACTCGTTTAAGGGTATGAAATAGAAATATAACATAGTGCGTCATATTCCAAAATATAGCAAATTGAATTATGACCATGGTCAATCCCTCTTTGACCAACAAAACAACATGTGAAAAATTGAGCTAAGAAAGCTTTCGATGCTCCCAAATGTCATTAAGATTGTATTTCTTGGTTACTGAAGTAAGATGAGATGGGTAGAACCTGTTAGTCCTGCATATCTATGAGAGAGCTTCGTTCTGATTGGTTATGGTTCTTGTAACTCAAAATGGACACAAAGTTATGGCTGGCGGAACAACCCACGTCTGTTGGGTGCAACATCGAAGTCTTGAGGTGCAATATCCGTTTGAAAATCCAAGATTGCGTCGAATACCCTCTGAAAACTTGTTTATTAGGATGAAATAGAAATATTACATGGTGCATCATATTCCAAAATATGTAAATCGAGCCAGTGCTAGTCCACGATTCAAAGGGGGCGAGCCGAACAGAAATGTCACCAATTCCAGAATTCAAGTTCAACGTGCGTTCACAGAAACGGGCCTAACTTCCAATCCGTAGGTCCATTTTGCCCAAATGGAAGCTCTACCTGAAGCTAATTCATAGGGCAACAAGGGTTACGGAGCAACGCTCCGTAACTGATGTTTTCGGGTCCAAAAGAGGTCGTTTGATAGGAGTTTCGGGCTTGTTTATGTTGATGTTGCGATTTCGACCAAATCACTCTATGTCTTATGACAATGTTCTCAATACCTGAGCGCGTTGCTTATTCAGATTTTCCATATTTGACAGCTTTGACCAAAAAGTGTGTCAACAGACTAGTTATGGTTCCAGTAACTCAATATAAATACAAAGTTATGGTTCGCGGAACAACCCACGTCTGTAGGGTGCAACATCGAAGTCCTGAGGTGCAACATCAGTTTAAAAATCGAAGATTGTACTGTATGACATTTGAAAACTCGTTTAAGGGTATGAAATAGAAATATAACATGGTGCGTCATATTCCAAAATATAGTAAATCGAATTATGACCACCGTCAAACCCCCTTTGACCAACAAAACAACATGTGAAAAATTGAGCTAAGAAAGCTTTCGATGTTCCCAAATGTCATTAAGATTGAATTTCTTGGTTGTTGAACTAAGATGAGATGGGTGGAACCTGTTAGTCCTGCATATCTATGAGAGAGCTTGATTTTGACTGCTTATGGTTCTTGTAACTCAAAACGGACACGAAGTTATAGCTGGCGGAACAACCCACGTATGTTGGGTGCAACATCGAAGTCTTGAGGTGCAACATCCGTTTGAAAATCCAAGACTGCGCCGAATACCCTTTGAAAACTCATTTATTAGGGCGAAATATAAATATTACATGGTGCATCATATTCCAAAAAATAGTAAATCTAGCCGAGGCTAGTCCACGATTTAGGGTGGGCGAGCCGAACAAAAATGTCACCAATTCCAGAATCCAAGTTCAGCGCGCGTTCACGGAAACGGGCGTAACTTCCAATCCGTAGGTCCATTTTGCCCAAACAAAAGCTCTACCTGAATTTAATTCAGAGGGCTACAGGAGTTAAGGGGCAAAGATCCGTAATTGATGTTTTCGGGCCCAAAAGAGGTCGTTTGATAGGAGTTTCGGGACTGTTTATGTTGATGTTGCGATTTCGACCAAATCGCTGTCTTCTGACGATATTCTCAGTACCAGAGCGCGTTTCTTATTTAGATTTTCCATTTGTGACAGCTTTGACCAAAAAGTGTGTCAACAGACTGGTCATGTTTCCAGTAACTCAAAATAAATACAAAGTTATGGTTCGTGGAACAACCCACGTCTGTTGGGTGCAACATCGAAGTCCTGAGGTGCAACATCAGGTTGAACATCCAAGACTGCACTGTATGACATTTGAAAACTCGTTTAAGGGTATGAAACAGAAATATAACATGGTGCGTCATATTCCAAAATATAGTAAATCGAATTATGACCACGGTCAGACCCCCTTTGACCAACAAAACAACATGTGAAAAATTGAGCTAAGAAAGCTTTCGATGTTCCCAAATGTCATTAAGATTGAATTTCTTGGTTACTGAACTAAGATGAGATGGGTGGAACCTGTTAGTCCTGCATATATATGAGAGAGCTTCGTTTTGACTTGTTATGGTTCTTATAACTCAAAACGGACACAAAGTTATGGCTGGCTGAACAACCCACGTCTGTTGGGTGCAACATCGAAGTCTTGAGGGGCAACATCCATTTGAAAATCCAAGATTGCACCGAATACCCTCTGAAAACTCGTTTCTTAGGATGAAATAGAAATATAACGTGGTGCATCATATTCTAAAATACAGTAAATTGAGCCAGGGCTAGTCCACGATTCAGGGGGCGAGCCGAACAGAAATATCACCAATTCCAGAATCCAAGTTCAGCGCGCGTTCATGGAAACGGGCGTAACTTCCAATCCATAGGTCCATTTTGCCCAAACAAAAGCTCTACCTGAAGCTAATTCAGAGGGCTATAAGAGTTACGGATCAAAGCAACGTAATTGATGTTTTTGGGCCCAAAATAGGTCGTTTGATAGGAGTTTCGGGCCTGTTTATGTTGATGTTGCGATTTCGACCAAATCGCTCTATGTCTTCTGACGATGTTCTCAATACCTGAGTGCGTAGCTTATTTAGATTTTCCATATGTGACAGCTTTGACCAAAAAGTGTATCAACATACTGGTTATGGTTCCAGTTACTCAAAATAAATACAAAGTTATGGTTCGCGGAACAACCCACGTCTATTGGGTGCAACATCGAAGTCCTGAGGTGCAACATCAGTTTGAAAATCCAAGATTGCACTGTATGACATTTGAAAACTCGTTTAAGGGTATGAAATAGAAATATAACATAGTGCGTCATATTCCAAAATATAATAAATCGAATTATGACCACGGTCAAACCCCCTTTGACCAACAAAACAACATGTGAAAAATTGAGCTAAGAAAGCTTTTGATGTTCCCAAATGTCAATAAGATTGAATTTCTTGGTTACTGAACTAAGATGAGATGGGTGGAAACTGTTATTCCTGCATATCTATGAGAGAGCCTCGTTTTGACTGGTTATGGTTCTTGTAACTCAAAACGGACACAAAGTTATGGCTGGCGGAACAACCCATGTCTGTTGGGTGCAACATCAAAGTCTTGAGGTGCAACATCCGTTTGAAAATCCAAGATTGTGCCGAATACCCTCTGAAAACTCGTTTATTAGAATGAAATAGAAATATTACACGGTGCATCATATTCCAAAATATAGTAAATCGAGCCGAGGCTAGTCCACGATTCAGGGGGGGCGAGCCGAACATAAATGTCACCAATTCTAAAATCCAAGTTCAGCGCGCGTTCACGGAAACGGGCGTAACTTCCAATCCGTAGGTCGATTTTGCTCAAATGAAAGCTATATCTGAAGTTAATTCAGAGGGCTGCAAATATTACGGAGCAAGGCTCCGTAATTGATGTTTTCGGGCCCAAAAGAGGTCGTTTGATAGGAGTTTCGGGCCTGTTTATGTTGATGTTGCGATTTCGACCAAATCGCTCTGTGTCATCTGACAATGTTCTCAGTACCTGAGCGTGTTGCTTATTTAGATTTTCCATATGTGACAGCTTTGACCAAAAAGTGTATCAACATACTGGTTATGGTTCCAGTTACTCAAAATAAATACAAAGTTATGGTTCGGGGAATAACCAACGTCTGTTGGGTGCATCATCGAAGTCCTGAGGTGCAACATTAGTTTGAAAATCCAAGATTGCACTGTATGACATTTGGAAACTCGTTTAAGGGTATTGAATAGAAATATAACATGGTGCGTCAGATTCCAAAATATAATAAATCGAATTATGACCACGGTCAAACCCCCTTTGACCAACAAAAAAACATGTGAAAAATTGAGCTAAGAAGGCTTTCGATGTTCCCAAATGTCATTAAGACTGAATTTCTTGGTTACTGAACTAAGATGAGATGGGTGGAACCTGTTAGACCTGCATATCTATGAGAGAGGTTCGTTTTGATTGGTTATGGTTCTTGTAACTCAAAACGGACAAAAAGTCATGGTTGGCAGAATAACCCACGTCTGTTGGGTGCAACATCGAAGTCTTGAGGTGCAACATTCGTTCGAAAATCCAAGATTGCGCCGAATACCCTCTGAAAACTCGTTTATTAGGATGAAATAGAAATATAACATGGTGCATCATATTCCAAAATATAGTAAATCGAGCCGGGGCTAGTCCACGATTCAGGGGGGGCGAGCCGAACAGAGATGTCACCAATCCCAGAATCCATGTTCAGCGCGTGTCCACAGAAACAGGCGTACCTTCCAATCTATCGGTCCATTTTGCCCAAACGAAAGCTCTACCTGAAGCTTATTCAGAGGGATATAAGAATTACGGAGAAAAGCTCCGTAATTGATGTTTTCACGCCCAAAAGATGTCGTTTTATAGGAGTTTCGGGCCTGTTTATGTTGATGTTGCGACTTCGACCAAATCACTCTAAGTCTTCTGATGATGTTCTCAGTACCTGAGCACGTTGCTTATTTAGATTTTCCATATGTGATAGCTTTGACCAAAAAGTGTGTCAACAGACTGGTTATGGTTCTAGTAACTCAAAATAAATACAAAGTTATGGTCCGCGGAACAATCTAGTCTGTTGGGTGCAACATCGAAGTCATGAGGTGCAACATCAGTTTGAAAATACAAGATTGCACTGTATGATATTTGAAAACTCGTTTAAGATATAGTAAATTGAATTATGACCACGGTCAAACCCCCTTTGACCAACAAAACAACATGTGAAAAATTGGGCTAAGAAAGCTTTCGATGTTCCCAAATGTCATTAAGATTGAATTTCTTGCTTACTGAACTAAGATGAGATGGGTGGAACCTGTTAGTCCTGCATATCTATGAGAGAGCTTCGTTTTGACTGGTTATGGTTCTTTTAACTCAAAACGGACATAAAGTTATGGCTGGCGGAACAACCCACGTCTGTTGGGTGCAACATCGAAGCCTTGAGGTGCAACATCCATTTGAAAATCCAAGATTGCGCCAAATATCCTCTAAAAACTCGTTTATTAGGATGAAATAAAAATATTACATGGTGCATCATATTCCAAAATATATTAAATCGAGCTGGGGCTAGTCCACGATTCAGGGGGGGCGAGCCGAACAGAAATGTCTCCAATTCCAGAATCCAAGTTCAATGTGTGTTCACGGAAACGGGCGTAACTTCCAATCCTTAGGTCCATTTTGCCCAAACGAAAGCTCTACTTGAAGCTAATTCAAAGGGTCACAAGAATTACGGAGCAAAGCTACATAATTGATGTTTTCGGGCCTAAAAGAGCTCGTTTGATAGGAGTTTCGGGCCAATTTATGTTGATGTTGCGATTTCGACCAAATCACTCTGTCTTCTGACGATGTTCTCAGTACATGAGCGCGTCGCTTATTTAGATTTTCCATATGTGATAGCTTTGACCAAAAAATGTGTCAAAAAACTGGTTATGGTTCCAGTAACTCAAAATAAATACAAAATTATGGTTCGCGGAACAACCCACGTCTGTTGGGTGCAACATCGAAGTCCTGAGGTGCAACATCAGTTTGAAAATCCACGATTGCACTGTATGGCATTTGAAAACTCGTTTAAGGGTATGAAATAGAAATATAACATGGTGCATTATATTCTAAAATATAGTAAATCGAATTATGACCACGGTCAAACCCCCTTTGACCAACAAAACAACATGTGAAAAATTGAGCTAAGAAAGCTTTCGATGTTCCCAAATGTCGTTAAGATTGAATTTCTTGGTTACTGAACTAAGATGAGATGGGTGGAACCTATTAGTCCTGCATATCTATGAGAGAGCTTCGTTTTGACTGGTTATGGTTCTTGTAACTCAAGATGGACACAAAGTTATGGTTGGCGGAACAACCCATGTCTGTTGGGTGCAACATCAAAGTCTTGAGGTGCAACATCCGTTTGAAAATCCAAGATTGCACCGAATACCCTCTGAAAACTCGTTTATTAGGATGAAATAGAAATATTTCATAGTGCATCATATTCTAAAATATAGTAAATCGAGCCGGGGCTAGTCCACGATTCAGGGGGGGCGAGCCGAACAGAAATGTCACCAATTCCAGAATCCAAGTTCAACGCGCGTTCATGGAAACGGGCGTAGCTTCCAATCCGTAGGTCCATTTTGCCCAAACGAAAGCTCTACCTGAAGATAATTCAGAGGGCTACAGGATTTACAGGGCAAGGCTCCGTTATTGATGTTTTCGGGCCCAAAAGAGGTCGTTTGATGGGAGTTTCGGGCCTGTTTATGTTGATGTTGCGATTTCGACCAAATCGCTCTATGTCTTCTGACGATGTTCTTAGTCCCTGAGCGCGTTGCTTATTTAGATTTCCATATGTGACAGCTTTGACCAAAAAGTGTGTCAACAGACTGGTTATGGTTTCGGTAACTCAAAATAAATACAAAGTTATGGTTTGCGGAACAACCCCCGTCTGTTGGGTGCAACATCGAAGTCCTGAGGTGCAACATCAGTTTGAAAATCCAAGATTGCACTGTATGACATTTGAAAACTCGTTTAAGGGTGTGAAATAGAAATATAACATAGTGGTCATATTCCAAAATATAGTAAATCGAATTATGACCACGGTCAAACCTCCTTTGACCAATAAAACAACATGTGAAAAATTGAGCTAAGAAAGCTTTCGATGTTCCCAAATGTTATTAAGATTGAATTTCTTGGTTACTGAAGTAAGATGAGATGGGTGGAACCTGTTAGTCCTGCATATTATGAGTGAGCTTCGTTTTGACTGGTTATGGTTCTTGTAACTCAAAATGGGCACAAAGTTATGGCTGGCGGAACAACCCACGTCTGTAGGGTGCAACATCGAAGTCTTGAGGTGCAACATCCGTTTGAAAATCCAAGATTGCACCGAATACCCTCTGAAAACTCGTTTATTAGGATGAAATAGAAATATAACATGGTGCATCATATTCCAAAATATAGTAAATCGAGCCGGGGCTAGTTCACGATTCAGTGGGGCGAGCCGAACAGAAATGTCACCAATTCCAGAATCCAAGTTCAGCGCGTGTTCACGGAAACGGGCGTAACTTCCAATCCATAGGCCATTTTGCCCAAACAAAAGCTCTACCTGAATCTAATTCAGAGGGATACAAGAGGTACGAAGCAAAGCTCCGTAATTGATGTTTTCGGGCCCAAATGAGGCCGTTTGATAGGAGTTTCGGGCTTGTTTATGTTGAAGTTGCGATTTCGACCAAATCGCTCTATGTCTTCTGACGATGTTCTCAGTACCTGAGCGCGTCGCTTATTTAGATTTTCCATATGTGATAGCTTTGACCAAAAAGTGTGTCAACAGACTGGTTATGGTTCCAGTAACTCAAAATAAATTCAAAGTTATGGTTCGCGGAACAACTTACGTCTGTTGGGTGCAACATCGAAGTCCTGAGGTGCAACATCAGTTCGAAAATCCAAGATTGCACTGTATGACATTTGAAAACTCGTTTAAGGGTATGAAATAGAATTATAACATGGTGCGTCATATTCCAAAATATAGTAAATCAAATTATGTCCAAGGTCAAACCCCCTTTGACCAACAAAACAACATGTGAAAAATTGAGCTAAGATTGCTTTCGATGTTCCAAAATGTCATTAAGATTGAATTTCCTGGTTACTGAACTAAGATGAGATGGGTGGAACCTGTTAGTCCTGCATATCTTTGAGAGAGCTTCGTTTTGACTGGTTATGGTTCTTGTAACTCAAAACGGACACAAAGTTATGGCTGGCGGAACTACCCATGTCTGTTGGGTGCAACATCGAAGTCTTGAGGTGCAACATCCGTTTGAAAATCCAAGATTGCACCGAATGCCCTCTGAAAACTCGTTTATTAGGATGAAATATAAATATTACATGGTGCATCATATTCCAAAATATAGTAAATCAAGTTGGGTCTGTTCCACGATTCAGGGGGGGCGAGCCGAACAGAAATGTCACCAATTCCAGAATCCAAGTTCAGCGCGCGTTCACGGAAATGGGCGTAACTTCCAATCTATAGGTCCATTTTGCCCAAACAAAAGCTCTATCTGAAGCTAATTCAGAGGGCTATAAGTGTTATGGAGCCAAGCTTCATAATTGATGTTTTCGGGCCCAAAAGAGGTCGTTTGATAGGAGTTTCGGGCTTGTTTATGTTGATGTTTCGATTTCGACCAAATTGCTCTATGTCTTCTGACGATGTTCTCAGTACCTGAGCTTGCTGCTTATTTAGATTATCCATATGTGACAGCTTTGACCAAAAAGTGTGTCAACAGACTGGTTATGGTTCCAGTAACTCAAAATAAATACAAAGTTATGGTTCGCAGAAGAACCCACGTCTGTTGGGTGCAACGTCGGAGTCCTGAGGTGCAACATCAGTTTGAAAATCCAAGATTGCACTGTATGACATTTGAAAACTCGTTTAAGTGTATAAAATAGAAATATAACATGGTGCGTCATATTCCAAAATAAAGTAAATCGAATTATGACCACGTCAAACCCCCTTTGACCAACAAAACAACATGTGAAAAATTGAGCTAAGAAAGCTTTCGATGTTCCCAGATGTCATTAAGATTGAATTTCTTGGTTACTGAAATAAGATGAGATGGGTGGAACCTGTTAGTCCTGCATATCTATGAGAGAGCTTCGTTTTGACTGTTATGGTTCTTGTAACTCAAAACGGACACAATGTTATGGCTGGCGGAACAACCCACGTCTGTTGGGTGCAACATCGAAGTCTTGGGTGCAACATCCTTTTGAAAATCCATGATTGCGCCGAATAGCCTCTGAAAACTCATTTATTAGGATGAATTAGAAATATTACATGGTGCATCATATTACAAAATATAGTAAATCGAGCCGGAGCTAGTCCACGATTCAGGGGAGGCGAGCCGAACACAAATGTCACCAAATCCAGAATCCAAGTTCAGCGCACGTTCACGGAAATGGGCGTAACTTCCAATCATTATGTTCATTTTGCCCAAACGAAAGCTCTAGCTGAAGCTAATTCAGAGTGCTACAAGACTGACGGAGCATAGCTCCGTAATCGATGATTTCGGGCCCAAAAGAGGTCGTTTGATAGAAGTTTCGGGCCTGTTTATGTTGATGTTGCGATTTCGACCAAATTGCTCTATGTCTTCTGACGATGTTCTCAGTACTTGAGCGCGTTGCTTATTTAGATTTTCCATATGTGACAGCTTTGACCAAAAAGTGTGTAAACAGACTGGTTATGGTTCCAGTAACTCAAAAAAAATTTAAAGTTTTGGTTCGCAGAACAACCCCCGTCTGTTGGGCGCAACATCGACGTCCTGAGGTGCAACATCAGTTTGAAAATCCAAGATTGCACTGTATGACATTTGAAAACTCGTTTAAGGGTATGAAATAGAAATATAACATAGCGCATCATATTCCAAAATATAGTAAATCGAATTATGACCACGGTCAAACCCCTTTTGACCAACAAAACAACATGTGAAAAATTGAGCCAAGAAAGCTTTCGATGTTACCAAATGTCATTAAGATTGAATTTCTTGGTTACTGAACTAAGATGAGATGGGTGGAACATGTTTGTCCTGCATATCAATGAGAGAGCTTCGTTTTGACTTGTTATGGTTCTTGTAACACAAAACGGACACAAATTGTGGCTGGCGGAACAACCCACGTCTGTTGGGTGCAACATCGAAGTCTTGAGGTGCAACATCCATTTGAAAATCCAAGATTGCACCGAAAACCCTCTGAAAACTCGTTTGTTAGGATGAAATAGAAATATTACATGGTACATCAAATTCCAAAATATAGTAAATCAAGCCGGGGCTAGTCCATGATTCGGGGGGGGGGAGCCGAACAGAAATGTCATCAATTCCAGAATCCAAGTTCAGCGCGCATTCACGAAACTGGCGTATCTTCCAATCCGTAGGTCCATTTTGCCCAAACGAAAGCTTTGCCTGAAGCTAATTCAGAAGGCTACAAGAATTACGGAGCATAGCTCTGTAATTGATGTTTTCGGGCCCAAAAGAGGTCGTATGATAGGAGTTTCGGTCCTGTTTATGTTGATGTTGCGATTTCGACCAAATCACTCTATGTCTTCTGACGATGTTCTCAGTACATGAGCGCGTTGCTTATTTATATTTTCCATATACGACAGCTTTGACCAAAAAGTGTGTCAACAGACTGGTTATGGTTCCAATAACTCAAAATAAATACAAGTTATGATTCGTGGAACAACCTACGTCTGTTGGGTGCAACATCGAAGTCCTGAGGTGCAACATCAGTTTGAAAATCCAAGATTGCACTACATGACATTTGAAAACTCGTTTAAGATATAGTAAATCGAATTATGACCACGGTCAAACCCCCTTTGACCAAAAAACAACATGTGAAAAATTGAGCTAAGAAAGTTATCGATGTTCCCAAATGTCATTAAGATTGAATTTCTTGCTTACTGAACTAAGATGAGATGGGTGGAACCTGTTAGTCCTGCATATCTATGAGAGAGCTTCGTTTTGACTGGTTTTGGTTCTTGTAACTCAAAACGGACATAAAGTTATGGCTGGCGGAACAACCCACGTCTGTTGGGTGCAACATCGAAGTCTTGAGGTGCAACATCCATTTGAAAATCCAAAATTGCATCGAATACCCGCTGAAATCTCGTTTATTAGGATGAAATAGAAATATTACATGGTGCATCATATTACAAAATATAGTAAATCGAGCCGGATCTAGTCCACGATTCAGGGGAGGCGAGCCGAACACAAATGTCACCAAATCCAGAATCCAAGTTCAGCGCACGTTCACGGAAATGGGCGTAACATCCAATCATTATGTCCATTTTGCCCAAACGAAAGCTCTAGCTGAAGCTAATTCAGAGGGCTACAAGACTTATGGAGCAAAGCTCCGTAATTGATGATTTCGGGCCCAAAAGAGGTCGTTTGATAGGAGTTTCGGTCCTGTTTATGTTGATGTTGTGATTTCGATCAAATCTCTCTGTCTTCTGATGAAGTTCTGAGTACCTGAGCGCGTTGCTTATTTAGACTTTCCATATGTGACATCTTTGACCAAAAAGTGTGTCAATAGACTGGTTATGGTTCCAGTAACTGAAAATAAATACAACGTTATGGTTCGTGGAACAACCCATGTAACAGCCCGCATTTTACGTATCGGAAGATCGTAAAATATTTTTATTTTATTTCCTGAGGGTTGGATCATTCTCATCTTTTGGTATGTCGCTTATGGGGATGTGAGACATGCCCATAAATTTTACCGATTTTGTTTGTGACCATTTTGCCCCTGTCAGTCTTGTACAGGGCATAACTTTTGACTTAGGTCGAATCAGAGGGTGAGACCTGTGCCATTGGAAAGGAATTGATGATTCTCTTTCCGTAGATTGGTTACATTAAGAATTTGGTTCAGCGGTTGGGGAGAAATCGCTGTTTTAAGGTTTTTTAGTTGGCTGTTCAGGTTTTTGAAGGCTAATGGGCTGATTTGGAGAAAGCCCATTAGGGCTTGGTGGAAGCTATAAATAGAGGGTGAGAGTTGTGGAGAATACTTAACTTTCTCCATTCCCTCATTTAGAGGCCTTGTGCTCCTCCTTCCTCTAACACCTTTCCACCATTAAAATTCCAAATCCAAGGGGGAAATCGAAGATCTATACCATTCGAGGCTAGATCAACATCGATTGAAAGGGGATTTCATCGGATTGAAGGGTTTGATTCAAAGTGTTTGCTGTCCGGATTGCTTTTTCATTGCTTTTGCTTTGTTTTGGATAATCGGTGAGTGATTTGCATCTCCCATTCGGATTCATGGAAGTGTGTGAGTTATAGGATGTTAATTTCATCATTTTTATGTTGTTTTCCTTAGATCTACACCATGCTAAGTTTATTTTACATATGAATCTTCTTAGGATCTGATTTAGATAATTTGAATGGTCAATTTCATGTTTTTTCACAAGTTTACGCAAGTTAGATCCGTTTTTATGTTCATATGATTCGCTTATCATGTTTTGGGAAATTTATGTATTTTGATGGAAATTGTTAGATTGATGATATGGTTGGTTGCATAACATGTTTGTGGTGGCGTTTGGATGAGTCGGATAAGCCGGTTTCGTCGGATTCGTCGTTTGCCGAAGTTTTGGTCGAAATCGGAGTCAAAATGGTGCTGTGTAGGTTTCTGGTCGGTTTTCCCTGGTGGGGTCGGTATGGGAGGGTCGGTCCAGAATGTGTCGTGGAGAAAAAGTCAGGTTGATCGTTTTTCTGGAAACAAATCCTGGTCGGTTTCAGATGGTGGCATTCTGGTCGGTTTCAGATGGTGGCATTCTGGTCGGCCAGATAGGGCAAATCCTGGTTGGTCAGAAGGGAGCATATTCTGATCGGTCTTGACGGGGTCGGTCCAAAGCTGGTCAATCCCAAGGAGGCGGGTCGATCCAAAGCTCTGGAGGAGTTGGTCGTTTTGGAGCAGGTTGGTTGGTTTTAGCTAGTCGTTCTGGAGTAGGCTGGTCGGTTTTAACAGGGTCGTTTTCTGCAAAAGTACGTTTTCGGTTACGACTCGGGTACGAACCAAAAAGGTCTGAAAAAATATTTTTCGGAGGAAACCCCCCGAACCGTACCGCAGCGCAGTGGTGTGTTTTGGTTCGGTGATGGCGTGACTTCAAAGTGGTTCAAGTAGGAAGGCTCGAAGTGATGGATATGTGCGTTGATCAAGGTGGAACAACGAATGCGGTGACAACTCAAAGTTTGTGAGTTGGTGGATAATGGTTGCTCGAGATGGTTGCTTGAGCTATGAAACATCGTCAAGGTTGGACGATTAGAGATGCGAAGGCTGAGAGGTCATCATTGTCGTAAGTTTTAGCAGGCTCAAAGCAGGGGTACGATGGGTATCGTTGAAAGGCCCAAAAGACCAGGTTGTAGGTCGAGTACCTTGGGTATCGTTGAAAGGCCTAGTTGTCAAGTTTGGACATATGGAGTTCATGCTAGAACTGGGGTTACCATTAGCCCTTGACATATGGCAAGGTTGGCCGTCATACGATAATGATGATTTCGAAGCAGGATTGGCGGTGATAGCCATAGTCAGTCATGGATGATTGGTTGTTCTATTTGTACTATCTCACGTAGATTATCCAAAGTCGAGGGAGATGTTCTTTGAGTGCTTAAGTGATATTGGTCTTGGCCTCTGGCGAGAGTACTTGAGGAATGTTAAACTCGATTAGGGTTGTCTGTGTGAGACTTATATAATATGGATGTTATGTGTGTTTTCTAGGATTGAATGGGTGTTCTGGTCTCTATGGATTAATGGTTGAAATGCATGGAGTAAAGGCTATCACTGTCCGATGTAGGGAAGATAAGGTTGAGTTCTTCTCTGGTGTTGTGGGTAAATAAGTTGTTCATTTACCCATTCTCATATACTTTCTTGTTGAAGTTTGTTAGTTGTTTTATCGCTCACTAAGACTATTGTTTGACTCAAGGTTTTATGTCTCCTCTTATTACCTTGGGCTGTTCATCCGGTTGTGGATGGGCAGACTAAGTAGCAGGTTACAGGTAATGGAGCGTAGTGAGACGAGAAGCTGAGCGAAGGCGAGCAGGAGGCTGGCGTACCAGTTTTTATTACTATCTAGTATTTCTGTTTCCGATGTTTGAGTTGCTTGGAGATATATATAGTGAGGCTTTATGTACAAACTTTGATATCGGTTGGATAATCTTTCTGGATGTTGAGAAAGTTTCAAAAGTTTGCTATATGATACCTCATTACTATTACCTGTTGTATATGTTCTACTATATTTTATCCTTGCGCTGTGAGTTCTACGACAGGTTTCGATGTGTTTACCTACTCTGATGATCGTCCATAGCAGCCTGGCATACCTTTCAGCGCATTATTCCACTTGTTTGGTGCAGGGGTTATGGGCGGTCGTCACATTTGGTATCAGAGCCCTGGTCAACGATTTTGGCCAAAGTTCAAAGACGTAATTGCGTATGAGGGACGTATTTGTAGATTTCAGTTGGATGTTTACTATATATTTTAACATATATAGTAGTAGCGGTTGTATCTCTTTAGCAGTTTTTCTTGGAAGTGGCTAATTATTCTAAATTGCAGATTTAGAATGAGTAGGACCATCAGGACACGCTGCTAGGAGAGCTAATACTGGAGGGGGAAATGGTGATGAACCAGATTACCCGGCCATGTTTGAAGCCATGGCAGAAGCAATTATGCGAAGGGTACCCACTCCAGTGGCGGCTACGGTAGATGTATGTGTGCGAGTTCCTAGAGTAGATTTTGCAAAGTTGTGCAAAGACTTTACATCTCTAGGAGGGAAACCATTCAAAGGAACTGAACCAGCTGAAGAGGTTCAAAGGTGGATGGATTCATGTGTTCGAATCTTTGGAGACTTGGGTATTGAGGATGCAATGAAGAGAAAGCTTGCATCAAGGCAGCTGCAGAACAGGGCCATGGAATGGTGGAATTCTGTCATACTCGAGACTACGGAAGAAGAGATTTCATAGGAGCAATTCCAAGCTAAGTTTGAAGCAAAGTTTATCTCCACTGCTCAGAAGTCCGTTCTCTTCAAGAAGTTCGTAGAGTTGAAGCAGAATGGCAGATCAGTTCTTGACTACATTTCTGATTTTGAGGCTTTGTCTAGATATGCTCGTTCATACATTGATACACCCTATCAGAAGAACGAGAAGTTTGTCTTGGGTTTGGATGCTTATATTGGAAAGCTGCTTGTGGACCATCTTGATGATTCATTTGAGAAGATTGTGGAGAAAGCTATTCGCCATGAGAGATTGTTTCTCAAGGAATCGAATGTTGTCGCTGTAACCAAGGATGCTCAGAAACCACAGCATGGTGGCAATAATAAAAAGAGGAAGCAGCAACAACAGAAATGAAAGGATGGCCAAAAGAAACCCAAGAGTGAGGTGGTTTGCTTTAACTGCCAACAGAAGGGTCATTATTCAAATGAGTGCAGGAATCGCAAAGCTGAGAGGAAGTGCTTCAAGTGTGGAAAGCCTGGGCATGAGAGGAAAGATTGTCCAGAATCTGCTAAGGGCAAGCAGATTGTGAAAGCATATGCTTTGGAAGTCGTGCCATCTTCTTCAAAAGCTCCTACTGCAGAGGAGAAAGGAAAGGGTGTCATGGTGCAAGGTACTTTTTCCATTAATGGTGTTTCAGTTCGAGTTTTGTTTGATACTGGAGCATCACATTCGTTCATCTGCAATGAGCTTGTGTGTCGCTTGGGTTTAGAACCCGAGATTTGTGATAGACCATTGATCGTGACTAATCCAGTTGGGGGTTCGTCCAGTTTGTGCATGGTTTGCCGTGGTCTAGTATTATCGAGTCATGGTTGCTCTTTTATGTGTGATTGCTTTGTTCTTAACTTCGCTGGGTATGGGATCATCTTGGGCATGGATTGGCTTAAGAGATATGCGGCAAGGGTGAATTGCGAGAAGCTAGAGGTGAGGGTCGGGGATGTGGAAGGGCGAAAGGTGTTGATTAGATGTAAGCGCGAAGACGGGGTCTTCGTGAGTTATCTATATTCGCTTGGGATTCCACAGGAAGACCTATCATCAGTGCTGATCGCTAATGAGTATGTAGATGTCTTTGACGAGGTCAAAGGGTGGCCGCCGCATCGTGAGAACGAGTTTAGGATCCATTTGGTCGAAGGTGCTAGAACAATTGTTTTGCCCCTTAGGCGGATGACGCCTAGGGAACAGCGAGAGTTAGAGGTGCAAGTTCGTGACCTTTTGGGTAAAGGATTCATTTGGAGGAGTGTTTCCGAGTGGGGTGCACCAGTCGTATTTGCAACTAAGGCAGATGGCTCGTTAAGGTTGTGTGTGGACTATCGTGAGCTGAACAAGGTGACTAAGAAGAACAAGTATCCGTTGCCAAGGATTGATGACTTGTTCGATCAGCTTCCCGAAGCCAAAGTGTTTTCTCAGATGGATTTGGCAACGGGATTTCACCAGTTGAGAGTGGCTAAGGATAGTGTGCCAAAGACTGCTTTTAGGACACCATCCGGGTTTTTCGAGTGGTTGGTGATGCCATTTGGGTTGACTAACGCGCCAGCGTATGTTGTGGATCTTATGAATAGTGTGTTCAGAGATCAGTTGAATAAGTTCGTGCTTGTGTTCGTGGATGATATACTGGTCTACTCCAGGAATGTGGAAGAACATAAGACGCACTTGAGAGTTGTGTTAGAGATCTTGTGAAAGCATCAGCTTAAGGCTAAGTTCTCAAAATGTCACTTCTGGAAGAATGAAGTGAGGTTCTTAGGTCATGTTGTTTCTGGAAACGGTATAGCGGTTGACCCCGCTAAAGTTGCCGCAATCCAGGACTGGGATAGACCTAAGAATGCGACGGATGTTCAGAGTTTCCTTGGGTTGGCGGGTTATTACCGAAGGTTTATCAAGGATTTCTCCAAGATAGCTGCACCATTAATAGGATTGACGAAGAAGAACTAAGTGTTCACATGGGATGTGAAGTGTGAACAAGCGTTCAGAATCTTGAAGGAGAGATTGACAAGTGCACCTGTGTTGACCATTCCAAGTGGGAATGAAGAGATGGTGGTGTATACTGATACATGTGGTACTAGACTTGGAGCAGTGCTAATGCAGAAGGATAAGATAGTGGCTTACGCAAGTCGACAGCTAAAGCCGCATGAGAGAAAATATCCAACTCATGATTTGGAGTTGGCAGCGATTGTGTTTGCTCTGAAGATGTGGAGACATTACCTTTTGGGAGTACGATTCGAGTTGTTTACGGATCACAAGTCGTTGAAGTATCTTTTCTCCCAAAATGATTTGAATCTTCGGCAGCAACGGTGGTTAGAGTTTCTGGCATCATATAATTTTGGAATAGCCTATACTCCGGGCAAAGGCAATTCAGTTGCGGATGCATTGAGTCGAAGACACGCA
The DNA here is from genome assembly GCA_030737875.1 of Allium sativum. NCBI lineage: Eukaryota > Viridiplantae > Streptophyta > Magnoliopsida > Asparagales > Amaryllidaceae > Allium > Allium sativum. The sequence continues at coordinate 884,911,882 of CM060919.1, read as the reverse complement.
AGCTTGGGAGCGATGTTTTCGGAATGGAAGGGCCTCGAGTACTTGGCAAGGTTCGATTTCAGGCCAAGGTGTGAGTTGGAACCTGAAATATTGGCAAGCTTGTCGATAAGGCTTACTCTTATCGAAACGATTGGCAAGAGCCAAAAGAAAGATGCGAAGCTTGTCGAGTTTATTCAGAAACTGGAACCAGAGGATAAAGAGTTCGAGGTCGATCGAGAAGGTTGGCTTCGAAAGCAAGGACGACTAGTTGTTCCTGATATCGACGGATTGAGGGATGAGGTTCTGAGAGAATGTCATCACTCGAAGTTAACAATTCATCCTGGTGGTAATAAAATGTATCAGGACATGAAGCGAGCCTACTACTGGGAAGGGATGAAGAGAGATATTGGAAAATTTATTTCCAAGTGTATGAACTGTCAGTTGGTGAAAGCTGAACAGAAAAAGCCGAGTGGTTTGCTTCAGCCGTTAGAAGTTCCTACATGGAAGTGGGAGCAAATATCAATGGATTTTATTGATGGACTACCTAGAACTACGGCAGGAAATGAAGGGATTTGGGTCATTGTGGATTGTTTGACCAAAAGTGCGAGATTTATTCCTGTCAAGTCGACTAGGACAGCATCAAAATTGGCTGAGCTTTATGTGAAATGGATAGTTCGATTCCATGGTGTCCAAAGAGTATAGTAAGTGACCGGGATCCATTGTTCACGAGTGGATTTTGGAAAAGTTTGCAAGAACCGAGTTGTGCTTAAGTACGACATATCATCCCCAAACGGATGGTCAGACCGAGAGAGTCAACCGAGTTTTAGAAGATCTCCTGAGGGCTTGTGTGTTAAACTTCGGAGGATCATGGGAGGACCATCTAGTCGAGTTTGCATTTAATAATAGCTACCAGTCGAGTATTGGGATGGCACCATATGAGGCGTTGTATGGAAGGCCATGCAATTCTCCAGCTTGTTGGTTAGAAACTAGAGATAAGTTGGTATTGGGCCTGAGATGATTAGGGAAACCTCGGATTGTATCGAGATTATTCGACAATGAATGAAGGCGGCCCAAGATTGTCAGAAAAGTTACGCCGACAAGCGTCGTAAGGATTTGGAATTCGACGTAGGTGATATGGTTTTCGTAAAGATTTCACCGTTGAAGCATGTGGTTCGATTCGAAAGTAAAGGAAAGTTGGCTCCTAGGTTTGTTGGACCGTTTCCGATAGTCGAGCGAATAGAAAAACTCGCATATAGGTTGGCGTTACCCGAGAAGATGTCGAGTGTGCATAATGTTTTCCATGTATCGTTTCTATGGAAGTTTATGCACGACTCGAATGTGGTGGTATCTCCAGAACAGTATGAAGATTTAGAAGTTGAGACCGCAGTTGCGAAAACTCATAAGCCACTTCGTGTTGTGGGGAATGACACGAAACAACTTAGGAGGAAGACGGTTAAGATAGTCAAGGTACAATGGAGTGAAGATATCGATGATTGTACATGGGAGACGGAAGAGAGCATCAGGGCGACTCATCCATAACTCTTCGTCGGTAGGACCCTTTGATTGTATCGTCGTTATATCGTTGTATTTTGTTGTTGTTTGATAGAATTCTGCATGCTAGGATAAGGCTATGGATGCATGGCTTGATGGTTGCTAGTTTGGATGATAGAATTGGCTTCTCATGGATGATAGGCATGCGGAACTGTTATGGTTGCTTGTGTTTGCTTGGAATTTCGGGGGCGAAATTCTTAAGGGGGGGGGGGGGGGGAGAATGTAACAACCCGCATTTTACGTATCGAAAGATCGTAAAATATTTTTATTTTATTCCCTGAGGGTTGGATCTTTCTCATCTTTTGGTATGTTGCTTATGGGGATGTGAGACATGCCCATAAATTTTACCGATTTTGTTTATGACCATTTTTCCCCTGTCAGTCTTGTACAGGGCATAACTTTTGACTCAGGTCGAATCAGAGGGTGAGACCTGTGCCATTGGAAAGGAATTGATGATTCTCTTTCCGTAGAGTGGTTACAATAAGAATTTGGTTCAGCGGTTTGGGAGAAATCGCTGTTTTAAGGTTTTTCAGTTGGCTGTTCAGGTTTTGGAAGGCTAATGGGCTGATTTCGAGAAAGCCCATTAGGGCTTGGTGGAAGCTATAAATAGAGGGTGAGAGTTGTGGAGAATACTTTACTTTCTCCATTCCCTCAATTAGAGGCTTTGTGCTCCTCCTTCCTCTAACACCTTTCCACCATTAAAATTTCAAATCCAAGGGGGAAATCGAAGATCTATACCATTCGAGGCTAGATCAACATCGATTGAAAGGGGATTTCATCGGATTGAAGGGTTTGATTCAAAGTGTTTGCTGTCCGGATTGCTTTTTCATTGCTTTTGCTTTGTTTTGGATAATCGGTGAGTGATTTGCATCTCTCATTCGGATTCATGGAAGTATGTGAGTTATAGGATGTTAATTTCATCATTTTTATATTGTTTTCCTTAGGTCTACACCATGCTAAGTTTATTTTACATATGAATCACCTTAGGATCTGATTTAGATAATTTAAATGGTTAATTTCATGATTTTTCACACGTTCATGCAAGTTAGATCCGTTTTTATGTTCATATGATTTGCTTATCATGTTTTGGGAAATTTATGTATTTTGATGGAAATTGTTAGATTGATGATATGGTTGGTTGCATAACATGTTTGTGGTTGCTTTTGGATGAGTCGGATAAGCCGGTTTCGTCGGATTCGTCGTTTGGCGAAGTTTTGGTCGAAATCGGAGTCGAAATGGTGTTGTGCAGGTTTCTGGTTGGTTTTCCCTTGTGGGGTCGGTATGGGAGGGTCGGTCCAGAATGTGTCGTGGAGAACAAGTCAGGTTGATCGTTTTTCTGGAAACAAATCCTGGTCGGTTTCAGATGGTGGCATTCTGGTCGTTTTAAATGGTGGCATTCTGGTCGGTCAGATGGGGCAAATCCTGGTCGGTCAGAAGGGAGCATATTCTGATCGGTCTTGACGGGGTCGGTCCAAAGCTGGTCGATCCCAAGGAGGCGGGTCGATCCAAAGCTCTGGAGGAGTTGGTCGTTCTGGAGCAGGTTGGTTGGTTTTAGCTGGTCGTTCTGGAGCAGGCTGGTCGGTTTTAACAGGGTCGTTTTCTGAACAAGTACGTTTTCGGATACGACTCGGGTATAAACCAAAAAGGTCTAAAAAAATATTTTTCGGGGGCAACCCCCCGAACCCTACCACAGTGCAGTGGTGTGTTTTGGTTCGGTGATGGCGTGACTTCGAAGTGGTTCAAGTAGGAAGGCTCGAAGTGATGGATGTGTGCGTTGATCAAGGTGGAACAACGAATGCGGTGACAACTTAAAGTTTGTGAGTTGGTGGATAATTGTTGCTCGAGAAGGTTGCTTGAGCTATGAAACATCGTCAAGGTTGGACGATTAGAGTTGCGAAGGCCGAGAGGTCATCATTGTCGTAGGTTCTAGCAGGCTCAAAGCAGGGGTACGATGGGTATCGTTGAAAGGCCCAAAAGATCAGGTTGTGGGTCGAGTACCTTGGGTATCGTTGAAAGGCCTAGTTGTCAAGTTTGGATATATGGAGTTCATGCTAGAACTGGGGTTACCATTAGCCCTTGACATATGGCAAGGTTGGCCGTCATACGATAATGATGATTTCGAAGCGGGATTGGCGGTGATAGCCAGAGTCAATCATGGATGATTGGTTGTTCTGTTTGTACTATCTCACATAGATTATCCAAAGTCGAGGGAGATGTTCTTTGAGTGCTTAAGTGATATTGGTCTAGGCCTCTGGCGAGAGTACTTGATGAATGTTAAACTCGATTAGGGTTGTCTGTGTGAGACCTATATAATCTGGATTTTATGTGTGTTTTCTATGATTGAATGGGTGTTCTGGTTTCTATGGATTAATGGTTGAAATGCATGGAGTAAAGGCTATCACTGTCCGATGTGGGGAAGATAAGGTTGAGTTCTTCTCTGGTGTTGTGGGTAGATAAGTTGTTCATTTACCCATTCTCATATACTTTCTTGTTGAAGTTTGTTGGTTGTTTTATCGCTCACTAAGACTATTGTCTGACTCAAGGTTTTATGTCTCCTCTTATTACCTTGGGCTGTTCATCCGGTTGTGGATGGGCAGACTAAGTAGCAGGTTATAGGTAATGGAGCTTAGTGAGACGAGAAGCTGAGCGAAGGCGAGCAGGAGGCTGGCGTACCAGTTTTTATTACTATCTAGTATTTCTGTTTCCGCTGTTTGAGTTGCTTGGAGATATATATAGTGAGGCTTTATGTACAAACTTTGATATCGGTTGGATAATCTTTTTGGATGTTGAGAAAGTTTCAAAAGTTTGCTATATGATACCTCATTACTATTACCTATTGTATATGTTCTACTATATTTTATCCTTGCGCTGTGAGTTCTACGACAGGTTTCGATGTGTTTACCTACTCTGATGATCGTCCATAGCAGCCTGGCACACCTTTCAGCGCATTATTCCACTTGTTTAGTGCGGGGGTTATGGGCGGTCGTCACAACCCACGTCTGTTGGGTGCAACATCGAAGTCCTGAGGTGCAACATCAGTTTGAAAATCCAAGATTGCACTGTACGACATTTGAAAACTCGTTTATGATATAGTAAATCGAATTATGACCACGGTCGAACCCCCTTTGACCAACAAAACAACATGTGAAAAATTGAGCTAAGAAAGCATTCGATGTTCCGAAATGTCATTAAGATTGAATTTCTTGGTTACTGAACTAAGATGAGATGGCTGGAACCTGTTAGTCCTGCATATCCATGAGGGAGCTTGGTTTTGACTGGTTATGGTTCTTGTAACTCAAAACGGACACAAATTTATGGCTGGTGGAACAACCCACGTCTGTTGGGTGCTACATCGAAGTCTTGAGGTGCAACATCCGTTTGAAAATCCAAGATTGCACCGAATACCCTCTGAAAACTCGTTTATTAGGATGAAATAGAAATATTACATGGTGCATCACATTCCAAAATATAGTAAATCGAGCCGGGGCTAGTCCACGATTCGAGGGGGTGCGAGACGAACAGAAATGTCACTAATTCCAGAATCCAAGTTCAACGCGCGTTCACGGAAACGGGCATAACTTTCAATCCATAGGTCCATTTTGCCCAAATGAAAGCTGTACCTGAAGCTAATTCAGAGGGCTACAGGAGTTACGGAGCATAGCTCCATAATTGATGTTTTCTTGCCCAAAAGAGGTCGTTTGATAGGAGTTCCGGGCCTGTTTATGTTGATGTTGCGATTTCGACCAAATCGCTCTATGTCTTCTGACGATGTTCTAAGTACCTGAGCGCGTTGCTTATTTAGATTTTCCATATGTGACAGCTTTGACCAAAAAGTGTGTCAACAGACTAGTTATGGTTCCAGTAACTCAAATTAAATACAAAGTTATGGTTCGGGGAACAACCCACGTCTGTTGGGTGCAACATCGAAGTCCTGTGGTGCAACATCAGTTTGAAAATCCAAGATTGCACTGTATGACATTTGAAAACTCGTTTAAGGGTATGAAATAGAAATATAACATGGTGCGTCATATTCCAAAATATAGTAAATCGAATTATGACCATGGTCAAACCCCCTTTGACCAACAAAACAACATGTGAAAAATAAAGCTAAGAAAGCTTTCGATGTTCCCAAATGTCATTATGATTGAATTTCTTGGTTACTGAACTAAGATGAGATGGATGGAACCTATTAGTTGCATATCTATGAGAGAGCTTCGTTTAGACTGGTTATGGTTCTTGTAACTCAAAACGGACACAAAGTTATGGATGGCGGAACAACCCACGTCTGTTGGGTGCAACATCGAAGTCTTGAGGTGCAACATCCGTTTGAAAATCCAAGATTGCGCAGAATACCCTCTGAAAACTCCTTTATTAGGATGAAATAGAAATATTACATGGTGCATCAAATTCCACAATATAGTAAATCTAGCCTGGGCTAGTCCACGATTCAGGGGGGGCGAGCCGAACAGAAACGTCACCAATTCCAGAATCCAAGTTCAGCGCACGTTCGCGGAAACGAGCGTAACTTCCAATCCGTAGGTTCATTTTGCCCAAACGAAAGCTCTAGCTGAAGCTAATTCAGAGGGCTACAAGAATTACGGAGCAAAGCTCCGTAACTGATGTTTTCGGGCCTAAAAGAGGTCGTTTGATAGAAGTTTTGGTCCTGTTTATGTTGATGTTGCGATTTCGATCAAATCACTCTATGTCTTCTGACGATGTTCTCAGTACCTGAGCGCGTTGCTTATTTAGATTTCCCATATGTGACAGCTTTGACCAAAAAGTGTGTCAACAGACTGGTTATGGTTCCAGTAACTCAAAATAAATACAAAGTTGTGGTTCGTGGAGCAACCCACGTCTGTTGGGTGCAACATCGAAGTCCTGAGGTGCAACATCAGTTTGAAAATCCAAGATTGCACTGTACGACATTTGAAAACTCGTTTAAGACGTAGTAAATCGAATTATGACCACGGTCAAACCCCCTTTGACCAACAAAACAACATGTGAAAAATTGAGCTAAGAAAGCATTCGATGTTCCCAAATGTCATTAAGATTGAATTTCTTGGTTACTTAACTAAGATGAGATGGGTGGAACCTGTTAGTCCTGCATATCTATGAGAGAGCTTCGTTTAGACTGGTTATGGTTCTTGTAACTCAAAACGGACACAAATTTATGGCTGGTGGAACAACCCACGTCTGTTGGGTGCAACATCGAAGTCTTGAGGTGCAACATCCGTCTAAAAATCCCAGATTGCACCGAATACCCTCTGAAAACTCGTTTATTAGGATGAAACAAAAATATTACACGGTGCATCACATTCCAAAATATAGTAAATCGAGTCGGGGCTAGTCCACGATTCAGGGGGTGCGAGCCGAACATAAATGTCACCAATTCTAGAATCCAAGTTCAGAGCGCGTTCACGGTAACGGGTGTAACTACCGATCCATAGGTCCATTTTCCCAAACGAAAGCTCTACCTGAAGCTAATTCAGAGGGCTACAGGAGTTACGGAGCAAAGCTCCGTAATTGATGTTTTCGTGCCCAAAAGAAGTCGTTTGATAGGATTTTCGAGCCGGTTTATGTTGATGTTGCCATTTCGACCAAATCGCTCTATGTCTTCTGACGATGTTCTCAGTAACTGATCGCGTTGCTTATTTAGATTTTCCATATGTGACAACTTTGACCAAAAGGTGTGTCGACAGACTGGTTATGGTTCCAGTAACTCAAAATAAATACAAAGTTATGGTTCGGGGAACAACCCACGTCTGTTGGGTGCAACATCGAAGTCCTGAGGTGCAACATCAGTTTGAAAATCCAAGATTGCACTGTATGACATTTTAAAACTCGTTTAAGGGTATGAAATAGAAATATAACATGGTGCATCATATTCCAAAATATAGCAAATCGAATTATGACCACGGTCAAACCCCCTTTGACCAACAAAACAACATGTGAAAAATTGAGCTAAGAAAGCTTTCGATGTTCCCAAATGTCATTAAGATTGAATTTCTTGGTTACTGAACTAAGATGAGATGGGTAGAACCTGTTAGTCCTACATATCTTTGAGAGAGCTTCTTTTTGACTGGTTATGGTTCTTGTAACTCAAAACGGACACAAAGTTATAGCTGGCGGAACAACCACGTCTGTTCGGTGCAACATCGAAGTCTTGAGGTGCAACATCCGTTTGAAAATCCAAGATTGCACCGAATACCCTCGGAAAACTCGTTTATTAGGATGAAATAGAAATATTACATGGTGCATCATATTCCAAAATATAGTAAATCGAGCCGAGGCTGGTCCACGATTCGGGGGGAGGGGGGGGGGGGAGGGGGGCGAGCCGAACAGAAATGTCACCAATTCCAGAATCCAAGTCCAGCGCGCGTTCACGGAAACGGGCGTAACTTCCAATCCGTTGGTCCATTTTGCCCAAACGAAAGCTCTAACTGAAGCTAATTCAGAGGGCTACAAGAATTATGGAGCTAAGCTCCGTAATTGATGTCGGGCCCAAAAGAGGTCGTTTGATTGGAGTTTCGGGCCTGTTTATGTTGATGTTGCGATTTCGACCAAATCACTCTATGTCTTCTGACGATGTACTCAGTACCTGAGCGCGTTGCTTATTTAGATTTTCCATATGTGATAGCTTTGACCAAAAAATGTATCAACAGACTGGTTATGGTTCCAATAACTCAAAATAAATTCAAAGTTATGGTTCGCGGAACAACCCACGTCTGTTGGGTTCAACATCGATGTCCCGAGGTGCAACATCAGTTTGAAAATCCATGATTGCACTGTATGACATTTGAAAACTCATTTAAGGGAATGAAATAGAAATATAACATGGTGCGTCATATTCCAAAATATAGTAAATCGAATTATGACCACGGTCAAACCCCCTTTCACGCAAAACAACATGTGAAAAATTGAGCTAAGAAAGCTTTCGAAGTTCCCAAATGTCATTAAGATTGAATTTCTTGGTTACTGAACTAAGATGAGATGGGTGGAACCTGTTAGTCCTGCATAGCTATGAGAGAGCTTCGTTTTGACTAGTTGTGCTTATTGTAACTCAAAACGGACAAAAAGTTATGGCTGGCGGAACAACCCACGTCTATTGGGTGCGACATCGAAGTCTTGAGGTGCAACATCCATTTGAAAATCCAAAATTGCGCCGAATACCCTCTGAAAACTCGTTTATTAGGATGAAATAGAAATATTACATGGTGCATTATATTCCAAAATATAGTAAATCGAGCCGAGGCAAGTCCACGATTCAGAGGGCTACAAGAATTACGGAGCAAAGCTCCATAATTGATGTTTAGGGCCCTAAAAGAGTACATCTGATAGGAGTTTCGGGCCTGTTTATGTTGATGTTGCGATTTCGACCAAATCACGTTATGTCTTCTGACGATGTTCTCAATACCTGAGCGCGTTGCTTATTTAGATTTTCCATATGTGACAGCTTTGACCAAAAAGTGTGTCAACAGACTGGTTATGGTTCAAGTCCACGATTCGGGGGAGGGGTGGGGGGGGGGGGGGGGGGGCGAGCCGAACAGAAATGTCACCAATTCCAGAATCCAAGTTCAGCGCACGTTCATGGAAACGGGCGTAATTTCCAATCCGTAGGTCCATTTTACCCAAACGAAAGCTCTACCTAAAGCTTATTCAGAGGGCTACAAGACTTTCCGAGAAAAGCTCCGTAATTGATGTTTTCGTGCCCAAAAGAGGTCGTCTGATGTAACACCCCGAATTTCGGTTAATGCTAAAATTCACTAATTGCAGAATAAATAATCTCAGATGTGAGAATTGGGGGAAACGGGCTACGTCATTGCGTTCGTCTCGGAAAAATACGCAGAATAGAGTCCGAAATTTTGTAAATCGGAGTCCGTATGGCCCAGTTAAGGCCCAATGAAGTTTGTAGAAAATTCAAAGCTAAAAACAGATTTAAAATTCAGTTCTAAAACAAGTTTGGAGCCAAAAGCGGAAAGGGCGGGAAAGTTCCCGCCTAGCCCCGTGTCGACAGGGGTGTCGACAGGGGTGTTGACAGCCCTGTCGACAGGGGTGTCGACACAGGGTGTCGGCCCTGTTGATCTGGGTGCACCAGATCTGGTTTTTGGGTTAGTCTTGGGCTGTGTTCTAGAGATTTCCGAAATCTAAGGGTCCTAATCTAATCTAGGGTTAATCTAAGGGCCTAAAACACTCACCTAATCTATAAATACACCCTAAACCCTGCCCTAATTTATTCATAATTAGATCTTGTAACTAAACTATGGCAAAATGAAACTTGATCATGGCCTCCACAAATCAATGAAGAGAGTTGCAAGCTAATCAACCTCTAATCAACATCTTCTTCAACTAAGGCAACTAATTCCACTTCATAAGTTTGCTAATCTAGGTTTTGGTGAGTTTCTATCACTTTAACATCAATTGCTAAAGTAAGTAGATTAGGTGTAATGAGACTTATGGTCTTGAATGCGGATTAATGAGTTTGAATCATTTGTAATGATATGCTACTCTATGTTTTCCTATGTTTATGCATATTTAATAAGTGGGTTTATGCATGTTTAATAAGTTGGTTTATGCATGTTTAACAAGTGGGTTTATGCATGTTTAATAAGTGGGTTTATGCATATTTAATAAGTGGGTTTATGCATGTTTAACAAATGAGTTATGCAAGTTCATATGCAAGTTATGTATATGCTTAAATGCAAGTTTAACATGATATGCAAGTTATGCATGCTTATGCAAGTATGTGAATGTTTAAGCAAGTATGTGAATGCTTATGCAAGAATGTGAATGCTTATGCAAGTTATGTGTATGCTTAAATGCATGTTTAACATGTTATGCAAGTTATGAGAATGCTTATATGCAAGTTCAACATGTTATGCAAGATACGTGTATGATAATATGCAAGTTCATATGCAACATGTTATGCAAGTCATATGTATGATAATATGCAAGTTCATATGCAACATGTTATGCAAGTCATTTGTATGATAATATGCAAGTTTGGGTTAAATGTAGTTGGGTTAATATATGCTCATATATGCAAGTTGACATCCTCTTAACCCATGACAAAGTTATATGCTAAGATTTGGTTAAACCCATGATATTTGTGATGGATCTTCCCTTTATTATGCCATGAAATGACAACGATTTACGTGGGGAACGATGGGGTTAATAAATATGTTAATAAAAGTATGATTGGGTATGATTAAGCATACCATAAAAATAAATTAACATAAGTGGGAATTTACCTATTGAGTTAGGTCTACCCCATGGGAATTTACCTATTGAGTTAGGTCTACCCATGTTATGAAAAACTTGATATTAATTAGGGATAATTAATATGTGGGTGATTAATTAGGTGTAATTAATCGACTAAGACACGAGGTTGGACTCATTTGTAGTGTAAAACTGCCCGGACCCTACCGGCTTAACCAGTTGCTACAAATGTCAGCCCAATGTGAGAGGTCTTAGCCATAAATTAAATACGTGATTAAAGTAAAGACACGAGGTTAGACTCTGTTATGACGTAAGACTGCCCGGACTCTACCGGCTTAACCAGGCGGTCATAACAGGCAGTCTAATGTGGGAGGTCTTTATGGGAGATCATGATCTTAATTAATTAAGAAACACTTAACCATATTAGCATGTAGAGGGACATGAGGGGTTAAGTGGGTGCCTTGGGTGGCATGTAGAGATCTAGTGGGTTGCCTTGGGTGGCAATAGGAAACACGATTAGAATACTTAACCAAAGTGGAACATGTAATTAAACATGGGTAAAGGGTTAAGTAAGTGCTTTGGGTGGCATGTGGAAATCTAGTGGGTGCCTTAAGTGGCAATTGAAATATGATTAGATGACTTAACCAAACCTTAACATGTAGGTGGGCATGATTATAAAAAGGGGTTAAGTGGGATACACTAGATAAAACAACAAGCTTAGGTGGTAGCTTGTGGGGGCCCATTTCAACCAATATCCCAACGTATCTTAGTAGGCTCGACTCTAGTCGAGTGACGGGACACGCATATTGGGCTTGACTATAAGAGGCCGAAACGGGTTAGCGGTGGCAACGCAGGACCAACGGGTTTCATATGCGTGTGTGGACCCGGGCTGGTTGGTAAGTCGTTGTTGCATCGTGTAGGTATAAAGCCGTGCACCGTTGATGTTATCAGGTTGCCACTTTGGGGAATGATACACCCCACTGTGGGACCAGCACGGGTATCTACGTAAGGGAGCCGATCGCTTGGGGAGTAGTGGGTACACCTATGTAGTCAGATAGGGGTACACGAAACTACCATTAAAATTTACTAAGTACACTTAGCGGGATCAACCTATAATTAGGGATGACTGGTGTGGTGCAGTGTAGAAATTGTCCTTGGGTGGGTAGATGCGTCTTTACAGTTATCTTAGTATATCCTAAGTCTACCAAGCTGCTTAGTGTAGCCATTCATCCCCAAACGTTACCGTATATCAAGCTTATGTCTTCTCTGGTTACTTTAATGATTGTATTGTTAAAGATATAGGACTCGCTTAGACTTATGTCTGACCCCGTTGTTTTTATCATTTTCCCCAACCCTCAGGTTATCAGAGTGGGCCCGGTACGAGTGGGCTTTGATCAGGCTGCTTTATTCTCTTTTGGAGCTTGGACCGTAGGAGTAAAGCTCAGCTTATCCTTTTCTTTTATGGCTATCAGTTCACGCATATTGGGATTATGTATTTTTATTTATCAGTATGGATATTTTGTACTTGACTCTTGTTATGGTTTTGTGATGTAACCAAACATGTTTTACTTCCCGCTGCAATGAAATGATGTTTTACATTTTCAAGTATTACTTATATCTGTCTTATTGTAATTTTTCTGTTCTATATTCACTTAAAATACTCCACCGATGTTATGGCATTCCCTTAGAGAGTGATCATAGCGGGTGTGGGGTGTTACACGTGGTATCAGAGCAAAGGTTACCGGAACAGATAAAATTTTTAGAAAAACTATTTTCTAAGAATATTTTTGAAAGGAGTATTTTCAAAAACATGTCTTTTAAGAGAAAAGTTTTTGAAAGAAAAGCATAATCCCCGATAGCCATATCTTTATCTTTCGAATTCTCCGTTTTGAATCTTCCCTTTTTCGCCTCAGCATGGCTGAAGATCTTTATCTTCCGGATGGTGTAGCGGTACCAGTATGGTATAGAAGGTTGTTAGAGGCTAGGACCGCCGCTGCAGGTCCAGCGAATGTTCCTCCACTACCAGTTACACCCATTCGTCCTCACGCGGATACTTTTGCTAAGACTTGTAAGGAGTTTAAGGCCATGGGAGGGAAACCTTTTGTAGGAGCTAGGGATTGGCTTAAGGAGTCGGAAGAATTGATGGAAATCCTTGAAGTGGAAGAAGGAAAGAAAGTCAAGTTAGCCGCTTGGTTAATGGAAGGAGAGGCCTCGTTCTGGTGGGAGGTCACTAATGGAGAACGCCCTGTTGACTCTTGGATGGATTTCAGGCAAAGGTTTGAGGCAAAGTTTCTCTCAAAAGCGGAAGAAAATATGCACGTGGAAAGGTTCTTGAACTTAAGGCAAGGGAACTTGTCGGTGAAAGAATATGTTAACAAGTTTAATCAGTTAGCGAGATTCAGCATAGACTTGGTAAACACACCGGAAGAGAGAGCTCTGAGGTTCGTTAAAGGCTTAAACGAACCGATGCACGGATTGGCTATGTCTCACATCCCTATGGGGGCCACTTTTGAGAAGCTAGTGGACATGGAACTTATGCATGAGGAAGAGAAGGGTCCCAATGCTAATAAAGCACCTGAGAAGAAAGGAGATCAGAAGAGACCTCAACAGCAACAGCAAAACAAGGGTGGGAAGGGTAACGGTGGCAAGGGAAAGAAAAAGTGTTTCAATTATGGGACACTAGGCCACCTAAGCAAGGATTGTCGCAAGAAGAAGAAGGCTGGCTGCTTCCACTATGACGAAGCAGGACATCTAGTGAAAGACTGCCCTAGGAAAGGGAAAAGGACGGGATCTACCTCAGGAGGACAGGTGCAAGTTCTTTTGGCACCAACTCAGGCAAGGGGGCAAGCTCAGGCTCTCGCGGTTCCACCGATTCAGGAAAGAGATAGAACTATTTCCATTGAAAGTCTAGTTTTTCTGTTCGATTATCCGGGTCAAACTTTATTTGATTTTGACGCATCGAGTTCATTTATTTCATTATTGTTAGTTGAGTCACTGCACTTAGACATCAGTTTAGTAGATGATCCCTTAGTTGTTTCAAACCCAATTGGGGCTCCATGATGTGTTTGGGTTTGAAAGTTGCTATACTTAGCGCTGAGTTTAGATGTGATGCTTTTTGGGCTTCACGGGCTATGGGATAGTTTTGGGCATGGACTGGTTGTCCAGTAGGGGTGCCGTTCTTGATTTTGAAGGGGGAGTTGTTAGGTTTATAACCCGCTTGGATAACACTCTCGAGATCTCTTGTAATCCCATAGAAACTGTTATGCTAGGTTATCTGGAATCGCTTGACACGTCGGTCGAGAGTTTGCGATCTGTTAGAGTGGTCCGGGAATACCCGGATGTGTTTGAGGGGGGGTGAAGGGCTTACCTCCGGAGCGGGAGATTGACTTCCGAATATATCTGGTAGATAATGCCAAACCAGTATCTTGGCCAGTGTGCCACACGGGTCCTCGTGAGAGGAGGGAACTCCATAAGCAAGTAGGTGGTTTGCTTAAGAAGGGGTTCATAAGACGAAGTATATCGGAGTGGGGTGCTCCAGTAGTTTTTGCAACGAAGGCGGATGGGTCCCTCAGACTTTGTGTAGGCTAAAGAGAACTAAATAAACTCACAAAGAAGAATCGACACCCATTGCCGAGGATTGATGATCTCTTTGATCAGTTAGTTGGCGCCTCAGTATTTTCGCAGTTCGACTTAGCCACGGGGTTTCGTCAGTTGAGAGTGGATGAGGATAGTATAGGGAAGACTGCCTTTAGGACTCCGGATGATTATTTTTTATGGGTGGCTGGTGATGCCATTTTGTTTGACGAACGCCCCCGCATACTTCATTGATTTGATAAGAAGGGTGTACAGGGAGTACCTAATTAAGTTCGTGATGGCCTTTGTAAATGACATTTTGGTCTTTTCTAGGAGCGAAATAAGTTTCGTATGTGCTCAATAGGTTGAGTAAAGCCAGTTATGGGATAAACGGTGGTTATTGGAGCGAGACTGGCGAGGACATCCAGAGTTGGACAAGGGCTTAATTGTTTAGCCGTTTTTACTAATATCATCTCACGTAGGTCGTCCGAGTTCGAAGGAGGTATCCCTTGGGTGTTTGTCTGATATTGGTTTAGGCCTTTGGGGCTTGCACTTGGGGGATGTCAAGTTCGACTAGGATGGTCTGCGCGAGAGATGGACAGTTGTGATGATTTTGGATGGGATTCTTAGCATCCTATGAGTGTGAGATAGCGTATACCAATGGCAAGGGTAACGTGGTAGCGGACGCCTTGAGTAGAAAAAGGTTGTCCTTGAGTTCATTGAACGACGGAGCTTAGAGTTTATTTCTATGTTTGACTTTAGACCTTCCGTTGACTGCATACTCGGTTTGCTAGCCTCCTTGGAGGTTAGGCCTACTCTTTTGGGGCATATTAGCGGAGCACAGCGGGACGACCCACAGTTGGTTGAGTTAGTAGAGAAGCTCATGAGGAGGGGGAGTCGTCCAGCCATTTGAATAAGTACATCCTAGATAGCAAGGGGTGGTTGCATAGAGACGGTAGACTTTGTGTACCGCACGACGAGGGTTGAGGAAGGCTATATTTGATGATGCACATCGTTCGAAGATGATCATTCATCCCGGTAGGGACAAGATGTACCAAGACATGAAGCGAGATTTCTTTTGGGCCGGTACGAAGAAAGACATGGCCGAGTATGTCGCTAGATGCTTGGTGAAAGCGGAGAAAAAGAAACCAGGTGGGTTGCTTCACCCATTGGAAGTTCCGCTATGGAAGTGGGATAGTGTCTCTATGGATTACCGGAATCAAGGAAGGGTAATACGGGAATTTGGGTTGTGGTAGACAGACTTACCAAGAGTGCCCATTTTATACCCGTGAAGAGTAAGAGGACCGCTCCATGGCTTGCTTCAGTCTATGTTAGAGAGATTGTTAGATTGCATGGCGTACCATCCAGCATTGTGAGTGATCGAGATCCTATCTTCACTAGTGAGTTTTGGAGAAGTTTGCAAGAGGCGGTAGGGACTCAGTTGTGTCTGAGCACCGCATATCATCCTCAGACGGACGGCCAGACTGAGAGGGTGAATCGTGTCCTAGAAGACCTTTTGGGGCTTTGTATCTTAGATTTTGGAGGTACATGGGAAGAGCATCTTCCATTGGTGGAGTTCGCATATAATAACAGCTTTCAGTCCAGTATTGGTATGGCTCCTTTCGAAGCTCTTTATGGAAGGCCTTGTCGATCTCCTACATGTTGGTGGGAATCTACGGATAAGATCTTGCTTGGGCCAGATATGGTTAGAGAGACTTCAGAGAAGATTGATTTGATTCGAAGAAGGATGAAAGCAGCGCAAGATAGACAGAAATCTTATGCGGATCGGAGAAGGACGAATCTTGAGTTTGAGGTTGGGGACATGGTTTTTTTTGTCAAAGTATCTCCGTTAAGAAATGTTGTTCGCTTTGGGTCCGTTGGGAAATTAGCACCGAGGTTTGTTGGGCCGTTTCCTATTAAGGAAAGGATTGGACGGATGGCATATAGGGTGGAGTTGCCCGACAGACTTAGTGGTGTTCATGATGTATTCCATGTATCACATCTGAGGAAGTGCTTACATGAGACCGCAAAGGTGGTAGAGCCGAGCTTGCTTAGAGATGTAGAGGTAGAGCGTGATGCGACGATTCGACGAGCTCCTACTCGCATCCTTGGGTCAGAAACTAGGAAGTGGAGGAACAGAGAAGTTCAGCTAGTTAAAGTGCAATGGGGAGATGACGAAAGCAATGCTACTTGGGAGACGGAAGCGAAGATGCGTTCTTTGTATCCATTTCTTTTTGGGAGTATGTCTTTTAACTTCTCCTTTATCGCTTGCCTAGTACTTATCTTATCTTTAGTATGTCCTCTCGTTAGTACTGTTTGACCTTTAGATAGGGTAAACCTATGGTTGAAACATGTGTTTGAGACATGTTATGGTTGATGGATGCAAGTGGATGCAAGTGTTTGCTAGTGGTTGCTCGTGGATGCATATACACACACTCTAGGCACTAGATCGGCTCAGTCACTTCATATTGCATATTGCATAAAATTGTGTGTAGGAAGCTATGTTTATGAATGTATAATGATTGTGTTATCATATGGATGATGCATTTTGGTGAATGATTGTGCACTCATGTAGATATTGTATGTGTCGATAGGGTTCTCTCGCATACATAATGGATGCATGGCACTATCATGGTTTGCATATGTTCATACATTAGATAAGGAACATATACACACACTTTTTGCATATGCTCATACATCATTAGAAATTGTTTTAAGGACAATGGATGCCCGTGTTTGATGGTAGGATATGCATTCTCCTTAGCTTAGAGATTTCGGGGACAAAATCCCTTAAGGAGGGGAGAATGTAACACCCCGAATTTCGGTTAATGCTAAAATTCACTAATTGCAGAATAAATAATCTCAGATGTGAGAATTGGGGGAAATGGGCTGCGTCATTGCGTTCGTCTCGGAAAAATACGCAGAATAGAGTCCGAAATTTTGTAAATCGGAGTCCGTATGGCCCAGTTAAGGCCCAATGAAGTTTGCAGAAAATTCAAAGCTAAAAACAGATTTGAAATTCAGTTCTAAAACAAGTTTGGAGCCAAAAGCGGAAAGGGCGGGAAAGTTCCCGCCTAGCCCCGTGTCGACAGGCATGTCGACAGGGGTGTCGACAGCCCTGTCGACAGGGGTGTCGACACAGGGTGTCGGCCCTGTTGATCTGGGTGCACCAGATCTGGTTTTTGGGTTAGTCTTGGGCTGTGTTCTAGAGATTTCCAAAATCTACGGGTCCTAATCTAATCTAGGGTTAATCTAAGGGCCTAAAACACTCACCTAATCTATAAATACACCCTAAATCCTACCCTAATTTATTCATAATTAGATCTTGTAACTAAACTATGGCAAAATGAAACTTGATCATGGCCTCCACAAATCAATGAAGAGAGTTGCAAGCTAATCAACCTCTAATCAACATCTTCTTCAACTAAGGCAACTAATTCCACTTCATAAGTTTGCTAATCTAGGTTTTGCTGAGTTTCTATCACTTTAACATCAATTGCTAAAGTAAGTAGATTAGGTGTAATGAGACTTATGGTCTTGAATGCGGATTAATGAGTTTGAATCATTTGTAATGATATGCTACTCTATGTTTTCCTATGTTTATGCATATTTAATAAGTGGGTTTATGCATGTTTAATAAGCTGGTTTATGCATGTTTAACAAGTGGGTTTATGCATGTTTAATAAGTGGGTTTATGCATATTTAATAAGTGGGTTTATGCATGTTTAACAAATGAGTTATGCAAGTTCATATGCAAGTTATGTATATGCTTAAATGCAAGTTTAACATGATATGCAAGTTATGCATGCTTATGCAAGTATGTGAATGCTTATGCAAGTATGTGAATGCTTATGCAAGAATGTGAATGCTTATGCAAGTTATGTGTATGCTTAAATGCATGTTTAACATGTTATGCAAGTTATGAGAATGCTTATATGCAAGTTCAACATGTTATGCAAGATATGTGTATGATAATATGCAAGTTCATATGCAACATGTTATGCAAGTCATATGTATGATAATATGCAAGTTCATATGCAACATGTTATGCAAGTCATTTGTATGATAATATGCAAGTTTGGGTTAAATGTAGTTGGGTTAATATATGCTCATATATGCAAGTTGACATCCTCTTAACCCATGACAAAGTTATATGCTAAGATTTGGTTAAACCCATGATATTTGTGATGGATCTTCCCTTTATTATGCCATGAAATGACAACGATTTACGTGGGGAACGATGGGGTTAATAAATATGTTAATAAAAGTATGATTGGGTATGATTAAGCATACCATAAAAATAAATTAACATAAGTGGGAATTTACCTATTGAGTTAGGTCTACCCCATGGGAATTTACCTATTGAGTTAGGTCTACCCATGTTATGAAAAACTTGATATTAATTAGGGATAATTAATATGGGGGTGATTAATTAGGTGTAATTAATCGACTAAGACACGAGTTTGGACTCATTTGTAGTGTAAAACTGCCCGGACCCTACCGGCTTAACCAGTTGCTACAAATGTCAGCCCAATGTGAGAGGTCTTAGCCATAAATTAAATACGTGATTAAAGTAAAGACACGAGGTTAGACTCTGTTATGACGTAAGACTGCCCGGACTCTACCGGCTTAACCAGGCGGTCATAACAGCCAGTCTAATGTGGGAGGTCTTTATGGGAGATCATGATCTTAATTAATTAAGAAACACTTAACCACATTAGCATGTAGAGGGACATGAGGGGTTAAGTGGGTGCCTTGGGTGGCATGTAGAGATCTAGTGGGTTGCCTTGGGTGGCAATAGGAAATACGATTAGAATACTTAACCAAAGTGGAACATGTAATTAAACATGAGTAAAGGGTTAAGTAAGTGCTTTCGGTGGCATGTGGAAATCTAGTGGGTGCCTTAAGTGGCAATTGAAATATGATTAGATGACTTAACCAAACCTTAACATGTAGGTGGGCATGATTATAAAAAGGGGTTAAGTGGGATACACTAGATAAAACAACAAGCTTAGGTGGTAGCTTGTGGGGGCCCATTTCAACCAATATCCCAACGTTTCTTAGTAGGCTCGACTCTAGTCGAGTGACGGGATACGCATATTGGGCTTGACTATAAGAGGCCAAAACGGGTTAGCGGTGGCAACGCAGGACCAACGGGTTTCATATGCGTGTGTGGACCCGGGCTGGTTGGTAAGTCGTTGTTGCATCGTGTAGGTATAAAGCCGTGCACCGTTGATATTATCAGGTTGCCACTTTGGGGAATGATACACCCCACTGTGGGACCAGCACGGGTATCTACGTAAGGGAGCCGATCGCTTGGGGAGTAGTGGGTACACCTATGTAGTCAGATAGGGGTACACGAAACTACCATTAAAATTTACTAAGTACACTTAGCGGGATCAACCTATAATTAGGGATGACTGGTGTGGTGCAGTGTAGAAATTGTCCTTAGGTGGGTAGATGCGTCTTTACGGTTATCTTAGTATATCCTAAGTCTACCAAGCTGCTTAGTGTAGCCATTCATCCCCAGACGTTACCGTATATCAAGCTTATGTCTTCTCTGGTTACTTTAATGATTGTATTGTTAAAGTTATAGGACTCGCTCAGACTTATGTCTGACCCCGTTGTTTTTATCTTTTTCCCCAACCCTCAGGTTATCAGAGTGGGCCCGGTACGAGTGGGCTTTGATCAGGCTGCTTTATTCTCTTTTGGAGCTTGGACCGTAGGAGTAAAGCTCAGCTTATCCTTTTCTTTTATGGCTACCAGTTCACGCATATTGGGATTATGTATTTTTATTTATCAGGATGGATATTTTGTACTTGACTCTTGTTATGGTTTTGTGATGTAACCAAACATGTTTTACTTCCCGCTGCAATGAAATGATGTTTTACATTTTCAAGTATTACTTATATCTGTCTTATTGTAATTTTTCTGTTCTATATTCACTTAAAATACTCCACCGATGTTATGGCATTCCCTTAGAGAGTGATCATAGCGGGTGTGGGGTGTTACATTTGATAGCAGTTTTGGGCCTGTTTATGTTGATGTTGCGATTTCGACCAAATCGCTCTATGTCTTATGACGATGTTCTCAGTACCTGAGCACGTTGCTTATTTAGATTTTCCATATGTGACAGCTTTGACCAAGAAGTGTGTCAACAGACTGGTTATGTTTCCAGTAACTCAAAATAAATACAAAGTTATGGTTCACGGAACAACCCCCGTCTGTTGGGTGCAACATCGAAGTCCTGAGGTGCAACATCAGTTTGAAAATCCAAGATTGCACTGTATGACATTTGAAAACTCGTTTAAGGGTATGAAATAGAAATATAACATAGTGCGTCATATTCCAAAATATAGTAAATCAAATTATGACCACGGTCAAACCCACTTTGACCAACAAAACGACATGTGAAAAATTGAGCTAAGAAAGCTTTCGATGTTCCCAAATGTCATTAAGATTGAATTTCTTGGTTACTGAACTAAGATGAGATGGGTGGAACCTATTAGTCCTGCATATCTATGAGAGAGCTTCGTTTTGACTGGTTATGGTTCTTATAACTCAAAACGGACACATAGTTATGGCTGGCGGAACAACCCACGTCTGTTGGGTGCAACATCAAAGTCTTGAGGTGCAACATCCGTTTGTAAATCCAGGATTGCGCGGAATACCCTTTGAAAAAACATTTATTAGGATGAAACAGAAATATTACATGGTGCATCATATTCCAAAATATAGTAAATCGATCCGGGGTAGTCCTCGATTCAGGGGGGGCGAGCCGAACAGAAATGTCACCAATTCCAGAATCCAAGTTCAGCGCGCGTTCACGGAAACGGGCGTAACTTCCAATCCGTATGTCCATTTTGCCCAAACTAAAGCTCTACCTGAAGCTAATTGAGAGAGCTACAAGAGTTACAGAGCAAAGCTCCATAATTGATGTTTTTAGGCCCAAAAGAGGTCGTTTGACAGGAGTATCTGAGTGCGTTGCTTATTTAGATTTTCCATATGTGACAGCTTTGACTAAAAAGTGTGTAAATAGACTGGTTATGGTTCCAGTAACTCAAAAAAAACACAAAGTTATGGTTCGCGGAACAACCCACGTCTGTTGGGTGCAACATCGAAGTCCTGAGGTGCAACATCAGTTTGAAAATCCAAGATTGCACTGTATGACATTTGAAAACTCGTTTAAGGTTATGAAATAGAAATATAACATGGTGCGTCATATTCCAAAATATAGTAAATCGAATTATGACCACGGTCAAACCCCCTTTGACCAACAAAACAACATGTGAAAAATTGAGCTAAGAAAGCTTTCGATGTTCCCAAATGTCATTATGATTGAATTTCTTGGTTACTGAACTAAGATGAGATCGGTGGAACCTGTTAGTCCTGCATATCTATGAGAGAGCTTCGTTTTGACTGGTTATGGTTCTTGTAACTCAAAACGGACACAAAATTATGGCTGGCGGAACAACCCACGTCTGTTGGGTGCAACATCGAAGTCTTAAGGTGCAACATCCATTTGAAAATCCAAGATTACACCGAATACCCTCTGAAAATTCATTTATTAGAATGAAATAGAAATATTACACGGTGCATCATATTCCAAAATATAGTAAATCGAGCCGGGGCTAGTCCACGATTCAGGGGGGGTGAGCCGAACAGAAATATCACCAATTCCAGAATCCAAGTTCAGCACGCGTTCACGGAAACGAGCGTAACTTCCAATCCGTAGGTCCATTTTACCCAAACGAAAGCTCTACCTAACGATAATTCAGAGGGCTACAAGAGTTACCGAGCAAAGCTCCGTAATTGATGTTTTCGTGCCCAAAAGAGGTCATTTGATAGCAGTTTTGGGCCTGTTTATGTTGATGTTGCGATTTCGACCAAATCGCTCTATGTCTTCTGACGATGTTCTCAGTACCTGAGCATGTTGCTTATTTAGATTTTCCATATGCGACAGCTTTGAGCAAAAAGTGTGTCAACAGACTGGTTATGGTTCTAGTAACTCAAAATAAATACAAAGTTATGGTTCGCGGAACAACCCCCGTCTGTTGGGTGCAACATCGAAGTCCTGAGGTGCAACATCAGTTTGAAAATCCAAGATTGCACTGTATGACATTTGAAAACTCGTTTAAGGGTATGAAATAGAAATATAACGTAGTGCGTCATATTCCAAAATATAGTAAATCGGATTATGACCATGGTCAAACCACCTTTGACCAACAAAACAACATGTGAAAAATTGAGCTAAGAAACTTTCGATGTTCCCAAATGTCATTAAGATTGAATTTCTTGGTTACTGAACTAAGATGAGATGGGTGGAACCTATTAGTCCTGCATATCTATGAGTGAGCTTCGTTTCGACTGGTTATGGTTCTTATAACTCAAAACGGACACATAGTTATGGCTGGCGGAACAACCCACGTCTGTTGGGTGCAACCTCGAAGTCTTGAGGTGCAACATCCGTTTGAAAATCCAAGATCGCGCCGAATATTATCTGAAAACTTGTTTATTAGGATGAAATAGAAATATTACATGGTGCATTAGATTCCAAAATATAGTAAATCGAGCCGGGGTAGTCCACGATTCAGGGGGGGCGAGCCGAACAGAAATTTCACCAATTCCAGAATCCAAGTTCAGCGCGCGTTCACGGAAACGGGTGTAACTTCCAATCCGTAGGTCCATTTTGCCCAAACGAAATTTCTACCTGAAGCTAATTCAGAAAGCTACAAGAGTTACGGAGCAAAGCTCCGTAATTGATGTTTTCAGGCCTAAAAGAGGTCGTTTGATAGGAGTTTCGGGCCTGTTTATGTTGATGTTGCGATTTCGACCAAATCACTCTATGTCTTCTGACGATGTTCTCATTATCTGAGCGCGTTGCTTATTTAGATTTTCCATATGTGACAGCTTTGACTAAAAATTGTGTCAAAAGACAGGTTATGGTTCCAGTAACTCAAAATAAATACAAAGTTATGGTTCGCGGAACAACCCACGTCTGTTGGGTGCAACATCGAAGTCCTGAGGTGCAACATCAGTTTGAAAATCCAAGATTGCACTGTATGACATTTGAAAACTCGTTTAAGGGTATGAAATAGAAATATAACATGGTGCATCATATTCCAAAATATAGTAAATCGAATTATGACCACGGTCAAACCCCCTTTGACCAACAAAACAACATGTGAAAAATTGAGCTAAGAAAGCTTTCGATGTTCCCAAATGTCATTATGATTGAATTTCTTGGTTACTGAACTAAGAAGAGATCGGTGGAACCTGTTAGTCTTGCATATCTATGAGAGAGCTTCGTTTTGACTGGTTATGGTTCTTGTAACTCAAAACGGACACAAAATTATGGCTGGCGGAACAACCCACGTCTGTTGGGTGCAACATCGAAGTCTTAAGGTGCAACATCCGTTTGAAAATCCAAGATTACACCGAATACCCTCTGAAAATTCATTTATTAGAATGAAATAGAAATATTACATGGTGCATCATATTCCAAAATATTGTAAATCGAGCCGGGGCTCTTCCACGATTCAGGGGGGGTGAGCCGAACAGAAATATCACCAATTCCAGAATCCAAGTTCAGCACGCGTTCACGGAAACGAGCGTAACTTCCAATCCGTAGGTCCATTTTACCCAAACGAAAGCTCTACCTAAAGATAATTCAGAGGGCTACAAGAGTTACCGAGCAAAGCTCCGTAATTGATGTTTTCGTGCCCAAAAGAGGTCATTTGATAGCAGTTTTGGGCCTGTTTATGTTGATGTTGCGATTTCGACCAAATCGCTCTATGTCTTCTGACGATGTTCTCAGTACCTGAGCATGTTGCTTATTTAGATTTTCCATATGCGACAGCTTTGAGCAAAAAGTGTGTCAACAGACTGGTTATGGTTCTAGTAACTCAAAATAAATACAAAGTTATGGTTCGCGGAAGAACCCCCGTCTTTTGGGTGCAACATCGAAGTCCTGAGGTGCAACATCAGTTTGAAAATCCAAGATTGCACTGTATGACATTTGAAAACTCGTTTAAGGGTATGAAATAGAAATATAACGTAGTGCGTCATATTCCAAAATATAGTAAATCGGATTATGACCATGGTCAAACCACCTTTGACCAACAAAACAACATGTGAAAAATTGAGCTAAGAAACTTTCGATGTTCCCAAATATCATTAAGATTGAATTTCTTGGTTACTGAACTAAGATGAGATGGGTGGAACCTATTAGTCCTGCATATCTATGAGTGAGCTTCGTTTCGACTGGTTATGGTTCTTATAACTCAAAACGGACACATAGTTATGGCTGGCGGAACAACCCACGTCTGTTGGGTGCAAACTCGAAGTCTTGAGGTGCAACATCCGTTTGAAAATCCAAGATCGCGCCGAATACCCTCTGAAAACTTGTTTATTAGGATGAAATAGAAATATTACATGGTGCATCAGATTCCAAAATATAGTAAATCGAGCCGGGGTAGTCCACGATTCGGGGGGGGGCGAGCCGAACAGAAATGTCACCAATTCCAGAATCCAAGTTCAGCGCGCGTTCACGGAAACGGGTGTAACTTCCAATCCGTAGGTCCATTTTGCCCAAACGAAAGTTCTACCTGAAGCTAATTCAGAAAGCTACAAGTGTTACGGAGCAAAGCTCCGTAATTGATGTTTTCAGGCCTAAAAGAGGTCGTTTGATAGGAGTTTCAGGCCTGTTTATGTTGATGTTGCGATTTCGACCAAATCACTCTATGTCTTCTGACGATGTTCTCATTATCTGAGCGCGTTGCTTATTTAGATTTTCCATATGTGACAGCTTTGACTAAAAATTGTGTCAAAAGACTGGTTATGGTTCCAGTAACTCAAAATAAATACAAAGTTATGGTTCGCGGAACAACCCACGTCTGTTGGGTGCAACATCGAAGTCCTGAGGTGCAACATCAGTTTGAAAATCCAAGATTGCACTGTATGACATTTGAAAACTCGTTTAAGGTTATGAAATAGAAATATAACATGGTGCGTCATATTCCAAAATATAGTAAATCGAATTATGACCATGGTCAAACCCCCTTTGACCAACAAAACAACATGTGAAAAATTGAGCTAAGAAAGCTTTCGATGTTCCCAAATGTCATTATGATTGAATTTCTTGGTTACTGAACTAAGATGAGATCAGTGGAACCTGTTAGTCCTGCATATCTATGAGAGAGCTTCGTTTTGACTGGTTATGGTTCTTGTAACTCAAAACGGACACAAAATTATGGCTGGCGGAACAACCCACGTCTGTTGGGTGCAACATCGAAGTCTTAAGGTGCAACATCCGTTTGAAAATCCAAGATTACACCGAATACCCTCTGAAAATTCATTTATTAGAATGAAATAGAAATATTACATGGTGCATCATATTCCAAAATATAGTAAATCGAGCCGGGGCTAGTCCACGATTCAGGGGGGGTGAGCCGAACAGAAATATCACCAATTCCAGAATCCAAGTTCAGCACGCGTTCACGGAAACGAGCGTAACTTCCAATCCGTAGGTCCATTTTACCCAAACGAAAGCTCTACCTAAAGATAATTCAGAGGGCTACAAGAGTTACCGAGCGAAGCTCCGTAATTGATGTTTTCGTGCCCAAAAGAGGTCATTTGATAGCAGTTTTGGGCCTGTTTATGTTGATGTTGCGATTTCGACCAAATCGCTCTATGTCTTCTGACGATGTTCTCAGTACCTGAGCATGTTGCTTATTTAGATTTTCCATATGCGACAGCTTTGAGCAAAAAGTGTGTCAACAGACTGGTTATGGTTCTAGTAACTCAAAATAAATACAAAGTTATGGTTCGCGGAACAACCCCCGTCTGTTGGGTGCAACATCGAAGTCCTGAGGTGCAACATCAGTTTGAAAATCCAAGATTGCACTGTATGACATTTGAAAACTCGTTTAAGGGTATGAAATAGAAATATAACGTAGTGCGTCATATTCCAAAATATAGTAAATCGGACTATGACCATGGTCAAACCACCTTTGACCAACAAAACAACATGTGAAAAATTGAGCTAAGAAACTTTCGATGTTCCCAAATGTCATTAAGATTGAATTTCTTGGTTACTGAACTAAGATGAGATGGGTGGAACCTATTAGTCCTGCATATCTATGAGTGAGCTTCGTTTCGACTGGTTATGGTTCTTATAACTCAAAACGGACACATAGTTATGGCTGGCGGAACAACCCACGTCTGTTGGGTGCAACCTCGAAGTCTTGAGGTGCAACATCCGTTTGGAAATCCAAGATCGCGCCGAATACCCTCTGAAAACTTGTTTATTAGGATGAAATAGAAATATTACATGGTGCATCAGATTCCAAAATATAGTAAATCGAGCCGGGGTAGTCCACGATTCAGGGGGGGCGAGCCGAACAGAAATGTCACCAATTCCAGAATCCAAGTTCAGCGCGCGTTCACGGAAACGGGTGTAACTTCCAATCCATAGGTCCATTTTGCCCAAACGAAAGTTCTACCTGAAGCTAATTCAGAAAGCTACAAGAGTTACGGAGCGAAGCTCCGTAATTGATGTTTTCAGGCCTAAAAGAGGTCGTTTGATAGGAGTTTCGGGCCTGTTTATGTTGATGTTGCGATTTCGACCAAATCACTCTATGTCTTCTTACGATGTTCTCATTATCTGAGCGCGTTGCTTATTTAGATTTTCCATATGTGACAGCTTTGACTAAAAATTGTGTCAAAAGACTGGTTATGGTTCCAGTAACTCAAAATAAATACAATGTTATGGTTCGCGGAACAACCCACGTCTGTTGGGTGCAACATCGAAGTCCTGAGGTGCAACATCAGTTTGAAAATCCAAGATTGCACTGTATGACATTTGAAAACTCATTTAAGGGTATGAAATAGAAATATAACATGGTGCGTCATATTCCAAAATATAGTAAATCGAATTATGACCACGGTCAAACCCCCTTTGACCAACAAAACAACATGTGAAAAATTGAGCTAAGAAAGCTTTCGATGTTCCCAAATGTCATTATGATTGAATTTCTGGGTTACTGAACTAAGATGAGATGGGTGGAACCTGTTAGTCCTGCATATCTATGAGAGTGCTTCGTTTTGACTAATTATGGTTATTGTAACTCAAAACGGACACAAAGTTATGGTTGGCGGAACAACCCACGTCTGTTGGGTGCAACATCGAAGTCTTAAGGTGCAACATCCGTTTGAAAATCCAAGATTACACCGAATACACTCTGAAAACTCGTTTATTAGAATTAAATAGAAATATTACATGGTGCATCATATTCCAAAATATAGTAAATCGAGCCGGGCTAGTCCACAATTCAAGGGGGGCGAGCCAAATAGAAATGTCACCAATTCCAGAATCCAAGTTCAGCACGCGTTCACGGAAACAGGCGTAACTTCCAATCCATAGGTCCATTTTTCCTAAACAAAAGCTCAACCTGAAGCTAATTCAGAGGGCTACAAGAATTATGGAGCAAAGCTCTGTAATTGTTGTTTTTAGGCCCAAAAGAGTTCGTTTGATAGGAGTTTCGGGCCTGTTTATGTTGATGTTGCGATTTCAACGAAATCACTCTATGTCTTCTGACGATGTTCTCAGTACCTGAGCGCGTTGCTTATTTAGATTTTCCATATGTGACAGCTTTGACAAAAAAGTGTGTCAACAGACTGGTTATGGTTCCAGCAACTAAAAATAAATGCAAGGTTATGGTTCGCGGAACAACCCACGTCTGTTGGGTGCAACATCGAAGTCCTGAGGTGCAAGATCAGTTTGAAAATCCAAGATTGCACTGGATGACATTTGAAAACTCGTTTAAGATATAGTAAATCGAATTATGACCACGGTCAAACCCACTTTGACCAACAAAACAACATGTGAAAAATTGAGCTAAGAAAGCTTTCGATGTTCCCAAATGTCATTAAGATTGAATTTCTTGGTTACTGAAATAAGATGAGATGGGTGCAACCTGTTAGTCCTGCATATCTATGAGAGAGCTTCGTTTTGACAAGTTATGGCTCTTATAACTCAAAACCTGCACAAAGTTATGGCTGGCGGAACAACCCACGTCTGTTGGGTGCAACATCGAAGTCTTGAGGTGCAACATCCCTTTGAAAATCCAAGATTGCACCGAATACCCTCTGAAAACTCGTTTATCAGTATGAAATAGAAATATTACATGGTGCATCATATTCCAAAATATAGTAAATCGAGCCGGGGCTAGTCCACGATTCAGGGGGGGAGCCGAACAGAAATGTCACCAATTCCAGAATCCAAGTTCAGCGCGCGTTCACGGAAACGTGCGTATCTTCCAATCCGTAGTTCCATTTTGCCCAAACGAAAGCTCTGCCTAAAGATAATTCAGAGAGCTACAAGGGTTACGAAGCATAGCTCCGTAATTGATGTTTTCGGGCCCAAAAGAGGTCGTTTGATAGGAGTTTCGGGCCAGTTTATGTTGACGTTGCGATTTCGACCAAATCGCTCTATGTCTTCTGATGATGTTCTCAGTACCTGAGCGCGTTGTTTATTCAGATTTTCCATATGTGATAGCTTTGACCAAAAAGTGTGTCAACAGACTGGTTATGTTTCCAGTAACTAAAAATAAATACAAAGTTATGGTTCGCGGAACAACCCCCGTCTGTTGGGTGCAACATCGAAGTCCTAAGGTGAAACATCGAAGTCTGGAGGTGCAACATCAGTTTGAAAATCGAAGATTGCACTGTATGACATTTGAAAACTCGTTTAAGGGTATGAAATAGAAACATAAAATGGTGCGTCATATTCCAAAATATAGTAAATCGAATTATGACCATGGTCAAACCCCCTTTGACCAACAAAACAACATGTGAAAAATTGAGCTAAGAAAGCTTTCGATGTTCCCAAATGTCATTATGATTGAATTTCTTGGTTACTGAACTAAGATGAGATGGATGGAACCTGTTAGTCCTGCATATCTATGAGAGAGCTTCGCTTTGACTGGTTATGGTTCTTGTAACTCAAAATGGACACAAAGTTATGGCTGATGGAACAACCCACGTCTGTTGGGTGAAACATCGAAGTCTTGAGGTGCAACATCCGTTTGAAAATCGAAGATTGCGCCGAATACCCTCTGAAAACTCTTTTATTAGGATGAAACAGAAATATTACATGGTGCATCAAATTCCAAAATATAGTAAATTGAGCCGGGGCTAGTCCACCATTCAGGGGGGGCGAGCCGAACAGAAATGTCACCAATTCCAGAATCCAAGTTCAGCGCGCGTTCACGGAAACGGACGTAACTTCCAATCCGTAGGTCCATTTTGCCCAAACGAAAGCTCTACCTGAAGCTAATTCAGAGGACTACAAGAATTACGGAGCTTAGCTCCGTAATTGATGTTTTCAGGCCTAAAAGAGGTCGTTTGATAGAAGTTTCGGTCCTATTTATGTTGATGTTGCGATTTCGATCAAATCACTCTATGTCTTCTGACGATGTTCTCAGTACCTGAGCGCATTGCTTATTTAGATTTTCCATATGTGACGTCTTTGACCAAAAAGTGTGTCAACAGACTAGTTATGGTTCCAGTAACTACAAAGTTATGGTTCTCGGAACAACCCACGTCTGTTGGGAGCAACATCGAAGTCCTGAGGAGCAACATCAGTTTGAAAATCCAAGATTGCACTGTACGACATTTGAAAACTCGTTTAAGATATAGTAAATCGAATTATGACCACGGTAAAACCCACTTTTACCAACAAAACAACATGTGAAAAATTGAGCTAAGAAAGCATTCGATGTTCCCAAAGGTCATTAAGATTGAATTTCTTGGTTAGTGAACTAAGATGAGATGGGTGGAACCTGTTAGACCTGCATATCTATGAGAGGGCTTCGTTTTGACTGGTTATGGTTCTTGTAACTCAAAACGGACACAAATTTATGGCTGGTGGAACAATCCACGTCAGTTGGGTGCAACATCGAAGTCTTGAGGTTCAACATCCATTTGAATCCAATATTGCACCGAATACCCTCTGAAAACTCGTTTATTAGGATGAAATAGAAATATTACGTGGTGCATCACATTCCAAAATATAGTAAATCGAGCCAGGGCTAGTCCACGATTTAGGGGGTGCGAGCCGAACAGAAATGTCACAAATTCCAGAATCCAAGTTCAGCGCGCGTTCACGGAAACGGGCGTAACTTCCAATCCATAGGTCCATTTTTCCAAACGAATGCTCTACCTGAAGCTAATTCATAGTGCTACAAGAGTTACGGAGCAAAGCTCCGTAATTGACATTTTCGAGCCCAAAAGAGGTCGTTTGATGGGAGTTTCGGGCCTGTTTATGTTGATGTTGCGATTTCGACCAAATCGCTCTTTGTCTTCTGACGATGTTCTCAGTACCTGAGCGCATTGCTTATTTAGATTTTCCATATGTGACAGCTTTGACCAAAAAGTGTGTCAACATACTGGTTATGGTTCCAGTAACTCAAAATAAATACAAAGTTATGGTTCGGGGAACAACCCACGTCTGTTGGGTGCAACATCGAAGTCTTGAGGTGCAACATCAGTTTGAAAATCCAAGATTGCACTGTATGACATTTGAAAACTCGTTTAAGGGTATGAAATAGAAATATAACATGGTGCGTCATATTCCAAAATATAGTAAATCGAATTATGACCACGGTCAAACCCTCTTTGACCAACAAAACAACATGTGAAAAATTGAGCTAAGAAAGCTTTCGATGTTCCCAAATGTCATTAAGATTGAATTTCTTGGTGACTGAACTAAGATGAGATGGGTAGAACCTGTTAGTCCTGCATATCTATGAGAGAGCTTCTTTTTGACTGGTTAGGGTTCTTGTAACTCAAAACGAACACAAAGTTATAGCTGGCGGAACAACCCACGTCTGTTTGGTGCAACATCGAAGTCTTGAGGTGCAACATCCGTTTGAAAATCCAAGATTGTGCCGAATACCCTATTAAAACTCGCTTATTAGGATGAAATAAAAATATTACATGGTGCATCATATTCCAAAATACAGTAAATCGAGCTGGGGCTAGTCCACGATTCAGGGGGGGCAAGCCGAACAGAAATGTCACCAATTCCAGAATCCAAGTTCAGCGCGCGTTCATGGAAATGGGATAAACTACCAATCCGTAGGCCCCTTTTGCCCAAACAAAAGCTCTACTTGAGGCTAATTCAGAGGGCTACAAGGATTAAGTAGCAAAACTCCGAAATTGACGTTTTCGGGCCCAAAAGAGGTCGTTTGATAGGAGTTTCGGGCCTGTTTATGTTGATGTTGCGATTTTGACCAAATCGCTCTATGTCTTCTGACGATGTTCTCAGTATCGGAGCGCGTTGCTAATTTAGATTTTCCATATGTGACAGCTTTGACCAAAAAGTGTGTCAACAGACTGGTTATGGTTCCAGTAACTCAAAATAAATACAGAGTTATGGTTCGCGGAACAACCCACGTCTGTTGGGTGGAACATCGAAGTCCTGAGGTGCAACATCAGTTTGAAAATCCAAGATTGTACTGTATGACATTTGAAAACTCGTTTAAGGGTATGAAACAGAAATATAACATAGTGCGTCATATACCAAAATATAGTAAATCGAATTATGACCACGGTAAAACCCCCTTTGACCAACAAAACAACATGTGAAAAAATGAGCTAAGAAAGCTTTCGATGTTCCCAAATGTCATTATGATTGAATTTCTTGGTTACTGAACTAAGATGAGATCGGTGGAACCTGTTAGTCCTGCATATCTATGAGAGAGCTTCGTTTTGACAAGTTGTGGTTCTTGTAACTCAAAACGGACAGAAAGTTATGGCTGGCGGAACAACCCACGTCTGTTGGGTGCAACATCGAAGTCTTGAGGTGCGACATCCGTTTGAAAATCCAAGATTACACCGAATACCCTCTGAAAACTCATTTATTAGAATGAAATAGAAATATTACATGGTGCATCATATTCCAAAATATAGTAACTAGAGCCGGGGCTAGTCCACGATTCAGGGGGGCGAGCCGAACAGAAATGTCACTAATTCCAAAATCCAAGTTCAGCACGCGTTCACGGAAACAAGAGTAACTTCCAATCCATAGGTCCATTTTGCCTAAACGAAAGCTCTACCTGAAGCTAATTCAGAGGACTACAAAAATTAAGGAGCAAAGCTCCGTAATTGTCGTTTTCGGGCCCAAAAGAGGTCGTTTGATAGGAGTTTCAGGCCTGTTTATGTTGATGTTGCGATTTCGACCAAATCACTCTATGTCTTCTGACGATGTTCTCATTACCTGAGCGCGTTGCTTATTTAGATTTTTTCCATATGTGACATCTTTTACCAAAAAGTGTGTCAACAGACTGTTTATGGTTCCAGTAACTCAAAATAAATACAAAGTTATGGTTCGCGGAACAACCCACGTCTGTTGGGTGCAACATCGAAGTCCTGAGGTGCAAGATCAGTTTGAAAATCCAAGATTGCACTGGATGACATTTGAAAACTCATTTAAGATATAGTAAATCGAATTATGACCATGGTCAAACCCCCTTTGACCAACAAAACAACATGTGAAAAGTTAAGCTAAGAAAGCTTTCGATGTTCTTGAATGTCATTAAGATTGAATTTCTTGGTTACTGAAATAAGATGAGACGGGTGGAACCTGTTAGTCCTACATATCTATGAGAGAGCTTCGTTTTGACTCGTTATGGCTCTTATAACTCAAAATGGACACAAAGTTATGGCTGGTGGAACAACCCACGTCTGTTGGGTGCAACATCGAAGTCTTGAGGTGCAACATCCGTTTGAAAATCCAAGATTGCACCGAATACCCTCTGAAAACTCGTTTATCAGTATTAAATAGAAATATTACATGGTGCATCATATTCCAAAATATAGTAAATCGAGTCGGGGCTACTCCATGATTCAGGGGGGCGAGCCGAACTGAAATGTCACCAATTCCAGATTCCAAGTTCAGCACGCGTTCACGGAAACGGGCGTAACTTCCAATCTGTAGGTCCATTTTGCCCAAATGAAAGCTCTACCTGAAGCTAATTTAGAGGGCTACAAGAGTTACAAAGCAAAGCTCCGTAATTGATGTTTTCGGGCCCAAAAGAGGTCGTCTGATAGGAGTTTCGAGCCTGTTTATGTTGATGTTGCGATTTCGACCAAATCACTCTATGTCTTCTGACGATGTTCTCATTATCTGAGCGCGTTGCTTATTTATATTTTCCATATGTGACATCTTTGACTAAAAAGTGTGTTAATAGACTGGTTATGGTTCCAGTAACTCAAAATAAATGCAAGGTTATGGTTCGCGGAACAATCCACGTCTGTTGGGTGCAACATCGAAGTCCTGAGGTGCAACATCAGTTTGAAAATCCAAGATTGCACTGTATGACATTTGAAAACTCGTTTAACGGAATGAAATAGAAATATAACATAGTTCGTCATATTCCAAAATATAGTTAATTGAATTATGACCACGGTCCAACCCCCTTTGACGCAAAACAACATGTGAAAAATTGAGCTAAGAAAGCTTTCGATGTTCCCAAATGTCATTAAGATTGAATTTCTTGGTTACTGAACTAAGATGAGATGGGTGGCAACTGTTAGTCTTGCATATCTACCAGAGAGCTTCGTTTTGACTGGTTATGGTTCTTGTAACTCAAAACGGACACAAAGTTATGGCTTGCGGAACAAACCACGTCAGTTGGGCGCAACATCGAAGTCTTGAGGTGCAACATCCATTTGAAAATCCAAGATTGCGCCGAATACCCTCTGAAAACTCATTTATTAGGATGAAATAGAAATATTACATGGTGCATCATATTCCAAAATTTAGTAAATCGAGCCGGGGCTAGTCCACGATTCGAAGGGGGGGCGAGCCGAACAGAAATGTCACCAATTCCAGAATCCAAGTTTAGCGCGCGTTCACGGAAACGGGCAAAACTTCGAATCCGTAGGTCAATTTCGCCCAAACGAAAGCTCTACCTGAAGCTAATTCAGAGGGCTACAAGTGTTACGGAGCATGGCTCCGTAATTGATGTTTTCGGGCCCAAAATAGGTCATTTAATAGGAGTTTTGGGCCTGTTTATGTTGATGTTGCGATTTCAACCAAATCGCTCTATGTCTTCTGACGATGTTCTCAGTACCTGAGCAAGTTGCTTATTTAGATTTTCCATACGTGACAGCTTTGACCAAAAAGTGTATCAACAGACTGGTTATGGTTCCAGTAACTCAAAATAAATACAAAGTAATGGTTCGGGGAACAACCCACGTCTGTTGGGTGCAACATCGAAGTCCAGAGGTGCAACATCAGTTTGAAAATCCAAGATTGCATTGTATGACATTTGAAAACTCGTTTAAGGGTATGAAATAGAAATATAACATGGTGCGTCATATTCCAAAATATAGTAAATCGAATTATGACCATGGTCAAACCCCCTTTGACCAACAAAACAACATGTGAAAAATTGAGCTAAGAAAGCTTTCGATGATCCCAAATGTCATTATGATTGATTTCTTGGTTACTAAACTGAGATGAGACGGGTAGAACCTGTTAGTCCTGCATATCTATGAGAGTGCTTCGTTTTGACTGGTTATTGTTCTTGTAGCTCAAAACGGACACAAAGTTATGGCTGGTGGAACAACCCACGTCTGTTGGGTACAACATCGAAGTCTTGAGGTGCAACATCCGTTTGAAAAACCAAGATTGCGCCGAATACCCTCTGAAAACTCTTTTATTAGGATGAAATAGAAATATTACATGGTGCATCAAATTTCAAAATATAGTAAATCGAGTCGGGGCTAGTCCACGATTCAGGGGGGGCGAGCCGAACAGAAATGTCACCAATTCCAGAATCCAAGTTCAGCGCGCGTCCACGGAAACGGGCGTAACTTCCATTCCGTAGGTCCATTTTTCCCAATCGAAAGCTCTACCTGAAGCTAATTCAAAGGGCTACAAGAATTATGGAGCAAAGCTCCGTAATTGATGTTTTTGGGCCCATAAGAGGTCGTTTGATAGAAGTTTCGGTCCTGTTTATGTTGATGTTGCGATTTCAATCAAATCACTCTATGTCTTCTGACGATGTTCTCAGTACCTGAGCACGTTGCCTATTTAGATTTTCCATATGTGACAGCTTCGACCAAAAAGTGTGTCAACGGACTGGTTATGGTTCCAGTAACTCAAAATAAATACAAAGTTATGGTTCGTGGAACAAGCCACGTCGGTTGGGTGCAACATCGAAGTCCTGAGGTGCAACATCAGTTTGAAAATCCAAGATTGCACTGTACGACATTTTAAAACTCGTTTAAGATATAGTAAATCTAATTATGAACACGGTCAAACCCTCTTTGACCAACAAAACAACATGTGAAAAATTGAGCTAAGAAAGAATTCAATGTTCCCAAATGTTATTAAGATTGAATTTCCTGGTTACTGAACTAAGATGAGATGGGTGGAACCTGTTAGTCCTGCATATCGATGAGAGAGCTTCGTTTTGACTAGTTATGGTTCTTGTAACTCAAAACGAACACAAATTTATGGCTGGTGGAACAACCCACGTCTGTTGGGTGCAACATCGAAGTCTTGAGGTGCAACATCCATTTGAAAATCCAAGATTGCACCGAATACCCTCTGAAAACTCGTTTATTAGGATGAAATAGAAATATTACATCGTGCATCACTTTCCAAAATATAGTAAATCGAGCCGGGGCTAGTCCACGATTTAGTGGGTGTGAGCCGAACAGAAATGTCACCAATTCTAGAATCCAAGTTCAGCGCGCGTTCACGGAAACGGGCGTAACTTCCAATCCATAGGTCCATTTTCCCAAACGAATGCTCTACCTGAAGCTAATTCAGAGGGCTACAAGAATTACTGAGCAAAGCTCCATAGTTGATGTTTTCGGGTCCAAAAGAGGTCGTTTGATAGGAGTTTCGGGCCTGTTTATGTTGATGTTGCGATTACGACCAAATCGCTCTGTCTTCTGACGATGTTCTCAGTACCTGAGCGCATTGCTTATTTAGATTTTCCATATGTGACAGCTTTGACCAAAAAGTGTGTCAACGGACTGGTTATGGTTCCAATGACTCAAAATAAATACAAAGTTATGGTTCGGGGACCAACCCACGTCTGTTGGGTGCAACATCGAAGTCCTGAGGTGCAACACCAGTTTGAAAATCAAAGATTGCACTGTATGACATTTGAAAACTTATTTAAGTGTATGAAATAGAAATATAACATGGTGCGTCATATTCCAAAATATAGTAAATCGAATTATGACCAGGATCAGACCCCCTTTGACCAACAAAACAACATGTGAAAAATTGAGCTAAGAAAGATTTCGATGTTCCTGAACTAAGATAAGATTGGTAGAACCTGTTAGTCCTGCATATCTATGAGAGAGCTTCTTTTTGACTGGTTATGGTTCTGGTAACTCAAAACGGACACAAAGTTATGGCTGGTGGAACAACACACGTCTGTTGGGTGCAACATCGAAGTTTGAGGTGCAACATCCGTTTGAAAATCCAAGATTGCACCGAATACCCTCTGAAACGAGCAAAATATAGTTAATCGAGCCGGGGCTAGTCCACTATTCGGGGGGGGGGGGGGGGGGCGAGCCGAACAGAAATGTCACCAATTCCAGAATCCAAGTTCAGCGCGCGTTCACGGAAACGAGCAAAACTTCCAATCCGTAGGTCCATTTCGCCCAAACGAAAGCTCTACCTGAAGCTAATTCATAGGGCTACAAGTGTTACGGAGCATAGCTCCATAATTGATGTTTTCAGGCCTAAAAGAGGTCGTTTGATAGGAGTTTCGGGCCTGTTTATGTTGATGTTACGATTTCGACCAAATCACTCTATGTCTTTTGACGATGTTCTCAGTACCTGAGCGCGTTGCTTATTTAGATTTTCCAAATGTGACAGCTTTGACAAAAAAGTGTGTCAACAGACTGGTTGTGGTTCCAGTAACTCAAAATAAATACAAAGTTATGGTTCACGGAACAACCCACGTCTGTTGGGTGCAACATCGAAGTCCTGAGGTGCATCATTAGTTTGAAAATCCAAGATTGCACTGTGCTACATTTGAAAACTCGTTTAAGATTTAGTAAATCGAATTATGACCATGATCAAACCCCCTTTGACTAACAAAACAACATGTGAAAAATTGAGCTAAAAAGCTTTCGATGTTCCCAAATGTCATTAAGATTGAATTTCTTGGTTACTGAATTAAGATGATAAGGGTGGAACCTGTTAGTCCTGCATATCTATGAGAGAGCTTCGTTTTGACTGGTTATGGTTCTTGTAACTCAAAACGGACACAAAGTTATGGCTGGTGGAACAACCCACGTCTGTCGGGTGCAACATCGAAGTCTTGAGGTGCAACATCCGTTTGAAAATCCAAGATTGCGCCGAATACCCTCTGAAAACTCGTTTATTAGGATGAAATCGAAATACTACATGGTGCATCATATTCCAAAATATAGTAAATCGAGTCGGGGCTAGTCCACGATTCAGGGGGGTCGAGCCGAGCAGAAATATCACCAATTCCAGAATCCAAGTTCAGCGCGTGTTCACGGAAACGTGCGTAATTTCCAATCCGTAGGTCCATTTAGCCCAAACGAAAGCTCTACCTGAAGCTAATTCAGAGGGCTACAAGTGACATGGAGCAAAGATTCGTAATTGATGTTTTCGGGCCCAAAAGAGGTCGTTTGATAGCAGTTTCGGGCCTGTTTATGTTGATGTTACAATTTCGACCAAATCGCTCTATGTCTTCTGATGATGTTCTCAGTACCTGAGCGCGCTGCCTATTTATATTTTCCATATGTGAAAGCTTTGACCGAAAAGTGTGTCAACAGACTAGTTATGGTTCCAGTAACTCAAAATAAATACAAAGTTATGGTTCGCGGAACAACCCATGTCTGTTGGGTGCAACATCGAAGTTCTGAGGTGCAACATCAGTTTGAAAATCCATGACTGCACTCTATGACATATGAAAACTCGTTTAAGGGTATGAAATAGAAATATAACATGGTGCGTCATATTCCAAAATATAGTAAATCGAATTATGACCACGGTCAAACCCCCTTTGACCAACAAAACAACATGTGAAAAATTGAGCTAAGAAAGCTTTCGGTGTTCCCAAATGTCATTAAGATTGAATTTCGTGGTTACTGAACTAAGATGAGATGGGTGGAACCTGTTAGTCCGGCATATCTATGAGAGAGCTTCGTTTTGACTGGATATGGTTCATGTAACTCAAAACCGACACAAAGTTATGGCTGGCGGAACAACCCACGTCTATTGGGAGCAACATCGAAGTCTTGAGGTGCAACATCCGTTTGAAAATCCAAGATTGCACCGAATACCCTCGGAAAACTCATTTATAAGGATGAAATAGAAATATTACATAGTGCATCATATTCCAAAATATAGTAAATCGAGCAGGGGCTAGTCCACGATTCGGCGGGGCGAGCCGAACAGAAATGTCACCAATTCCAGAATCCAAGTTCAGCACGCGTTCACGGAAACGGGCGTAACTTCCAATCCTTAGGTCCATTTTGCCCAAACGAAAGCTCTACCTTAAGCTAATTCAGAGGGCTACAAGTGTTACGGAGCAAAGCTCCGTAATTGATGTCTTCGGGCCCAAAAGAGGTCGTTGGATAGTAGTTTCAGGCCTGTTTATGTTGATGTTGCGATTTCAACCAAATCGCTCTATGTCTTCTGACGATGTTCTTAGTACCTGAGCGCGTTGCTTATTTATATTTTCCATATGTGACAGCTTTGACCAAAAAGTGTGTCAACAGACTGGTTATGGTTCCAATAACTCAAAATAAATACAAAGTTATGGTTCGCGGAACAACCCACGTCTGTTGGGTGCAACATCGAAGTCCTGAGGTGCAACATCAGTTTTAAAATCCAAGACTGCACTATATGACATTTGAAAACTCGTTTAAGGGTATGAAATAGAAATATAACATGGTGCGTCATATTCCAAAATATAGTAAATCGAATTATGACCACGGTCAAACCCGCTTTGACCAACAAAACAACATGTGAAAAATTGAGCTAAGAAAGCTTTCGATGTTCCCAAATGTCATTAAGATTGAATTTCTTGGTTACTGAACTAAGATGAGATGGGTGGAACCTGTTAGTCCCGCGTATCTATGAGAGAGCTTCGTTTTGACTGGTTATGGTTCTTTTAACTCAAAACGGACAAAAAGTTATGGCTGGCAGAACAACTCACGTCTATTGGGTGCAACATCGAAGTCTTGAGGTGCAACATCCATTTGAAAATCGAAGATTGCGCCGAATACCCTCTGAAAACTCGTTTATTAGGATGAAATAGAAATATTACATGGTGCATCATATTCCATAATATAGTAAATCGAGCCGGGGCTAGTCCACGTTTAAGGGGGGCGAGCCAAACAGAAATGTCACCAATTCCAGAATCCATGTTCAGCGCATGTTCACAGAAATGGGTGTAACTTCCAATCCGTAGGTCCATTTTGCCCAAACGAAAGTTTTACCTGAAGCTAATTCAGAGGGCTACAAGAGTTACGAAGCAAAGCTCCGTAATTGATGTTTTCGGGCCCAAAAGAGGTCGTTTGATAGGAGCTTCGGGCCTGTTTATGTTGATGTTGCGATTTCGACCAAATCGCTCTATGTCTTCTGACCATATTCTCAGTACCTGAGCGCGTTGCTTATTTAGATATTCCATATGTGATAGCTTTGACCAAAAAGTGTGTCAACAGACTGGTTATGGATCCAGTAACTCAAAATAAATACAAAGTTATGGTTCGCGGAACAACCCACGTCTGTTGGGTGCAACATCAAAGTCCTGAGGTGCAACATCAGTTTGAAAATCCAAGATTACACCGTATGACATTTGAAAACTCGTTTAAGGGTATTAAATAGAAATATAACATAGTGCGTCATATTCCAAAATATAGTAAATCGAATTATGACCACGGTCAAACCCCCTTTGACCAACAAAACAACATGTGAAAAAATTGAGCTAAGAGAGCTTTCGATGTTCCCAAATGTCATTAAGATTGAATTTCATGGTTACTGAACTAACATGAGATGGGTGGAACCTGTTAGTCCTACATATCTATGAGAGAGCTTCGTTTTGACTGGTTATGGTACTTGTAACTCAAAACGGACACAAAGTTATGGCTGGTGGAACAACCCACGTCTGTTGGGTGCAACATCGAAGTCTTGAGGTGCAACATCCATTTGAAAACCCAAGATTGCGCCGAATACCCTCTGAAAACTCGTTTATTAGGATGAAATAGAAATATTACATGGTGCATCATATTCCAAAATATAGTAAATCTAGTCGGGGCTAGTCCACGATTCGGCGCGGCGAGCCGAACAGAAATGTCACCAATTCCAGAATCCAAGTTCAGCACGCGTTCACGGAAACGGGCGTAATTTCCAATCCGTAGGTCCATTTTGGCCAAACGAAATCTCTACCTGAAGCTAATTCAGAGGGCTACAAGTGTTACGGAGCAAAGCTCCGTAATTG
The DNA here is from genome assembly GCA_030737875.1 of Allium sativum. NCBI lineage: Eukaryota > Viridiplantae > Streptophyta > Magnoliopsida > Asparagales > Amaryllidaceae > Allium > Allium sativum. The sequence goes on along the minus strand of CM060919.1, from coordinate 884,871,047 downwards.
ATGTCTTCGGGCCCAAAAGAGGTCGTTGGATAGTAGTTTCAGGCCTGTTTATGTTGATGTTGCGATTTCAACCAAATCGCTCTATGTCTTCTGACGATGTTCTCAGTACCTGAGCGCGTTGCTTATTTATATTTTCCATATGTGACAGCTTTGACCAAAAAGTGTGTCAACAGACTGGTTATGGTTCCAATAACTCAAAATAAATACAAAGTTATGGTTTGCGGAACAACCCACGTCTGTTGGGTGCAACATCGAAGTCCTGAGGTGCAACATCAGTTTTAAAATCCAAGACTGCACTATATGACATTTGAAAACTCGTTTAAGGGTATGAAATAGAAATATAACATGGTGCGTCATATTCCAAAATATAGTAAATCGAATTATGACCACGGTCAAACCCGCTTTGACCAACAAAACAACATGTGAAAAATTGAGCTAAGAAAGCTTTCGATGTTCCCAAATGTCATTAAGATTGAATTTCTTGGTTACTGAACTAAGATGAGATGGGTGGAACCTGTTAGTCCCGCGTATCTATGAGAGAGCTTCGTTTTGACTGGTTATGGTTCTTTTAACTCAAAACGGACACAAAGTTATGGCTGGCAGAACAACTCACGTCTATTGGGTGCAACATCGAAGTCTTGAGGTGCAACATCCATTTGAAAATCCAAGATTGCGCCGAATACCCTCTGAAAACTCGTTTATTAGGATGAAATAGAAATATTACATGGTGCATCATATTCCAAAATATAGTAAATCGAGCCGGGGCTAGTCCACGTTTAAGGGGGGCGAGCCGAACAGAAATGTCACCAATTCCAGAATCCATGTTCAGCGCGTGTTCACAGAAATGGGTGTAACTTCCAATCCGTAGGTCCATTTTGCCCAAACGAAAGTTTTACCTGAAGCTAATTCAGAGGGCTACAAGAGTTACGAAGCAAAGCTCCGTAATTGATGTTTTCGGGCCCAAAAGAGGTCGTTTGATAGGAGCTTCGGGCCTGTTTATGTTGATGTTGCGATTTCGACCAAATCGCTCTATGTCTTCTGACGATATTCTCAGTACCTGAGCGCGTTGCTTATTTAGATATTCCATATGTGATAGCTTTGACCAAAAAGTGTGTCAACAGACTGGTTATGGATCCAGTAACTCAAAATAAATACAAAGTTATGGTTCGCGGAACAACCCACGTCTGTTGGGTGCAACATCAAAGTCCTGAGGTGCAACATCAGTTTGAAAATCCAAGATTGCACCGTATGACATTTGAAAACTCGTTTAAGGGTATTAAATAGAAATATAACATAGTGCGTCATATTCCAAAATATAGTAAATCGAATTATGACCACGGTCAAACCCCCTTTGACCAACAAAACAACATGTGAAAAAATTGAGCTAAGAGAGCTTTCGATGTTCCCAAATGTCATTAAGATTGAATTTCTTGGTTACTGAACTAACATGAGATGGGTGGAACCTGTTAGTCCTGCATTTCTATGAGAGAGCTTCGTTTTGACTGGTTATGGTACTTGTAACTCAAAACGGACACAAAGTTATGGCTGGTGGAACAACCCACGTCTGTTGGGTGCAACATCGAAGTCTTGAGGTGCAACATCCATTTGAAAACCCAAGATTGCGCCGAATACCCTCTGAAAACTCATTTATTAGGATGAAATAGAAATATTACATGGTGCATCATATTCCAAAATATAGTAAATCTAGCCGGGGCTAGTCCACGATTCGGGGGGGCGAGCCGAACAGAAATGTCACCAATTCCAGAATCCAAGTTCAGCGCGTGTTCGCGGAAATGGGCGTAACTTCCAATCCGTAGGTCCATTTTGGCCAAACGAAAGCTCTACCTGAAGCTGTTCGGACCCAAAAGTGGTCGTTTGATAGGAGTTTCGGGCCTATTTATGTTGATGTTGCGATTTCGACCAAATCACTCTATGTCTTCTGACGATGTTCTCAGTACCTGAGCGCGTTGCTTATTTAGATTTTCCATATGTGACAACTTTGACCAAAAAGTGTGTCAACAGACAAGTTATGGTTCCAGTAACTCAAAATAAATACAAAGTTATGGTTCGCGGAACAACCCACGTCTGTTGGGTGCAACATCGAAGTTCTGAGGTGCAACATCAGTTCGAAAATCCATGACTGCACTGTAAGACATTTGAAAACTCGTTTAAGGGTATGAAATAGAAATATAACATGGTGCGTCATATTCCAAAATATAGTAAATCGAATTATGACCATGGTCAAACCCCCTTTGACCAACAAAACAACATGTGAAAAATTGAGGTAAGAAAGCTTTCGATGTTCCCAAATGTCATTAAGATTGAATTTCTTGGTTACTGAACTAAGATGAGATGGGTGGAACCTGTTAGTCTTGCATACCTATGAGAGAGCTTTGTTTTGACTGGTTATGGTTCTTTTAACTCAAAACGGACACAAAGTTATGGCTGGTGGAACAACACACGTCTGTTGGGTGCAACATCGAAGTCTTGAGGTGCAACATCCGTTTGAAAATTCAAGATTGCGCCGAATACCCTCTGAAAACTCGTTTATTAGGATGAAATAGAAATATTACATGGTGCATCATATTCCAAAATATAGTAAATCGAGTCGGGGCTTGTCCACGATTAAGGGGGGGGGGCGAACCGAACAGAAATGTCACCAATTCCAGAATCCAAGTTCAACACGTTTTCACGGAAATGGGCGTAACTTTCAATCCGTAGGTCCATTTTGCCCAAATGAAAGCTCTACCTAAAGCTAATTCAGAGGGCTACAAGAGTTATGGAGTATAGCTCCGTAATTGATGTTTTCGGGCCCAAAAGAAGTCGTTTGATAGGAGTTTCGGGCATGTTTATGTTGATGTTGCGATTTCGACCAAATCGCTCTGTCTTCTGACGATGTTCTTAGTACCTGAGCGCGTTGCTTATTTAGATTTTCCATATGTGACAGCTTTGACCAAAAAGTGTGTCAACAGAGTGGTTATGGATCCAGTAACTCTAAATTAATACAAAGTTATGGTTCGCGGAACAACCCACGTCTGTTGGGTGCAACATCAAAGTCCTGAGGTGCAACATCAGTTTGAAAATCCAAGATTGCACCGTATGACATTTGAAAACTCGTTTAAGGGTATTAAATATAAATATAACATAGTGCCTCATATTCCGAAATATAGTAAATCGAATTATGACCACGATCAAACCCCCTTTGACCAACAAAACAACATGTTAAAAATTGAGCTAAGAAAGCTTTCGATGTTCCCAAATGTCATTAAGATTGAATTTCTTGGTTACTGAACTAAGATGAGATGGGTGGAACCTGTTAGTCCTGCATATCTATGAGAGAGCTTCGTTTTGACTGGTTATGGTTCTTGTAACTCAAAACGGACACAAAGTTATGGCTGGTGGAACAACCCACGTCTGTTGGGTGCAACATCGAAGTCTTGAGGTGCAACATCCGTTTGAAAATCTAAGATTGCGCCGAATACCCTCTGAAAAATCATTTATTAGGATGAAATAGAAATATTACATGGTGCATCATATTCCAAAATATAGTAAATCGAGCCGGGGCTAGTCCACGATTCAGGGGGGGCGAGCCGAACAGAAATGTCACCAATTCCAGAATCCAAGTTCAGCGCGTGTTCATGGAAATGGGCGTAACTTCCAATCCGTAGGTCCATTTTGCCCAAACGAAAGCTCTACCTGAAGTGAATTCAGAGAGCTACAAGTATTACAGCGCAGTGCTCCGTAATTGATGTTTTCAAGCCCAAAAGAGGTCATTTAATAGGAGTTTCGGGCCTGTTTATGTTGATGTTGCGATTTCGACCAAATCACTCTATGTCTTCTGACGATGTTCTCTGTACCTGAGCGCGTTTCTTATTTAGATTTTCCATATGTGACAGCTTTGACCAAAAAGTGTGCCAACAGACTGGTTATGGTTCTAGTAACTCAAAATAAATTCAAAGTTATGGTTTGCGGAACAACCCACGTCTGTTGGGTGCGACATCGAAGTCCTGAGGTGCAACATCAGTTTGAAAATCCAAGATTGCACTGTATGACATTTGAAAACTCGTTTAAGATATAGTAAATCGAATTATGACCACGGTCAAACCCCCTTTTACCAACAAAACAACATGTGAAAAATTGAGCTAAGAAAGCTTTCGATGTTCCCAAATGTGATTAAGATTGAATTTCTTGGTTACTGAACTAAGATGAGATGGTTGGAACTTGTTAGTCCTGCATATCTATGAGAGAGCTTCATTTTGACTGGTTATGGTTCTTGTAACTCAAAACGGACACAAAGATATGGCTGGTGGAACAACCCACGTCTTTTGGGTGCAACATCGAAGTCTAGGGGCGCAACATCCGTTTGAAAATCCATGATTGCACCGAATACCCTCTTAAAACTTGTTTATTAGGATGAAATAGAAATATTACATGGTGCATCATATTCCAAAATATAGTAAATCGAGCCGGGGCAAGTCCACGATTCGGGGGGGGGGGGGGCGAGCCGAACAGAAATGTCACCAATTCCAGAATCCAAGTTCAACACGTGTTCATGGAAACGGGCGTAACTTCCAATCCGTAGGCCCATTTTGCCCAAATGAAAACTCCGTAATTGATGTTTTCGGGCCCAATAGAGGTCGTTTGATAGGAGTTTCAGGTCTGTTTATGTTGATGTTGCGATTTCGACCAAATCGCTCTTTATCTTCTGACGATGTTCTCAGTACCTGAGCGCGTTGCTTATTTAGATTTTCCATATGTGACAACTTTGACCAAAAAGTGTGTCAACAGACTGGTTATGGTTCCAGTAACTCAAAATAAACACAAATTTATGGTTGGCGGAACAACCCACGTCTGTTGGGTGCAACATCGAAGTCCTGAGGTGCAACATCAGTTTGAAAATCCAAGATTGCAGTGTATGACATTTGAAAACTCGTTTAAGGGTATGAAATAGAAATATAGCATGGTGCGTCATATTCCAAAATATAGTAAATGGAATTATGACCACGGTCAAATCCGCTTTGACCAACAAAACAACATGTGAAAAATTGAGCTAAGAAAGCTTTCGATGTTCCCAAATGTGATTAAGATTGAATTTCTTGGTTACTGAACTAAGATGAGATGGGTGGAACCTGTTAGTCCTGCATATCTATGACAGAGCTTCTTTTTGACTGGTTATGGTTCTTGTAACTCAAAACGGACACAAAGTTATGGCTGGCAGAACAACCCACATCTGTTACATGCAACATCGAGGTCTTGAGGTGCAACATTCGCTTGAAAATCCAAGATTTCGCCGAATACCCTCTGAAAATTCGTTTATTAGGATGAAATAGAAATATTACATGGTGCATCATATTCCAAAATATAGTAAATCGAGTCGGGGCTTGTCCACGGTTCAGGGGGGTGAGCCGAACAGAAATGTCACCAATTCCAGAATCCAAGTTCAGCGCGCATTCACTGAAACAGGCGTAACTTCCAATCTGTAGGTCCATTTTGCCCAAACGAAAGCTCTACCTGAAGTTAATTCAGAGGGCTACAAGAATTATGGAGCAAAGTTCCGTAATTGATGTTTTCAACCCAAAAGAGTTCGTTTGATAGGAATTTCGGGCCTGTTTATGTTGATGTCGTGATTTCGACCAAATCACTCTACGTCTTCTGACGATGTTCTCAGTACCTGAGCGCGTTGCTTATTTAGATTTTCCATATGTGACGGCTTTGACCAAAAAGTGTGGCAACAGACTGGTTATGGTTCCAGTAACTCAAAATAAATACAAAGTTATGGTTCGCGGAACAACCCACGTCTGTTGGGTGCAACATCAAAGTCCTGAGGTGCAACATCAGTTTGAAAATCCAAGATTGCACTATATAACATTTGAAAACTCGTTTAAGATATAGTAAATCGAATTATAACCACGGTCAAAACCCATTTGACCAACAAAACAACATGTGGAAAATTGAGCTAAGAAAGCTTTCGATGTTCCTAAAAGTCATTAAGATTGAAGTTCTGGCTTACTGCACTAAGATGAGATGGGTGGAACCTGTCAGTCCTGCATATCTACGATAGAGCTTCATTCTGACTCGTTATGGTTCTTGTAACTCGAAACGGACACAAAGTTATGGCTGACGGAACAACCCATGTCTGTTGGGTGCAACACCGAAGTCTTGAGGTGCAACATCCATTTGAAAATCCAAGATTGCACCGAATACCCTCTGAAAACTCGTTTATTAGGATGAAATAGAAATATTACATGGCGCATCATATTCCAAAATATAGTAAATCGAGCTGGGGCTAGTCCACAATTCAGGGGGGCGAGCCGAACAGAAATGTCACCAATTCCAGAATCCAAGTTCAGCGAGCGTTCACGGAAACGGGCGTAACTTCCAATCCATAAGTCCATTTTGCCCAAACGAAGGCTCTACTTGAAGCTAATGCAGAGGGCTACAAGAGTTATGGAGCTAAGCTCCGTAATTGATGTTTTCAGGCCCAAAAGAGGTCGTTTGATAGGAGTTTTAAGCCTGTCTATGTTGATGTTGCGATTTCGACCAAATCGCTCTATGTCTACTGACGATGTTCTCAGTACCTGAGCGCGTTGCTCATTTAGATTTTCCATATGTGACAGCTTTGACCAAAAAGTCTGTCAACAAACTCGTTATGGTTCCAGTAACTCAAAATAAATACAAAGTTGTGGTTCGCGGAACAACCCCCGTCTGTTGTGTGCAACATCGAAGTCCTGAGGTGCAACATCTGTTTGAAAATCCAAGATTGCACTGTATGACATTTGAAAACTCGTTTAAGATATAGTAAATTGAGTTATGACCACGGTCAAACCCCCTTTTACCAACAAAACAACATGTGAAAAATTGAGCAAGAAAGCTTTCGATGTTCCCAAATGTGATTAAGATTGAATTTCTTGGTTACTGAACTAACATGAGATGGTTGGAACCTGTTAGTCCTGCATATCTATGAGAGAGCTTCATTTTGACTGGTTATGGTTCTTGTAACTCAAAACAGACAAAAAGTTATGGCTGGTGGAACAACCCACGTCTTTTGGGTGCAACATCGAAGTCTAGAGGCGCCACATCCGTTTGAAAATCCATGATTGCACCGAATACCCTCTTAAAACTTGTTTATTAGGATGAAATAGAAATATTACATGGTGCATCATATTCCAAAATATAGTAAATCGAGCCGGGGTAAGTCCACGATTCGGGGGGGGGGGGGGAGCCGAACAGAAATGTCACCGGTTCCAGAATCCAAGTTCAGCACGTGTTCACGGAAACGGGCGTAACTTCCAATCCGTAGGTCCATTTTGCCCAAATGAAAGCTCTACTTGAAGCTAATTCATAGGGCTACAAGAATTACGGAGCAAAACTCCGTAATTGATGTTTTCTGGCCCAACAGATGTCGTTTGATAGGAGTTTCAGGCCTGTTTATGTTGATGTTGCGATTTCGACCAAATCGCTCTTTGTCTTCTGACGATGTTCTCAGTACCTGAGCGCGTTGCTTATTAAGATTTCCCATATGTGACAGCTTTGACCAAAAAGTGTGTCAACAGACTGGTTATGGTTCCAGTAACTCAAAATAAATACAAATTTATGGTTGGCGGAACAACCCACGTCTGTTGGGTGCAACATCGAAGTCCTGAGGTGCAACATCAGTTTGAAAATCCAAGATTGCAGTGTATGACATTTGAAAACTCGTTTAAGGGTATGAAATAGAAATATAGCATGGTGCGTCATATTCCAAAATATAGTAAATGGAATTATGACCACGGTCAAACCCGCTTTGACCAACAAAACAACGTGTGAAAAATTGAGCTAAGAAAGCTTTCGATGTTCCCAAATGTCATTAAGATTGAATTTCTTGGTTACAGAACTAAGATGATATGGCTGGAACCCGTTAGTCCTGCATTTCTATTAGAGAGCTTCTTTTTGACTGGTTATGGTTCTTGTAACTCAAAACGGACGCAAAGTTATGGCTGGCAGAACAACGCACGTCTGTTACATGCAACATCGAGGTCTTGAGGTGCAACATTCGCTTGAAAATCCAAGATTTCGCCGAATACCCTCTGAAAACTCGTTTATTAGGATGAAATAGAAATATTACATGGTGCATCATATTCCAAAATATAGTAAATCGAGTCGGGGCTTGTCCACGTTTCAGGGGGGTGAGCCGAACAGAAATGTCACCAATTCCAGAATCCAAGTTCAGCGCGCATTCACAGAAACAGGCGTAACTTCCAATCTGTAGGTCCATTTTGCACAAACGAAAGCTCTACCCAAAGTTAATTCAGAGGGCTACAAGAATTACGGAGCAAAGTTCCGTAATTGATGTTTTCGGCCCAAAAGAGTTCGTTTGATAAGAATTTCAGGCCTGTTTACGTTGATGTTGTGATTTCGACCAAATCACTCTACGTCTTCTGACGATGTTCTCAGTACCTGAGCGCGTTGCTTATTTAGATTTTCCATATGTGACGGCTTTGGCCAAAAAGTGTGGCAACAGACTGGTTATGGTTCCAGTAACTCAAAATAAATACAAAGTTATGGTTCGCGGAACAACCCACGTCTGTTGGGTGCAACATCAAAGTCCTGAGGTGCAACATCAGTTTGAAAATCCAAGATTGCACTGTATAACATTTGAAAACTCGTTTAAGATATAGTAAATCGAATTATAACCACGGTCAAAACCCCTTTGACCAACAAAACAACATGTGGAAAATTGAGCTAAGAAAGTTTCGATGTTCCTAAATGTCATTAAGATTGAAGTTCTGGCTTATTGAACTAAGATGAGATGGGTGGAACCTGTCAGTCCTGCATATCTATGATAGAGCTTCATTCTGACTCGTTATGTTTCTTATAACTCGAAACGGACACAAAGTTATGGCTGACGGAACAACCCACGTCTGTTGGGTGCAACATCGAAGTCTTGAGGTGCAACATCCATTTGAAAATCCAAGATTGCACCGAATACCCTCTGAAAACTCGTTTATTAGGATGAAATAGAAATATTACATGGCGCATCATATTCCAAAATATAGTAAATCGAGCTGGGGCTAGTCCACGATTCAGGGGGGCGAGCCGGACAGAAATGTCACCAATTCCAGAATCCAAGTTCAGCGCGCGTTCACGAAAACGGGCGTAACTTCCAATCCATAGGTCCATTTTGCCCAAACGAAGGCTCTACCTGAAGCTAATGCAGAGGGCTACAAGAGTTATGGAGCAAAGCTCCGCAATTGATGTTTTCAAGCACAAAAGAAGTCGTTTGATAGGAGTTTTAGGCCTGTTTATGTTGATGTTGCGATTTCGACCAAATCGCTCTATGTCTACTGACAATGTTACCAGTACCTGAGCGCGTTGCTTATTTAGATTTTACATATGTGACAGCTTAGACCAAAAAGTGTGTCAACAGACTATTTATGGTTCCAGTAACTCAAAATAAATACAAATTTGTGGTTCGCGGAACAACCCCCGTCTGTTGGGTGCAACATCAAAGTCCTGAGGCGCAACATCTGTTTGAAAATCCAAGATTGCACTGTATGACATTTGAAAACTCGTTTAAGGTATAGTAAATCGAATTATGACCACGGTCAAACGCCCTTTTACCAACAAAACAACATGTGAAAAATTGAGCTAAGAAAGCTTTCGATGTTCCCAAGTGTGATTAAGATTGAATTTCTTGGTTACTGAACTAAGATGAGATGGTTGGAACCTGTTAGCACTGCATATCTATTAGAGATCTTAATTTTGACTGGTTATGGTTCTTGTAACTCAAAACGGACACAAAGTTATGGCTGGTGGAACAACCCACGTCTTTTGGGAGCAACATCGAAGTCTAGAGGCGCAACATCCGTTTGAAAATCCATCATTGCACCGAATACCCACTTAAAACTTGTTTATTAGGATGAAATAGAAATATTACATGGTGCATCATATTCCAAAATATAGTAAATCGAGCCGAGGCAAGTCCACGATTCGGGGGGGGGGGGGCGAGCCGAACAGAAATGTCACCAATTCCAGAATCCAAGTTCACCACGTGTTCACGAAAACGGGCGTAACTTCCAATCCGTAGGTCCATTTTGCCCAAATGAAAGCTCTACTTGAAGCTAATTCATAGGGCTACAAGAGTTACGGAGCAAAACTCCGTAATTGATGTTTTCGAGCCCAACAGAGGTCGTTTGATAGGAGTTTCGGGCCTGTTTATGTTGATGTTGCGATTTCGACCAAATCGCTCTTTGTCTTCTGACGATGTTCTCAGTACCTGAGCGCGATTCTTATTTAGATTTTCCATATGTGACAGCTTTGACCAAAAAGTGTGCAACAGACTGGTTATGGTTCCAGTAACTCAAAATAAATACAAATTTATGGTTGGCGGAACAACCCACGTCTGTTGGGTGCAACATCGAAGTCCTGAGGTGCAACATCAGTTTGAAAATCCAAGATTGCAGTGTATGACATTTGAAAACTCGTTTAAGGGTATGAAATAGAAATATAGCATGGTGCGTCATATTCCAAAATATAGTAAACGGAACTATGACAACGGTCAAACCCGCTTTGACCAACAAAACAACATGTGAAAAATTGAGCTAAGAAAGCTTTCGATATTCCCAAATGTCATTAAGATTGAATTTCTTGGTTACTGAACTAAGATGAGATGGGTGGAACCTGTTAGTCCTGCATATCTATGAGAGAGCTTCTTTTTGACTGGTTATGGTTCTTGTAACTCAAAACGGACACAAGGTTATGGCTGGCAGAACAACCCACGTCTGTTACATGCAACATCGAGGTCTTGAGGTGCAACATTCGCTTGAAAATCCAAGATTTTGCCGAATACCATCTGAAAACTCGTTTATTAGGATGAAATAGAAATATTACATGGTGCATCATATTCCAAAATATAGTAAATCGAGTCGGGGCTTGTCCACGGTTCAGGGGGGGTGAGCCGAACAGAAATGTCACCAATTCCAGAATCCAAGTTCAGCGCGCATTCACAGAAACAGGCGTAACTTCCAATCTGTAGGTCCATTTTGCCCAAACGAAAGCTCTACCTGAAGTTAATTCAGAGGGCTACCAGATTTACAGAGAAAAGTTTCGTAATTGATGTTTTCGGCCCAAAAGAGTTCGTTTGATAGGAATTTCGGGCCTGTTTATGTTGATGTTGTGATTTCGACCAAATCACTCTACGTCTTCTGATGATGTTCTCAGTACCTGAGCGCGTTGTTTATTTAGATTTTCCATATGTGACGGCTTTGACCAAAAAAGTGTGGCAACAGACTGGTTCTGGTTCCAGTAACTCAAAATAAATACAAAGTTATGGTTCGCGGAACAACCCACGTCTATTGGGTGCAACATCAAAGTCCTGAGGTGCAACATCAGTTTGAAAATCCAAGATTGCACTGTATAACATTTGAAAACTCGTTTAAGATATAGTAAATCGAATTATAACCACGGTCAAAACCCCTTTGACCAACAAAACAACATGTGGAAAATTGAGCTAAGAAAGCTTTCGATGTTCCTAAATGTCATTAAGATTGAAGTTCTGGCTTACTGAACTAAGATGAGATGGGTGGAACCTGTCAGTCCTGCATATCTATGATAGAGCTTCATTCTGACTCATTATGGTTCTTGTAACTCGAAACGGACACAAAGTTATGGCTGACGGAACAACCCACGTCTGTTGGGTGCAACATCGAAGTCTTGAGGTGCAACATCCATTTGAAAATCCAAGATTGCACCGAATACCCTCTGAAAACTCATTTATTAGGATGAAATAAAAATATTACATGGCGCATCATATTCCAAAATATAGTAAATCGAGCTGGGGCTAGTCCACGATTCAGGGGGGCGAGCCGAACAGAAATGTCACCAATTCCAGAATCCAAGTTCAGCGCGCGTTCACGGAAACGGGCGTAACTTCCAATCCATAGGTCCATTTTGCCCAAACGAAGGCTCTACCTGAAGCTAATGCAGAGGGCTACAAGAGTTATGGAGCAAAGCTCGGCAATTGATGTTTTCAGGCGCAAAAGATATCGTTTGATAGGAGTTTTAGGCCTGTTTATGTTGATGTTGCGATTTCGACCAAATCGCTCTATGTCTACTGACGATGTTCTCAGTACCTGAGCGCGTTGCTTATTTAGATTTTCCATATGTGACAGCTTTGACCAAAAAGTGTGTCAACAGACTAGTTATGGTTCCAGTAACTCAAAATAAATACAAAGTTGTGGTTCGCGGAACAACCCCTGTCTGTTGGGTGCAACATCTGTTTGAAAATCCAGGATTGCACTGTATGACATTTGAAAACTCGTTTAAGGGTATGAAATAGAAATATAACATAGTGCGTCATGTTCCAAAATATAGTAAATCGAATTATGACCACGGTCAAACCCCCTTTGAACAACAAAACAACATGTGAAAAATCTCATAGATCTATAGGACTAACAGGTTACACCCATCTCATCTTAGTTCAGTAAACAAAGAAATTCAATCTTAATGACTTTTGGGAACATCAAAAGCTTTTTTAGCTCAATTTTTAATTTTTCACATGTTGTTTTGTTGTTCAAAGGGTGTTTGACCATGGTCGAGTTTTCAAAAGTCATACAGTGCAATCTTGGATTTTCAAACTGATGTTGCACCTCAAGACTTTGATGTTGCACCCAACAGACGTGGGATGTTCCGCCGCACATAAATTTGTATCCATTTTGAGTTAGTAGAACCATAACCTATCAAAATGAAGCTCTCTCATAGATCTATAGGACTAACAGTTTACACCCATCTTGTCTTAGTTCAGTAAACCAAGAAATTTAATCTTAATGACTTTTGGGAACATCGAAAGCTTTTTTAGCTCAATTATTAATTTTTCTCATGTTTTGTTAGTCAAAGGGGGTTTGACCATGGTCGGAATTCGATTTAATATATTTTGGAATATGATACACCATGTTATATTTCTATTTCGTAACCACAAACGAGTTTTCAAAAGTCATACAGTGCAATCTTGGATTTTCGAACTGATGTTGCACCTCAAGACTTCAATGTTGCACCCAATGGACGTGAGACGTTTCGCCACGCATAAATTTGTATCCATTTTGAGTCACTAGAACCACAACCTGTCAAAATGAAGCTCTCTCATAGACCTTTAGGACTAACAGGTTACACCCATCTCATCTTAGTTCTGTAACCATGAAATTCAATCTTCATGATTTTTGGGAACATCGAAAGCTTTTTTAGCTCAATTTTTAATTTTTCACATATTGTTTTGTTGGTCAAAGTCGGTTTGACCATGGTTGAGTTTTCAAAAGTCATACAGTGCAATCTTAGATTTTCAAACTGATATTGCACCTCAAGACTTCGATGTTGCACCCAACAAACGTGGGATGTTCCACCACATATAAATTTGTATCCATTTTGAGTTACTAGAACCACAACCTGTCAAAATGCAGCTCTCTCATAGGTCTATAGGACTAACAGGTTACACCAATCTCATCTTAGTTCCGTAAAACAAGAAATTCAGTCTTAATGACATTTGGGAACATCAAAAGCTTTTTTAGCCCTATTTTTAATTTTTCACATGTTGTTTTGTTCGTCAAAGGAGGATTAACCATGGTCCGAATTCCATTTACTATATTTTGGAATATGATGCACCATGTTATATTTATATTTCGTACCCATGAACGAGTTTTCAAAAGTCGTACAGTGCAATCTTGGATTTTCAAACTGATGTTGCACCTCAAAACTTCGATGTTGCACCCAACAGGCGTGGGATGTTCCGCCATGCATAAATTTGTATCATTTTGAGTTAGTAGAACCACATCCAGTCAAAACATAGCTCTCACATAGATCTATAGGACTAACAGGTTCCACCATCTCATCATAGTTCAGTAACTATGAAATTCAATCTTCATGATTTTTGGGAACATCGAAAGCTTTTTTAGCTCAATTTTTATTTTTTCACATGTTGTTTTGTTGGCCAAAGCGGGTTTGACCATGGTCGAGTTTTCAAAAGTCATACAGTGCAATCTTGGATTTCCAAACTGATGTTGCACCTCAAGACTTCGATGTTGCACCCAACAGACCTGGGATGTTCCGCCACGCATAAATTTGTATCCATTTTGAGTAACTAGAACCACAACCTGTCAAAATGAAGCTCTCTCATAGATCGATAGGACTAACAGGTTACACCCATCTCATCTTAGTTCAGTAAACCAAGAAATTCAATCTTAATGACATTTGGGGACATCGAAAGCTTTTTTAGCTCAATTTTTTATTTTTCACATGTTGTTTTGTTAGTCAAAGGGGGTTTGACCATGGTCTGAATTCCATTTATTATATTTTCGAATATGATGCACCACGGTATATTTCTATTTCGTACTCATAAATGAGTTTTCAAAAGTCATACATTGCAATCTTGGATTTTCAAACTGATCTTGCACCTCAAGACATCGATGTTGCACCCAACAGACGTGGGATGTTCCGCCACACATAAATTTGTATCCATTTTGAGTTACTAGAACCACAACAATCAAAACAAAGCTCTCACATAGATCTATAGGACTAACAGGTTCCACCATCTAATCTTTGTTCAGTAACCATGAAATTCAATCTTCATGATTTTTGGGAACATCGAAAGCTTTTTTAGCTCAATTTTTAATTTTTCACATGTTGTTTTGTTGGTCAAAGGGGGTTTGACCATGGTCGAGTTTTCAAAAGTCATACAGTGCAATCTTGGATTTTCAAACTGATGTTGCACCTCAAGACCTCGATGTTGCACCCAACATACGTGGGATGTTCCGCCACGCATAAATTTGTACCCATTTTGTGTTACTAGAACCACAACCTGTCAAAATGAAGCTCTTTCATAGATCTATAGGACTAACTGGTTACACCCATCTCATCTTAGTTCAGTAAACCAAGAAATTCAATCTTAATGACATTTGGGAACATCGAAAGCTTTTTTAGCTCAATTTTTAATTTTTCACATGTTGTTTTGTTAGTCAAAGGGGGTTTGACCATGGTCCTGATTCCATTTACTATATTTTGGAATATGATGCACCATGTTATATTTCTATTTCATACCCATAAACCAGTTTTCAAAAGACATACATTGTAATATTGGATTTTCAAATTGATGTTGCACCTCAAGACATCGATGTTGCACCCAACAGATGTGGGTGGTTCCGCCACGCATAAATTTGTAAAAATTTTGAGTTAGTAGAACCATAACCTATCAAAACGAAGCCCTCTCATAGATCTATAGGACTAACAAGTTACACCCAACTCATCTTAGTTCAGTGAACCAAGAAATTCAATCTTTGGGAATATCGAAAGTTTTTTTTTAGCTCAATTTTTTATTTTTCACATGTTGTTTTGTTGGTCAAAGTGGGTTTGACCATGGTCGGAATTCGATTTAATATATTTTGGAATATGATGCACCATGTTACATTTCTATTTCGTACACATAAATGGGTTTTCAAAGGTCATACAGTGCAATCTTGGATTTTCAAACTGATGTTGCACCTCAAGACTTCGATGTTGCACCCAACAGACGTGGGATGTTCCGCCACGCATAAATTTGTATCCATTTTGAGTTAGAAGAACCGTAACCTATCAAAATGAAGCTCTCTCGTAGATCTATAGCACTAACAGGTTACAACCATCTCATCTTAGTTCAGTAAACCAAGAAATACAATCTTAATGACTTTTTGGAACATCGAAAGCTTTTTTAGCTCAATTTTTTATTTGTCACATGTTTTGTTGCTCAAAGGGGGTTTGGCCATGGTCGGAATTCGATTTAGTATTTTTTTGAATATGATACACCATGTTATATTTCTATTTCATACCCATAAACGATTTTTCAAAAGTTAAACGGTGCAATCTTGGATTTTCAAACTGATGTTGCACCTCAAAACTTTGATGTTGCACCCAACAGACGTGGGATGTTCCGCCACACATAAATTAGTATCCATTTTGAGTTACTGGAACCACAACCTATCAAAATGAAGCTCTCTCATAGATCTATAGGACTAACAGGTTACACCAATCTTATATTAGTTCAATAAACCAAGATATTCAATCTTAATGACATTTTGGAACATCAAAAGCTTTTTTAGTTCAATTTTTAATTTTTCACATGTTGTTTTGTTGGTTAAAGGGGGTTTGACCATGGTCGGAATTCGATTTAATATATTTTGGAATATGATGCACCTTGTTATATTTCTATTTCGTACCCATAAACGAGTTTTCAAAAGTCATACCTTGCAATCTTGGATTTTCAAATTGATGTTGCAACTCAAGACATCGATGTTGCACCCAACAGATGTAGGTGGTTCCACCACGCATAAATTTGTAAAAATTTTGAGTTAGTAGAACCATAACCTATCAAAACGAACCTCTCTCATATATCTATAGGACTAACAGGTTACACCCATCTCATCTTAGTTCAGTAAACCAAGAAATTCAATCTTAATGACATTTGGGAACATCGAAAGCTTTTTTAGCTCAATTTTTAATTTTTCACATGTTGTTTTGTTGGTCAAAGGGGGTTTGACCATGGTCGAAATTTGATTTAATATATTTTGGAATATGATGCACCATGTTATATTTCTATTTCTTACCCATAAACGAGTATTCCAAAGTCATACACTGCAATCTTGGATTTTCAAACAGATGTTGCACCTCAAGACATCGATGTTGCACCCAACAGATGTGGGTGGTTCCGCCACGCATAAATTTGTAAAAATTTTGAGTTAGTAGAACCATAACCAAAATGAAGCTCTCTCATAGATCTATAGGACTAACAAGTTACACCCATCTCATCTAAGTTCAGTAAACCAAGAAATTCAATCTTAATGACTTTTGGGAATATCGAAAGTTTTTTTTAGCTCAATTTTTTATTTTTCACATGTTGTTTTGTTGGTCAAAGGGGGTTTGACCATGGTCGGGATTCGATTTAATATATTTTGGAATATGATGCACCATGTTATATTTCTATTTCGTACCCATAAACGAGTTTTCAAAGGTCATACAGTGCAATCTAGGATTTTCAATCTGATGTTGCCCCTCAAGGCTTCGATGTTGCACCCAACAGACGTGGTATGTTCCGCCATGCATAAATTTGTATCCATTTTGAGTTAGTAGAACCATAACCTATAAAAATGAAGCTCTCTCGTAGATCTATAGGACTAACAGGTTACACCCATCTCATCTTAGTTCAGTAAACCAAGAAATTCAATCTTAATGACTTTTTGGAACATCGAAAGCTTTTTTAGCTCAATTTTTTATTTGTCACATGTTTTGTTAGTCAAAGGGGGTTTGACCATGGTCGGAATTCGATTTAGTATATTTTGGAATATGATACACCATGTTATATTTCTATTTCGTACCCATAAACGATTTTTCAAAAGTCAAACGGTGCAATTTTGGATTTTCTAACTGATGTTGCACCTTCAAACATCGATGTTGCACCCAACAGACGTGGGATGTTCCGCCACACATAAATTAGTATCCATTTTGAGTTACTAGAACCACAACCTATCAAAATGAAGCTCTTTCATAGATCTATAGGACTAACAGGTTACACCCATCTTATATTAGTTCAGTAAACCAAGATATTCAATCTTAATGACATTTGGGAACATCAAAAGCTTTTTTAGTTCAATTTTTAATTTTTCACAAGTTGTTTTGTTGGTCAAAGGGGGTTTGACCATGGTCGGAATTCGATTTGATATATTTTGGAATATGATGCACCTTGTTATATTTCTATTTCGTACCCATAAACGAGTTTTCAAAAGTCATACCTTGCAATCTTGGATTTTCAAATTGATGTTGCAACTCAAGACATCGATGTTGCACCCAACAGGTGTACGTGGTTCCACCAATCATAAATTTGTAAAAATTTTGAGTTAGTAGAACCATAACCTATCAAAACGAACCTCTCTCATATATCTATAGGACTAACAGGTTACACCCATCTCATCTTAGTTCAGTAAACCAAGAAATTCAGTCTTAATGACATTTGGGAACATCGAAAGCTTTTTTAGCTCAATTTTTAATTTTTTACATGTTGTTTTGTTGGTCAAAGGGGGTTTGACCATGGTCGAAATTTGATTTAATATATTTTGGAATATGACGCACCTTGTTATATTTCTATTTCGTACCCAAAAACGAGTATTCCAAAGTCATACACTGCAATCTTGGATTTTCAAACTGATGTTGCACCTCAAGACTTCGATGTTGCACCCAACAGATGTGGGTGGTTCGGCCACTTATAAATTTGTATCCATTTTGAGTTAGTAGAACCAAAACTAGTCAAAATGAAGCTCTCACGTAGATCTATAGGACTAACAGGTTACACCCATCTCATCTTAGTTCAGAAAACCAAGAAATTCAATCTTAATAACATTTGGGAACATCGAAAGCTTTTTTAGCTCAATTTTTAATTTTTCACATGTTGTTTTGTTGGTCAAAGGGGGTTTGACCATGGTCGGAATTCGATTTAATATATTTTGGAATATGATACACCGTGTTATATTTCTGTTTCATACCCATACACGAGTTTTCAGAAGTAATACATTGCAATATTGGATTTTCGAACTGATGTTGCACCTCAAGACTTCGATGTTGCACCCAACAGACGTGGGTTGTTCCGCCACGCATAAATTTGTATCCATTTTGAGTTAGTAGAACTATAACGAGTCAAAATGAAGCTCTCTTATAGATCTATAGGACTAACAGGTTACACCCATCTCATCTTAGTTCAGTAAACCAAGAAATTCAATCTTAGTGACATTTGGGAACATCGAAAGCTTTTTTAGCTCAATTTTTAATTTTTCACATGTTGTTTTGTTGGTCAAAGGGGGTTTGACCATGGTCGAGTTTTCAAAAGTCATGCAATGCAATCTTGAATTTTCAAACTGATGGTGGCACCTCAAGACGTCAATGTTGCACCCAACAGACGTGGGATGTTTCGCCACGCATAAATTTGTATCCATTTTGAGTTACTAGAACCACAACCAGTCAAAACAAAGCTCTCACATAGATCTATAGGACTAACAGGTTCCACCATCTCATCTTAGTTCAGTAACCATGAAATTCAATCTTCATGATTTTTGGACACATTGAAAGCTTTTTTAGCTCAAATTTTTATTTTTCACATGTTGTTTTGTTGGTCAAAGGGGGTTTGGCCATGGTCGAGTTTTCAAAAGTCATACAGTGCAATCTTGGATTTTCAAACTGATGTTGCACCTCAAGAATTTGATGTTGCTCCCAACAGACGTGGGATGTTCCGCCACGCATAAATTTGTATCCATTTTGAGTTACTAGAACCACAACCTGTCAAAATGAAGCTCTCTCATAGATCTAAAGGACTAACAGGTTACACCCATCTCATTTTAGTTCGGCAAACCAAGAAATTCAATCTTAATGACATTTGGGAACATCGAAAGCTTTTTTAGCTCAATTTTTATTTTTTCACATGTTGTCTTGTTCGTCAAAGAGGGTTTGACCATGTTCCGAATTCCATTTACTATATTTTGGAATATGATGCACCATGTTATATTTCTATTTCATACCCATAAACAAGTTTTCAGAAGTCATACATTGCAATCTTAGATTTTCAAATTGATGTTGCACCTCAAGACATCGATGTTGCACACAACAGATGTGGATGGTTCCGCCACGCATAAATTTGTAAAAATTTTGAGTTGGTAGAACCATAACCTGTCAAAACGAAGCTCTCTCATAGATCTATAGGACTAACAGGTTACACCTATCTCATCTTAGTTCAGTAAACCAAGAAATTCAATCTTAAAGACTTTTGGGAACATCGAAAGCTTTTTTAGCTAAATTTTTATTTTTTCACATGTTGTTTTGTTAGTCAAAGGGGGTTTGACCATGGTCCGAATTCCATTTAATATAATTTCAAGTATGATGCACCATGTTATATTTCTATTTCGTACCCATAAACGAGTTTCAAAAGTCATACAGTGCAATCTTGGATTTTCAAACTGATGTTGCACCTCAAGACTTCGATGTTGCACCCAACAGATGTGGGTGGTTCCGCCACGCATAAATTTGTAAAAATTTTGAGTTAGTAGAACCATAACCTATCAAAATGAAGCTCTCTCATAGATCTATAGGAATAACAGGTTACACCCATCTCATCTTAGTTCAGTAAACCAAGAAATTCAATCTTAATGACTTTTGGGAACATCGAAAGCTTTTTTGGCTCAATTTTAAATTTTTAACATGTTTTGTTTGTCAAAGGGGGTTTGACCATGGTCGGAATTCGATTTTGTATATTTTGGAATATGATGCACCATGTTATATTTCTATTTCGTACCCATAAATGAGTTTTCAAAAGTCATACATTGCAATCGTGGATTTTCAAACTGATGTTGCACCTCAAGACTTCGATGTTGCACCCAACAGACGTGGGATGTCCCGCCACACATAAATTTGTATCCATTTTGAGTTAGTAGAACCATAACCAGTCAAAATGAAGCTCTCTCATAGATCTATAGGACTAACAGTTTACACCCATCTCATCTTAGTTTAGTAACCAAGAAATTCAATCTTAATGACTTTTGGGAACATCGAAAGCTTTTTTTGCTTAATTTTTAATTTTTCACATGTTGTTTTGTTAGTCAAAGGGGGTTTGACCATGGTTGGAATTCGATTTAATATATTTTAAGTATGATGCACCTTGTTATATTTCTATTTCGTACCCATAAATGAGATTTCAAAAGTCATACAGTGCAATCTTGGAATTTCGAACTGATGTTGCATCTCAAGACTTCGATGTTGCACCTAACAGACGTGGGTTGTTCCTCCATGCATAAATTTGTATCCATTTTGAGTTAGTAGAACTATAACCTATCAAAATGATGCTATCTAATAGATCTATAGGACTAACAGGTTACACCCGTCTCATCTTAGTTTAGTAACCAAGAAATTCAATCTTAATGACATTTGGGAACATCGAAAGCTTTTTTAGCACAATTTTTATTTTTTCACATGTTGTTTTGTTAGTCAAAGGGGGTTTGACCATGGTCGGAATTCAATTTATTATATTTTGGAATATGATGCACCATGTTATATTTCTATTTCGTACCCATAAACGAGTTTTCATAAGTCATACATTGCAATCGTGGATTTTCAAACTGATGTTGCACCTCAAGACTTCGATGTTGCACCCAACAGACGTAGGTTGTTTCGCCACGCATAAATTTGTATTCATTTTGAGTTACTAGAACCGTAACCAGTCAAAATTGAGCTCTCTCACAGATCTATAGGACTAACAGGTTCCACCATCTCATCTTAGTTTAGCAACCAAGAAATTCAATCTTAATGACATTTGGGAACATCGAAAGCTTTTTTAGCTCAATTTTTAATTTTTCACATGTTGTTTTGTTAGTCAAAGGGGGTTTGACAATGGTAGGAATTCGATTTAATATATTTTGGAATATCATACACCATGTTATATTTCGATTTCGTACCCATAAAGGATTTTTCAAAAGTCATACACTACAATCTTGGATTTTCGAACTGATGTTGCACCTCAAGACTTCGATGTTGCACCCAACAGACGTGGGTTGTTCCGCCATGCATAAATTTGTATCCATTTTGAGTTAGTAGAACCATAACCTATCAAAAGGAAGCTATCTCATAGATCTATAGGGCTAATAGGTTCCACCATCTCATCTGAGTTTATTAACCATGAAATTCAATCTTCATGATTTTTAGGAACATCGAAAGGTTTTTTTGCTCAATTTATAATTTTTAACATGTTGTTTTGTTGGTCAAAGGGGGTTCGACCATAGTCGAGTTTCCAAAAGTCATACAGTGCAATCTTGGATTTTTAAACTGATGTTGCACCTAAAGATTTCGATGTCGCACCCAACAGACGTGGGATGTTCCGCCACTTATAAATTTGTATCCATTTTGAGTTAGTAGAACCCAAACCAGTCAAAATGAAGCTCTCACGTATATCTATAGGACTAACAGGTTACACCCATCTCATCTTAGTTCAGTAAACCAACAAGTTCAATCTTAATGAATTTTGGGAATGTCGAAAGCTTTTTAGCTCAATTTTTTTATTTTTCACATGTTGTTTTGTTGGACAAAGGGGATTTACGGTCAAAATTTGATTTTATATATTTTGGAATATGATGCACCATGTTATATTTCTATTTCGTACCCATAAACGAGTTTTCAAAAGTCATACATTGCAATCTTACATTTTCGAACTGATGTTGCACCTCAAGACTTCGATGTTGCACCCAACAGACGTGGGTTGTTCCACCGCGCATAAATTTGTATCCATTTTGAGTTAGTAGAACCATATCCAGTCAAAATGAAGCTCTCTCATAGATCTATAGGACTAACAGATTACACCCATCTCATCTTAGTTCAGAAAACCAAGAAATTCAATCTTAATAACATTTGGGAACATCGAAAGCTTTTTCAGCTCAATTTTTAATTTTTCACAAGTTGTTTTGTTATTCAAAGGGGGTTTGACCATGGTCCGAATTCCATTTAATATAATTTTAAGTATGATGCACCATGTTATATTTCTATTTCGTACCCATAAACGAGTTTCAAAAGTCATACAGTGCAATCTTGGATTTTCAAACTGATGTTGCACCTCAAGACTTCGATGTTGCACCCAACAGATGTGGGTGGTTCCGCCACGCATAAATTTGTAAAAATTTTGAGTTAGTAGAACCATAACCTATCAAAATGAAGCTCTCTCATAGATCTATAGGAATAACAGGTTACACCCATCTCATCTTTGTTCAGTAAACGAAGAAATTCAATCTTTATGACTTTGGGGAACATCGAAAGCTTTTTTAGCTCAATTTTTAATTTTTCACATGTTTTGTTAGTCAAAGGGGGTTTGACCATGGTCGGAATTCGACTTAGTATATTTTGGAATATGATGCACCATGTTATATTTCTATTTCGTACGCATAAATGAGTTTTCAAAAGTCATACATTGCTATCGTGGATTTTCAAACTGATGTTGCACCTCAAGACTTCGATGTTGCACCCAACAGACGTGGGATGTCCCGCCACACATAAATTTGTATCCATTTTGAGTTAGTAGAACCATAACCAGTCAAAATGAAGCTCTCTCATAGATCTATAGGACTAACAGTTTACACCCATCTCATCTTAGTTCAGTAACCAAGAAATTCAATCTTAATGACTTATGGGAACATCGAAAGCTTTTTTAGCTTAATTTTTAATTTTTCACATGTTGTTTTGTTAGTCAAAGGGGGTTTGACCTGTTGGATCTAGATTAACCCTAGAGGGGGGGTGAATAGGGTTTATGACAGTTTTTAACTGAATTAAAAATCAAACGAGATAAATAAAAATAAACAGATCACAGAATAAAGCAGAAACAGAAATGCAGAAAATAAATCACACGCAGATATACCCAGCTTCGGCAAAACCCTGCCTACTGCTGCATTTCTAAGGTTTCTACTAGGTGATAGAACAGATCCCGCTTACAGACTCTGTAAACTCGCACTCCCTGCTCCTGTACTAACCCTACGCTCAAATCCCTAGACTGACCGATGTCCACTCGATCAGATTTTCCCTTGAATTACAACCCTGTAATCCGTACCCCAGAATTTTACAGATTCTGAAACTGACAGTCAACACCCTGACTGATTCACTCTAGATTTTACAGACCTAGAACTGATTGATCGATTTTACAACTCAAATTCAAAAGTAGAACAATTAAAAACAAAACAAATTAAACAAAAAAAACCCTTGGGAGTTAAATTAAAAAGGGTCATCCCTTTATTCTCTTGAACTAGAAAATAGGCCGGCTCCTTTTGTTTGTGTTGCACCCTTCTCTTTAGCCCCGTTCTCTTCTATTTCTCTGGGAAATAAAAATGGCGGCTAGGGTTTTCTGATTTTAATCCCAAATCGAATTGTTGGCTTTTGAATTTTATGAAATTGATGCTTCGAGGCTTTGAGGCTTTGTGATTCTTCACTTCGTCTTTCACTGACTTAGGATTATTCTCTGGCGATCGAAACTGTAAGTCTTTCTGAAGAATTCGTGCTTTGAAAATGGTTGAATTGTTTTTTTTTTTGTGGGTTTCAATCTCCTGCCGATGATGATATGGGTGTGCTAATATAGGGTTATAGAAAAACCCTAACTTTACTCTAATTTCAATAACGACTTCGATTTGGTTGATTGCGTGTTTCCCCTTTTTATTTTCTTGACTGAAATGGATTTGCTTGGCTTAAATGGCTTGCGTGTATTCATGAATTCTGAAAAAGAGTTCTTGCCTTTTCTGACTTTGTCCCATTCGATTTTTTCCTTGATTGTTGAAATTGGAATTTACAGATGATTGCCAAGATTGATTTATGCTGAATCACCATTCCATGATTGATGTCTTGAATAAAATCGGCTTTGAATTATATAAGGAGTTCTGGAAATTTTGTGGTCCCATTTCGAAACTGATTTTATTTCCTTGCCTTTACTGATTTATGAAGCATGCATTGCTTTCCCCTTTTTGCTCGACAAAAAACTGGAAACAAAACTTGCCAGAAGTGAATCCAAATCACTGATTACTTGCATGTGCATTTGTCTTGAGTATATTACCATTTGCCTGAATTGATTAACAAATTGAAAAACTTGCCAAATAATTATTGAATTGAAATTGCTTCCTGAAATGATTTTCTGGACATCAAAAAAAAATTGGTCTTCATTTTACTTGGAAAATTTGATTGCCCCTTTTTTAAATGGTTGCCAAATCTTCATGCATGATTTCTGGAAATAATAATGAATTGATTTCCAAACAGGAAACTAATTTACACAATTCCTCCTTGCTGTTTCTGGAACCAAAAATAAATCACTTGACAAAATTGAATTGTGTTTTGCACCTAAAAACAGTTTGCAACAATCCTCAAATTCATGTATCCATGTAAACGCAAACTTGCCCAATATTTGGCTGTTGGCCAAAATTGTTTTTCTGGAAATAATACTTGCCAAAACGTGAGAATCTGATTTGCATTACATACGCATTTCTGGAAATGTAATTTCATTACTCCATTGTCTTTTTCTATATTGATTCATACGGCATTTAGTTTGTCCCTTGCGTGCTTGCTTGATTTCTTGGAACTGTCCATTTGCACATCGACCTGTGCTTCATTTGACATCAAAACTGTCTTGTATTGTAACGCCATGATGCTTGACTTTCTCATATGCATGCAAACCAGTTTTGGTACCTTGTGTTGGAATATGCTCTGACCTTGTTGCTTCCATACACCATTTGTGTTTGCTAGCTTCATTGTTATGTTGATTTACCATGGCTGCACCATCATTATTGCTTCATCTTATGATGAATTGACTGCATTTACATTTCTTGGCTCGACGCTTGTTGCACCACTATTTATTGCTGAACATTGATGTGCTCCACTTGGCTTTGTAAATTTGCTGTCTTGCTCCATTTTGGTTTTACATTGAGCTTGAATTCATGAATCCATGCATACACTTCGTATACATGAATGTACATTTATGTATATCTAGTTAATTGCATTGTCCACTGGCTCGACCACTTTCTTATGCATTCTTGGCTGGTTTGAAAGTATTCATGCATGCTCGACCATTTTGCTAATACTTGAGTTTGCAATCGAACTGAGTCGAGAAGGTCCACTGCGGCTACTCCTCAGTCGCAAACTGATTGGCGAGGCAGTGTACACGTGTATACACGTGTGTACATGCACCCATCAGTCAAGTTGTCCCTGTCCCTGCATTGAAATATATATGTTGTCTGCCTTGTGGTATTTACAGTGTTTCACTGTGAATATCACAAGTTGTCTAGACACAGTCGGTTGGTTATGAAAATCAGGTCGAGTCAGAAAAATGATGAGAAACACACCGAAATTCTGAGGCAAATAATTTTTCAAAATAAAAAATATATTTGCTAGAATTTAGAAAATTATTCTTGTTGCAGTGTACTGTGTGTTTCTGTTTTATGTGACAGGTAAGGAGGTGATGACTGGACTGACTGTGAACAGTGAAGACTGAAGATGAAAAACAGTGAATGAAGCAGTGTCAGTAAAAAAAATATGTATATTGAGACTGTGAATGTATAAGTGAAAAAGCACCGAGTGTTGAGTGATATAGTGAGGAGCTAATTTATATGAAAAAGTGATTGGACTGATTATTTGTAATAAACAAAATTGTCTGAAATAAAATATCATTTTATTGATGTCAAACAAAACTTGTCTATTATATTCTGTTTATATACAAGTACAATATACAGTGAATGTTTAAATAGTGGAGTTATACAAAGTTGTACTGTTTGAATGTTAGAAATATAATATTCAATTCAAATATTATATTCCTATCTGTGTTATATATATAAAACAGTACAATAACAAACACATTTATAATAATATATATTTGTTTGTTATCATCAAACAAAAATCATATAATTGTGTATACAACTGCGTTATATACAACAATCTCCCCCTTTTGATGATGACAAACAAATAAAAGATTTTGATTACAATAAATGTGTACAATAAATGTGTTTGACAGTGAATTCTGAACTCCCCCTATTTATTAGCTCCCCCTACAATAGAAACTCCCCCTATAACTGTGCATGAGTGAAAAGAATGTAAAAGGATTCAGAATTCTCAAAAATAAAATATTTATAAAATATTCACTCATAAATCAAAATCTAATCCATTCTCCCCCTTTTGTTATCATCAAAAGGATATAGAATTTAAAATATCGATGAAAAATGACTAAAAAATATAATTTCAGCTTAAGAGGAAGAACGATCATCATAAATCTCAATCAGTCAAACAAAAATCATAATATTCTGAGATCAAGTGGCATATTTCACATTGTAGAGAATGACGAATATACGAAGAATTTTATATAAAATGGAGAGTCTTAAAAAAAAATTTCAATTATTTTCAAAGGATTTAAAAAAAAAAAAAAAAGCAGTGATGGATTTGGACTATAATTAATAATTCAATTTAAGTGACAAGATCGAATAATCTCAAATCCCAATATCTATTAATCAATAAATCATAAGACGTCATAATATTTCAACACATTTCACAGATAGAAGATGGATTGATAGGTTGGTTTTTATAAACACCAAAGAGAATTTCATATAAATCTTTATTTTATCCAAATTATTTTCTTTTCTTTTTCTTTTTAATTTAAGAACACACTGACCACGCATAACCAGATCTTGGATTTTTAAATGAGATCAGTTGCAGCTTAAATATAAGTAATCTCGTAACCATGCATAACCAGAGCTTGGATTTTTAAATGAAGTCAGAGACACACTTATATATTAATTATATTTTCATCATTTTCAGCTTTTAAAAAGGAAAAACTCCTCGATATATAAAACCAGTATGGATGATAGAAATGTGGTAAGTACAGAGATGAACTGTGAAATAAATTTCTAAATTAATTATATTATGAGATATGCATGAACTGTACCGGGATTCTTGAAAATTTTCAATTGTCACTAATTCAAAAAAAATAATGCAGACACATTTCCATCACAACTATTTTCACTGTTTTAAGATTATTTTAAAAATATAAACTCTCCACATTAATATAAACTCATAATGGATGACAGAATGATGAGAGGCATAGAAGATGTTCGTGAAATAATTCCCAGTTCAAAGATATTATAATAAATATTCAACCGTCATGAAAATCTAAGTAAAATCTCCTCTTGTTGTGAAATATATTGTAGTCATAATTCATCACAATTTCAAATTCTGATATATTTTGATGAATTATAAATACAGAACAATATGGATATTGATTTCAATTTGTGAATGAATAAAAAATAAATAGTTTTAAAATTGAAAATCAATTACAAGAGGAATATGAAGAGCTATACAAAGCACAAGAGGGAAAAGAAAAATATGTACATGATGAGAAAAAAAAAATTCAGCACTTCCTAATCTGATACCACTTGTAGTCTCTATTAAAGAGGATTTTTAAAATGACACTGGTGGCTAAACAAGAGTATCTCAGTCAACAGAAAGACTTAATTACAAAGCAAGCAACCCACGCACACAAGTTTCATTTATCAGAGCACGATAAACCTTTGATACCAAATCAAGCAGTCCTAAAAAAATATATACAAATCAGTTTCTTATAATCAGAGCAGCATGATTCCAAAAGAAACATTTTTCAAAAAACAGCATCAGAGCAGCACAAAATTAGTTTCAAAGCACACTTGTCAGGACATTTCTGATGGCCACAGAATATGATTCACGATCCAATATTAAAAATACCGTTTATTTTAAATCATTTGAAGAAATATGAAAATATCAAGATTTAATAAATCAATCACACCAATTTATAAATTTTTGAATTGAGATATGTGTGAGATTTAATAAATCAATAATTTCAAATGATTTTAAACAAACAAATACTTAAATCATATAACCATGAAATAAGAGAGAAATTCAAGACCGGATTTTCAAAGAATTTTCAAAAAAAAATTCTGACAAGTCCTCAAGAAATTTCAGATCATCTACATCAATTTTGTGAGATATTCATGATCCAAAGAATAAAACTAATTTATTTGAAATCATTTGAATCAATGTCAAATTTTGAGATATAATGAATCAGTCACACAGGGTTAATAATTTCAGATTTAAGTGGTGTGTGAGATTCAAAATATCAGGAATTTCAGATGATTTCAAACTAAACTAATTTCAACCATAATAATCATGAATAAGGATGAAATTTTAGATGTATCACTAATTCAACCCACATATTTTTCAAGTCAGAAATAATCAAGCCAATCTAAAAATTAATGAGATTATCACAACTGAGAAGTAACAGTGCTGTAATGAGTATAATACTTTAAGCGTTTCCAAAATGAATTGGAAGGGACTCAAAACATTATAAGTGTGTGAAATTTCATTAATTATTCAGATCTTCAACAATTTAGAATTCTAGTTAACAGTGTTCAAGATATGATATGAATGCATCAACACTGTTATGAATTCAAAAATCAGAAAATAAACTTCAAAGACAATTGCAGATATATACAAGTTCAAATTCAGGATATGGAAATAATTAACACATGATGATTTTATACAAGTAAGACAAATTTAAAAAAAAATCATTAATTCTGCAACTGGAAGTTTAAGAAGTACAGACAAAAAAGAATATGGCAGTGTCAAATAAAAAAACAGAAGGGGAAAGAGGAAGGAATAAACACAGAAAAATAAAAAAACAAAGAGAATATACAAAGGCAAGTTTAGAGACATACCAGAATCCAACGTAAAGCAGAATCTCTAACTCATCAGATGTGGCTAAGGAACTGTGAATGATTCTGTGATATGTAGCAGTTTTGAATCTAGTTTTTCTTTTAGCTATGCAGTTCCTCAGCCTCCTTTGGTACCTAACTGTTAAGAGAATTGAGCGGTCTAACAAAATTTGTGAAACCACTCACAGTTTTGTTCAAATCTTTTGGTATCCAAACCTGTTTATATATCAAACCATTCGAATCAACCTTTGTACCTTTCGGGACCCAAATCTGTTTGAATTTAGTTGAAGTCGTTTTATTTTTTATTTGGGATCCAAGATTGTTTAATTTGTTTGTTATAAAACAAATTCACATCATGTTTTTGATTCAAAAATCCTTTGGGAATGTTAGAGTTCAAACTTTCAAAACAAACATTTCCAAAATGATTTGAAGGATTTTTAAAAACAATTGAATTCCGTTTCTCAAATTCATTTGTTTTTCCAAGAACATCATTTTTTCCGAAGACAAGACCCGATTTATTTCCAATAGAAACTTGGTTTTGTAACAACATATTCAATGATTTTTCCCCATTAGAAAATTTATCCAAAGTGGATTCTAATCGTTGAATTTTGGATTTTAGATCGCCATTTTCTTTTAATAAATTTGAGCAATTATTTATAGCGATCATCTGTTCAGCATTGGTTTGTTGTAAAACCAGATTCTCATTTACAAGCAATCTAATTTTGGCTTGAGATTCCGAGATTTCAAATTCAAATCGTTTTTCTTTTTCAGACTCAAAAATCTTGGATTTTTCAATCTCCTTTTCAAGTTCTTTCAAAATCAAATCACTTGTCACCAAATTTTCATTTTCAGCAATCTCAAATTTGGAACATATATCAGTCTTAAAAACTTCAAATTCCTTTTGTAGAAGATTGTTCAAATTTGATAACTCAATCTTGTTTTCTTTTAAGATCAAAATTTCCTTTTCAAACTTTTGAATATCTTTATTGAGATGAACAAGATTAGTTTTCAATTTTAAACAATTTTTGCAATTAGAATTTGAAGAATTCTTAACGTTTTTGAGTTTTGATTCCAAAACATTATTTTTGCAGATCAACTCAAGCTTCTCAGATTTCAGAAGTTTATTTTTAGATTTTAACTTCTCAACAGATTCAGTTAAACCATTTAAACGGTGAATCAAAGAAATATTTCCTGTTGAGTCTCCATCTGGATTTCCATCTGTACAACCTGTCAAGCACAAATCTGAAGCCGAGTTATCTTTCTGGGATTTTGAGCATTTGTCAATTTTTCCATATAGCGCGTTGAGAGTCTGCCAGATTTCCTGCGCAGTCAAACAATGGGAAATAAGGCTATATTGAATATCATTAATATAAGAATATAAAATATAAGTAGCATGTAAATTAAATTCGATATCAACCCTACTTACAATATCATACCCATTTTTAATACTCTTCCAACATTTAATATCAACAGATTTTAAATAAGATTTCATTTCTGATTTCCAATTTAAAAAATCTGTACCATTGAAAATAGATGGAATATGACTGGACTGACTCTCTATGGACTGACAACTAGGATTCACCATTTCTCTAGAGTTAACCGAATACCTGCTCTGATACCAAATGTTGGATCTAGATTAACCCTAGAGGGGGGGTGAATAGGGTTTATGACAGTTTTTAACTGAATTAAAAATCAAACGAGATAAATAAAAATAAACAGATCACAGAATAAAGCAGAAACAGAAATGCAGAAAATAAATCACACGCAGATATACCCAGCTTCGGCAAAACCCTGCCTACTGCTGCATTTCTAAGGTTTCTACTAGGTGATAGAACAGATCCCGCTTACAGACTCTGTAAACTCGCACTCCCTGCTCCTGTATTAACCCTACGCTCAAATCCCTAGACTGACCGATGTCCACTCGATCAGATTTTCCCTTGAATTACAACCCTGTAATCCGTACCCTAGAATTTTACAGATTCTGAAACTGACAGTCAACACCCTGACTGATTCACTCTAGATTTTACAGACCTAGAACTGATTGATCGATTTTACAACTCAAATTCAAAAGTAGAACAATTAAAAACAAAAAAAATTAAACAAAAAAAATCCTTGGGAGTTAAATTAAAAAGGGTCATCCCTTTATTCTCTTGAGATAGAAAATAGGCCGGCTCCTTTTGTTTGTGTTGCACCCTTCTCTTTAGCCCCGTTCTCTTCTATTTCTCTGGGAAATAAAAATGGAGGCTAGGGTTTTCTGATTTTAATCCCAAATCGAATTGTTGGCTTCTGAATTTTATGAAATTGATGCTTCGAGGCTTTGAGGCTATGTGATTCTTCACTTCGTCTTTCACTG
The DNA here is from genome assembly GCA_030737875.1 of Allium sativum. Lineage (NCBI taxonomy): Eukaryota > Viridiplantae > Streptophyta > Magnoliopsida > Asparagales > Amaryllidaceae > Allium > Allium sativum. Next base: position 884,839,424 of record CM060919.1, on the reverse strand, counting down.
ACTTGGGATTATTCTCTGGCGATCGAAACTGTAAGTCTTTCTGAAGAATTCGTGCTTTGAAAATGGTTGAATTGTTTTTTTTTTTTGTGGGTTTCAATCTCCTGCCGATGATGATATGGGTGTGCTAATATAGGGTTATAGAAAAACCCTAACTTTACTCTGATTTCAATAACGACTTCGATTTGGTTGATTGCGTGTTTCCCCTTTTTATTTTCTTGACTGAAATGGATTTGCTTGGCTTAAATGGCTTGCGTGTATTCATGAATTCTGAAAAAGAGTTCTTGCCTTTTCTGACTTTGTCCCATTCGATTTTTTCCTTGATTGTTGAAATTGGAATTTACAGATGATTGCCAAGATTGATTTATGCTGAATCACCATTCCATGATTGATGTCTTGAATAAAATCGGCTTTGAATTATATAAGGAGTTCTGGAAATTTTGTGGTCCCATTTCGAAAATGATTTTATTTCCTTGCCTTTACTGATTTATGAAGCATGCATTGCTTTCCCCTTTTTGCTCGACAAAAAACTGGAAATAAAACTTGCCAGAAGTGAATCCAAATCACTGATTACTTGCATGTGCATTTGTCTTGAGTATATTACCATTTGCCTGAATTGATTAACAAATTGAAAAACTTGCCAAATAATTATTGAATTGAAATTGCTTCCTGAAATGATTTTCTGGACATCAAAAAAAAATTGGTCTTCATTTTATCTGGAAAATTTGATTGCCCCTTTTTTAAATGGTTGCCAAATCTTCATGCATGATTTCTGGAAATAATAATGAATTGATTTCCAAACAGGAAACTAATTTACACAATTCCTCCTTGCTGTTTCTGGAACCAAAAATAAATCACTTGACAAAATTGAATTGTGTTTTGCACCTAAAAACAGTTTGCAACAATCCTCAAATTCATGTATCCATGTAAACGCAAACTTGCCCAATATTTGGCTGTTGGCCAAAATTGTTTTTCTGGAAATAATACTTGCCAAAACGTGAGAATCTGATTTGCATTACATACGCATTTTTGGAAATGTAATTTCATTACTCCATTGTCTTTTTCTATATTGATTCATACGGCATTTAGTTTGTCCCTTGCGTGCTTGCTTGATTTCTTGGAACTGTCCATTTGCACATCGACCTCTGCTTCATTTGACATCAAAACTGTCTTGTATTGTAACGCCATGATGCTTGACTTTCTCATATGCATGCAAACCAGTTTTGGTACCTTGTGTTGGAATATGCTCTGACCTTGTTGCTTCCATACACCATTTGTGTTTGCTAGCTTCATTGTTATGTTGATTTACCATGGCTGCACCATCATTATTGCTTCATCTTATGATGATTTGACTGCATTTACATTTCTTGGCTCGACGCTTGTTGCACCACTGTTTATTGCTGAACATTGATGTGCTCCACTTGGCTTTGTAAATTTGCTGTCTTGCTCCATTTTGGTTTTACATTGAGCTTGAATTCATGAATCCATGCATACACTTCGTATACATGAATGTACATTTATGTATATCTAGTTAATTGCATTGTCCACTGGCTCGACCACTTTCTTATGCATTCTTGGCTGGTTTGAAAGTATTTATGCATGCTCGACCATTTTGCTAATACTTGAGTTTGCAATCGAACTGAGTCGAGAAGGTCCACTGCGGCTACTCCTCAGTCGCAAACTGATTGGCGAGGCAGTGTACACGTGTATACACGTGTGTACATGCACCCATCAGTCAAGTTGTCCCTGTCCCTGGATTGAAATATATATGTTGTCTGCCTTGTGGTATTTACAGTGTTTCACTGTGAATATCACAAGTTGTCTAGACACAGTCGGTTGGTTATGAAAATCAGGTCGAGTCAGAAAAATGATGAGAAACACACCGAAATTCTGAGGCAAATAATTTTTCAAAATAAAAAATATATTTGCTAGAATTTAGAAAATTATTCTTGTTGCAGTGTACTGTGTGTTTCTGTTTTATGTGACAGGTAAGGAGGTGATGACTGGACTGACTGTGAACAGTGAAGACTGAAGATGAAAAACAGTGAATGAAGCAGTGTCAGTAAAAAAAATATGTATATTGAGACTGTGAATGTATAAGTGAAAAAGCACCGAGTGTTGAGTGATATAGTGAGGAGCTAATTTATATGAAAAAGTGATTGGACTGATTATTTGTAATAAACAAAATTGTCTGAAATAAAATATCATTTTATTGATGTCAAACAAAACTTGTCTATTATATTCTGTTTATATACAAGTACAATATACAGTGAATGTTTAAATAGTGGAGTTATACAAAGTTGTACTGTTTGAATGTTAGAAATATAATATTCAATTCAAATATTATATTCCTATCTGTGTTATATATATAAAACAGTACAATAACAAACACATTTATAATAATATATATTTGTTTGTTATCATCAAACAAAAATCATATAATTGTGTATACAACTGCGTTATATACAACATGACCATGGTCGGAATTCGATTTAATATATTTTGAAGTATGATGCACCTTGTTATATTTCTATTTTGTACCCATAAACGAGATTTCAAAAGTCATACAGTGCAATCTTGAATTTTCAAACTGATGTTGCATATCAAGACTTCGATGTTGCACCTAACAGACGTGGGTTGTTCCGCTATGCATAAATTTGTATCCATTTTGAGTTAGTAGAACCATAACCTATCAAAATGATGCTCACTAATAGATCTATAGGACTAACAGGTTACACCCATCTCATCTTAGTTTAGTAACCAAGAAATTCAATCTTAATGACATTTGGGAACATCGAAAGCTTTTTTAGCTCAATTTTTAATTTTTCACATGTTGTTTTGTTAGTCAAAGCGGGTTTGACCATGGTCGGAATTCAATTTAATATATTTTGGAATATGATGCACCATGTTATATTTCTATTTCGTACCCATAAACGAGTTTTCAAAAGTCATACATTGCAATCGTGGATTTTCAAACTGATGTTGCACCTCAAGACTTCGATGTTGCACCCCACAGACGTAGGTTGTTTCACCACGCACAAATTTGTATTCATTTTGAGTTACCAGAACCGTAACCAGTCAAAATTGAGCTCTCTCATAGATCAATAGGACTAACAGGTTCCACCATCTCATCCTAGTTTAGCAACCAAGAAATTCAATCTTAATGACATTTGGGAACATCGAAAGCTTTTTTAGCTCAATTTTTAATTTTTCACATGTTGTTTTGTTAGTCAAAGAGGGTTTGACCATGGTAGGAATTCGATTTAATATAATTTGGAATTTGATACACCATGTTATATTTCTATTTCGTACCCATAAAGGATTTTTCAAAAGTCATACATTACAATCTTGGATTTTCGAACTGATGTTGCAGCTCAAGACTTCGATGTTGCACCCAACAGACGTGGGTTGTTCCGCCATGCATAAATTTGTATCCATTTTGAGTTAGTAGAACCATAACCTATCAAAAGGAAGCTATCTCATAGATCTATAGGACTAATGGGTTCCACCATCTCATCTGAGTTTATTAACCATGAAATTCAATCTTCATGATTTTTAGGAATATCGAAAGGTTTTTTTGCTCAATTTATAATTTTTAACATGTTGTTTGGTTGGTCAAAGGGGGTTTGACCATGGTCGAGTTTTCAAAAGTCATACAGTGCAATCTTGGATTTTTAAACTGATGTTGCACCTAAAGATTTCGATGTCGCACCCAACAGACGTGGGATGTTCCGCCACTTATAAATTTGTACCCATTTTGAGTTAGTAGAACCAAAACCAGTCAAAATGAAGCTCTCACGTAGATCTATAGGACTAACAGGTTACACCCATCTCATCTTAGTTCAGTAAACGAACAAGTTCAATCTTAATGAATTTTGGGAACATCGAAAGCTTTTTAGCTCAATTTTTTTATTTTTCACATGTTGTTTTGTTGGACAAAGGGGGTTTACGGTTAGAATTTGATTTTATATATTTTGGAATATGATGCACCATGTTATATTTCTTTTTCGTACCCATCAACGAGTTTTCAAAAGTTATACTGTGCAATCTTGGATTTTCAAACTGATGTTGCACCTCAAGACTTCGATGATGCACCCAACAGATGTGGGTGGTTCCGCCACACATAAATTTGTAAAAATTATGAGTTAGTAGAACCATAACCTATCAAAATGAAGCTCTCTCATAGATCTATAAGACTAACAGGTTACACCCATCTCATCTCAGTTCAGTAAATCAAGTTATTCAATCTTAATGACTTTTGGGAACATCGAAAGCTTTTTTAGCTCAATTTTTAAATTTTCACATGTTGTTTTGTTGGACAAAGGGGGTTTGACCACGGTCAGAATTCGATTTAATATATTTTGGAATATGATGCACCATGTTATATTTCTATTTCGTACCCATAAACGAGTTTTCAAAAGTCATACATTGCAATCTTTAATTTTCGAACTGGTGTTGCACCTCAAGACTTCGATGTTGCACCCAACAGACGTGGGTTGTTCCGCCGCGCATAAATTTGTATCCATTTTGAGTTAGTAGAACCATATCCAGTCAAAATGAAGCTCTCTCATAGATCTACAGGACTAACAGGGTACACCCATCTCATCTTAGTTTACTAAACCAAGAAATTCAATCTTAAAGACATTTGGGAACATCAAAAGCTTTTTTAGCTCAATTTTTTATTTTTCACATGTTGTTTTGTTAGTCAAAGGGGGTTTGACCATGGTCGGAATTCGATTTTATATATTTTGATGTAAGTTGCACCACGTTATATTTCCATTTCATACCCATAAACGAGTTTTCAAAAGTCATACAGTGCAATCTTGGATTTTCATACAGATGTTGCACCTCAAGACTTCGATGTTGCACCCTACAGATGTGGGTGGTTCCACCATGCATAAATTTGTAAAAATTTTGAGTTAGTAGAAACATAACCTGTCAAAATGAAGCTCTTTCATGGATCTATAGGACTAACAGGTTACACCCATCTCATCTTAGTTCAGTAAACCAAGAAATTCATTCTTATTGACTTTTGGAAACATCGAAAGCTTTTTTAGCTCAATTTTTAAATTTTCACATGTTGTTTTGTTGGTCAAAGTTGGTTTGACCATGGTCGGATTTCGATTTAATATATTTTGGAATATGATGAACCATGTTATATTTCTATTTCGTACCCATAAACAAGTTTTCAAAAGTCATACATTACAATCTTGGATTTTCGAACTGATGTTGCACCTCAAGACTTCGATGTTGCACCCAACAGACGTGGGTTGTTCCGCCACGCATAAATTTGTATCCATTTTGAGTTAGTAGAACCATAACCAGTCAAAATGAAGCTCTCTCATAGATCTATAGGACTAACAGGTTACACCCATCTCATCTTAGTTCAGTAAACCAAGAAATTCAATCTTAATAACATTTGGGAACATCAAAAGCTTTTTTAGCTCAATTTTTAATTTTTCACATGTTGTTTTGTTAGTCAAAGGGGGTTTGACCATGGTCGGAATTCGATTTAATATATTTTGAAGTATGACGCACCATGTTATATTTCTATTTCATACCCATAAACAAGTTTTAAAAAGTCATAAATTGCAATCTTGGATTTTCTAACCGATGTTGCACCTCAAGACTTCGATGTTGCACCCAACAGATGTGGGTGGTTCCGCCACGCATAATTTTTTTAAAATTTTGAGTTAATAGAACCATAACCTATCAAAACGAAGCTCTCTCATAGATCTATAGGAGTAATAGTTTACACCCATCTATTATTAGTTCTATAAACCAAGAAATTAAAACTTAATGACTTTTGGGTACATCGAAAGCTTTTTTAGCTCAATTTTTAATTTTTCACATGTTGTTTTGTTGGTCAAAGGGGGTTTGACCACGGTCGAAATTCAATTTAATATATTTTGGAATATGATGCACCATGTTATATTTCTATTTCATACCCATAAACGAGTTTTCAAAAGTCATACATTGCAATCTTGGATTTTCGAACTGATGTTGCATCTCAAGACTTCGATGTTGCACCCAACTGACATGGGTTGTTCCACCACGCGTAAATTTGTATCCATTTTCAGTTAGTAGAACCATAACCAGTCAAAATGAAGCTCTTTCATAGATCTATAGGAATAATAGTTTACACCCATCTCATCTTAGTTCTATAAACCAAGAAATTCAATCTTAATTACATTTGGGAACATCAAAAGCTTTTTTAGCTCAATTTTTAATTTTTCACATGTTGTTTTTTAGTCAAAGGGGATTTGACTATGGTCGGAATTCGATTTAATATATTTGAAGTATGATGCACCATGTTATATTTCTATTTCATACCCATAAACGAGTTTTCAGAAGTCATACAGTGCAATCTTGGATTTTCAAATTGATGTTGCACCTCAAGACTTCGACGTTGCACCCAACAGATGTGGGTGGTTCCGCCACGCATAAATTTGTAAAAATTTTGAGTTAATAGAACCATAACCTACCAAAACGAAGCTCTCTCATAGATCTATAGGACTACCAGGTTACACCCATCTAATCTTAGTTCAGTAAACCAAGAAATTCAATCTTAATGACTTTTGGTAACATCGAAAGGATTGTTAGCTCAATTTTTTATTTTCACATGTTGTTTTGTTGGTCAAAGGGGTTTGACAATGGTCGGAATTCGATTTAATATATTTTAGAATAGGATGCACCTTGTTATATTTCTATTTCGTACCAATAAACGAGTTTTCAAAAGTCATACATTGCAATCTTGGATTTTCGAACTGATGTTGCTCCTCAAGACTTCGATGTTGCACCCAACAGACGTCGGTTGTTCCTCCACGCATAAATTTGTATTCATTTTGAGTTAGTAGAACCATACCTAGTCAAAATGAAGCCCTCTCGTAGATCTATAGGACTAACAGGTTACACCCATCTCATGTTAGTTCACTAAACCAGGAAATTCAATCTTAAAGACATTTGGGAACATCAAAATCATTTTAAGCTCAATTTTCAATTTTTCACATGTTGTTTTGTTAGTCAAATGGGGTTTGACCATGGTTGGAATTCGATTTAATATATTTTGAAGTATGATGCACCACATTATGGTTCTATTTCATACCCATAAACGAGTTTTCAAAAGTCATACAGTGCAATCTTGGATTTTCATATAGATATTGCACCTCAAGACTTCGATGTTGCACCCAACAGATGTGGGTGGTTCCGCCACGCATAAATTTGTAAAAATTTTGAGTTAGTAGAAACATAACCTATCAAAATGAAGCTCTCTCATAGATTTATTGGACTAATAGGTTACACCCATCTCATCTCAGTTCAGTAAACCGAGAAATTCAATCTTAATGACTTTTGGGAACATCGAAAGCTTTTTTAGCTCAATTTTTTATTTTTCACATGTTGTTTTGTTAGTCACAGGGGGTTTGACCATGGTCGGAATTCGATTTAATATATTTTGGAATATGTTACACTATGTTATATTTCTATTTCGTACCCATACACGAGTTTTCAAAAGTCATACATTGCAATCTTGGATTTTTGAACTGATGTTGCACCTCAAGACTTCGATGTTGCACCCAACAGACGTGTGTTGTTCCGCCACGCATAAATTTGTATCCATTTTGAGTTAGTAGAACCATTACCAGTCAAAATGAAGCTCTCTCATAGATCTATAGTACAAATAGGTTACACCCATCTCATCTTAGTTCAGTAAACCAAGAATTCAATTTAAATAACATTTGGGAACATCAAAAGCTTTTTTAGTTCAATTTTTATTTTTTCACATGTTGTTTTGTTGGTCAAAGGGGGTTTGACCATGGTCGGAATTCGATTTAATATATTTTGGAATATGATGCACCATGTTATATTTCTATTTCGTACCCATAAACGAGTTTTCAAAAGTCAAACAGTGCAATATTGGATTTTCGAACTGTTGTTGCACCTCAAGACTTCGACGTTGCACCCAACAGACGTGGGATGTTCCGCCACACATAATTTTGTATCCATTTTGAGTTAGTAGAACCATAAGCAGTCAAAATGAAGCCCTCTCATAGATCTATAGGACTAACAGGTTACACCCATCTCATCTTAGTTCAGTAACCAAGAAAGTCAATCTTAATGACTTTTGGGAACATCGAAAGCTTTTTTAGCTTAATTTTTAATTTTACACATGTTGTTTTGTTAGTCAAAGGTTGTTTGACCATGGTCGGAATTCGACTTAATATATTTTGATGTATGATGCACCATGTTATATTTCCATTTCGCACTCAGAAACTAGTTTTCAAAAGTCATACAGTGCAAACTTGGATTTTCAAACTGATGTTGCACCTCAAGACTTCGATGTTGCACCTACCAGACGTGGGTTGTTCCGACATGCATAAATTTGTATCCATTTTGAGTTAGTAGAACCATAACCTATCAAAATGAAGCTCTCTAATAGATCTATAGGACTAACAGGTTACACCCATCTCATCTTAGTTTAGTAACCAAGAAATTCAATCTTAATGACATTTGGGAATATCGAAAGCTTTTTTAGCTCAATTTTTAATTCTTCACATGTTGTTTTGTTAGTCAAAGGGGGTTTGACCATGGTCGGAATTCGATTTAATATATTTAAGAATATGATGCACCATGTTATATTTCTATTTCGTACCCATAAACGAGTTTTCAAAAGTCATTCCGTGCAATCTTGGATTTTCAAACTGACGTTGCACCTCAAAACTTCGATGTTGCACCCAACTGAGGTGGGTTGTTCCGCCACGCATAAATTTGTATCCATTTTGAGTTACTAGAACCATGACCAGTCAAAATGAAGCTCTCTCATAGATCTATAGGACTAACAGGATCCACCATCTCATCTTAGTTCAATAACCAAGAAATTCAATCTTAATGACTTTTGGGAATATCGAAAGATTTTTAGCTCAATTTTTAATTTTTCACATGTTGTTTTGTTAGTCAAAAGGGGTTTGACCATGGTCGGAATTCGATTTAATATATTTTGGAATATGATACACCATGCTATATTTCTATTTCATACCCATAAATGAGTTTTCAAAAGTCATACATTGTTATCTTGGATTTTCGAATTGTTGTTGCACCTCAAGACTTCGATGTTGCACCCAACAAATGTGGGTTGTTCCGCCATGCATAAATTTGTATCCATTTTGAGTTAGTAGAACCATAACCTGTGAAAATGAAGCTATCTCATAGATCTATAGGACTAACAGGTTACACCCATCACATCTTAGTTTAGTAACTAAGAAATTCACTCTTAATGACTTTTGGAACATCGAAAGCTTTTTTAGCTCAATTTTTAATTTTTCATATGTTATTTTGTCGGTCAAAGTGGGTTTGACCATGGTCGAGTTTTCAAAAGTCATACAGTGCAATCTTGGATTTTCAAACTGATGTTGCACCTCAAGACATCGATGCTGCACCCAACAAACGTGGGATGTTCCGCCATGCATAAATTTGTATCCATTTTCAGTTACTAGAACCACAACTAGTCAAAATAAAGCTCTCACAAAGATCTATAGGACTAACTGGTTCCGGCATCTCATCTTAGTTCAGTAACCATGAAATTCAATCTTCATGATTTTTGGGAATATCGAAATCTTTTTTAGCTTAATTTTTAATTTTTCATATGTTGTTTTGTTGGTCAAAGGGTTTTGACCATGGTCGAGTTTTCAAAAGTCATACAGTGCAATCTTGGATTTTCAAACTGATGTTGCACCTCAAGACTTCGATGTTGCACCCAACAGAAGTGGGATGTTCCGCCATGCATAAATTTTTATCCATTTTGAGTTACTAGAACCACAACCAGTCAAAATGAAGCTCTCTCATAGATCTATAGGACTAATAGGTTACACCCATCTCATCTTAGTTCAATAAACAAAGAAATTCAATCTTAATGACATTTGGGAAATCGAAAGCTTTTTTAGCTTAATTTTTAATTTTTCACATGTTGTTTTGTTAGTCAAAGGGGTTTGACCATGGTTCGAATTCCATTTACTATATTTTGGAATATGATGCACCATGTTATATTTCTATTACGTACCCATAAACGAATTTTCAAAAGTCATACATTGCAATTTTGGATTTTCAATTTGATTTTGCACCCAAGGCATCGATGTTGCACCCAACAGATGTGGGTTGTTCCGCCCTTATAAATTTTTGTCCGTCTTGAGTTAGTACAACCAAAACCAGTCAAAATGAAGCTCTCACATAGATCTTGTAACACCCGTAAGTCCCACATCGTGGAAGCCTGTGTGAACTGGGTACTTATATAGTAGAGCTCATCTTTTACTAATCCCGAGGCCTTTTGAGGAACAAAACCCCACACCTATACGGTGGCTAAGTTGGGGAAAATATCTTGCGTGAACGGAGGTGCGGGTTGTTACAGTGGTATCATAGCCAATACCCAGGCGGAATTGTGCCTCCTGTGTGGACCACAGCGCCTGGGTGAGGTGTTTGTGAGCCAACGAGGACTTAGGGCTCTGTAGGGGGGAGAATGTAACACCCCTAAGTCCCACATCGTGGAAGCCTGTGTGAAGTGGGTACTTATATAGTAGAGCTCATCTCTTACTAACGCCGAGGCCTTTTGAGGAACAAAACCCTACACCTATACGGTGGCTAAGTTGGGGACAATATCTTACGTGAACGGAGGTGTAGGCTGTTACAGATCTATAGGACTAACAGGTTACACCCATCTCATCTTAGTTCAGTAAACCAAGAAATTCAATCTTAATAACATTTGGGAACATCGAAAGCTTTTTTAGCTCAATTTTTAATTTTTCACATGTTGTTTTGTTAGTCAAAGGGGGTTTGACCATGGTCGGAATTCGATTTAATATATTTTGGAATATGATACACCATGTTATATTTCTATTTCATACACATAAATGAGTTTTCAAAAGTCATACAGTGCAATCTTAGATTTTCAAACAGATGTTGCACCTCATGACTTCGATGTTGCACCCAACATCTATGGGTGGTTCCGCCACACATAAATTTGTAGTTTTGAGTTGGTAGAGCCATAACCTATCAAAACGAAGCTCTCTCATAGATCCATAGGACTAATAGGTTACACCCATCTCATCTTAGTTCAGTAAACCAAGAAATTCAATCCTAATGACTTTTGGGAACATTGAAAGTTTTTTTAGCTAAATTTTTCATTTTTCACATGTTGTTTTGTTGGTCAAAGGGAGTTTGAACATTGTCGGAATTCGATTTAATATATTTTGGAATATGATGCACCATGTTATATTTCTATTTCGTACCCATAAACGAGTTTTCAAAAGTCATACATTGCAATCTTGGATTTTCGAACTAATGTTGCACCTCAAGACTTCGATGTTGCACCCAAAAGATGTGGGTTGTTCCACCATGCATAAATTTGTATCCATTTTGAGTTAGTAGAACCATAACCAGTCAAAATAAAGCTCTCTCATAGATTTATAGGACTAACAGGTTATACCCATCTCATCTTAGTTCAGTAAACCAAGAAATTCAATCTTAATTACATCTGGGAACATCAAAAGATTTTTTAGGTCAATTTTTAATTATTCACATGTCGTTTTGTTAGTCAAAGGGGGTTTGACCATGGTCGGAATTAGATTTAATATATTTTGGAATATGATACACCATGTTATATTTCTATTTCGTACCCATAAACGAGTTTTCAAAAGTCAAACAGTGCAATCTTGGATTTTCAAACTGATGTTGCACCTCAAGGCTTCGATGGTGCACCCAACAGACGTGGGTTGTTTGGCCACGCATAAATTTGTATCCATTTTGAGTTAGTAGAACCATAACCTATCAAAATGAAGCTCTCTCATAGATCTATAGGACTATCAGGTTCCACCCATCTCATCTTAGTTAAGTAAACCAAGAAATTCAATCTTAATGACATTTGGGAACATCAAAAGCTTTTTTAGCTCAATTTTTAATTTTTCACACGTTGTTTTGTTGGTCAAAGGGGGTTTCACCATGGTCGGAATTCGATTTAATATATTTTGGAATATGATGCACCATGTTATATTTCTATTTCCTACCCATAAACGAGTTTTCAAAAGTCATACGTTGCAATCTAGGATTTTCAAACTGACGTTGCACCTCAAGACTTCGATGTTGCACCCAACAGACGTGGGTTGTACCGCCACGTATAAATTTGTATCCATTTTGAGTTAGTAGAACCAAAACCAGTCATAATGAAGCTCTCTCATAGATATATAGGACTAACAGGTTACACCCGTCTCATCGTAGTTCAGTAAACCGAGAAATTCAATCTTAATTACTTTTGGGAACATCAAAATCTTTTTTAGCTCAATTTTTAATTTTTCACATGTTGTTTTGTTGGCAAAGTGGGTTTGACCATGGTCGAGTTTTCAAAAGTCATACAGTGCAATCTTGGATTTTCAAACTGATGTTGCACCTCAAGACTTCGATGTTGCACCCAACAGATGTGGGTTGTTCGGCCACGCATAAATTTGTATCCATTTTGAGTTAGTAGAACCATAACCTATCAAAATGAAGCTCTCTAATAGATCTATAGGACTAACAGGTTCCACCCATCTCATCTTAGTTCAGTAAACCAAGAAATTCAATCTTAACGACATTTGGGAACATCAAAAGCTTTTTTAGCTCAATTTTTAATTTTTCACCTGTTGTTTTGTCGGTCAAAGGGGGTTTGACCATGGTCGAGTTTTCAAAAGTCATACAGTGCAATCTTGGATTTTCAAACTGATGTTGCACCTCAAGACATCGATGTTGCACCCAACAGACGTGGGATGTTCCGCCACACATAAATTTGTATCCATTTTGAGTTACTAGAACCACAACCAGTAAAAAAAAAGCTCTCACATACATCTATAGGACTAATAGGTTCCACCATCTCATCTTAGTTCAGTAACCATGAAATTCAATCTTCATGATTTTTGGGAACATCGAAACCTTTTTTAGCTCAATTTTTAATTTTTCACATGTTGTTTTGTTGATCAAAGGGTTTTGAACATGGTCGAGTTTTCAAAAGTCGTACAGTGCAATCTTGGATTTTCAAACTGATGTTGCACCTCTAGACTTCGATGTTGCACCCAACAGACGTGGGATATTCCGCCACGCATAAATTTGTATCCATTTTGAGCTACTAGAACCACAACTACTCAAAATAAAACTCTCTCATAGATCTAGAAGACTAACAGGTTACACCCATCTCATCTTAGTTCAGTAAACAAAGAAATTCAATCTTAATGACATTTGGGAACATCGAAAGCTTTTTTAGCTCAATTTTTAATTTTTCACATGTTGTTTTGTTAGTCAAAGGGGGTTTGACCATGGTCCGAATTCCATTAATATATTTTGGAATATGATGCACCACGTTATATTTCTATTTCGTACCCATAAACGAGTTTTCAAAAGTCATACATTGCAATCTTGGATTGTCAAATTGATGTTGCACCACAAGACATCGATGTTGCACCCAACAGACGTGGGTTGTTCCGCCACTTATAAATTTGTATCCATTTTGAGCCAGTAGAACGAAAACCAGTCAAAATGAAGCTCTCACATAGATCTATAGCACTAACAGGTTACACCCATCCCATCTTAGTTCAGTAAACCAAGAAATTCATTCTAAATGACATTTGGGAACATCGAAATATTTTTTAGCTCAATTTTTAATTTTTCACATGTTGTTTTGTTAGTCAAAGGGGGTTAGACCATGGTCGGAATTCAATTTAATATATTTTGGAATATGATGCACCGTGTTATATTTCTATTTCATACCCATAAATGAGTTTTCAAAAGTCATACAGTGCAATCTTAGATTTTCAAATAGATGTTGCACCTCACGACTTCGATGTTGCACCCAACAGATATGGGTGGTTCCGCCACGCATAAATTTGAAAAAATTTTGAGTTAGTAGAACCAAAACCAGTCAAAATGAAGCTCTCTCATAGATCTATAGGATTAACAGGTTACAACCATCTCATCTTAGTTCAATAAACCAAGAAATTCAATCTTAATTACAATTGGGAACATCGAAAGCTTTTTTAGCTCAATTTTTAATTTTTCACATGTTGTTTTGTTAGTCAAAGTGGGTTTAACCATGGTCGGAATTCGATTTAATATATTTTGACATATGATGCTCCATGTTATATTTCTATTTCGTACCCATAAACGAGTTTTCAAAAGTCATACAGTGCAATCTTGTATTTTTAAACTGATGTTGCAACTCAAGACTTCGATGTTGCACCCAACAGATGTGGGTGGTTCCACCATACATAAATTTGTAAAAAATTTGAGTTAGTAGAACCAAAACCAGTCAAAATGAAGCTCTCTCAAAGATCTATAGGACTAATAGGTTACAGCCATCTCATCTTAGTTCAGTAAACAAAGAAATTCAATCTTAATCACATTTGGGAACATCAAAATCATTTTTAGGTCAATATTTAATTTTTCACATATTGTTTTGTTAGTCAAATGGGGTTTGACCATCGTCGGAATTCGATTTAATATATTTTGGAATATGATGCACCATGTTATATTTCTATTTCGTACCCATAAACGAGTTTACAAAAGTCATACAGTGCAATCTTGGATTTTCGAACTGATGTTGCACCTCAAGACTTCGATGTAGCACCCAACAGACATGGGCTATTCCGCCATGCATAAATTTGTGTCCATTTTGAGTTAATAGAACCATAACCAGTGAAAATGAAACTCTCTCATGGATCTATAGGACTAATAGGTTACACCCATCTCATCTTAGTTCAGTAACCAAGAAATTCAATCTTAATGACATTTGGGAACAATGAAAGCTTTTTTAGGTCAATTTTTCGCATGTTGTTTTGTTGGTCAAAGGGGGTTTGACCATGGTCGGAATTCGATTTAATATATTTTGGAATTTGATGCACCGTGTTATATTTCTATTTCGTACCCATAAAAGAGTTTTCAAAAGGCATACAATGCAATCTTGGATTTTCAAACTAAGGTTGCACCTCAAGACTTCGATGTTGCACCCAAAAGATGTGAGTTGTTCCACCATGCATAAATTTGTATCCATTTTGAGTTTGTAGAACCATAACCAGTCAAAATGAAGCTCTCTCATAGATCTATAGGACTAACACGTTACACCCATCTCATCTTAGTTCAGTAAACCAAGAAATTCAATCTTAATGAAATTTGGGAACATCGAAAGCTTTTTTAGCTCAATTTTTAATTTTTCACATGTTTTGTTGGTCAAGGGGGGTTTGACCATGGTTGGAATTCGAATTAATATATTTTGGAATATGATGCACCATTGTCTATTTCTATTTCGTACCCATAAACGAGTTTTCAAAATTCATACAGTGCAATCATGGATTTTCAAACTGATGTTGCACCTCATGACTTCGATGTTGCACCCAACAGACGTGGGTTGTTGCGCCATGCATAAATTTGCATCCATTTTGAGTTACTAGAGCCATAACTAGTCAAAATGAAGCTCTCTCATGGATCCATAGGACTAACAGGTTACACCAATCTCATCTTAGTTCAGTAAACTAAGAAATTCAATCTTAATGACTTTTGGGAACATCGAAAGCTTTTTTAGCTCAATTTTTAATTTTTCACATGTCGTTTTGTTAGTCAAAGGGGGTTTGACCATGGTCGGAATGCGATTTAATATATTTTGAAGTATGATGCACCATGTTATATTTCAATTTCAGGCCCATAAACAAGTTTTCAAAAGTCATACAGTGCTACCTTGGATTTTCAAACTCATGTTGCACCTCAAAACTTCGATGTTGCAACCAACAGACGTGGCTTGTTCTGCCATGCATAAATTTGTATCCATTTTGAGTTACTAGAACCATAACCGGTCAAAACAAAGCCCTCTCATATATCTATAGGACTAACAGGTTACACCCATCTCATCGTAGTTCAGTAAACCAAGAAATTCAATCTTAATGACATTTGGGAACATCAAAAGCTTTTTTAGCTCAATTTTTAATTTTTCACATGTTGTTTTGTTAGTCAAAGGGGGTTTGACCATGGTCGGAATTCTATTTACTATATTTTGGAATATGATGCACCATGTTATATTTCTATTTCGTACCCATAAACGAGTTTTCAAAAGTCATGCATTGCAATCTTGGATTTTCAAATTGATGTTGCACCTCAAGACTTCGATGTTGCACCCAACAGACGTGGGTTGTTCCGCCATGCATAAATTTGTATCCATTTTTTGTTAGTAGAACCATAACGGGTCAAAACGTAACTCTCTCATGGATCTGTAGGACTAACGGGTTACACCCATCTCATCTTAGTTCAGTAAGCAAGAAATTCAATCTTAATGACATTTGGGAACATCGAAAGCTTTTTAGGTCAATTTTTATTTTTTCACAAGTTGTTTTGTTGGTCAAAGGGTGTTTAACCATGGTCGGAGTTTGATTTAATATATTTTGGAATATGATACACCATGTTATATTTCTATTTCGTACCCATAAACGAGTTTTCAAATGGCATACAGTGCAATCTTAGAATTTTAAATTGATGTTGCACCTCAAGACTTCGATGCTGCACCCAACAGACATGGGATGTTCCACCACACATAAATTTGTATCCATTTTAAGTTAGTAGAACCATAACCTATCAAAATGAAGCTCTCTCATAGATCTATATGACTAACAGGTTACACCCATCTCATCTTAGTTCAGTAACCAAGAAATTCAGTCTTAATGACTTTTGGGAATATCGAATGTTTTTTTTAGCTCAATTTTTTTATTTTTCACATGTTGTTTTGTTGGTCAAAGGGGGTTTGACCATGGTCGGAATTCGATTTAATATATTTTGAAGTTTGATGCACCATGTTATATTTCTATTTCGGACCCATAAACGAGTTTTCAAAAGTCATACAGTGAAATCTTGGATTTTCAAACTGATGTTGCACCTCAAGACTTCGATGTTGCACTCAACAGATGTGGGTGGTTCTGCCACACATAAATTTGTATCCATTTTGAGTTACTAGTACCATAACTAGTCAAAATGAAGCTCTATCATAGATCTATGGGACTAAAGGTTACACCCATCTCATCATAGTGCACTAAACCAAGAAATTCAATCTTAATGACATTTGGGAACATCATAAGCTTTTTTAGGTCAACTTTTAATTTTTCACATGTTGTTTTGTTAGTCAAAGGGGGTTTGACCATGGTCGGAATTCGATTTAATATATTTTGGAATATGATGCACCATGTTATATTTCTATTTCATACCCATAAACGAGTTTTCAAAAGTCATACAGTGCAATCTTAGTTTTTCGAATTGATATTGCACCTCAAGACTTCGACGTTGCACCCAACAGATGTGGGTTGAGTTGGTAGAACCATAACCTATCAAAATGAAGCTCTCTCATAGATCTGTACGACTAATAGGTTACACCCATCTCATGGTAGTTCAGTAAACCAAGAAATTCAATCATAATGACATTTGGGAACATCAAAAACTCTTTAGCTCAAATTTACACATGTTGTTTTGTTGGTCAAAGGGGGTTTGACGGTGGTTGGAATTCGATTTAATATACTTTCGAATATGACACACCATGTTATATTTCTATTTTGTACCCATTAACGAGTTTTCAAAAGCCATACAGTGCAATCTTGGATTTTCAAACGTATGTTGCACCTGAAGACTTCGATGTTGCACCCAACAGACGTGGGTTGTTCTGCCATGCATAAATTCGTATCCATTTTGAGTTTGTAGAACCACAACCAGTAAAAATGTAGCTCTCTCATAGATCTATAAGACTAACAGGTTACACCCATCTCATCTTAGTTCAGTAAACCAAGAAATTCAATCTTAATGACATTTGGGAACATTAAAAGCTTTTTTAGATCAATTTTTAATTTTTCACATGTTGTTTTGTTAGTCAAAGTGGGTTTGACCATGGTCGGAATTCGATTTATTATATTTTGGAATATGATGCACCATGTTATATTTCTATTTCGTACCCATAAACGAGTTTTCGAAAGTCATACATTGCAATCTTGGATTTTCAAACTGATGTTACACCTCAAGACTTCGATGTTGTTCCCAACAGACGTGGGATGTTCCGCCATGCATAAATTTGTATCCATTTTGAGTTAGTAGAACCCTAACCTATCAAAATGAAGCTCTCTCATAGATCTATAAGACTAACAGGTTACACCCATCTCATCTTAGTTTAATAAACCAAGAATACAATCTTAATGACATTTGGGAACATCAAAAGCTTTTTTAGTTCAATTTTTTATTTTTCACATGTTGTTTTGTTGGTCAAAGGGGGTTTGACCATGGTTGTAATTCGATTTAATATATTTTGAAGTATGATGCACCATGTTATATTTCTATTTCGCACCCATAAACGATTTTTCAAAAGTCATATAGTGCAAACTTGGATTTTCAAACTGATATGGCACCTCAAGACTTCGATGTTGCACCCAACAGATGTGGCTGGTTCGGCCACACATAAATTTGTATCCATTTTGAGTTACTAGAACCATAACTAGTCAAAATGAAGCTCTCTCATAGATCTATTGGACTAACATTTTACACCCATCTCATCATATTTCACTAAACCAAGAAATTCAATCTTAATGACATTTGGGAACATCAAAAGTTTTTTTAGGTCAATTTTTAATTTTTCACATGTTGTTTTGTTAGTCAAAGGGGGTTTGACCATTGTCGGAATTCGATTTAATATATTTTGGAATATGATGCACCATGATATATTTCCATTTCATACCCAAAAACGAGTTTTCAAAAGTCATACAGTGCAATCTTAGTTTTTCGAACTGATATTGCACCTCAGGACTTCGATGTTGCACCCAACAGACGTGCGTTGAGTTAGTAGAACCATAACCTATCAAAATGAAGCTCTCTCATAGATCTATACGACTAACAGGTTACACCCATCTCATCTTAGTTCAGTAAACCAAGAAATTCAATCTTAATGACATTTGGGAACATCAAAACCTTTTTTGCTCAATTTTTCACATGTTGTTTTGTTGGTCAAATGGGGTTTGACCGTGGTTGGAATTCGATTTAATATATTTTGGAATATGATACACCATGTTATATTTCTATTTTGTACCCATTAACGAGTTTTCAAAAGACATACAGTGCAATCTTGGATTTTCAAACGGATGTTGCACCTCAAGACTTCGATGTTGCACCCAACAGACGTGGGTTGTTCCGCCACGCATAAATTTGTATCCATTTTGAGTTATTAGAATCAAAACCGGTCAAAATGAAGCTCTCTCATGGATTAATAGGACTAAAAGGTTACACCCATCTCATCTTAGTTCAGTAAACCAAGAAATTCAATCTTAATGACATTTGGGAACATCGAAACCTTTTTTAGCTCAATTTTTAATTTTTCACATGTTGTTTTGTTAGTCAAAGGGGGTTTGACCATGGTCGGAATTCGATTTAATATATATTGGAATATGATGCACCATGTTATATTTCTATTTCGTACCCATAAACGAGTTTTCAAAAGTCATACATTACAATCTTGGATTATCAAACTGATGTTGCACTCAAGACTTCGATGTTGCACCCAACAGACGTTGGATGTTCCGCCACGCATTAAGATTGAATTTCTTGGTTTATTGAACTAAGATGAGATGGGTGTAACCTGTTAGTCCTATAGATCTATAAGAGAGCTTCATTTTGACTGGTTTTGGTTCTACTAACTCAAAATGGATAAAAATTTATGCATGGCGGAAAAGCCCACGTCTGTTGGGCGCAACATCGATGTCTTGAGGTGCAACATCAGTTTGAACATCCAAGATTACAATGTAACTTTTGAAAATGCGTTTTTGGGTACGAAATAGAAATATAACATGGTGCATCATATTCCAAAATATATTAAATCGAATTCCGACCATGGTCAAACCTACTTTGACTAACAAAACAACATGTGAAAAATAAAAAATTGACCTAAAAAAGCTTTCGATGTTCCCAAATGTCATTAAGATTGAATTTCCTAGTTACCGAACTAAGATGAGATGGTGGAACCTGTTAGTCCTATAGATCTATGAGAGAGCTTCATTTTGACTGGTTTTGGTTCTGCTAACTCAAAATGGATACAAATTTATAAGTGGCGGAACAACCCACATCTGTTGGGTGCAACATCGAAGTCTTGAGGTGCAACATCAATTTGAAAATCCAAGATTGCACTGTATGACTTTAGAAAACTCGTTTATGGGTACGAAATAGAAATATAACATGCTGTATCATATTCCAAAATATTTAAATCGAATTTCGACCATGGTCAAACCCCCTTTGACTAACAAAACATAAGTGAAAAATTAAAAATTGAGCTAAATTTTTTTTGATGTTCCCAAATGTCATTAAGATTGAATTTCTTGGTTTACTGAACTAAGATGAGAAGGGTGAAACCTGTAAGTCCTATAGATCTATGTGAGAGCTTCATTTGGACTGGTTATGGTTCTACTAACACAAAATGGATACAAATTTATGCATGGCGGAACAACCACGGTCTGTTAGGTGCAACACCGAAGTCTTGAGGTGCAACATCAATTTGAAAATCCAAGATTACACTGTATTACTTTTGAAAACTCGTTTATGGGTATGAAATGGAAATATAACATGGTGCATCATTCTTCAAAATATATTAAATCGAATTCCGACCATGGTCAAACCCTATTTGACTAACAAAACAACATGTGAAAAATAAAAAATTGAGCTAAAAAAGCTTTTGATGTTCCCAAATGTCATTAAGATTGAATTTCATGGTTACTGTACCAAGATAAGATTGGTGTAACCTGTTAGTCCTATAGATCTATGAGAGAGCTACATTTTGACTAGTTTTGGTTCTACTAACTCAAAATGGATACAAATTTATTCATGGCGAAACAGCCCACGTCTGTTGGTTGCAACATCGATGTCTTGAGGTGCAACATCAGTTTGAAAATCCAAGATTGCAATGTATGACTTTTGAAAACTCGTTTATTGGTACGAAATAGAAATGTAACATGGTGCATCATATTCCAAAATATATTAAATCGAATTCCGACCATGGTCAAACCCCCTTTGACTAACAAAACAACATGTGAAAAATAAAAAATTCACCTAAAAAAGCTTTCGATGTTCCCAAATGTCATTTAGATTGGATTTCTTGGTTACTGAACTAAGATGAGATGGTGGAACCTATTAGTCCTATAGATCTATGAGAGAGCTTCATTTTGACTTGTTTTTGTTCTACTAACTCAAAATGGATACAAATTTGTAAGTAAGGAGAACCCACATCTGTTGGGTGCAACATCAAAGTCTTTAGGTGCAACATCAATTTGAAAATCCAAGATTGCAGTGTATGACTTTGGAAAACTCGTTTATGGGTACGAAATAGAAATATAACATGCTGTATCATATTCCAAAATATATTAAATCGAATTTCGACCATGGTCAAACAGCCTTTGACTAACAAAACAACATGTTAAAAATAAAAAATTGAGCTAAAATTTTTTTGATGTTCCCAAATGACATTAAGATCGAATTTCTTGGTTTACTGAACTAAGATGAGATGGGTGAAACCTGTTAGTCCTATAGATCTATGTGAGAGCTTCATTTGGACTGGTTATGGTTCTACTAACTCAAAATGGATACAAATTTATGCGTGGCAGAACAACCACAGTCTGTTAGGTGCAACATCGAAGTCTTGAGGTGCAACATCAATTTGAAAATGCAAGATTGCACTGTATTACTTTTTAAAACTCGTTTATGGGTACGAAATAGAAATATAACATGGTGCATCAAACTTCAAAATAAATTAAATCGAATTCCGACCATGGTCAAACCCCATTTGACGAACAAAACAACATGTGAAAAATTAAAAATTGAGCTAAAAAAGCTTTTGATGTTCCCAAATGTCATTAAGATTGAATTTCTTGGTTACTAAACTAAGATGAGATGGGTGTAACCTGTTAGTCCTATAGATCTATGAGAGAGCTTCATTTTGACTGGTTATGGTTCTACTAACTCAAAATGGATACAAATTTATAAGTGGCAGAACAAACCACGTCTGTTGGGTGCAACATTGAAGTCATACAATGTAATCTTCTATTTTCAAACTGATGTTGCACCTCAAGACTTCGATGTTGCACCCAACAGACGTGGGTTGTTCCGCCATGCATAAATTTGTATTCATTTTGATTTAGTAGAACCAAAACCAGTCAAAATGAAGCTCCCTCATAGATCTATAGGACTAACAGGTTACACCCATCCCATCTTAGTTCAGTGAACCAAGAAATTCAATCCTAATGACATTAGGGAACATCAAAAGCTTTTTTAGCACAATTTTTTATTTTTCACGTGTTGTTTTGTTAGTCAAAGGGGGTTTGACCTTGGTCGGAATTTGATTTAATATATTTGGAATATGATGCACCATGTTATATTTCTATTTCGTACCCTTAAACGAGTTTTCAAAAGTCATACAGTGCAATCTTGTATTTACAAACTAATGTTGCACCTCAAGACTTCGATGTTGCACCCAACAGACGTGGGATGTTCCGCCACGCATAAATTTGTAACCATTTTGAGGAGTAGAAACATAACCTGTCAAAATGAAACTCTCCCATGGATCTATAGGACTAACAGGTTACACCCATCTCATCTTAGCTCAGTAAACCAAGAAAATCAATCTTAATGACATTTGGGAACATCAAAAGCTTTTTTAGGTCAATCTTTAATTTTTCACATGTTTTTTTGTTAGTCAAAGGGGGTTTGACCATGGTCGAAATTCGATTTAATATATTTTGGAATATGATGCTCCATGTTATATTTCTATTTTGTACCCGTAAACGAGTTTTCAAAAGTCATACAGTGCAATCTTGGATTTTCAAACTGCTGTTGCACCTTAAGACTTCGATGTTGCACCCAACAGACGTGGGATGTTCCGCCACACATAAATTTGTATCCATTTTGAGTTAGTAGAATCAAAACTGGTCGAAATGAAGCTCTCTCATAGATCTATAGGACTAACAGGTTATACCCATCTCATCTTAGTTCACTAAACCAAGAAATTCAATCTTAATGACATTTGGGAACATCATAAGCATTTTTAGGTCAATTTTTAATTTTTCACATGTTGTTTTGTTGGTCAATGGGGGTTTAACCATGGTCGGAATTCGATTTAATATATTTTGAAGTATGATGCACCATGTTATATTTCTATTTCATACTCATAAACGAGTTTTCTAAAGTCGTACACTGCAATCTTAGATTTTCAAATTGATGTTGCACCTCAAGACATCGATGTCGCACCCAACAGACGTGGGATGTTCCGCCACGCATAAATTTGCATCCATTTTGAGTTAGTAGAACCATAACCTATCAAAATTAAGCTCTCTCATGGATCTATAGGACTAATAGGTTCCGCCATCTCATCTTAGTTCAGTAAACCAAGAAATTCAATCTTGATGATTTTTGGGAGCATCGAAAGCTTTTTTAGCTCAATTTTTAATTTTTCGCATGGTGTTTTGTTGGTCAAAGGGGGTTTGACCATGGTCGGAATTCGATTTAATATATTTTGAAGTATGATGCACCATGTTATATTTCTATTTCGTACCCATAAACGAGTTTTCAAAAGTCATACATTGCAATCTTGGATTTTCAAATTGATGTTGCACCTCAAGACTTCGATGTTGCACCCAACAGACGTGGGATGTTCCACCACACATAAATTTGTATCCATTTTGAGTTAGTAGAGCCATTACCTATCAAAATGAAGCTCTCTCATTGATCTATAGGATTAATAGGTTACACCCATCTCATCTTAGTTTAGTAAACCAAGAAATTAAATCTTAATGACATTTGGGAACATCAAAAGTTTTTTTAGCTCAATTTTTATTTTTTCACATGTTGTTTTGTTGGTCAAAGGGGGTTTGACCATGGTCGGAATTCGATTTAATATATTTTGAAGTATGATGCACCATGTTATATTTCTATTTCGTACACATAAACGAGTTTTCAAAAGTCATACAGTGCAATCTTTGATTTTCAAACTGATGCTGTACCTCAAGACATCGATGTTACACCTCAGGACATCGATGTTGCACCCAACAGATGTGGGTTGTTCCGCCACGCATAAATTTGTATCCATTTTGAATTAGTTGAACCATAACCTATCAAAACGAAGCCCTCTCATAGATCTATAGGACTAATAGGTCACACCCATCTCATCTTAGTTCAGTAAATCAAGAAATTCAATCTTAAGGACTTTTGGGAACATAAAAAGCTTTTTTAATTTAATTTTTCGCATGTGGTTCTGTTGGTCAAAGGGGGTTTGTCCATGGTCGGAATTCGATTTAATATATTTTGAAGTATGATGCACCAGGTTATATTTCTATTTCGTACCCATAAACGTGTTTTCAAAAGCCATATATTGCAATCTTGGATTTTCAAATAGATGTTGCACCTCAAGACACCGATGTTGCACCCAACAGACGTGGGTTATTCCACCATGCATAAATTTGTATCCATTTTGAGTTAGTAGAACCATAACTAGTCAAAATGAAGCTCTCTCATAGATCTATAGGACTAACAGGTTGCACCCATCTCATATTAGTTCAGTAAACCAAGAAATTCAATATTAATGACATTTGGGAACATCAAAACCTTTTTTAGCTCAATTTCTAAATTTTCACATGTTGTTTTGTTGGCCAAAGAGGGTTTGACCATGGTCAGAATTCGATTTAATATATTTTGAAGTATGATGCACCGTGTTATATTTCTATTTCGTACCCATAAACGACTTTTCAAAAGTCATACATTGCAATCTTGGATTTTAAAACTGATGTTGCACCTCAAGACTTCGATGTTGCACCTAACAGACGTGGGTTGTTCTGCCACACATAAATTTGTAAAAAATTTGATTTAGTAGAACCATAACCTATCAAAATGAAGCTCTCTCATAGATCTATTGGACTAACAGGTTACTCCCATTTCATCTTAGTTCAGTAACAAAATTCAATCTTAATATATTTTGGAATATGATGCACCATGTTATATTTCTATTTCATACCCATAAACGAGTTTTCAAAAGTCATACGATGCAATCTTGGATTTTCAAATTGATGTTGCACCTCAAGACTTCGATGTTGCACCCAACAGACGTGGGATCTCCCGCCACACATAAATTTGTATCCATTTTGAGGTAGTAGAACCATAACCTATCAAAATGAAGCTCTCTCATAGATCTATAGGACTAACAGGTTACACCCATCTCATCTTAGTTCAGTAAACCAAGTAATTCAACCTTAATGACTTTTGGGAACATCGAAGGCTTTTTAAGCTCAATTTTTCGCATGTTGTTTTGTTGGTCAAAGGGGGTTTGACCATGGTCGGAATTCGATTTAATATATTTTAGAATATGATGCACATGTTATATTTCTATTTCGTACCCATAAACGAGTTTTCAAAAGTCATACATTGCAATCTTGGATTTTCAAATTGATGTTGCACCTCAAGACTTCAATTTTGCACCCAACAGACGTGGGATGTTCTGCCATGAATAAATTTGTATCCATTTTGAGTTATTAGAACCATAACCAGTCAAAATGAAGCTCTCTCATAGATCTATAGGACTAACAGCTTACACCCATCTCATCTTAGTTCAGTAACCAAGAAATTCAATCTTAATGACATTTGGAAACATCGAAAACTTTTTTAGCTTAATTTTTCACATGTTGTTTTGTTGGTCAAAGGGGGTTTGACCATGGTCGGAATTCGATTTATTATATTTTGGAATATGGTACACCATGTTATATTTCTATTTCGTACCCATAAACGAGTTTTCAAAAGTCATACATTGCAATCTTGGAATTTCAAATTGATGTTGCACCTCAAGACTTCAATGTTGCACCCAACAGACGTGGGTTGTTCCGCCATGCATAAATATGTATCTATTTTGAGTTAGTAGAACCACAACCAGTCAAAACGAAGCTCTCTCATTGATCTATAGGACTAACAGGTTACACCCATCTCATCTTAGTTCAGTAAACCATTTTATTCAATCTTAATGACATTTGGGAACATCAAAAGCTTTTTTAGATCAATTTTTAATTTTTCGCCTGTTGTTTTGTTTGTCAAAGGGGGTTTGACCATGGTCGGAATTCGATTTAATATATTTTGGAATATGATGCACCATGTTATATTTCTATTTCCTACCCATAAACGAGTTTACAAAAGTCATACAGTGCAATCTTGGATTTTCAAATTGATGTTGCACCTCAAGACTTCCATGTTGCACCCAACAGAAGTGGGTTGTTCCGACACGCATAAATTTGTATCCATTTTGAGTTAGTAGAACCATAACCTATCAAAATAAAGCTCTCTCATAGATTTATAGGACTAACAGGTTCCATGTAACAACTCGGAAAATCAGAGCCAATTTAAAATTTTTAATTTCACTATTTTAGTGAATTTAGAATATTTAAAATGATTTATTTTGAATAATAACGATTAAAAAGTTATTTGAATCGAAGTTAGAATATAAATATATATTTTAATTATATAACAAGGCCTGAAATAACATGGCAGTTTGAAAATTTGATTTTGAACTTTGATAGAATGTACAAGATGCAAAATAAATTGGATTTCAGCGAAACAAGAAATATTTAAATCTGTTTGACAATATCTTTCTAATGAATTTTAAAAATCGAAATTTCATAGTGGGAATCAAAATTTATGGCCAAATGAATTTTCAGAAAAGTCGCCATGGAATTTATATATATTTTAATAATATTAAAGCCCTTGAAAATAGCGATTTTGCAAACGACCTCAGAATTCGACGAAACCACTTTTGTTGGATCCGGGATGCCAATTTATTGCTAAGTTTATTTTTCTGTAATTTTTTAAATCAATATGTGTGCGTGGCAAAGGAAAACGCGTTTGATTGATTTTAGTCAAATCGGGTCGACCAGAAAAGGGCCATTTTTCAAATGGTCTCAGAATTCGACGAAATTAGTTTTGTTGGGACCGTATCGTCCCTACATAGCTAGATAAATTTTTCGGAAATTTTTAGAATCGGTATGTGGCCCCGGCAAATTGAAATATGTGTTCAAAATAGAATTTCAATGTTTTATACTTTAATTTGAGAAAAAACCGACTGTAACAGTCAAATTGGCCAACGAAACATATCCCATTGTGTCCGAGATGGGAGTATTTAGCTAGGGGCGATAGTCATTGGGTTTGAATTGGTGTTCGTTTGGACAAGAGGATATTTTTGAATTTAAAATAAATTAAATATTTAAATATAAAAACAAGGCCCGATCAGATTTCATCTTCCACTTTTTGCGTTGACCAACAAAACCCGACATCCCCTTTTCACGCACGATGGAAACCATTTCACCACTTCACTACTCTACCACTCTCGATCCACGCACCAAAACAGTCTGCTCCTTTGCAACTTTTCAAAAGCCTCTCCTCCCTCTTCAAATCCGCCCTTGTTTCATCCTTCCTCGCGTCGTGTTTCTCGAGATTCACCCCCACGAAGTCGCCGCCATTCAACCTAGTTTTCCCCCTCCTCCGACGCGCGAGTTCAACGCCGTCCCCTTGGTCAGGCGCGCCTCTCGTGGCACTCCACTATGGTGAAGGCGGATTGTTGCATCGTTGCACGGATTTGCGTGAAGATCCAAACCTAGTTTTAAAGAAAAGGGAAAGGTATACGGTTGTTTTCCTCTGAACTGATTTTAACACTTTAAAACCGTCGCGAATTATGATTAGGTTCTAAAAATCATATCTTTTACGTGTGTGGTCGAAATCCAGTGAAACAAGAGACACCGGGACCGTGAGGACGTCTTCTACATTCTAGAAGAGATCGCAGATTTTTCTGAGCTAGCTATGATTTTTATCATCTCGAAAACCAATGTGAGAACTCTAAATTCAAACGTGAATGAAAACGTGTTGGGTTTCCATGTGCTAAAGAGATATTCTCTACAAGGCTTATGGAAAAGTCGTACATGCCCCAATTAATAGGTTTTAGGTGACCGATCCAAGATACATAGCCTATAGTTGTTATGGGACATCGTGATATCTGTCTATGGGACGAGTACCCTAGACGAGCATTAATTGATTGATGGGAGAGGATTAGTGTCGATTACGCTATTAGCTACCTTTCTTCGCGATAGGGTTTTCTAATAAATCGTAAAGCGAAGTATAAATTATATACGCGTTGTATATCTCATGTACATGTGTTGTATAAGTTATATGAGCGACGTATAAATTGTACAAGCGATGTATGAAACATATATGCATTGAAATATGTTGAAATGGAAGTGAAATATACTTATATATATATACATATATATATATATATATATAAATACGCCCCTCGTCCACAAACCGTGGACGATATTTATTGGTTGTGATTGGTGTGAAAACTGGTTGATAGCGAATGATTGACTAGGATTGTTTGTGGTTGTGAATGATTGATCTTGGTTGAAATATACCCGTTTGTGGTTGAAAAATACTTGGTTGTGGTTGAAACAAATTAGAATCGGATTGTGGAAATGAAAATAAAACATGCCGCCTGCATGCGAACTAGATGCATGAAATCCCCATTGTCAAAAACCTCTAGGTTTTAAGGTAGAGCGAGGAGCCGTCTTCGGGATGGTGCCGGTTTAAGTACCCTGCCGTTATGCTACCGAAATTTTCAATAATATTCATGTGTTAGAATTATTTTCATATGTTGAAATTATTTTCATGTGTTGAAACCTTATTCATGTGTTGAAACTAAAGTCATGTGTTGAAACCATATTCATGTATTGAAAAATATATTCATGTAGAGAATAAATTCTTTCAACGATAAAAATAACATCTTTAACATAAGTATGAAGTAAATAATGCTCATGTGTTGAGAAGTTCATGCGTTGAAAAATAAATTCATGTGTTGAATAAATAAATTGTTTTAACAATAAAAATCACATTTTTAATATGTATATGAAGCATGTAAAATATTCATGTTTTAAATAAATTGTCTTAACAATAAAAATAACATCTTTCTTATATGTACGAACTATATAAATTATCCATGTGTGGAAATATTCAAGTGTCGAGTTGTTCATGTGTTGAAAAAGGTTCATGTGTTGAATAAAAAGATTGAACAATATAAAATTACATTTTTATTGAGAATATGAAGTGCAAAAAACATCCATGTGTTGAACAAATATTTTTGATGATAAAAATATCATTTTTATCATGTATATGACTCGCTAAAAATATACAAGTGTAGAAATAAATATTTGTTTGATATGAATATTATTTTTGACATGTATAGGAACTAAATAAAGTAGTCATGTGTTGAAATATGTTTTAGTTCGCTAAAAATATCATTTTTAAATGAAGTATGAAGTGTTAAAATAACCACTTGTTCAAATAAATATTCGTGAATGGAAAATTGAAAGGTGATTAGAATGGCACACATGTACATGTATGATATATTGAACAAGTTATAGCAAAGAGGCTAGAGAAGAGGAATAAAATTGTATGCCCGACAAATAGGTACATATTTACTGTTTTGCTTGGGTGATGATTTTATGAGCCGATTGGCTAGCCGCTTGGCTTTTTCTTTTTCTTTTTGAGATGAGACGCCCGTGTGGCAATTTGGGGATTTTCCCGACCCTTCCCGTACAAAGGAGGTTATGGTGAAATTTTCTGAAATTTAAAGGCGTTAGTGAAATATTTGGAGTGGAAACGATTTAGAAATCGCCGAATGAAGTATATATATATAAACTAAATTAAAACGAATCCAGGCCGTGCAGTTCTCGTTTTGAAATCATAATTTTAAATGATTATACCGAAAGATCCCACCATCGGATTTTGACGAAACTGGAACCGTTGGTTTCGCTTTTGAGAGATCTTTCTAACGATATAAACTTTGTTAAGATCCAATGGTTAGATTTTCAGATATGTGTAAAACAAATTTGAAGAAAAACAGTGCCACGGCACGACCTGAAACGTCGTTTAATTAAATAAGGCCATATTTAAATAAATAAAAATGGAGAAAAATCATTATAAAATATTACAAGCGATATGGAATGGAAATAAACCAAATTTACTTGGTTTGCTTGATATTTGATGTTTGAATGTGTTTAACATGAAAATTATACTGAAGATTTGAAATGTGAATGTCGAATAATATAACCATGGAAAGAATTGACTTGAATTCTAATATACGTGAATTATTTGGAAAGGACGAGTTAATTCTCATTTCAAATAATTGATCGATGATTCGAAGTCGAAGATATGAAGACGGTTCAAGACCGACGATCTTCACATTGGATGGATGGGCGCTACTAAGGTTCATGATTGGAATAGCTACCTTGAAGGGGCTGAAGTAGTAGCCGTCCGGACGTACGTGTTGATTGTACGAATATGCGAGGAATAAGGTGCCTCCGATTTCGTTTAGACCCAGAACAGACTTATAAATGGACAGTGTATCTGACATTGGATTTTGTTCTGTGCTGATTGATCTCAATTAAATATATATCTGTTTGGCGGTGGAGAATTCATCCTCTTGCTTAACGCCCTTCTCTGAGACGTACGAGCTCAAAGGTTATATATCGATAGAAATCAGTCGCATGGAGTGAATTGCCTGTGTGGCATGCTAAGATGCAGTGATCAAGGATTCTGTTGAAAAGCAAAGTCTTGTGGTTGATGATCAAAGAACGGCCTACGTGGCATAGCTTTGTGTATAGCGTGGATTCGCGAGCCTCACACCCCGGTATGTACCAGAAACGGGAGAGGATCCATGGAGAACATGCATCTCTTTCTAGCTAGGGTGGTGTCAGTGACCTACCAGCCCTGACATTTATATTATTTTCACCTGTGTGGTTGTTGGAATGAGAGGCGCCTTGGATATGGAGTCATTTGGCTCATTTACGCCCCAAAGGGCGGGTAGACGTATTGTTCAGGGTTTTATTTTAATCCGCTACGTGTTGACCGACCCTGTGGCTCCTAAGGGCTCACCTATGTCTGGGTCCTGAGGCTCGGGCTAGAGAGTCTCGAATCGGTGAGGACTATCTTTTGCCTTGGTTCATAGATGGAAATCCAATTTCCCAATACGACATCATGCGGTTTTGATTGTAAATATATATTTAGCGACATGATATATGGTACCCATGCCGTCTATGATTGATACTTATGATTGAAATTATTTTATGAAACATATATGCACTGGTGATAATATCAAATGTTTTCGTTTTATATGTATTAAGCATATCTTGGTCGATATTAGGTAAAACTCTATCCTCTGGTTTGCATTGCATTGTGTGATGGGACATGAGTCTTATATCGGCTTCATTCTTTATAAAAGCATTGCGTTGTTTAATGATTTTTTATTTATTTCATGCACTGGCAATCACTGGAGTAAACCCGTTCCGCGAAAGTGGCGTAGCCCTATGATTTGCCTTGTTATTGTTGTATAAGCAGTTAAGTAGATTTCTCATACCAGTCCCACGACTGACTCGTAGTTTGTTTCACTTTGCAAACTCGGGTGCCCTCATTTCTACACGAGCAGCCGTGTATTCAGGTTTTAGCAGACTCAATCTGGACAGCTATGGAGCTGGAGCTGGACTTTATCATTTCTTCTGCTGTTTTCAGTCATCATTATGTATATTTTGTTTGTTCCGCTGTAGACATTTTATATTGAACTGAAACTATATTTTGTGCTAAGTATGATCCTGTATACTATGTAACTCTGATGATTATATTTATCCAGTGTATTTTCACGTCCATTATCTGTGTAATGATATATTTCTATTTTGCTATTATCTATTTTTTTATTATATTCCAAAGATTACCCTTGCCACCGTCGTACCGGGGTTTGGGGTCGTCACATTCCACCATCTCATCTTAGTTCAATAAACCAAGAAATTCAATCTTAATGACATTTGGGAACATCAAAAGCATTTTTAGCTCAATTTTTAATTTTTCACATGTTGTTTTGTTAGTCAAACGGGGTTTGACCATGGTCGGAATTCCATCTTAATATATTTTGGAATATGAAGCACCATTTATCTTTCTATTTCGTACCCATAAATGAGTTTTCAGAATTCATACAGTGCAATCTTGGATTTTCAAACTGATGCTGCACCTCAAGACATCGATGTTGCACCCAACAGATGTGGGTTGTTCCGCTACGCGTAAATTTGTATCCATATTGAGTAAGTAGAACTAAAACTAGTCAAAATGAAGCTCTCTCATAGATCTATAGGACTAACAGGTTCCACCCATCTCATCTTAGGTCAGTAGCATGTTTGTCAAACTGATTGCATTGTTAGTAACTCAAAATGGATACAAATTTATAAGTGGCGGAACAACCCACATCTGTTGGGTGCAACGTCGAAGTCTTGAGGTGCAACATCACTTTGAAAATCCAAGATTGCAATGTATGACTTTTGAAAACTCGTTTATGGGTACAAAATTGAAATATAACATAGTGCATCATATTTCTATTTTGGAATATGATGCACCATGTTATATTTCTATTTCATAGCCATAAACGAGTTTTCAAAAGTCATACAGTGCAATCTTGGATTTTCAAACTGAAGTTGCACCTCAAGACATCGATTTTGCACCCAAAAGACGTGGGATGTTCTACCACGCATAAATTTGTATCCATTTTGAGCTAGTAGAATCATAACCTACCAAAATGAAGCTCTCTCATGGATCTATAGGACTAACAGGTTCAACCATCTCATCTTAGTCCAGTAAACCAAGAAATTCAATCTTAATGATCTTTGGGAACATCGAAAGCTTTTTATGTCAATTTTTAATTTTTCGCATGTTGTTTTGTTGGTCAAAGGGGGTTTGACCATGGTTGGAATTCAATTTAATATATTTTGGAATATGATGCACCATGTTATATTTCTATTTCGTACCCATAAACGAGTTTTCAAAAGTCATACAGTGCAATCTTGGATTTTCAAACTGATGTTGCACCGAACAGACGTGGGTTGTTCCGCCACGCATAAATTTATGACTTTTGAGTTAGTAGAACCATAACCTATCAAAATATATTAAATCCAAGACTTCGATTACTGACCATAGATCTATAGGACTAACAGGTTACACCCATCTCATGTTAGTTCAGTAAACCAATAAATTCAATATTAATGACATTTGGGAACATCATAAGCTTTTTTAGCTTAATTTATCACATGTTGTTTTGTTTGTCAAATTGGGTTTGACCATGGTCGAAATTCGATTTAATATATTTTGAAATATGATGCACCATGTTATATTTCTATTTCATACCCATAAACGAGTTTTGAAAAGTCATGCAGTGCAATCTTGGATTTTCAAACTGATGTTGCACCTCAAGACATCGATGTTGCACCCAACAGACGTGGGATGTTCCGCCACGCATAAATTTGTATCCATTTTGCAATCACTAAGCTTAATGAAGCCCTCTCATACCCCTTTTTTATGCGTATAGGACTAATCATAATGTTACACCATAACTATGTTGTATGACCATGTTTAAAAATATATTCCAAAATGTAACCTGTTAGTCCGCCACGCATCTAATCTTAGTTTAGTAACCAAGAAATTAAACGAGTTTTAATATATTAAATTCTATGATTTAATATATTGATGTGTCTGACCATGGTCAACAAAACCATCACATGTCCTATAGAACCATAACCAGTCAAAATATTAACATGGTGTATCATATTCCAAAATTAAAAATGAAGCACTCTCATCAATCTATAGGACTAACAGGTTACACCCATCTCATCTTTATTCAGTAACCCAGAAATTAAATCTTAATGACATTTGGGAACATCGAAAGCTTTTTTAGCTCAAATTTTATTTTTTCACATGTTGTTCAAACGGGGTTTGATCATGGTCGGAATTCGATTTAATATATTTTGGAATATGATGCACCATGTCATATTTCTATTTCGTACCCATAAATGAGTTTTCAAAAGTCATACAGTGCAATCTTGGATTTTCAAACTGATGTTGCACCTCAAGACATCGATGCTGCACCCAACAGACGTGGGTTGATCCAAAGGTCAATCAAAAGCTTTTTTAGGCCATTAAGAGTTTTCAAAACAACATGAAATCCTTTGACGTGGGTTGTTCCAAAAGTGGTTTGACCATGGTCGGAATTCCGAACAAACGTGGTTTTGTTGAGATATCTTGAGGTGCACCGTATAACAAATCAAATATTATAACTGGTTTTGGAAATTCAATCATTTAGTAACTCAAAATGGATACAAATTTATGCGTGGCGGAACAACCCACGTCTGTTGGGTACAACATCGAAGTCTTGAGGTGCAAATGTCAATAAGATTTCTATAGGAACTCAAAATGACATTTGGGAACATCAAAAGCTTTTTTAGCTCAATTATTTTTTTCACATGTTGTTTGACTGGTTATGGTTCTACTAAGATGAGATGGTGGAACCTGTTAGTCCTATAGATCTATGAGAGAGCTTCGTTTTGACTGGTTATGGTTCTAAACTCAAAATGGATACAAATTTATGTGATTTTTTTTAGAAATATAACATGGTGCATCATATTCCAAAATATATTAAATCGAATTCCGACCATGGTCAAATGAGATGGGTGCAACATCGATGTTAGTAGGATGAAAAGCTTTCGATATTCTCAAAAATCATACAGTGTAATCTTGGATTTTCAAAAGTCATGCAGTGCAATCTTGGATTTTCAAACTGATGTTGCACCTCAAGACTTCGATGTTGCACCCAACAGACGTGGGATGTTCCGCCATGCATAAATTTGTATCCATTTTGAGTTAGTAGAACCATAACCAGTCAAAACAAAGGTCCCTCATAGATTTATAGGACAAACATGTTGTTGGAAATCATGTTAATAACATACTAACAGTCAAAGTGTAGGTTAAAGGGGGTTTGACCATGGTCCAAATTCGATTTAATATATTTTCGAATATGACGCATTATGTTATACTTCTATTTCATACCTATTCTGAAAGTAAGAAATGTAAAACATGCTGTCCTCAAGACTTTGATGTTGCACCCAGCAGACGTGGGTTGTTCCGCATGTTGTTAGAACATGGTGCATCATGTTAAGATGAGTTGGGATTCGATTTAATATATTTTGGAATATATTAATATGATAAATTTGTATCCATTTTGAGTTAGTAGAACCATAACCCATCAAAATGAAACTCTCTCATAGATCTATAGTACTAAAAGGTTACACCCATCTCATCTTAGTTCAGTAACAAGGAAATTCAATGTTAATGACATTTGGGAACATCGAAAGCTTTTTTAGCTCAATTTTTCACATGTTGTTTTGCTAGTCAAAGGGGGTTTGACCATGGTCGGAATTCGATTTAATATATTTTGGAATATGATACACCATGTTATATTTCTATTTCTTACTCATAAACGAGTTTTTAAAAGTCATACAGTGCAATCTTGGATTTTCAAACTGATATTGCTCCCCAAGACTTCAATGTTGCACCCAACAGACGTGGGATGTTCCCTCACACATAAATTTTTATCCATTTTGAGTTAGTAGAACCATAACCGGTCAAAATGAAGCTCTCTCATGGATCTATAGGACTAACAGTTTACACTCATCTCATCTTAGTTCAGTAAACGAAGAAATTCAATCTTAATGACATTTGGGAACATCGAAAGCTTTTTTAGCTCAATTTTCATTTTTTCACATGTTGTTTTGTTGGTCAAAGGGTGTTTGACCATGGTCGGAATTCGATTTAATATTTTTTGGAATATGATGCACCATGTTATATTTCTATTTCGTACGCATAAACGAGTTTTCAAAAGTCATACAGTGCAATCTTAGATTTTCAAACTGATGTTACACCTCAAGACTTCGATGTTGCACCCAACAGATATGGGATATTCCGCCACACATAAATTTGTATCCATTTTGAGTTAGTAGAACCATAAACTATCAAAATAAAGCTCTCTCGTAGATCTATAGGACTAAGAGGTTCCACCCATCTCATCTTAGTTCAGTAACCAAGAAATTCAATCTTAATGACATTTGGGAACATCGAAAGCTTTTTGGGGTCAATTTTTATTTTTTCACATGTTGTTTTTTTAGTCAAAGGGGTTTGACCATGGTCGGAATTCGATTTAATATATTGTGGAATATGATGCACCATGTTATATTTCTATTTCGTACCCATAAACGAGTTTTCAAAAGTCATACAGTGCAATCTTGGATTTTCAAACTGATGTTGCACCTCAAGACTTCGATGTTGCACCCAACATACGTGGGATGTTCCGCCGCACATAATTTTGTATCCATTTTAAGTTAGAAGAACCATAACCTATCAAAATGAAGCCCTCTCATAGATCTATAGGACTAACAGGTTACACCAATCTCATCTTAGTTCAGTAACCAAGAAATTCAATCTTAATGACATTTGGGAACATCAAAAGCTTTGTTAGCTTAATTTTTCACATGTTGTTTTGTTGGTCAAAGGGTGTTTGACCATGGTCGGAATTCGATTTAATATATTTTGAAATATGATGCACTATGTTATGTTTCTCCTTCGTACCCATAAACGAGTTTTCAAAAGTCATACAGTGCAATCTTGGATTTTCAAACTGATGTTGCACCTCAAGACTTCGATGTTGCACCCAACAGACGTGGGATGTTCCGCCACACATAAATTTGTATCCATTTTGAGTTAGTAGAACCATAACCTATCAAAATGAAGCTCTCTCCTGGATCTATAGGACTAACAAATTACATCCATCCCATCTTAGTTCAGTAAACCGCGAAATTCATTCTTAATGACATTTGGGAGCATCAAAATCTTTTTTAGCTCAAATATTAATTTTTCACATGTTGTTTTGTTAGTCAAAGGGGGTTTGACCATGGTCGGAATTCAATTTAATATATTTTGGAATATGATGCACCATGTTATATTTCTATTTCGTACCCATAAATGAGTTTTCAAAAGTCATACAGCGCAATCTTAGATTTTAAAACTAATGTTGCACCTCAAGACTTCGATGTTGCACCTAACAGATGTGGATTGTTACGCCATGCATAAATTTGTATCCATTTTGAGTTAGTAGAACCATAACCAGTCAAAATGATGCTCTCTCATGGATTTATAGGACTAACAGGTTCCACCATCTCATCTTAGTTCAGTAACCAAGAAATTCAATCTTAATGACATTTGGAACATCAAAAGCTTTTTTAGGTCAATTTTTAATTTTTGACATGTTGTTTTGTTAGTCAAAGGGGGTTTGACCATGGTCGAAATTCGATTTAAAATATTTTGGAATATGATGCACCATGTTATATTTCTATTTCGTACCCATAAACGAGTTTTCAAAAGTCATACAGTGCAATCGTGGATTTTCAAACTGATGTTGCACCTCAAGACTTCGATGTTGCACCCAACAGACGTGGGATGTTCCGCCACACATAAATTTGTATCCATTTTGAGTTAGTAGAACCATGACCAGTCAAAATGAAGCTCTCTCATAGATCTATAGGACTAACAGGTTACAACCATCTCATCTTAGTTCAGTAAACCAAGAAATTCAATCTTATTGACTTTTGGGAACATCGAAAGCTTGTTTAGCTCAATTTTTCACATGTTGTTTTGTTGGTCAAAGGGGGTTTGACCATGGTCGGAATTCAATTTAATATATTTTGGAATATGATGCACTATGTTATATTTCTATTTCGTACCCATAAACGAGTTTACAAAAGTCATAAAGTGCAATCTTGGATTTTCAAACTTATGTTGCACCTCAAGACTTCGTTGTTGCACCCAACAGACGTGGGTTGTTCCGCCAGGCATAAATTTGTATCCATTTTGAGTTTGTAGAACCATAACCAGTCAAAATGAAATTCTCTCATAGATCTATAGGACTAACAGGTTACACCCATATCATCTTAGTTCAGTAACCAAGAAATTCAATTTCAATGACATTTGGGAACATCGAAAGCTTTTTTAGCTCAAATTTTAATTTTCACATGTTGTTTTGTTGGTCAAAGGGGGTTTGACCATGGTCGGAATTCGATTTAATATATTTTGGAATATGATGCACCATGTTATATTTCTATTTCGTACCCATAAACGAGTTTTCAAAACTCATACAGTGCAATCTTGGATTTTCGAACTGATGTTGCACCTCAAGACTTCGATGTTGCACCCAACAGACGTGGGTTGTTCCATCACTTATAAATTTGCATCCATTTTGAGTTAGTAGAACCATAACCAGTCAAAATGAAGCTCTCTCATAGATCTATAGGACTAACAGGTTACACCAATCTCATCTTAGTTCAGTAAAACAAGAAATTCAATCTTAATGACATTTGGGAACATCAAAAGGTTTTTAAGCTTAATTTTTCACATGTTGTTTTGTTAGTCAAAGGGGGTTTGGCCTTGGTCCGAATTCGATTTAATATATTTTGAAGTATGATGCACCATGTTAAATTTCTATTTTGTTCCCAGAAACGAGTTTTCAAAAGTCATACAGTGCAATCTTGGATTTTCAAACTGATGTTGCACCTCAAGACTTCGATGTTGCACCCAACAGACGGGGGATGTTCCGCCACACATAAATTTGTATCCATTTTGAGTTAGCAGAACCATAACCTATCAAAATGAAGCTCTCTCATAGATCTATAGAACTAGCAGGTTACGCCCATCTCATCGTAGTTCAGTAACCAAGAAATTCAATCTTAATGACATTTGGGAACATCAAAAGCTTTTTTAGCTCAATTTTTAATTTTTCACATGTTGTTTTGTTAGTCAAAGGGGGTTTGACCATGGTCGAAATTCGATTTAATATATTTTGGAATATGATACACCATGTTATATTTCTATTTCGTACCCATAAACGAGTTTTCAAAAGTCGTACAGTGAAATCATGGATTTTCAAACTGATGTTGCACCTCAAGAATTCGATGTTGCACCTAACAGACGTGGGATGTTCCGCCACACCTAAATTTGTACCCATTTTGAGTTAGTACAAGCATAACCTATCAAAATGAAGCTCTCTCATAGATCTATAGGACTAACAGATTACACCCATCTCATCTTAGTTCAGTAAAAACAAGAAATTCAATCTTAATGACATTTGGGAACATCAAAAGTTTTTTTAGCTTAATTTCTCACATGTTGTTTTGTTGGTCAAAGGGGGTTTGACCTTGGTCGGAATTCGATTTAATATATTTTGAAGTATGATGCACGATGTTATATTTCTATTTCGTACCGATAAACGAGTTTTCAAAAGTCATACAGTGCAATCTTGGATTTTCTAACTGATGTTGCACCTCAAGACTTCGATGTTGCACCCAACAGACGTGGGATGTTCCGCCACACATAAATTTGTATCCATTTTGAGTTTGCCGAACCATAACCTATCAAAATGAAGCTCTCTCATAGATCTATAGATCTAATAGGTTACACCCATCTCATCATAGTTTAGTAACCAAGAAATTCAATCTTAATGACATTTGGGAACATCAAAAGCTTTTTTGCTCAATTTTTAATTTTTCACATGTTGTTTTGTTGGTCAAAGGGGGTTTGACCATGGTCGGAATTCGATTTAATATATTTTGGAAACACCATGTTATATTTCTATTTCGTACCCATAAACGAGTTTTCAAAAGTCGTACAGTGCAATCTTGGATTTTCAAACTGATGTTGCACCTCAAGACTTCGATGTTGCACCTAATAGACGTGGGATGTTCCGCCACACCTAAATTTGTGTCCATTTTGAGTTAGTAGAACCATAACCAATCAAAATGAAGCTCTCTCATAGATCTATAGGACTAACAGGTTGCACCCATCTCATCTTAGTTCAGTAAACCAAGAAATTCAATCTTAATGACACTTGGGAACATCAATAACTTTTTTAGCTCAATTTTTAATTTTTCACATGTTGTTTTGTTGGTCAAAGGGGGTTTGACCATGGTCGGAATTCGATTTAATATAGTTTGAAGTATGATGCACCATGTTATATTTCTATTTTGTAGCCATAAATGAGTTTTCAAAAGTCATATAGTGCAATCTTGGATTTTCAAACTGATGTTGCACCTCAAGACTTCGATGTTGCACCCAACAGACGTGGGATGTACCGCCACACATAAATTTGTATCCATTTTGAGTTAATAGAGCCATAACCTATCAAAATGAAGCTCTCTCATAGATTTATAGGACTAACACGTTACTCCCATCTCATCTTTGTTCAGTTACCAAGAAATTCAATCTTAATGACATTGGGGAATATTGAAAGCTTTTTTAGCTCAATTTTTAATTTTTCACATGTTGTTTTGTTGGTGAAAGGGGGTTTGACAATGGTCGAAATTCGATTTAATATATTTTGGAATATGATGCACCATGTTATATTTCTATTTCGTATCCATAAACTAGTTTTCAAAAGTCATACATGGCAATCTTGGATTTTGAAATTGATGTTGCACCTCAAGACTTCGTTGTTGCACCCAACAGATGTGGGTTGTTCCGCCACGCATAAATTTGTATCCATTTTGAGTTCGTAGAACCATAACCTATCAAAATGAAGCTCTCTCATAGATCTATAGGACAAACAGGTTACACCCATCTCATCTTAGTTCAGTAACCAAGAAATTCAATCTTAATGACATTTCGGAACATCAAAAGCTTTTTTAGCTCAATTTTTAATTTTTCACATGTTGTTTTGTTGGTCAAAGGGGGTTTGACCATGGTCGGAATTCGATTTAATATATTTTGAAGTATGATGCACCATGTTATATTTATATTTCGTACCCATAAACGAGTTTTCAAAAGACATACAGTGCAATCTTGGATTTTCAAACTGATGTTGCACCTCAAGACTTCGATGTTGCACCCAACAGACGTGGGATGTTCCACCACGCATAAATTTGTATCCGTTTTGAGTTAGTAGAACCAAAACAAGTCAAAATGAAGCTCCCTCATAGATTTATAGGACTAACAGATTACACCCATCTCATCTTAGTTCAGTAACCAAGAAATTCAATCTTAATGACATTTGGGAACATCGAAAGCTTTTTTAACTCAATTTTTAATTTTTCACATGTTGTTTTGTTAGTCAAATGGGGTTTGACCATGGTCGGAATTCGATTTAATATATTTTGGAATATTATGCACCATGTTATATGTCTATTTTGTACCCATAAACGAGTTTTCAAAAGTCATACATGACAATCTTGGATTTTCAAAGTGATGTTGCACCTCAAGACTTCGATATTTCACATAACAGACGTGGGATGTTCCACCACACATAAATTTGTATCCATTTTGAGTTAGTAGAACCATAACCAGTCAAAATGAAGCTCTCTCATAGATCTATAGGACTAACAGGTTATGCCCATCTCATCTTAGTTCAATAAACCAAGAAATTCAATCTTAATGACATTTGGGAACATCAAAAGCATTCTTAGCTCAATTTTTAATTTTTCACATGTTGTTTTGTTAGTCAAAGGGGGTTTGACCATGGTCGGAGTTCGATTTAATATATTTTGAAGTATGATGCACCACGTTATATTTCTATTTCGTACCTATAAACGAGTTTTCAAAAGTCATACAGTGCAATCTTGGATTTTCAAACTGATGTAGCACCTCAAGACTTCGATGTTGCACCCAACAGACGTGGGATGTTCCGCCACACATAAATTTGTATCCATTTTGAGTTAGTAGAACCAAAAC
Source organism: Allium sativum (assembly GCA_030737875.1). Taxonomy (NCBI): domain Eukaryota; kingdom Viridiplantae; phylum Streptophyta; class Magnoliopsida; order Asparagales; family Amaryllidaceae; genus Allium; species Allium sativum. The sequence continues at coordinate 884,797,721 of CM060919.1, read as the reverse complement.
CTGTCAAAATGAAGCTCTCTCATAGATCTATAGGACTAACAGGTGTGGGAGTAACAGGTTACACCCATCTCATCTTAGTTCAGTAACCAGGAAATTCAATCTTAATGACATTTGGGAACATCGAAAACTTTTTTAGCTCAATTTTTAATTTTTCACATGTTGTTTTGTAGGTCAAAGTGGGTTTGACCACGGTCGGAATCCGATTTAATATATTTTGAAGTATGATGCACCATGTTATATTTCTATTTCGTACCCATAAACGAGTTTTCAAAAGTCATACATTCCAATCTTGGATTTTCAAACTGATGTTGCACCTCAAGACTTCGATGTTGCACCCAACAGACATGGGTTGTTCCGCCACGCATAAATTTGTATCCATTTTGAGTTAGTAGAACCAAAACCTGTCAAAATGAAGCTCTCTCATAGATCTATAGGACCAACAGGTTACACCCATCTCATGTTAGATCAGTATCCAAGAAATTCAATCTTTATGACATTTGGGAACATCGAAAGCATTTTTAGTTCAATTTCTAATTTTTCACATGTTGTTTTGTTGGTCAAAGGGGGTTTGACCATGGTTGGAATTCAATTTAATATATTTTGGAATATGATGCACCATGTTATATTTCTATTTCGTACCCATAAACGAGTTTTCAATAGTCATACATTGCAATCTGGGATTTTCAAACTGATGTTGCACCTCAAGACTTCGATGTTGCACCGAACTAACGTGTGTTGTTCTGCCACGCATAAATTTATATCCATTTTGAGTTAGTAGAACAAAAACCAGTCAAAATGAAGCTCTCTCATAGATCTATAGGACTTACAGGTTACATCCATCTCATCTTAGTTCAGTAACCAAGAAATTCAATCTTAATGACATTTGGGACCATCGAAAGCTTTTTTAGCTCAATTTTTAATTTTTCACATGTTGTTTTGTTGGTCAAAGGCGGTTTGACTATGGTCGGAATTCGATTTAATCTTTTTTGGAATATGATACACCATGTTATATTTCTATTTCGTACCCATAAACGAGTTTTCAAAATTCATACATTGCAATCTTGGATTTTCAAATTGATGTTGCACCTCATGACTTCGATGTTGCACCCAATAGATGTGGGTTGTTATGCCACACATAAATTTATATCCATTTTGCGTTAGTAGAACCAATACTAGTCAAAATGTAGCTCTCTCATAGATAATTAGGACTAACAGGTTACACCCATCTCATCTTAGTTCAGTAACCAAGAAATTCAATCTTAATGACATCTGCGAACATAGAAACTTTTTTAGCTTAATTTTTAATTTTTCACATGTTGTTTTGTTAGTCAAATGGGGTTTGACCATGGTTGGAATTCAATTTAATATATTTTGCAATATTATGCACCATGTTATATTTCTATTTCGTACGCATGAACGAGTTTTCAAAAGTCATACATTGCATTCTTGGATTTTCAAATTGATGTTGCACCCCAAGACTTTGACGTTGCACCCAACAGACATGGTTTGTTCCGCAACGCATAAATTTGTATCCATTTTGAGTTAGTAGAACCGTAACCTATCATAATGAAGCTCTCTCATAGATCCATAGGACTAACAGGTTACTCCCATCTCATCTTAGTTTACTAACCAAGAAATTCAATTTTAATGGCATTTGGGAACATCAAAAGCTTTTTTAGCTCAAATTTTAATTTTTCACATGTTGTTTTGTTGGTTAAAGGGGGTTTGACCATGGTCGCAATTCTATTTCGTACCCATAAATGAGTTTTCAAAAGTCATACAGTGCAATCTTGGATTTTCAAACTGATGTTGCACCTCAAGACTTCGATGTTGCTCCCAACAGACGTGGGTTGTTCCTCCACGCATAAATTTGTATCCATTTTGAGTTACAATAACCATAACCAGTCAAAACAAAGCTCTCTAATAGATCTATAGAACTAGCAGGTTCGACCCATCTCATCTTAGTTGAGTAAACTAAGAAATTCAATCTTAATGACATTTTGGAACATCGAAAGCTTTTTTAAGTCAATTTTTAATTTTTCACATGTTGTTTTGTTAGTCAAATGGGGTTTGACCATGGTCGTAATTCGACTTAAAATATTTTGGAATATGATGCACCATGTTATATTTCTATTTCGTACCCATAAACGAGTTTTCAAAAGTTAAACAGTGCAATCTTTGATTTTCAAACTGATGTTGCACCTCAAGACTTCGATGTTGCACCCAACAAACGTGGGATGATCCGCCACACATAAATTTGTATCCATTTTGAGTTAGTAGAACCATAACCTATCAAAATGAAGCTCTCTCATAGATCTATAGGACTAACAGGTTACACCCATCTCATCTTAGTTCAGTAAACCAAGAAAATCGATCTTAATGACTTTTGGAACATCGAAAGCTTTTTTAGCTCAATTTTTCACATGTTGTTTTGTTGGTCAAAGGGTGTTTGACCATGGTTGGAATTTGATTTAATATATTTTGGAATATGATGCACCATGTTATATTTCTATTCTCTACCCATAAACAAGTTTTCAAAAGTCATACAGTGCAATCTTAGATTTTCAAACTGATGTTGCACCTCAAGACTCCGATGTTGCACCCAACAGACGTGGGTTGTTCCGCCATGCATAAATTTGTATCCATTTTGAATTAATAGAACCATAACCAGTCAAAATGAAGCTCTCTCATAGATCTATAGGACTAACAGGTTACACCCATCTCATCTTAGTTCAGTAACCAATAAATTCAATCTTAATGACATTTGGGAACATCGAAAGCTTTTTTAGCTCAATTTTTATTTTTTCACAAGTGGTTTTGTTGGTCAAAGGGGGTTTGACCATGGTCGGAATTCGATTTACAATATTTTGAAGTATGATGCACCATGTTATATTTCTATTTCGTACCCATAAACGAGTTTTCAAAAGTGATACAGTGCAATCTTTGATTTTCAAACTGATGTTGCACCTCAAGACTTCGATGTTGCGCCCAGCAGACATGGGATCTCCCGCCACACATAAATTTTATCCATTTTGAGGTAGTAGAACCATAACCTGTCAAAATGAAGCTCTCTCATAGATCTATAGGACTAACAGGTTACACCCATCTCATCTTAGTTCAATAAACCAAGAAATTCAATCTTAATGACTTTTGGGAACATCGAAAGCTATTTAAGCTCAATTTTTCACATGTTGTTTTGTTGGTCAAAGGGGGTTTGACCATGGTCGGAATTATATATAATATATTTTGGAATATGATGCACCATGTTATATTTCTATTTCGTACCCATAAACAAGTGTTCAAAAGTCATACAGTGCAATCTTGGATTTTCAAACCGATGTTGCACCTCAAGACTTCGATGTTGCACCCAACAGACGTGGGTTGTTCCGCCATGCATAAATTTGTATCCATTTTGAGTTAGTAGAACCATAACCAGTCAAAATCAAGCGCTCTCACAGATCTATAGGACAAACAGGTTACACCCATCTCATCTTAGTTCAGTAACCAAGAAATTCAATCTTAATGACATTTAGGAACATCGAAAGCTTTTTTAGCTCAATTTTTAATTTTTCACATGTGGTTTTGTTGGTCAAAGGGGGTTTGACCATGGTCGGAATTCGATTTAATATATTTTGGAATATGATGCACCATGTTATATTTCTATTTCGTACCAATAAACGAGTTTCCAAAAGTCATACAGTGCAATCTTGGATTTTCGAACCGATGTTGCACCTCAAGACTTCGAGGTTGCACCGAACAGACGTGGATTGTCCCGCCACTTATAAATTTGTATCCATTTTGAGTTACTAGAACCATAATCTGTCAAAATGAAGCTCTCTCATAGATCTATAGGACTAACAGGTTACACCCATCTCATCTTAGTTCCGTAAACCAAGAAATTCAATCTTAATGACATTTGGGAACATCAAATGCTTTGTTAGCTTCGTTTTTCACATGTTGTTTTGTTGGTCAAATAGGGTTTGACCATGGTCGGAATTCGATTTAATATATTTTGAAGTATTATGCACCATGTTATATTTCTATTTCGTACCCATAAACGAGTTTTCAAAAGTCATACAGTGCAATCTTGGATTTTCAAATTGATGTTGCACCTCAAGACTTCGATGTCGCACCCAACAGACGTGGGATGTTCTGCCACACATAAATTTGTATCCATTTTGAGTTAGTAGAACCATAACCTGTCAAAATGAAGCTCTCTCATAGATCTATAGGACTAATAGTTTACACCCATCTCATCTTTGTTCAGTAACCAAGAAATTCAATCTTAATGACATTTGGGAACTTCGAAAGCTTTTTTAGCTCAATTTTTAATTTTTTATATGTCCTTTTGTTAGTCAAAGGGGGTTTGACCATGGTCGGAATTCGATTTAATATATTTTGGAATATGATACACCATGTTATATTTCTATTTTGTACCCATAAACGAGTTTTCAAAAGTCATACAGTGCAATCTTGGATTTTCAAACTGATGTTGCACCTCAAGACTTCGATGTCGCACCCAACAGACGTGGGATGTTCCTCCACACATAAATTTGTATCCATTTTGAGTTAGTAGAACCATAATTTATCAAAATGAAGCTCTATCATAGATCTATAGGACTAACAGGTTACACCCATCTCATCTTAGTTCAGTGACCAAGAAATTCAATCTTAATGACATTTGGGAACATCGAAAGCTTTTTAGCTCAATTTTTTATTTTTCAAACGTTGTTTGTTAGTCAAAGGGGGTCTGACCATGGTCGGAATTCGATTTAATATATTTTGGAATATGATACACCATGTTATATTTCTATTTCGTACCCATAAACGAGTTTTCAAAAGTCATGCAGTGCAATCTTGGATTTTCAAACTGATGTTGCACCTCAAGACTTCGATGTTGCACCCAACAGACGTGGGATGTCCCGCCACACATAAATTTGTATCCATTTTGAGTTAGTAGAACCATAACCTATCAAAATGAAGCTCTCTCATAGATCTATAAGACTAACAGGTTACACCCCTCTCATCTTAGTTCATTAAACCAAGAAATTCAATCTTAATGACATTTGGGAACATCGATAGCATTTTTAGCTCAATTTTAATTTTTTCACATGTTGTTTTGTTGGTCAAAGGGTTTGACCATGGTCGGAATTCGATTTAATATATTTTGAAGTATGATACACCAAGTTATATATCTATTTCGTACCCATAAACGAGTTTTCAAACGTCATACAATGCAATCTTGGATTTTCAAACTGATGTTGCACCTCAAGACTTCGATGTTACACCAAACAGACGTGGGATGTTCCGCCACACATAAATTTGTATCCATTTTGAGTTAATAGAACCATATCCTATCAAAATGAAGCTCTCTCATAGATCTATAGGACTAACAGGTTACACCCATCTCATCTTAATTTTGTAACCAAGAAATTCATTCTTAATGACATTTGGGAACATCGAAAGCTTTTTTAGCTCAATTTTTAATTTTTCACATGTTGTTTTGTTGGTCAAAGGGGGTTTGACCATGGTCGGAATTCTATTTAATATATTTTGGAATATGATGCACCATGTTATATTTCTATCTCGTACCCATAAACGAGTTTTCAAAAGTCATACATTGCAATCTTGGATTTTCAAATTGATGTTGCACCTCAAGACTTCTATGTTGCACCCAACAGACGTGGGTTGTTCCGCCACGTTTAAATTTGTATCCATTACATGTTAGTAGAACCAAAACCAGTCAAAATGAAGCTCTCCCATAGATCTATAGGACTAACAGGTTACACCCATCTCATCTTTGTTCAGTAACCAAGAAATTCAATCTTAATGACATTTGGGAGCATCGAAAGCTTTTTTAGCTCAATTTTCAATTTTTCACATGTTGTTTTTTTTGCCAAAGGGGGTTTGACCATGGTCGGAATTCGATTTAATATATTTTGGAATATGATACACCATGTTATATTTCTATTTCGTACCCATAAACGAGTTTTCAAAAGTTATACATTGCAATCTTGCATTTTCAAATTGATGTTGCACCTCTAGACTTCGATGTTGCACCCAACAGATGTGGGTTGTTCCGCCACGCATAAATTTGTATCCATTTTGAGTTATTAGTACCAAAACCAGTAAAAATGAATCTGTCTCATAGATCTATAGGACTAACAGGTTACACCCATCTCATCTTACTTCAGTAACCAAGAAATTAAATCTAAATGACATTTGGGAACATCGAAACTTTTTTAGCTCAATTTTTAATTTTTCACAAGTTGTTTTGTCAGTCAAAGGGGGTTTGACCATGGTCGGAATTCGATTTAATATATTTTGGAATATTATGCACCATGTTATATTTCTATTTCGTATCCATAAATGAGTTTTCAATAGTCATACATTGTAATCTTGGATTTTCAAGTCGATGTTGCTCCTCAAGACTTCTATGTTGCACCCAACAGACGTGGGTTGTTCCGTCACGCATAAAGTTGTATCCATTTTGAGTTAGTAGAACCGTAACCTACCATAATGACTGCTTTCTCATAGATCTATAGGACTAACCAGTTACACCCATCTCATCTTAGTACAATAACCAAGAAATTCAATCTTAATGACAATTGGGAACATCAAAAACTTTTTTAGCTCAATTTTTAATTTTTTACAAATTGTTTTGTTGGTCAAAACGGGTTTGACCATGGTCGGAATTCGATTTAATATATTTTGGAGTATGATGCACCATGTTATATTTCAATTTCCTACCCATAAACGAGTTTTCAATTTCCTACCCATAAACGAGATTTTAAAACTGATGTTGCACCTCAAGACTTCGATGTTGCACCTAACAGGCGTGGGTTGTTCTGCCATGTATAAATTTGTATCCATTTTGAGTTAGTAGAACCATAACCAGTCAAAATGAAGCTCACTCATGGATTTATAGGACTAACAGGTTCCACCATCTCATCTTAGTTTAGTAACCAAGAAATTCAATCTTAATGATATTTGGGAACATCAAAAGTTTTTTTTAGGTCAATTTTTATTTTTTCAAGTGTTGTTTTTTAGTCAAAGGGGGTTTGACCATTGTTGGAATTCGATTTACAATATTTTGGAATATTATGCACCATATTATATTTCGATTTCGTACCCATAAACGAGTTTTCAAAAGTCGTACAGTGCAATCTTGGATTTTCAAACTGATGTTGCACCTCGAGACTTCGATGTTGCACCCAATAGACGTGGAATGTTCCGCCACACATAAATTTGTATCCATTTTGAGTTAGTAGAACCATAATCTATCAAAATGAAGCTCTCTAATAGATCTATAGGACTAACAGGTTACACCCATCTCATCTTAGTTCAGTAAACCAAGAAATTCAATCTTAATGACTTTTGGGAACATCGGAAGCTTTTCTAGCTCAATTTTTCACATGTTGTTTTGTGTGCCAAAGGTGGTTTGACCATGGTCGGAATTCAATTTAATATATTTTGGAGCATGATGCACCATGTTATATTTCTATTTCGTACCCATAAAAAATTTTCAAAAGTCATACAGTGCAATCTTGGATTTTCAAACTGATATTGCACCTCAATACTTCGATGTTGCTCCCAACATACGTGGGTTGTTCCGCCATGCATAAATTTGTATCCATTTTGAGTTAGTAGAACCATAACCAGTCAAAATCAAGCGCTCTCACAGATCTATAGGACAAACAGGTTACACCCATCTCATCTTAGTTCAGTAACCAAGAAATTCAATGTTAATGACATTTAGGAACATCGAAAGCTTTTTAAGCTCAATTTTTAATTTTTCACATGTGGTTTTGTATGTCAAAGGGGGTTTGACCATGGTCGGAATTCGAGTTAATATATTTTGGAATATGATGCACCATGTTATATTTCTATTTCGTACTCATAAACGAGTTTCCAAAAGTCATACAGTGCAATCTTGGATTTTCGAACTGATGTTGCGCCTCAAGACTTCGATGTTGCACCCAACAGACGTGGGTTGTTCTGCCACTTATAAATTTGAATCCATTTTGAGTTACTAGAACCATAACTAGTCAAAATGCAGCTCTCATATAGATTCATAGGACTTACAGGTTACACCCATCTCATCTTAGTTCAGTAAACCAAGAATTTCAATCGCAATGACATTTGGGAACATCAAAAGCTTTTTTAGCTTAATTTTTCACTTGTTGTTTTGTTGGTCAAATGGGGTTTGACCATGGTCGGAATTCGGTTTAATATATTTTGATGCATGATGCAGTATGTAATATTTATATTTCGTACCCATAAACGAGTTTACATTAGTCATGCAGTGCAATCTTGAATTTTCAAACTGATGTTGCACCTCAAGACTTCGATGTTGCACCCAACAGATGTTGGATTTTCCGCCATACATAAATTTGTATCCATTTTGAGTTAGTAGAACCATAACCTATCAAAATGAAGCTCTCTCATAGATCTATAGAACTAACGAGTTACACCCATTTCATCTTAGTTCAGTAACCAAGAAATTCAATCTTAATGACATTTGGGAACATCGAAAGCTTTTTTTGCTCAATTTTTTATTTTTCACATGTTGTTTTGTTTGTCAAAGGGGGTTTGACCATGGTCGGAATTCGATTTAATATATTTTTGAATATGATACACCATGTTATATTTCCATTTCGTACCCATAAACGAGTTTTCAAAAGTCATACAGTGCAATCTTGGATTTTCAAACTGATGTTGCACCTCAAGACTACGATGTTGCACCTAACAGACGTGGGATGTTCCGCCACACATAAATTTGTATCCAATTTGAGTTAGTAGAATCATTACCTATCAAAATAAAGCTCTCTCATAGATCTATAGGACTAACAGGTTACACCCATCTCATCTTAGTTCAGTAAACCAAGAAATTCAATCTTAATGACATTTGGGAACATCGAAAGCTTTTTTAGCTCAATTTTAAATTTTTCACATGTTGTTTTGTTGGTCAAAGGGGGTTTGACCATGGTCGGAATTTGATTTAATATATTTTGAAGTATCATGCCCCACTTTATATTTCTATTTCGTACCCATAAACGAGTTTTCAAAAGTCATACAGTGCAATCTTGGATTTTCATACTGATGTTGCACCTCAAGACTTCGATGTTGCACCCAACAGACGTGGGATGTTCCACCGCACATAAATTTGTATCATTTTGAGTTAGTAGAACGATAACCTATCAAAATGAAGCTCTCTCATAGATCTATAGGACTAATAGGTTACACCCATCTCATCTTAGTCCAGTAACCAAGAAATTCAATCTTAATGACATTTGGGAACATCGAAAGCTTTTTTAGCTCAATTTTTAATTTTTCACATGTTGTTTTGTTGGCTAAAGGGGGTTCAACCATGGTCGGAATTCGATTTAATATATATTGGAATATTATGCACCATGTTATATTTCTATTTCATACCCATAAACGAGTTTTCAAAAGTCATACATTGCAATCTTGAATTTTCATACTGATGTTGCACCTCAAGACTTCGATGTTGCACCCCACAGACATGGGTTGTTCCGCCACGCATAAATTTGTATCCATTTTGAGTTAGTAGAACCAAAACCAATCAAAATGAAGCCCTCTCATAGATCTATAGGACTAACAGGTTACACCCATCTCATCTTAGTTCAGTGACCAAGAAATTCAATTTTAATGACATTTGGGAACATCGAAAGCTTTTTTAGCTCAATTTTTAATTTTTCACATTTTGTTTTGTTGGTCAAGGGGGGTTTGACCATGGTCGGAATTCGGTTTAATATATTTTGGAATATGATACACCATGTTATATTTCTATTTTGTACCCATAAACGAGTTTTCAAAAGTTATACATTGCAATCTTGGATATTTAAATTGATGTTGCACCTCAAGACTTCGATGTGGCACCCAACAGATGTGGGTTGTTCCGCCATGCATAAATTTGTATCCATTTTGAGTTAGTAGAACCAAAACCAGTCAAAATGAAGCTCTCTCCTAGATCTATAGGACTAATAGGTTACACCTATCTCAACTTAGTTCAGTAACCAAGAAATTCAATCTTAATGACATTTGGGAACATCGAAACTTTTTTAGCTCAATTTTTAATTTTTCACATGTTGTTTTGTTGGTCAAAGGGGGTTTAACCATGGACGAAATTCGATTTAATATGTTTTGGAATATTATGCACCATGTTATATTTCTATTTCGTACCCATAAACGAGTTTTCAAAAGTCATACATTGCAATCTTGGATTTTCAAATTGATGTTGCACCTCAAGACTTCGATGTTGCACCCAACAGACGTGAGTTGTTCCGCCATGTATAAATTTGTATCCAAATTGAGTTAGTAGAACCGTAACCTATCGTAATGAAGCTCTCTCATAGATCTATAGGACTAATAGGTTACACCCATCTCATCTTAGTTCAGTAACCAAGAAATTCAATCTTAATGACATTTGGGAACATAAAAAGCCTTTTTAGCTCAATTTTTTATTTTTCACACATTGTTTTGTCGGTCAAAGGGGGTTTGACCATGGTCGGAATTCGATTTAATATATTTTGGAATATGATGCACCATGTTATATTTCTATTTCGTACGCATAAACGAGTTTTTAAAAGGTCATACAGTGCAATCTTCGATTTTCAAACTGATGTTGCACCTCAAGACTTCGATGTTGCACCCAATAGACATGGGTTGTTCCGCCACGCATAAATTTGAATCCATTTTGAGTTACTAGAACCATAACCAGTCAAAACAAAGCTCTCTCATAGATATATAGGACTAACAGGTTCCACCCATCTCATCTTAGTTCGGTAAACCAAGAAATTCAATCTTAATGACATTTGGGAACATCGAAAGCTTTTTTAGCTCAATTTTTAATTTTTTACATGATGTTTTGTTGGTCAAAGGGGGTTTGACCATGGTCGGAATCGATTTAATATATTTTGAAGCATGATGCACCATGTTATATTTCTATTTCGTACCCATAAACGAGTTTTCAAAAGTCATACAGTGAAATCTTCGATTTTCAAACTGATGTTACACCTCAAGACTTCGATGTTGCACCCAACAGACGTGGGATGTTCCACCACACATATATTCGTATCCGTTTTGAGTTAGTAAAACCATAACCTATCAAAATGAAGCTCTCTCATAGATCTATAGGACTAACAGGTTACACCCATTTCATCTTAGTTCAGTAACCGAGAAATTCAATTTTAATGACATTTGGGAACATTGAAAGCTTTTTTAGCTTAATTTTTAATTTTCCACATGTTGTTTTGTTGGTCAAAGGGGGTTTGACAATGGTCGGAATTCGATTTAATATATTTTGGAATATGACGCACCATGTTATATTTCTATTTCGTACCCATAAACGAGTTTTCAAAAGACATACATTGCAATCTTGGATTTTCAAGCCGATGTTGCACCTCAAGACTTCGATGTTGCACCCAACAGACGTGGGTTGTTCTACCACGCATAAATTTGTATCCATTTTGAGTTAGTAGAACCAAAACCAATCAAAATGAAGCTCTCTCATAGATCTATAGGACTAATAGGTTACACCCATGTAACACCCCACCTCCGCTAGGGTCACTCACGAAGGGAATGCACTAGTTTTGGAGAAGCGTTATCGCGGTAAACCATCATAGAAATATTATAAGACAGAACATAAGTAAAACAGCTGAAGGATCAAAAGACAAATTTCATTACTTCCATAATAGTCAAAGCCTTTTTCAACATAAGTACCAAATAACCAAAGTCATTATTTTCCATTACAACTTATTCTGTCTTACATAAATAAAGAAGCTTAAAACTTAAAACAACAAAAGTAGCTTAAATCCACAAAGTTAGCAAAAATGCAGCCATAGCATAGCTCAAGATCAAACCGTACATGAGCTGAACTGAATGTAAGAGAAATCCAAGCTAGGTGCTAGAGTTTCCTCCCTGAGGACCTGGGGGAAGAAACGAAAGAAAACGAGGCGAAATAAAACGGGTCAGTCATAAAGACTGGTAAGTCCTATTGACTTTCAGTATAAAAACAGGCAAAGGTAACATGACATGTATAAACTGAAAGTAAACATAAGTATGATGTTAAGATGGGGAAAGATAGATTAAGATAAGATGATAAATTAAGTATAACTCAAGTATATCATCGCATTTTCAAGATTCACTGCACCAACTGTAATAGTATCCTAAACCCATGTCATAAATTACTCGTGAAATGATCCCTTGGCCCAATATCATGAAATGACCCATTTCGGGGTCCTACGGAACGATCCATTAATCGATCGGCTCCCTACAAGTTCTAGCTCGTCGTGTGTCTGTGTCATACGACCCTATCATGAATGTAGTCACCTGTGCTAGGTCCACCATAGGGTGTATCAAGCCCTAGGGTGCCAACCACCGACACGAATCAAGCACGCACAGTGTAAACCTACAGGTGCCCAATGCCTGCTTTTTCAACTCCGGACTATGTGCACGACCATAGTCCGCCTGAACCTATAATGGCGCACCAACTCAGCCGTCGTTCTGGTCACTTACAATCAGCCCAGTAATCGTGCCCTACCCTGCCTAGTTCCAGGGTACCCTGATACATCTAGTGGGTTAGTGCTGAAATGGACCGCGTAACTAGGGTTTTCGTTCAATAGGTTAAGTGTTGTCATTTAAATTCGTGACTTAACCCGCCTACGTGTCATGTCCAATTTGACTAAGTGTTATCGTTCAGGTTCATGACTTAGCCCTACGAATCATGTATCAAGTTGGTTAAGTTTTGTCTTTTATGTTCATGACATAACCCTATCATGTGGCATTAATTCATTAATGCACCCCAACCTCTCACATCAGACTAGTTGTTGTGGTCACTAGATTCGCCGGGCGGTTCCGGGAAGATTTACACCACAACATAATCTAACCTCGGGTTTTAAGTGCGATATGACCAACTACCTACACTGGATCCTATTGTTTGCAGTCACTGGATTCGCCGGGCGGTTCCGGGCAGATTTACACTGCAAACTAAACCCAACCTCGAGTAGGCCATTTTCAAGTTCATTCTAGTGTCATGTCCATGTTCAAATTTCATGTCAAGTTTCATGTCAAGTTTCAAGGCAAGTTTCATGTCCATATATAGATTCAAGTTATAACAATGTTCATGTTTCAAGTTAATAACCAATTCATGTTTTGCCTAATCTATCCAAATCGTATTCCCATCGCACGTAAACTCGAATCGATCCAAATTTACAAAATAAATCTAGATCCAGAATAAGGGAATAACATCAAAAGGACGAGCATAAGGTGATAAAAGGGATTACAAGTCTAACATGACATAACTTAAGATAATTGGTTACAACATCACTGGCATATAGAATAATGGTCCCAAAACATTAGGATTACAGATCTAGCATAATAAGGTGATAGTCATGATAAAAGTTGTCATAAGGTGATAGTCCCAAATTTGTGAATAATAACAGATTCAACATCACAGGCATGATAATATTATGGACATGAGAGGTTTTGATTTACAACATGAATAGGTACAATATCAATTCCATAGTAATATTCCCAAAAGTCAAGATCCAGGATGAACAAGGATAGATATGAAACAGTTATCATACATAGATCCAATTTCAGTTTATCTCTTGTCCAAATTACAATTAACAAGTTTAGATCTCAAAGTAACTAGAACTTACAGATCGTGGTCTAAGAAATTGAGATGCAGAAGTTGGATCTATAAACTAGTCGTCGATTAGTTGAATCGTTAAATCTTGATTTGATTGTAGAAGCAAATCCTCAATATGCAATTCCTGGCCGTAGTCTTCAAGAAATAGTCCCCTTGTTTTATTTTAATATTATAATTATTTTAATTTGATTTAGAGGGAGAAGAAGAAGCCATGTCTATCAGGAATTTTAGCAGCATGAGGTTAGAGAAGAACGATACAAAGAGAATGAGGCTAGGAGGCTGTTTATATAGGATTAGGCAAACGAATCTAGATAGAAAACGAGGCCGAAAAAATTAGAAATGAACCCAGACCCAAAACAGGGCTCTGGCACCAGGTCGACCCCCAGGTCGACACTATGATTGACCTGGCCCTGGGAGGTCGACACTATGGTCGACCCTCAGGTCGACCTGGTCCTGGGCGGGAAATTTCCTTCCCAGTCTGTTCTGGGGTTTGAATTCAAATTTCGAATCCGAATTTCGAGCTGTTTTTGAATCTGAAAATTCCTGAAACTTTGGAGGGTAATATCCCCCTCATACGGACTCCGATTTTCGAAAACTCGGACTTGTTTCCAAGCAGAATTTCAAGACCAACGCAATGGCGCAACCCGTTTCCCTTGATTCTTATTTAAAATTTAATTCTGCCTTGATTTATGGTTTTAACATGTTATTAAAAATACGGGTTGTTACACTACAACAAAAACAACATATTACAACTTTAATTTTACAACGGTGGTAAAAGCACCGTTGTAATAAATGGTTTTTTACAACGGTGGTAAACGAACCGTTGCAATAAATGGTTTTTTACAACGGTGGTAAAGACACCGTTGTAATAAATGGTTTTTTACAACGGTGGTAAAAGCACCGTTGTAATAAATGGTTTTTTACAATGGTGGCATTCCCTAAAGTTGTAATAAACATATTTTTAACAACTTTTTGTTTTGTTAGTTGTAATAGATGCCCATTACAAACTTCATGTTTATAATATCTATATTTAATAACTAATTATATTAATATTTAATAATAATTAATAATTAATAATAAACTTAGGAATCAATAATATTTATTAAATAATTAATAGTTAATAAGTGGTAATTAATGTTTAATAGTTAATGTTAACTGCTTATTAATTAATATTTAGGTGACATATACATTATAAGCTTTTAATAGTTATTACTCGATTATAACTAAGTAGAAATAAGTAAAAGTTAAATAATAACTATTGTTAATATGAAATAATCCTAATTAACAATTAACATTTAATTAATAACTAATTAGTAAGTAATAATCAATAATCAATAATAAGTAAACAAATAAATATTACTTAATTAATTAATAATTTACAAATAATTCATCTGTCATGAGTTCACATGTA
Source organism: Allium sativum (assembly GCA_030737875.1). Taxonomy (NCBI): domain Eukaryota; kingdom Viridiplantae; phylum Streptophyta; class Magnoliopsida; order Asparagales; family Amaryllidaceae; genus Allium; species Allium sativum. Next base: position 884,782,635 of record CM060919.1, on the reverse strand, counting down.
TTTTTGTGTGAGGTTCAAGTATGTTTTTTTTAAGATGTACCAATTAGTTTATAATCTATGATGAACGTAATTTTTTAATTTAATAATTATTAACTAATAATAACTATAAAAAATAAATTTAATAAATAATCAATATGTAACAAAATATTTAATAATTCAAAATTAATCACCATATTACAATTAACTAAATATTTGCAACGTTCGATAGACGACAATTGCAACAACAAATTTATAAAAATTGCTTTTTCTCGACATTTGTAATAAAGGGTTTTTATAATTGGTTTTTCTTGATAATAACTTATACATGTCATTATTTATAATTTAATATTTAACATCAAATGTTTGATGATCAATATTTAACATTTAATATTTCATTTATAAGTAATATTTAATATGTAACATTAATAGGTAATAACTAATAACAAAAAGTAATATCTAATACTATTAATAAGTATATTTACCCTTATGATCCGTTGGCCCAACCAAACGTACCCGACCCGCCATCCCTTATAACCCTAATTCCATCGTAACCCCCTTCATTCACTCAAGCCGCCTCACAAATTTCTCAAAACCGAATTGAAGAAAAACCCTAGATCCCCTTTTCTTCCTCCGTAACACGAGATAATCGACTTCGCAACTACTCCTTCGACCTCCTCAATGATTCGCCATCAACCCTAAACCCCCACAGACCACCAGTTCGGCCATCGCCAGCCAACCCCCGAGCCTTCACGACGAGCGATCTCGAATTAAGCTAAGTTTCTCCTTTTTACTCGTTTTAAATTAGCTGTAATATTTTGTTTGTTTAATTTGGGTTAGATCTATATTTCGATTCATGTGATTTCAGAACCATGGGGCTCGTATTGGGTTAGATCTATAGTTCGACCATCAGATTGTCTGATTTCAGATATGATTTCGTATTGGGTGTGATACGAATTAAGCTTTGCACTGCTACGGTATGTCTATTTTGCTTTTTTCGATGGGTTCTTTGCTTGTTGAGTGGATTTTGGAATTGGTTTATTGAGTTATCGAGGAATTTGAGGAACTGTTAGTTGGTTGTTGGTTTTGAGGAAGTTTCGAAGGGTTTGTTGTGGTTCTATGGTTTTGCAGCCTTGTGGTTCTATGGTTTTGCTGCTTGGGATTATTGTGATCTGTTCTTGCAAGTTTTATTTTGGTTTGTCTGTGCATTTTGTGTTCTAATTCTAGGCACAGGAGGCTATTTTGCTTCTAAACTTGATGAATATGCAAAAAAGCTTTGCTGCGGCATAGCTATGCAGTGATTGCACTGCAAAGCTTTGCCTAAGCTTGCAAAGCTTTGCCTAAGCTTTGCATTGCAAAGCTTTGCACTGCTATTTGCAGTGCAAAGCTTTGCTGTGCAAAAGCTTTGCCAAAGCTTTGCTGCGGCAAAGCTTTGCACTGCTATTTGCAGTGCAAAGCTTTGCTATGTAAAAGCTTTGCCAAAGGTTTGCTGCGGCAAAGCTTTGCAGTGCAAAGCTATGCAGTGATTGCAGTGCATAGCTTTGCCGCGGCAAAGCTTTGCAGTGCATAGCTTTGCCGCGGCAATGCTTTGCAGTGCAAAGCTTGCCGCGGCAATGCTTTGCACTGCTATTTACAGTGCAAAGCTTTGCCAAAGCTTTGCTGCCGCAAAGCTTTGCTGTGCAAAGCTTTGCTGCAGCAAATCTTTGCACTGCAAGTAGCAGTGCAAAGCATTGCCGCAACAAGCTTTGCACTGCAAAGCTTTGCCACGGCAAAGTGATTGCACTGCATAGCTTTGCCACGGCAAAGCTTTTCAGTGCATTGTATATAACAAAATGAATCATCCAACGTTACATGCATTGTATATAATGGTCAGGTTATTTACGTATATAATGGTTTGAATGCATTGTATTAGCTGTTTATTTTGTGCACTCACATTTTTCCAATTTTTGTTACATGCATAAATCTATACTGCAACACTAACAGTTTGATAATTTCTTTCTTAGGAACGGATATTAAGGAGAAAAAGGAGCACAAGGAGATTAACAGGAGCAGAAGAAAGTTAGAACTGTTATAAAGTCTTTGTATCTTCAGTTTTGTCAATGTATTATGTAAAAAAAATGATGAGTTTGAAATTAATAATATATTGTTTTGGTTCATGGTTTAAGTTTGTTTGATATTTTCAGTTTTGTAGATAATATGTTCTGCAATGAATTCTTTTATTAGTAATATGTATATAATTTGTGGATATATTACAATTGTAAAATATAAAAATTGTAATAAAATGTAAAAATTAAAACAACAACGGTGCATAACTGTTGTAATAAACTTATTACAACGGTGGAAAAAAGTTGTAAAATATACATATTACAACGGTCTTGCAACAGTGCAGAAAAGTTGTAAAAGATATTAGGCTATTACAACTTCTTAAGACACGACGGTTTGCCCACCGTTGTAAAAACCCTATTACAACGGTGTTCCACCGTTGTAATAGGGTCATTTTGTTGTAGTGTTACATTCTCCCCTCCTTAAAGGATTTCGTCCCCGAAATCTCTAAGTTAGAAAGAATATATCCTACTATCCAATCATCCATCTACTCAGCCCTCATTCACGAGCAACCATTGTTCTTAAAAGATTTCTAGTGCTGTATGAACATATGCAAAAAGTGTGTGTATATGTACTTATCTAATGCAAAATAACATGCGGTTACTGATTCAGTAGACCTCCTTAATGCAAAATATGTTAGTGTAATGAGTCCAACATGTATGCAAATTCCTATCATACTTTATAATCTCTACATGAGTGCACAAACATTCATTCATATGCAGCATCCAAGTGATAGCATATCAAGTTTCCATCCATGTACAAGTATAAGCACTCATGCATATGCAACATGAAAAATGTGACTGAGCTGATAAAGTGCCTAATGTGTTTTATCAACCACTAGCAACCACTTGCAAACACTTGCAACCATTAGCAAACATCAACCATAACATGTTTCAATTACATGTTTACATCCATAGGGTTCTACTTAAGGTTCTCAAGATAGGATCGAGAAAATAACAAGACAAAAATGGATAGCAAAAGAATGTATATGATATGAAAGGTATGCAAACTTATAGGAAAAGAGATCGAGAATGTACCCTCAAAAAGAAATGGGTATAGATGGCGTATCTTCCCTTCGGTTTCCCAAGTTGTGTCTTCTTGGGCTTCACTCCACTGTACTTTAACTAGCTTGACTTCTCGATTCCTTAGCTTCTTGATCTTCGTTCCTTAGATACGAATCGGAACTCGCTTCAATGTTGCTTCGTTTTCCACTACTACGCCGTCAAGGATGCTTGGCTCAACCACTTTGGCAGACTCATGTAAGCACTTCCGGAGATGCGAGATGTGAAAGACATAGTGTACTCCGGCCAACCTCTTGGGTAACTCTACCTTATAGGCCATCTTTCCTATCCTCTCAATGATAGGGAACGGTCCTACGAACCTCGGTGCTAACTTCCCAAACGCTCCAAAACGAACCACATTGCGTAAAGGAGAAACTTTTACAAAGACCATATCTCCGGCTTCGAACTTTAGGTCTGTCCTTCTCTTGTCCGTGTAGGATTTCTGTCTATCCTGGGCCGTTTTCATCCGTCTTCATATCAACTCAACCTTCTCGGAAGTGTCCCTTATCATGTCGGGCCCAAGTATAAGCTTCTCTGTTGTCTCCCACCAATAAGTAGGTGACTTGCATGGTCTTCCATACAAGGCTTCGAATGGTGCCATCCCTATGCTAGCTTGGTAACTATTATTATACACAAACTCCACGAGAGGAAGATGATCTTCCCAAGTACCACCAAAGTCAAAAATGCATAGCCTCAACAGATCCTCTATTACCCTATTTACCCTTTCGGTTTGTCCATCCGTCTGTGGGTGATAGGCCGTGCTTAAACTTAGTCGTGCACCCATTTCTTCTTGTAGACTATTCCAAAACTGGCTAGTGAAAATCGGGTCACGATCACTAACTATACTAGAAGGAACCCCGTGCAACCGTACTATCTCTCGAAGGTAAATAGACGCTAGCCATGATGCGGTCCTCTTGCTCTTCACAGGAATGAAGCGAGCACTCTTCGTGAGTCGATCTGCTATAACCCATATGCTAGTATTTCCCTTCCTTGACTTAGGCAATCCATCCACAAAATCCATTGAGATACTCTCCCATTTCCATTGCGGAACTTCTAAAGGATGTAATAGCCCAACCGGCTTCTTCGACTCGGCCTTTACTTGTTGGCACACCATGCACTTTGAAACGAACTCTGCCACATCCTTCTTCATTCCGGCCCAAAAGAGAACACGTTTCATATCTCTGTACATCTTATCCCCTCCGGGATGTATGGTCATCTTCGAGTGATGCGCCTCCTCGAGAACTTTCCTTACTAAGTCTCCCACTTGTGGGACACATAGCCTTCCATTGCGCCTTAGCCATCCCTTGTCATCTATAGTATACCTACCGAGGTGACTTAACGTCTCACCCCTAACCAACTTGTCCAAGATTTCGACTATCTATGGGTCTTCCTTCTGTGAAGTCCCTACGTGATATAGAAGTGTAGGTCTTAACTCAAGAGATGCTAGCGTAGCAGCCAATGACTCAACAGCAGATGTAAAATCAATGGTCGCTATAAACTCAAGGCTTTTTCTTTCGACAAACAAGGGGCTCAAAGCCAACCTTTTTCTACTTAGCGCATCCGCCACCACGTTACCCTTGCCAGGGGTATAAGCTATATCGAAGTCATATGATGCTAAGAATTCCATCCACCTCTGTTGCCTTAGATTCAAATCTTTTTGCGAAAAGAGGTACTTAAGTGATTTGTGATCGGTATACAGCTCGAACTTTTCACCTAGAAGATAGTGGTGCCAAGACTTAAGCGCAAAAACAATCACGGCCAACTCCAAGTCATGTGTGGGATAGTTTTTCTCATGAATTTTAAGTTGTCTGCCCCCGTAGCATATCACTTTCCCTTCTTGCATTAGGACAGCGCCTAATCCCATGTCGCACGCATCTGTGTACACCGTAAACATCTTACCTCTGCCGGGTAATGCCAAAACTGGAGCTGTGGTTAGGGCTCTCTTAAGCCTTTGAAAAGCAACGTCACACTCGATGTCCCACGCAAAAGCCAGGTTCTTCTTTGTTAACTTAGTAAGAGGGGCTGATATCTTAGCGAAGTCCTTAATGAACTTCCTATAGTAGCCCGCCAAACCGAGAAAGCATCTCACTTCCGTTGCGTTCTTAGGAACTTTCCAGTCTTGCATCGCAACTACCTTTGCGGGTTCCACAGCTATACCTTGCTTAGAAACTACATGTCCAAGAAACCGAACTTCCTTCCTCCAAAAATGGCATTTGGAGAACTCAGCCTTTAACTCGTGTGCTCTAAGCGTATCCATAACTTCCTTGAGATGTCTAGCATGTTCTTCCTCATCTTTTGAGAAGATCAAAATATCGTCCACGAAAACCACAACAAACTTGTTAAGGAACTCCCGAAACACCCTACTCATCAAATCTACAAAGTACGCGGGTGCATTCGTTAATCCAAACGGCGTGATGAGCCATTCGAAGAAACCATCTGGAGTCCTAAACGCAGTTTTGTCAATGCTATCCTCGGCCACTCTAAGCTGATGGAATCCTGTGGCAAGATCGAGTTGAGAGAAAACATATGCTCCCACAAGTTGCTCAAACAAATAATCGATTCTTGGCAGTGGGTGCCTATTTTTCTTAGTCATTTTGTTTAGCTCACGATAATCTACGCATAGACGAAGCGAACCATCCGCCTTAGTAGCGAATACCACCGGAGCACACCATTCAAAAATGCTTCGCCTTATGAAATTTTTCTCAAGCAACTCCTTAACTTGTTTACTGAGCTCTTTTCTCTCTCGCGGGGCCATGTGTCTAACGGGAAATGAAACTGGCTTGGCATTATCAACAAGATAAATACGGAAGTCTATCTCGTGTTTAGGGAGTAACCCCTTCACTTCGTCAAAGACATCGGGATATTCTCGGACCACTCTTACAGATTGCAAATTATCAATGGACGCGTCAAGAGTCTAGATAACACAACATGACCGGACCCCTAGGGTTACAAGAAATTTCAAGGGTATTACCAAGGCGAGTCATGAGTCTCACTACCCTTCGTTCACAGTCAAGAATGGCTCCATAATTGGACAGCCAATCCATGCCTAGGATCAAACCGTATCCCATAAACCGAGAGCATAAGCATCACGCGTGAATTCTACGCTTAAGATAGCAATCCTCAAATCCACACAAATCATAGATAAATGAGCGGAGCCCCCAATTGGATTTGAAACTATAACGGGATCCTCAACTAGACTAGTGCTTAGGTGCAGATTTTCAACAATATTAGAAGAAATAAAAGTATGCGATGCGCCCGAGTCAAATAAGGTTCGAACTGGAAATTCCGAAATGTAAAAAAGGCTTTCGACGGAAATATAACTACCACGGTCAGGTGCTGGAGTGGTGTTGAGAGCATGCAACTGCCCTCCAGAAGGTCCTGCTCGTTGGGCCTGCCCTTGCCCCTGCCCTTGCTTCTTAGAGCAATCCTTGCTGATGTGTCCAGTATCTCCACAATGAAAGCATTCACCCAACTTTCTCTTCTTCCTTCTACAGTCTTTAGCAAGATGTCCCGTAATACCACAAAAGTTGCACTTCCTTGTCTCATGTGGTTTGTTAGTATTGTTGTTGTTGCTCTTGTTATTCTTGTTATTCTTGTTGCCTCCCTTCTTGAATTCAACCTTCTTATTCTGAGTCTCATTAGGCTTAACCTCCTTCTTGCCATTCTTGTCCTCCTCATAAAGTAGGGCCATATCTACCAAGCTTTCAAAGGTCGTCCCCATGGGCATATAAGTCATGGCCAAACTGTGTAGTTGCTCGTTCAACCCTCGAGCAAAGCGTAGAGCCTTCTTCTGAGCTGTGTTAACCAAGTCCAATCCGAACCTAGCAAGCTGATTAAACTTATTCACGTACTCCCTAACGGTCATGTCCCCTTTCTTAAGCGCTAGGAACCTCTCCATCTGAAGGTTCTCTTCTGCTGACGATAAAAACTTAAGCCCAAACCTCCCTCTAAAGTCTGCCCAAGTCTCAACTGGCCTGGTAGTGTTGGTGACTTCCCACCAAAATGTAGCTTCCTCTTTCAACAACCATGCTGCCAACTGAACTTTCCTATGATCCTCTACATCGAAGATAACAAACAATTCTTCAGTCTCCTTTAGCTAGTTCCGCGCTTCAACGAAGGTTTCAGTTCCAACGAATTTCTTGCCGCCCATCGCTTTAAAATCCTTGCATATTTTTGCGAAGGCGTTACCAGCGGGAGGAGGAGGAGGAACCGCAGCCACTGGGGGAGGAGGAGGAGGGATGTCTGCCGGGCCCGCGCCGTTGGCCCTAACTTCTAAGTACCTTCGAAACCATCCAGGTACGGGTACTCCCTCAGGAAGGTTAAGATCAGACATGCTGAAAAACGAAAAGATAAAGATTCACACGAGAAAACAAAGGAAAGTGCTAATGGCTTTTGGGGAATAGCCTTTTAAACATAAACTTTTATTGAAAAATGCTCCTTTATTAATTGTTTTGGAAAATAGTTTTAGAGGGTTTTTAAAACTTTTGCCCCATTTGGTAACCTTTTGCTCTGATACCAAGTGTAACACGCCACCTCCGCTAGGGTCACTCACAAAGGGAATGCACTAGTTTTAGAGGAGCGTTATCGCGGTAAACCATCATAGAAATATTATAAGATAGAACATAAGTAAAACAGCGGAAGGATCAAAAGACAAATTTCATTACTTCCATAATAGTCAAAGCCTTTTTCAACATAAGTACCAAATAACCAAAGTCGTTATTTTCCATTACAATTTATTCTGTCTTAGATAAATAAAGAAGCATAAAACTTAAAACAACAAAAGTTGCTTAAATATCCAAAGATAGCAGAAATGCAGCCATAGCATAGCTCAAGATCAAACCGTACATGAGCTGAACTGAAAGTAAGAGAATCCAAGCTAAGTGCTAGAGTTTCCTCCCTGAGAACCTGGGGGAAGAAACGAAAGAAAAAGATGTGAAAGAAAACGGGTCAGTCATAAAGACTGGTAAGTCCTAGTGACTTTCAGTATAAAACAGGTAAAGGTAACATGACATGTATAAACTGAATGTAAACATAAGTATGATGTTAAGATGGGGAAAGATAGATTAAGATAACATTATAAATTAAGTATAACTCAAGTATAGCATCGCATATTCAAGAATCACCGCACCAACTGTGCTAGTATCCTAAACCCATGTCATAAATTACTCGTGAAATGATCCCTTGGCCCAATATCATGAAATAACCCATTTCGGGGTCCTACGGAACGATCCATTAATCGATCGGCTCCCTACAAGTTCTATCTCGTCATGTGTCTGTGTCATACGACCCTATCATTAATGTAGTCACCTGTGCTAGGTCCACCATAGGGTGTATCAAGACCTAGGTTGCCAATCACCGACACGAATCAAGCACGCATAGTGTTAACCTACGGGTGCCAAATGCCTGCTTTTTCAACTCCGGACTACGTGCACGACCATAGTCCGCCTGAACCTACAATGGCGCACCAACTCAGCCGTCGTTCTGGTCGCTTACAATCAGCACAGTAATCGTGCCCCACCCTGCCTAGTTCCAGGGTACCGTGATACATCTAGTGGGTTACTGCTGAAATGGACCGCGTAACTCTGATTTTCGTCCAATAGGTTAAGTGTTGTCATTTAAATTTGTGACTTAAACCACCTACGTGTCATGTCCAATTTGATTAAATGTTATCGTTCAGGTTCATGACTTAGCCCTACGAATCATGTATCAAGTTGATTAAGTTTTGTCTTTCATGTTCATGACTTAACCCTATCTGTTGAGTCAAAGGTTTCAAGGCTTATTTTGATTAATGAAAAGAAGGAGCTTCATGATCGACAAAAGGAAGAATTGATGTCTTCATAGGTTAGAGGTTGATTATTTGGAGTCTTTTATGTTAAAATCTATCCTCGAATGATCATACTTCTTATCACTTTCAAAAATATGCATGAAAACTCATTTTTGGTGCATGTTGACAAAAACCTGTCATAAAGTTATTTTTAACCTGTCAACGGGATTTCAAATGAAACCTGTCTACCTGTTAAAATTAACCTGTCAACAACTTTTTAAAAATAACAGTCAAAAACCTATCTACCTGTAATTTTTATCTGTCAACAGCTTTTTGAAAAGTCATCTTCCATCTTGAAGGGTTGCATCCATTTCTCTTCATTAGAAATCATTTCTTTTGATTGCAACTCTTCACCAATAATTATATCTTGTCAATCACTATAAATACATGGTGATTCATTCATCCAAATCATCGAATTTCACTCTCTATTCTTTGATCTATCTTGCATTATTATTTGGCATTCAAAAAGCACTCAAAATCATTACATTATCGTTTGAATCCCCAAGCATATTTAATACACTTGTGATTCAACGATAATACACTTCCGAATCTTCGCAAACATCAAATTACATTTGAGGATAAGATTATATGAAGGGTGTACTCAATTATTGACTAATCAGTGTTGAAACAAGAACACATTCAGTAGTCAATCTCTTGTAATTGTTGAAGTCCAGTGTGGGTAAGCTTGTAGCCCGTGAAATCAAGTGGGTAAGCTTGTGGCCCGTAAATCAAGTAGTGTTGTATACCTGTTCCTCCGGGTAATGTGAGGTTGTTAGTGAAAATCCAGAGAGAGGTCTAGGACTGGACGTGGGACGGTGCTCCGAACCAGTATAAAAATCCCTGGTGTGTTTTTTTCCTTTTTACTGCATTTACTATATTATCTGCGATTAGCTATTACTTTATACTTAAATATTGTTTGTCATATTACACGATCCTTGTGAGTGTATTATACTCAGCAAGTACACACACGCATTTTCATTTGGTATCAGAGCACGGTCATCTCATAACCATAACACAGTTATTTGATATATTCTCGTAATATGGAAAATAACCCAAGTAGTAGCACAAACCCCACTTACACTGAAGATCAATCGACACAACGACCTCCTTTCTTCAATGGTCTTAACTATAGTTATTGGGAAACACGTATGGTTTTTTACATGCAATCAACTAGCCATGATGCTTGGAATGCTACTTAGAAGGAAATAGTAAATCCAACAACTGAGTATACAGAATGGACGACTGCTGAGAAAATTGCAGCAACTGTAAATGCAAAAGCAATGAATATGTTGTTTTGTGCATTAGATCAAAATGAATATAACTGTGTTAGTATCTGTACCACTGCCTATCAAATTTGGCAATCACTCAAAACCACTCATGAAGGTACTAACAAGGTTAAACAAGCAAAAATAGCTATGTTGAAAAGTCAATTTCAAATTTTCAAAATGAAGCCAAGTGAAACAATCAATAAGATGTATTCACGGTTTTAAACCATTCATCATGCACTTGTTGGATTAGGTCCAAAATATTCTGATTTTGATGTAGTTTCAATAGTCCTACATTCTCTGACTAATGAATGGGAAGGAAAAGTAATAGCAATAAAAGATGCAAATGATCTTTCCACCATGAAGCCAGATGAACTGATAGGAAATCTTATGTCATATGAAGCTAACCTGTAGGCTAGAAAAGAACAAAAAGAATAAAAGAAAAATGTAGCATTTCATGCCGAAAAGGATGAAGACATCTCAGATTCTGAAGATGAAGATCTAGCATTCATTGCAAAAGGATTCAAGAAATTCTTAAAGCAACGAAAGGCTAGTCGTTACAACAGAAAAAAGTTCGGATCAAATAAACCATTTTCATCAAATGTAGAATGCTTCAACTGTCACAAGAAGGGACATATGCAAAAGGATTGTCCGGAGCAAAAGAAGAAGACAGAAAATGAAAAATTCAAACACAAGAAGGACAAGTTAAAGGAACGAGCATTCTCAGTAACATGGGATGATTCAGACTCATCTTCGTCTGATAGTGAAAGTGACTCAGACGATGAACAAGCGAATGTATGTTTTATGGCGAAAGAAGATGAGGTACAAATTCCTTCTTTTGAAGAAGTTCTTGATATAAACACTGAATTGATATATAAATTCGAAGATATGAAACGACAATGCAAACAAGCTCAAGCAGACTTACGTAGAGCAGAGTTGGAGCGTGATATGCTAAAAGACGAGAAGAAAATATTAGAGGAGGAACTTGAATTTTTTTAAGAGTTATCATCTAATGTTAATTCTCAATTAACTCTTTTGAGTCAATAAATTGAAACTCAAAAAGAGAAAAATTATGCTCTTACTGCTGAAAATCATGAGCTTAAGGCAAAAGTCAAAATTCTAGACCTAGAAAAAGCAAGCTTACAAACTAAGTTAGATGACATTACTCAAAATGTTTCTAACTTCAACAAAGGTCGAGAAAATTTGACAAAGATTATTGAAAGTTCACTGTCTGCTACAAATAAACATGGTTTGGGGTATAAGAAACAAGATACCAAGAAACATATTGGTAATAAAAGAAAGAAAAAGATGCAAGAAACTAAAGCTAAGAAAAATCTTAGTTTATTATATTCCAAACCAAAATCAGTTGTGAAATTTCAAAAGAAAAATATTAAGAATATTAAAATATGGGTTCCTAAAACAAATAACAATTTAATTAGGAACAAGTATATTCAACTTTTTTTGAATACTGTGCATCATAATTCCAATTATTTATATAAAGGGAATACCGGACTCGTATGGGTTTGGACTCTTAAGACCTGACTCTTAGGACCCTATAAAAAGTGGGTACCATGATCTTAATTCTATTTTTTGCAGGTCCCAACTAATAAAAGAGGAAAGTGGATACGGGACATTGGTTGCTCGAAGCATATGACTGGAGACAAGAGCTTATTAACAAATATCATTTATTCAGATGGTGGCTCCGTAACTTTTGGAGATAATTCAAAAGGCTGTATCATCGGCAAAGGCGATGTAAGCAATTACGGTACATCTAACTTACCTCTTGTTACTAATGTCATGCTAGTTAAAAACTTGAAACATAATTTACTAAGTATTAGTCAACTGTGCGACAAAGGTTTTATCATTTCTTTTTCGGATAATAAATGTAGCATTTTAGATAAAGATTGAAATCTAGTTTTTGAAGGTTATAGAGACAGAAATATCTATATTCTGAATATGAACATAAATCATAATTCAGATATGTGTCTTGTAGCAAATGATAATGATCCATGGCTATGGCACAAACGTTTCTGTCACATAAACTTCAGAACTATTGACAAGCTAGCCAAAAATGATCTAGTTAAAGGACTACCCAAAATGAGCTTTGCGGTTAATAATATTTGTGATGCATGTCAATCAGGAAAATTGACTAAATCATCTTTCAAATCCAAGAAAGTCATATCAACATTACAACCACTTGAGTTATTACATATGGATTTATTCGGACCAACACAGGTTAAGTCAATATATCATAGTCGGTATGTGTTTGTAATTGTTGATGATTATTCTCATTATACATGGGTAATTTTCTTGAAAAATAAAAGTGACACGTTTAATCATTTCAAATCCTTCGTCAAGAAAATTCAAAAGTCAAAAGGACTTAAGGTTAAAAATATAAGAAGTGATCATGGCAGAGAGTTCGAAAATGATGAATTTGAACATTTTTGTACAAAGAAAGGTATCAATCATAATTTTTCGTTTCCTCGAACTCCACAACAAAATGGAGTTGTTGAATGAAAAAATCGGACTTTACAAGAATGTGCAAGAACATTATTAAATGGATCCACTTTACCAAAACATTTTTGGGCAGAAGCCGTTGCAACTGCGTGTTATGTTTTGAATCATATATCTATTCGACCTCTCACGAAAAATACATCTTATGAGCTATTTAATCGGAAAAAGCCAAATATCTCATATTTCAAAGTTTTCGGTTCTAAATGTTTTATTTTAAATACGAAAGACCATCTGGGAAAATTTGATCCAAAATCCGATGAAGGTATATTTGTCGGATATTCGGAACGAAGCAAGGCCTATCGTATATTCAATAAGAGAACTAAAACTATTGAAGAATCACTTCATGTATCTTTTGATGAATTCTATAAGACATCTCATAGTATATCAGATGACAAAGAAAATATAGTCACTAATAATCCTACCATCACAAATAATGACTCTGACTCAGAAATTATTGAAGATATTCCTCAACCTAATGTGGTACCTTCTCCGCCTAAATTTAGATCTCCTCCGAGAATTCTAAGAGATCATCCGGTTCAAAATGTTATTGGAGAAGTAACCTCACAAATTAGGACAAGGAGTCAACTTAATCAAATGGGTCATGTTGCGTTTATTTCGAATATCGAGCCGAAAAATCCTAAGGAAGCTGCTACCAACGACTACTGGATCATTGCCATGCAAGAAGAGCTAAATCAGTTTGAGCACAATGATGTATGGGAACTTGTTCCAAGGCCAACAGACCAATTGGTTATGGGAACTAAATGGGTTTATAAAAATAAGGCTGATGAACAAGGGAATATCACTAGAAATAAAGCATGGTTAGTAGCACAAGGTTATAATCAAGAAGAAGGTATCGATTATGAAGAAACATTCGCACCTGTCGCAAGACTAGAGGCTATTAGAATTTTATTATCTTATGCTTGTCATCACAATTTTAAATTATATCAGACGGATGTCAAGAGTGCATTCTTAAACGGGTTTATAAAAGAAAGAGTATATGTTGAACAACCTCCTTTATTTAAACATGAAAAATATCCGGATCATGTATTTAAACTTAAAAAGGCTTTGTACGGCTTAAAACAAGTACCACGTGCTTGGTATGAACGTTTACAAAGTTATCTTATTGATTCGGGTTTTCATATAGGAAAGGTTGATCAAACATTATATATTAAACATTCGCAAAAAGACATATTGGTGATTCAAATATATGTGGACGATATAATCTTTGAATCAACAAATGAAAAACTTTGGAAAGAATTTGCAGAAGTTATGACCAAAGAATTTGAAATGTCATATATGGGAGAATTATCATACTTTCTTGGTCTTCAAATTAAACAACTTCCGAATGGTATTTTCATAAATCAAGAAAAATATTGTGGAAATCTTGTTAAAAGATTTGGACTTGAAAATACTTCTGGAAAAACTACTCCTATGAGTACATCTACTCATCTTTAAAAAGATGAGAATGGAAAAATTGTAGACCAAAAGACATATCATAGTATGATAGGTTCTCTTTTATATTTAACGGCTAGTCGTCCTGACATTATGATGAGTGTTTGTTTATTTGCACGATTTCAAGCCAATCCTAAAGAATCACACTTACGAGCAGTGAAACGTATAATTCGTTATCTTAATAATACCAAAGATTTTGGTCTTTTCTATTCAAAAGATTGTTCATTTGAGTTAGTATCATATAGTGATGCTGATTTCGGAGGATCTCGAACGGATAGAAAAAGCACAAGTGGTACTTGCCATTTTATTGGAAAATCACTTGTCTCTTGGTTTAGTAAGAAACAAAATTTCGTTTCACTTTCGACGTGTGAAGCGGAGTATATGTCAGCGGCTCTTGCATGTACACAAGTTTTATATATGCAACAAACACTTAAAGACTTTGGAATAAATTTATCAAATTCAATCATATATTGTGATAACACAAGTGCGATAAACTTATCCAAAAACCCGGTTAACCACTCTCGGACTAAACATATCGACATTCGACATCATTTTCTGAGAGATAATATTGAAAAAGGAAATATAAATCTTGAATATGTAAGCACGAAGAATCAACTAGCTAATATATTTACCAAGCCTCTACTCGAATCAAGTTTTATAAAATTACGTAGAGAGCTAGGCTTATTATCTAGAAAGGAACTTGAAAATTAAACTGTATATTTTAAACGTAGCAGAGTTCTTTTCTATCTAATACAAATAGTTATTACTTAACTACTTTCTCTCCTAAAATAAAGTGTTATTTTGTGGTGAGATTAATATGGACCACTTCTAAAAATAGAAGTAGTCTTATATATACCTCTTCGTTGAGTGATTTCTTAATTCATCTTTTCGATCTTCATTCATCTTGTAATGGCTCATATTTGCGACGAATGTGCTCAAAGATCACACATCACCATAACTAGCTCGGAATCAGACGAGCACTACTCCCCGAAGACACCAGAACATCCTCCTGGTTTCCATCAAAACTCACGTACACCTGGCACCACACTTAACTCAAAACGTTGCAAGAAAGCGTTATTTTGTTCTCCACGTACACGAGAGAAAATATATGAGATACACCATTATCAAAAGGAGATGTATTACGAGCAGAAGTTAACAGCTTCTCGGCTCACGTATCTTGAACAAATAGTTTCATTCTTCTGTAGCTCTAATAAGCATAACGTTCATGAGCCCACACATATGCCATCATCATCAAGAACACCCAACTCATGGGTAGGAATTACAACAAAAATGAAGGAGCAAGAGGAAAATATTCTCCTTGGGAAACTCGGAAATAAAACTATATCATATCTAAGGAGATCATTTATATTGCTTTCTTATTTCTATGTTTTATTCTTCATGTATAATTGTTTTTTAATAAATTTGTTTTTTTGGAGTTCAAAATACTAATGAGAAAGCCACAAAAATGAAGAATAACAGAACCTGTCGACCGCTGAAAAATTCCTGTCGACCGGTTTTATCCAATTGCAATCCAGAGAGTTTTCCTATCGACCGCCTGCACATCACCTATCGACCGCTATTTATAAAATTAAAACTAGAGAAAAATTAGGTCGAACGGTAGAGAATTTTCTGTCGACCGGTTTATATTTAAACTGTTTTATTTCAAACTAGAAACATTTCCTGTCGACCGCCCTATTCCCTCCATTCGACCGATTTCTGTTTTCAATTTCAAACCTGAAACTTTACCTGTCGACATGTGACTTATTCCCTATCGACCGATCGTGAAAAAAATCTGTTTTTATATATACAAACTTCGGTTCACAATCAAATCCAACACACCATTTTGTTTTCAACTCCCTTATAACTCAAAATACCCATTCCTATTAGCCCTAATCTCTTCAATTTCAATTCAAATCATATTCCAATGGCTCCAAAACATAAGAAAACAAAAACATCTTCTTCTTCCTCACATCTCCAACCTATCGATTCACACATTAAACACTGGTTAATGGATCCTATTGTTGTGAAAAGATGGAATAGGATGAAGGATTACACTATTCATCAAGGATCATTCATAAAGTTCTCTGATTTTTTTCTCTGTGATGTTAAAAATATAGCGAATAGAGCAGGTATTGATTCTCTCCTTAATTTTGAGGACAACAGAAATTAGTCATATATTGATTAAGTTGTTCTAGTCTAATCTCAACCTGCAGAAATTTAATCCGGATAACCCGTCCGATTATTTATGGTCAGTAGTTTGTGGACAACATGTTTTTATCTCCAAAGATAGAATGGGACAAGTTCTTCATTCTCCAAATAATGGTATTAAATTCTCTAGTGATTTCTGTTCTATTCATATTAGAGATAAAATTAGTCACTTGTTCATTGAAGATCATATGTCAAGTACAAAAGGAATCAATTTAAGACCCCCGGCTAGAATTCTTCATCTCTGTATCACGCATTCCTTGTTGCCAAGGACTGGAAATTTCGATGCCGTTTATAAAGAAAATTTTAAGGCATTATACGCTATTTATGGAGATATCAGCGTTAATTGGGTTGAAATGATTTTTGATGAGATTTCAATGGTAAACAAACTTTCTCGACCACATCTGTTTTACAACGAATATATTATGCACCTCCTAATGGATTGTGGAATTCCATCTCCCGAGTCCAAAATTTCAAAACCTAAGTGTATTAATAAAGCATCAAAGAAGAGAGTGAAACTTCCCAAGCCATACCTAAACATTATTCCTTTTGAGCAATATGTACACCAAGGTCCTCCAGAGGCTTATTCCTCACAAATTACTACGCAAAGACCGGAAGACGTTAGAACTCCTCCAACTACTTCGTCAACAAAAGAATTTCAAGAGCAAATTGCAAGAAATCAATTTTTACTATAAGCAAGACTTAAAAGAACCGATAATAAGCTTGATCGTTTGGACACAAAACTCGATAAGCAGTTTAATAAACTCAAATCTTTCTTTGGTATAATTTGGGAAGCAATATCTTATGCCTCATCCTCTACCAAACTTGCTCAAGATCCGGGAAATCGTCCAATGCCTCCTACATTCACATGGTCAACTTCGGAGGAGGGCACTAGTTCTGGAGCAAGTACCCAACATGGTCGTGGTCGTGGGACGTCACATATTGAAGAAGGTGGAAATGAGGGAGAGGAAGAACAAGACAGAGACGAGGTAGAAAGTGAAGAAGAAGGAGACACAGAAGAAGAAGAAAAAGAAGAAACCGATTCGGACTGACCATCCGAGTAGTTTGTTCTATCTATATATTGTGATGTTATGCTTTTAATTTCAAACACTTATATCAGCACTTGTACATAATTAGTGCTATGTTTTAATTAAGTATGTATGCTACATAACTTAGTTTGGTATGTTTGGTCTGGTATGGTTCGTAATATGTGTTACAATCTTTGTGTGATGTTCTATGCTTTAATCTACATAATGTTGTTACGACTATAATCTCGTTCACTGTTGTGTACCATTTTTGTCAATGATAAAGGGGGAGAAAATATTACTAACATTCCTTCATGCAGAGATTTAGTTATATAATTCAGGGGGAGCATATATACAGGGGGAGATAGCAATGAAGATTGAAATATCATTCTATGTTGTCATCAATCAAAAAGGGGGAGAATGTTGAGTCAAAGGTTTCAAGGCTTATTTTGATTAATGACAAGAAGGAGCTTCATGATCGACAAAAAGAAGAATTGATGTCTTCATAGGTTAGCGGTTGATTATTTAGAGTCTTTTATGTTAAAATATATCCTCAAATGATCATACTTCTTATCACTTTCAAAAATATGCATGAAAACTCATTTTTGGTGCATGTTGACAAAAAACCTGTCAACAAGTTATTTTTAACCGGTCAACGGGATTTCAAAAGAAACCTGTCTACCTGTTAAAATTAACCTGTCAACAACTTTTTAAAAATAACTGTCAAAAACCTGTCTACCTGTAATTTTTATCTGTCAACAGGTTTTTGAAAAGTCATCTTCCTTCTTGAAGGGTTGCATCCATTTCTCTTCATTAGAAATAATTTCTTTTGATTGCAACTCTTCACCAATAATTACATCTTGTCAGTCACTATAAATACATTGTGATTCATTCATCCAAATCACCGAATTTCACTCTCTATTCTCTATTCTATCTTGCATTATTATTTGGCATTCAAAAAGCACTCAAAATCATTATATTATCATTTGAATGTCCAAGCATATTTAATACACTTGTGATTCAACGATAATCCACTTCTGAATCTTCGCAAACATCTAATTACATTTGAGGATAAGATTATAGGAAGGGTGTACACAATTATTGATTAATCAGTGTTGAAACAAGAACACATTCAGAAGTCAAACTCTTGTAATTGTTGAAGTCCTGTGTGGGTAAGCTTGTAGCCCATGAAATCAAGTGGGTAAGCTTGTGGCCCGTAAATCAAGTAGTATTGTATACCAGTTCCTCCGGGTAAACTGAGGTTCTTAGTGAAAATCCAAAGAGAGGTCTGGGACTGGACGTAGGACGGTGCATTTACTATATTATCTACGACTAGATATTACTTTATACTTAAATATTGTTTGTCATATTACACGATCCTTGTGAGTGTATTATACTTAGCAAGTACACATACGCATTTTCACTATCATGTGGCATTAATTCATTAATGCACCCCAACCTCTCACATTAGACTAGTTGTTGTGGTCACTGGATTCGCCGGGCGGTTAGGGGCAGATTTACACCACAATATAGTCTAACCTCGGGTTTTAAGTGCGATATGACCAACTACCCACATTGGATCCTATTTTTTGCAGTCACTGGATTCGCGGGGCGGTTCCGGGAAGATTTACACTACAAACTCAACCCAACCTCGAGTTGGTCATTTTCAAGTTCATTCTAGTGTCATGTCCATGCTCAAATTTCATGTCAAGTTCCAAGGCAAGTTTCATGTCCATATACAGATTCAAGTTATAACAATGTTCATGTTTCAAGTTCATAACCAATTCATGTTTTGCTTAATCTACCAAAATCGTATTCCCATCGCACGTAAACTCGAATCGATCCAAATTTACAAAATAAATCTAGATCCAGAATAAGGGAATAACATCAAAAGAACGAGCATAAGGTGATAAAAGGGATTACAAGTCTAACATGACATAACTTAAGATAATTGGTTACAACATCACTAGCATATAGAATAATAGTCCCAAAACATTAGGATTACAGATCTAGCATAATAAGGTGATAGTCATGATAAAAGTTGACATAAGGTGATAGTCCGAAATTTGTGAATAATAACAGATTCAACATCATAGGCATGATAATATTATGGACATGAGAGGTTTTGATTTACAACATGAATAGGTCCAATATCAATTCCATAGTAATATTCCCAAAAGTCAAGATCCAAGATGAACAAGGATAGATATGAAACAATTATCATACATAGATCCAATTTCAATTTATCTCATGTCCAAATTACAATTAACAAGTTTAGATCTCAAAGTAACTAGAACTTACAGATCGTGGTCTAAGAAATTGAGATGTAGAAGTTGGATCTATAAACTAGTCATCGATTAGTTGAGTCGTTGAATCCTGATTTGATTGTAGAAGCAAATCCCCAATATGCAATTCCTAGCCGTAATCTTCAAGAAATAGTCCTCTTGTTTTATTTTAATATTATTATTATTTTAATTTGATTTAGAGGGAGAAGAAGAAGCCATGTCCATCAAGAATTTTTGCATCATAAGGTTAGAGAAGAATGGTGCAAAGAGAATGAGGCTAGGGGGTTGTTTATATAGGATTAGGCAAACAAATCTAGACAGAAAACGAGGCCAAAAACATCAGAAATGAACCCAGACCCAAAACCGGGCTCTGGCACCAGGTCGACCCCCAGGTCGACACTATGGTCTACCTGGCCCTGGGAGGTCGACACTATGGTCGACCACCAGGTCGACCTGGTCCTGGGTGGGAAATTTCCCGCCCAGTCAGTCTGGGGTTTGAATTCAAATTTCGAATCCGAATTTCGAGCTGTTTTTGAATCTGAAAATTCCTGAAACTTGGGAGAGTCATATCTCCCTCATACAGACTCCGATTTTCAAAAGCTCGGACTTGTTTCCAAGCAGAATTTAGAGACGAATGCAATGGTGCAACCCGTTTCCCTAGATTATTGTTTTAAAATTTAATTGTAACGGCGCGTATTTTCGACCCAGAAAATCAACAAAAAAACACACTGTTGACTATTCAAGCATCGAAAATACCGGGACATTAATAGAAGAATTTAGAGGGTGAGAAAGAAAAGATAGAACTAATAGAATAGAAGAAGAAGAAGATCACAACTGAACAAAATCGGAGTAACACGAAACTCGCAGCGGAACAAAATAAGATGTATTATATAACATAACTTTGAATACAAAACTGTATTGTATATACATACCATTATCAGAGTACAATACATCATATCACAGCGGAAATAACTCTACATAACTAATGGTGAAGCTTCTTGCTTTTGAGCTCCTCCAAGTGAATCTGCAAAGCCTGAAACACTTGACTGCCCGTACAAATTTGGGCACCCAAGAGTTTAGGGAAAACAAACAAAATAAACTCTGGGTCAGTCATGGGACTGGTGTGAGTAAATTCCAACTATACGGTTTTACTTTGAAGAAAATCCTTTTGAAACAAAAGGATAATAGTAAGACCAGCCCACACATAAACATGGACGGTTTTTACCTTACTATAACCCAAATTACTTTGATATCAAAAACAGTGATATTATGATAATGTCTAAACAAATAATTATCCAAGTAGCAGAACGCTTGCATCTCACGTTCCACATATGTATAGTATAAAATCATATACCACAGGGCGCTTATTGGAGATTGGATTTCAACAGACAAGGTATGGGAGCACCTTTTGAATAGTGTACTCTAGAGGGGATACACTCAGGGTTCAACAAGAACGTCTTGCAACCCGGCCACACATGACCGCTCACTCATTTAGCTTGAGTGTCGCGAATATATTATCACCACGGTTGTAGGCCATCCAACCGTCATCCGAAGATACAGGATCGAAAAGAAGTATAAATATGAATTTTCTCTAGATCGGTGACAATACACCCCGCTTGGGGATGACCCAACTAGCCATGCTGCCTAGCCCAACTTCTGTCACTTCCTGGTTGTGAGGCTAGAAGCTACGTCTATCTTCAGAACATTTGATCACCATTCACTTTGAATGTCACATCGTCAAATCCGTAATCACACATTGATTACACAAATGCACACTGGGTGTAGAATAAAGAGAAGTCACCTTCTCCCCACCAACTTGGTATATTCATAAAATCAACGGCGTGACCGTTGGAAATACTCCGTCAGACACTCGTCCATACAAGTTGTCCTGGGACTGGACAAACAAATAAACACCATTCTAGAACTGGACGACCCTTGCATTTAACTCCGTCTTCAATTATCTTCAGCATATCTAATTCGCAGGGCTTATGCCTATACGGAGTGGTTTTCGGATAACGTATCCAACCGGTCTCTCCGTATTGACAACGATGGTCAAAACACTTCGATAGTCGGTTATTTAACCATCGAAGTAAAAACAACATTCATTCCATGTACACTAACATCACACAATCACGAGCACTTTTTATTTAACGTTCGACTGAATTCCCATATCTTACCAGATATTTCTCAAATCCCGTTTTAGCCTTTTCATACTTCTTAGAAAACATTTTCAGTTATTATAAACCCTTATTCTTTCATGTTCCAGAAACATACGTTATTAACGTTCAAAACATTTTCATTCTTTTCACATTCCTTGGTTTCTACACTTGGATCGTATACCCTATCTTCATTGGAAAATATTTCCAATTTCATTATAAATATTTTAATCGGCCAACCATTTACTTTTAAAACATAATTCACTTTAAAATGTGAATACCATTCCTGTTATAGAAATCTGAATACCTTTATCAATTAACTCTTTATTCAAGTAATACTTATCTCGTTTACCGAAACTTCTTTCATACTTTATATTCCCAATCCACTTTATAAACTCTGTTTTCTAAGACAACTTCTTATCAAATCGATATCAAGTTTATAACTAAATACTGATTCCTATCCTATTAACATTTATTTGTTTAAACTAAATGTTAATTATTCTATCAGATTATAATCCCTAAAAATAGTTTACTTTTAATACATTCGACATCGTTGAATTCTAGTTACAAATCCTAACGGTTTAATTCTAATCACATTTCGAACATCGAAATGCTGTCATCAGTTTCTAATACGATTCCCCAATTCTTTTTCTAAACTCTTTCTTATATTTCTTTGAACAAACCTCGTTACTTATTACTCTAGAATAAGTGGATTTCAAACCAACCTGTTACATTTCCTAGGAAGTGCTGCTATATATAAAAGTCATGCTTAAGTCAAATCAACAGCAGTAAATTTGTCGCTATAGTTCTAAACTTGTCATACGTTGTAATATTCTCCTTATAACTAATTACAGTCACACTTACCTTATCAACAGCGTTATTTTATTGCTATAGTTCAACTTGTCATACGCTGTAATATCCTTTGTAATAACTAATCTTGACATAACAGTCACACTTATCTTATCAACAGCGTTATTTTATCGCTATAATTCTAAGACTTGCATACGCTGCCATATTCTTTTTATACTAATCTTGACATCTATTTCTGTTACAAAAATCTTAACATCTCTTTCCGTTACAAAAATCTTAACATCTCTTTTTGTTACAAACTGATATCGTTCCTCGGAAATAGCGAAGCCGTTCAAGTTGGGGTATTTTACCTCTCAGACCTTGATCGACAACGTTCTTACCTTAGAACCGATACAAATCTGTATTCAAATTCCTTATTACTTAATATATTTATTGAATCGTATTTCCTTGTTGTATTTTGGAATATGGTTTTACAACACCATATTCTTATTTTGGAATCTCTGTGGTTTATGCATATTTAATTTAAACATTAACTCTTTGCTTTCTCCATTCCCAGTTCTTATCCATAACTTCTTAAATGGTAATTAACTCTCATTAATTTCGATAAACTTATTTCTAACCTGTTTTCATTAGATTAATTAAAGACCAATTAATCTAATAATCATGTTCCCAAATAACAGTTGATTAAATCAACTTATTTCCATCAGTAAATTCGTTAACTGATTTTAATTACTTCTTAACATTAGATAAATCTAATTAATCTAATGATATCTCTAAATTATTTATCTTAAATATAATTATCAAATATTTAATCGTCGGATAGTTTTTACTTTATAAACTTGTTTAAATGTCAACAATCGTTTTTATAAAAACGAACTTTAAAATACTGGTTTATAATAGAACTTCTATTATAAATTTAAATCTTCTTTTTAATTATAAAAATATAATTTTTATAATTAACCTCGTTGATTTGCCTGACAGCCAATCAACTCCTTAACAAAACGATGGTTTCACGGTCGACTGTTATCACTTTCTAAATTGATACCGTTTATTTATTTATCGAAACAGATGTTGAATTTTCCGTTCAACATCACTATTCACATGGGGTTTTAACTATAATTCGGGTTCATACAAAACAAACAGTACATATAATTATCTAGGAATCCGGTCGAATTCCTCCAACCGGTTTCCGCATCCACAGATGTCAGTCAGCACAATTTACACTAACTCTATACTAGGGGATATTCAATCGATGGAATCAGTGTCCAACTGATGGTGTGTACATATATATAACAGTATATAATATTCAACCAAATTTATTGTAATCAATCTAATCAACCATCACACATCATTCAAACAACATTAAAATATAATTGCAATATTTTAAAATAGATCAGAGTTAGTGATTTACTCACCTTCGCGCGTTAACCGTTAAATACGATTTGCGTCGGCTGATTATACCGGGTGTTCAATTCTGCCGTAAATTCAACGTGCTAAAAATTTGCTCCAGACTGGCTCTATCGAGTAGCTCACGTACATACGGTTGCAATGTGACAAGCAGTTCGTAAATATTATTTTTATCGGCCCACTTCTTTTCTTCACCAGACCCGCAACTCAATTTCCCTTCTCTCTCCCATATTCACGTCCGCTCAACATATTCATATCGCCACTCCATTCTTCTCCTACGCGAGTACCACAATCCCATCCACACCGTAATCAACTCGCACCATCCTACGTTGAGCAGCCACACGGTCACCAAAACAAAACCCCGACATATGTTTCCACCAAATGTTTCTATTCTCTACCATGCGGAAAACATCCTCTACCTCAAACACCTTGAAGTCCACTCGTATGCACACAAACAGTCCAACCTTGACAGTAATCACTTAACCAAAAACTGACAGTACCATCCTTCAATACCAAACTTTACTATTAAACCCGTATGCTTCAAGTACACGGTGCCCTCTCATGTTATCACGTGAAAAGCTACAAGCAGTAGCTAAACTTCACCATGTTTATCCGCTCCCCTCATTAAAACGTTTCACCATTCCTGAACTTCATCATCTATAGGTGACGACTGTCCTCCCACACAACATCAACATCGCCACGTTAATCAGCATTAAAGCTCCTCACTTTCGAAAAAGGCTTCCGTGCTGACTATTTTCTTCCATGGGTTTACTGCTTGAGGGGAACACATACAAAACATAATTCTCATTTCATGTGTTTGAACCAATTACTGTTGCTTGCGCCAACACTCCATCTCCACTAATATATACAACATGTTGCATCCCCAACACTCCCTTTAATTCATGTCTTAATAACATTAAGTCCTCCATATCGCACAATAAACTCATGAACACATCAACACCGTACCTTTTGTAAACACAAATCACCCTTAAATCATTCTCTTCCACCTTCATAAAAAAGTCAAACCCGCAACTCCTAAAAAGGAACCCACGTAGTCGATGCTTCCTCCATCTTGCTCACCTCCCATCTAAATCCAACGTTAAGCACTTACACGCTGCTTTCACCCTCCAGTACTGTCCATGCGAGCCTCAAATAGAACATGCCACTACAGCTTGTTGCGCATCCCATTCCTCACGTTCATGCCTGACAAACCATCTCCATGCATGCAAAAGGGACTCGAATCAATGTTCTTCAACATACACACAGTCCGCACGCATCTCCTCTTATTTTCACCTTCAGCTATGATCATCCCATGTCCTCACAAACGCCAAAACGTAGCTAGCTCTCCTGAATGCCACTCAGATCACACCATTCATTAACCAACCTTCAACAGACCCGTCTCCTCTAATCATCACATTGTCTCCGCCTTCGCCGGTTCATCGGAGAACCCCAGATCTAAGTTTTGCTTTTTAAGTATAGGATCGGTTGTTCTAGGTTTATATTGTGAATGGAAAAGACAAGAAGAGGAGTTGCTGTATATTGATTTTGGAGAAAAATGTGAAGCAGAAATCTTCGGTGCAAGGAAAAGAAGAATGGGGAATGAATGGCATACACAGGTCTTCTTGCGTGCATATATAGTGGCAAAGGGATAAGGTAAAAGTCTAATCACAGCATGGTTATCCATCAAGCTTAGAATGTAGGCACTACTTTTTAGAGAGATGGTCGGCACGTTCACATAGGTACGAAGCTTCATAGGTCTCTGTAGGTTTCTTAGTTCTAAAGTTTTAGAGCTTAGGATAGATCAACTGTATAACGTGTGTTTGCTTTAACATGAAGCAATACAGTATGAACATGTAGGTTGGCTTGTACAAAAAAAAATGTTTATTTAATATATTATTAAGTAATTTCTTTTCACGATGCCATCACTCTTCGCTTAAATATTACTTTCTTTGGCGTGAAGTATGGGATTATAGGGTATGTTCCTTGCTCCATAGGCCTGCGTTGAATAATGGTTGGTCATGCTTCTCTGATTATAGGCTTATGGTTTGCAATTTCCATAATTTAACTATTTCACTCACGTACAGACAAAAGTAAGAGCACCATCGTGTTCAACGAGGTATCACGATCCCAAAAATATAATAATATCGGTAGGTTAACTCATACTTTGAAATCCTGAAATACCGATACAGGGTGCACAATACCCCAAATAAAAAGTTGTTTATTTAATTAATTAAACATTACAGTAAAATTCTAAAAATTAAATTATCGTTGCGCCTCAAAAGAACCTTGTCCCGATTTGCAACCGATATCAAGTTATATTCAAGTAACCGTTACGGTCGATATACGATTTCACAGCGACTTTTTGAATATTTGATTTGGACATATCTTGCAGCCTGTACGACGAAATCTCCATTTTACACTTCTGTTGGAAAGATACAGTTCAACAGATTCCAACGTTTCTCGTTTCGAAGAAATCCGATTCAAAACGAGTCCGGTACACTCAGTTAAAGTTCAGGACGTTAAATTACGAACTGCAGGGTCGTTCTGAGCTCAATTATAATTAATATATATTTATATAGGTTCAACTTCGTTTTAATTAAAATATAAATCCATTTATATTCAGAATTCAATATTTAAACTGATTTAAATATTCGAATACGAACCGACAAAAATGCGGGACGTTACAGACCTTCCCCCTTAAAATAATTTCGTCCTCGAAATTGCTAAGATAGGGAAAATGCTACAATCTATGTTATAACCTGGTTAAAAATCTTTTTGGTTTACTTCATAATTCCAGTTTCCACTGAACTGATTATTTCCAATTAAAACATTAATTCCTTATTATTTTGAATATTTTCAAAATTTCTGAAAATTTCCTAACAGCTTAAATTTTCAGAGAATCTCGCCAGCATCTCCTCTGCACGGCTCACTCGGTACTACAACAACTTGCCACTCCGGGCCTTCTTCAATCCAAAAGAAAATCAAACAGCCAAACGGCTTGCCCAAACTGACTCATAAAAAATCTCATACTCGTATATAAACGTGTACCTTCTCTGTTGGGCATTCAACTCTATCTCTGCCATCTGCTATTAAACTAGCATATATCCAAACATTTCCAACTGATCTTCAATCAATTTATCTTCAAATCAAATTCACTTATATCCACGCCGACACCATTTCAAACTCCCGTTTCATTCTTGGTTTCAAACTTTTATCTATCTGAGTCCAATTCTTCAACCAAGTAAAGTTCTATTCAAACTCTTATTTCACAAATTCAATTCCTTCATCAAATTAATTTCTACTCCAACACGATTTTTACTTAACTGTCTTCAATTCAATTCAAAATTTATTTAACTTAGTTTTAAGTTCCACTTTTACCATTTTAACTCCATAAGTTAAATCCTTTATTTCAGAGTTCAAATTCCTGGGATTTTTCAAATCAGATCGAAATCATATATTTGCATATAATAATGGTAATTCAAAACATTTGAATTTCTAGCAACTTGTTTCCTCACAATAATTCAAACAAAATCTTTGGTAGTAATCCGTCACTCTGCAACTCGAAAATGACACTGATGATGTGGCCCGCATCATCAGAATTATTTTCCAGTGATCGAAGTGAGTTCAATACTATATTACATTTCAAAATTCATTTTGAAACACTTCCATTTTGAAAATCACTTCAAAATATCTTTCACATCATTTGGAAAACTATTTTTAAATCTCCCAGGATTTTAAAATTCCCTTATATCTAATTCAAATTCAAATTCAATTCTTTCCAAGTTTCTAGAGTTTTATTTCAATTCTAGTTTTTAATTCAAATTCAGCTCATCTGATTTTGCATATCATACTTATATAATATTTCGATTGGTAGTTTATATAACCAACTCAATTATAATCCTGTTCGATCGTAATAATTAACACATATCCTGTATATTATATTAATATCAAGATATACACTTCTTTTTATATCAAAATATACTTTGGGTAAAATTATTTCATTTACCCTCTTTTCAAAACATACTGTGTCGAATTACTCTGTTCAAGAGTTTAGAAACACCTATCGACGCAGTTTGCATTACTGTTTCGACCAGAATTTATAAACCACTCGACTGACCAGTCAACACAATATAAAACAGTTTTTATATTAATTCACAAATACGTGCTCATATATATACACTCAACTCAATCTAGAGTATTACCAACTCCATCTCTATTGAGTTACGCCACAGAGCCTAGGTAATCACTTAACCTTATGCTCTGATACCAACTGTAACGGCGCGTATTTTCGACCCAGAAAATCAACAAAAAAACACACTGTTGACTATTCAAGCATCGAAAATACTGGGACATTAATAGAAGAATTTAGAGGGTGAGAAAGAAAAGATAGAACTAATAGAATAGAAGAAGAAGAAGATCACAACTGAACAAAATCAGAGTAACACGAAACTCGCAGCGGAACAAAATAAGATGTATTATATAACATAACTTTGAATACAAAACTGTATTGTATATACATACCATTATCAGAGTACAATACATCATATCACAGCGGAAATAACTCTACATAACTAATGGTGAAGCTTCCTGCTTTTGAGCTCCTCCAAGTGAATCTGCAAAGCCTGAAACACTTGACTGCCCGTACAAATTTGGGCACCCAAGAGTTTAGGGAGAACAAACAAAATAAACTCTGGGTCAGTCATGGGACTGGTGTGAGTAAATTCCAACTATACGGTTTTACTTTGAAGAAAATCCTTTTGAAACAAAAGGATAATAGTAAGACCAGCCCACACATAAACATGGACGGTTTTTACCTTACTATAACCCAAATTACTTTGATATCAAAAACAGTGATATTATGATAATGTCTAAACAAATAATTATCCAAGTAGCAGAACGCTTGCATCTCACGTTCCACATATGTATAGTATAAAATCATATACCACAGGGCGCTTATTGGAGATTGGATTTCAACAGACAAGGTATGGGAGCACCTTTTGAATAGTGTACTCTAGAGGGGATACACTCAGGGTTCAACAAGAACGTCTTGCAACCCGGCCACACATGACCGCTCACTCATTTAGCTTGAGTGTCGCGAATATATTATCACCACGGTTGTAGGCCATCCAACCGTCATCCGAAGATACAGAATCGAAAAGAAGTATAAATATGAATTTTCTCTAGATCGGTGACAATACACCCTGCTTGGGGATGACCCAACTAGCCATGCTGCCAAGCCCAACTTCTGTCACTTCCTGGTTGTGAGGCTAGAAGCTACGTCTATCTTCAGAACATCTGATCACCATTCACTTTGAATGTCACATCGTCAAATCCGTAATCACACATTGATTACACAAATGCACACTGGGTGTAGAATAAAGAGAAGTCACCTTCTCCCCACCAACTTGGTATATTCATAAAATCAACGGCGTGACCGTTGGAAATACTCTGTCAGACACTCGTCCATACAAGTTGTCCTGGGACTGGACAAACAAATAAACACCATTCTAGAACTGGACGACCCTTGCATTTAACTGCGTCTTCAATTATCTTCAGCATATCTAATTCGCAGGGCTTATGCCTATACGGAGTGGTTTTCGGATAACGTATCCAACCGGTCTCTCCGTATTGACAACGATGGTCAAAACACTTCGATAGTCGGTTATTTAACCATCGAAGTAAAAACAACATTCATTCCATGTACACTAACATCACACAATCACGAGCACTTTTTATTTAACGTTCGACTGGATTCCCATATCTTACCAGATATTTCTCAAATCCCGTTTTAGCCTTTTCATACTTCTTAGAAAACATTTTCAGTTATTATAAACCCTTATTCTTTCATGTTCCAGAAACATACGTTATTAACGTTCAAAACATTTTCATTCTTTTCACATTCCTTGGTTTCTACACTCGGATCGTATACCCTATCTTCATTGGAAAATATTTCCAATTTCATTATAAATATTTTAATCGGCCAACCGTTTACTTTTAAAACATAATTCACTTTAAAATGTGAATACCATTCCTGTTATAGAAATCTGAATACCTTTATCAATTAACTCTTTATTCAAGTAATACTTATCTCGTTTACCGAAACTTCTTTCATACTTTATATTCCCAATCCACTTTATAAACTCTGTTTTCTAAGACAACTTCTTATCAAATCGATATCAAGTTTATAACTAAATACTGACTCCTATCCTATTAACATTTATTTGTTTAAACTAAATGTTAATTATTCTATCAGATTATAATCCCTAAAAATAGTTTACTTTTAATACATTCGACATCGTTGAATTCTAGTTACAAATCCTAACGGTTTAATTCTAATCACATTTCGAACATCGAAATGCTGTCATCAGTTTCTAATACGATTCCCCAATTCTTTTTCTAAACTCTTTCTTATATTTCTTTGAACAAACGTCGTTACTTATTACTCTTGAATAAGTGGATTTCAAACCAACCTGTTACATTTCCTAGGAAGTGCTGCTATATATAAAAGTCATGCTTAAGTCAAATCAACAGCAGTAAATTTGTCGCTATAGTTCTAAACTTGTCATACGCTGTAATATTCTCCTTATAACTAATTACAGTCACACTTACCTTATCAACAGCGTTATTTTATTGCTATAGTTCAACTTGTCATACGCTGTAATATCCTTTGTAATAACTAATCTTGACATAACAGTCACACTTATCTTATCAACAGCGTTATTTTATCGCTATAATTCTAAGACTTGCATACGCTGCCATATTCCTTTTATACTAATCTTGACATCTATTTCTGTTACAAAAATCTTAACATCTCTTTCCGTTACAAAAATCTTAACATCTCTTTTCGTTACAAACTGATATCGTTCCTCGGAAATAGCGAAGCCGTTCAAGTTGGGGTATTTTACCTCTCAGACCTTGATCGACAACGTTCTTACCTTAGAACCGATACAAATCTGTATTCAAATTCCTTATTACTTAATATATTTATTGAATCGTATTTCCTTGTTGTATTTTGGAATATGGTTTTACAACACCATATTCTTACTTTGGAATCTCTGTGGTTTATGCATATTTAATTTAAACATTAACTCTTTGCTTTCTCCATTCCCAGTTCTTATCCATAACTTCTTAAATGGTAATTAACTCTCATTAATTTCGATAAACTTATTTCTAACCTGTTTTCATTAGATTAATTAAAGACCAATTAATCTAATAATCATGTTCCCAAATAACAGTTGATTAAATCAACTTATTTCCATCAGTAAATTCGTTAACTGATTTTAATTACTTCTTAACATTAGATAAATCTAATTAATCTAATGATATCTCTAAATTATTTATCTTAAATATAATTATCAAATATTTAATCGTCGGATAGTTTTTACTTTATAAACTTGTTTAAATGTCAACAATCGTTTTTATAAAAACGAACTTTAAAATACTGGTTTATAATAGAACTTCTATTATAAATTTAAATCTTCTTTTTAATTATAAAAATATAATTTTTATAATTAACCTCATTGATTTGCCTGACAGCCAATCAACTCCTTAACAAAACGATGGTTTCACGGTCGACTGTTATCACTTTCTAAATTGATACCGTTTATTTATTTATTGAAACAGATGTTGAATTTTCCGTTCAACATCACTATTCACATGGGGTTTTAACTATAATTCGGGTTCATACAAAACAAACAGTACATATAATTATCAAGGAATCCGGTCGAATTCCTCCAACCGGTTTCCGCATCCACAGATGTCAGTCAGCACAATTTACACTAACTCTATACTAGGGGATATTCAATCGATGGAATCAGTGTCCAACTGATGATGTGTACATATATATAACGGTATATAATATTCAACCAAATTTATTGTAATCAATCTAATCAACCATCACACATCATTCAAACAACATTAAAATATAATTGCAATATTTTAAAATAGATCAGAGTTAGTGATTTTACACACCTTCGCGCGTTAACCGTTAAATACGATTTGCGTCGGCTGATTATATCGGGTGTTCAATTCTGCCGTAAATTCAACGTACTAAAAATTTGCTCCAGACTGGCTCTATCGAGTAGCTCACGTACATACGGTTGCAATGTGATAAGCAGTTCGTAAATATTATTTTTATCGGCCCACTTCTTTTCTTCACCAGACCCGCAACTCAATTTCCCTTTTCTCTCCCATATTCACGTCCGCTCAACATATTCATATCGCCACTCCATTCTTCTCCTACGCGAGTACCACAATCCCATCCACACCGTAATCAACTCGCACCATCCTACGTTGAGCAGCCACACGGTCACCAAAACAAAACCCCGACATATGTTTCCACCAAATGTTTCTATTCTCTACCATGCGGAAAACTTCCTCTACCTCAAACACCTTCAAGTCCACTCGTATGCACACAAACAGTCCAACCTTGACAATAATCACTTAACCAAAAACTGACAGTACCATCCTTCAATACCAAACTTTACTATTAAACCCGTATGCTTCAAGTACACGGTGCCCTCTCATGTTATCACGTGAAAAGCTACAAGCAGTAGCTAAACTTCACCATGTTTATCCGCTCCCCTCATTAAAACGTTTCACCATTCCTGAACTTCATCATCTATAGGTGACGACTGTCCTCCCCCACAACATCAACACCGCCACGTTAATCAGCATTAAAGCTCCTCACTTTCGAAAAAGGCTTCCGTGCTGACTATTTTCTTCCATGGGTTTACTGCTTGAGGGGAACACATACAAAACATAATTCTCATTTCATGTGTTTGAACCAATTACTGTTGCTTGCGCCAACACTCCATCTCCACTAATATATACAACATGTTGCATCCCCTACACTCCCTTTAATTCATGTCTTAATAACATTAAGTCCTCCATATCGCACAGTAAACTCATGAACACATCAACACCGTACCTTTTGTAAACACAAATCACCGTTAAATCATTCTCTTCCACCTTCATAAAAAAGTCAGACCCGCAACTCCTAAAAAGGAACCCACGTAGTCGATGCTTCCTCCATCTTGCTCACCTCCCATCTAAATCCAACGTTCAGCACTTACACGCTGCTTTCACCCTCCAGTACTGTCCATGCGAGCCTCAAATAGAACATGCCACTACAGCTTGTTGCGCATCCCATTCCTCACGTTCATGCCTGACAAACCATCTCCATGCATGCAAAAGGGACTCGAATCAATGTTCTTCAACATACACACAGTCCGCACGCATCTCCTCTTATTTTCACCTTCAGCTATGATCATCCCATGTCCTCACAAACGCCAAAACGTAGCTAGCTATCCTGAATGCCACTCAGATC
Organism: Allium sativum; assembly: GCA_030737875.1. Classification (NCBI taxonomy): domain Eukaryota; kingdom Viridiplantae; phylum Streptophyta; class Magnoliopsida; order Asparagales; family Amaryllidaceae; genus Allium; species Allium sativum. The sequence continues at coordinate 884,749,224 of CM060919.1, read as the reverse complement.
ACACCATTCATTAACCAACCTTCAACAGACCCGTCTCCTCTAATCATCACATTGTCTCCGCCTTCGCCGGTTCATCGGAGAACCCCAGATCTAAGTTTTGCTTTTTAAGTATAGGATCGGTTGTTCTAGGTTTATATTGTGAATGGAAAAGACAAGAAGAGGAGTTGCTGTATATTGATTTTGGAGAAAAATGTGAAGCAGAAATCTTCGGTGCAAGGAAAAGAAGAATGTGGAATGAATGGCATACACAGGTCTTCTTGCGTGCATATATAGTGGCAAAGGGATAAGGTAAAAGTCTAGTCACAGCATGGTTATCCATCAAGCTTAGAATGTAGGCACTACTTTTTAGAGAGATGGTCGGCACGTTCACATAGGTACGAAGCTTCATAGGTCTCTGTAGGTTTCTTAGTTCTAAAGTTTTAGAGCTTAGGATAGATCAACTGTATAACGTGTGTTTGCTTTAACATGAAGCAATACAGTATGAACATGTAGGTTGGCTTGTACAAAAAAAAAATGTTTATTTAATATATTATTAAGTAATTTCTTTTCACGATGCCATCACTCTTCGCTTAAATATTACTTTCTTTGGCGTGAAGTATGGGATTATAGGGTATGTTCCTTGCTCCATAGGCCTGCGTTGAATAATGGTTGGTCATGCTTCTCTGATTATAGGCTTATGGTTTGCAATTTCCATAATTTAACTATTTCACTCACGTATAGACAGAAGTAAGAGCACCATCGTGTTCAACGAGGTATCACGATCCCAAAAATATAATAATATCGGTAGGTTAACTCATACTTTGAAATCCCGAAATACCGATACAGGGTGCACAATACCCCAAATAAAAAGTTGTTTATTTAATTAATTAAACATTACAGTAAAATTCTAAAAATTAAATTATCGTTGCGCCTCAAAAGAACCTTGTCCCGATTTGCAACCGATATCAAGTTATATTCAAGTAACCGTTACGGTCGATATACGATTTCACAGCGACTTTTTGAATATTTGATTTGGACATATCTTGCAGCCTGTACGACGAAATCTCCATTTTACACTTCTGTTGGAAAGATACAGTTCAACAGATTCCAACGTTTCTCGTTTCGAAGAAATCCGATTCAAAACGAGTCCGGTACACTCAGTTAAAGTTCAGGACGTTAAATTACGAACTACAGGGTCGTTCTGAGCTCAATTATAATTAATATATATTTATATAGGTTCAACTTCGTTTTAATTAAAATATAAATCCATTTATATTCAGAATTCAATATTTAAACTGATTTAAATATTCGAATACGAACCGACAAAAATGCGGGATGTTACATTAATTCTGCCTTGATTTATGGTTTTAACATGTTATTTAAAATACGGGTTGTTACAACCCATCTCATCTTAATTTAGTTACCAAGAAATTAAATCTTAATGACATTTGGGAACATCAAAAGCTTTTTAGCTAAATTTTTTATTTTTCACATGTTGTTTTGTTGGTCAAAGGGGGTTTGACCATGGTCGGAATTCAATTTAATATATTTTGGAATATGATACACCATGTTATATTTCTATTTCGTACCCATAAATGAGTTTTCAAAAGTCATACATTGCAATCTTGGATTTTCAAATTGATGCTGCACCTCAAGACTTCGGTGTTGCACCCAACAGACGTTGGTCCTTACGCCACGCATAAATTTGTATCCATTTTGAGTTAGTAGAAGCAAAACCAGTCAAAATGAAGCTCTCTCATAGATCTATAGGACTAACAGGTTACACCCATCTCATCTTAGTTCAGTAACCAAGAAATTCAATCTTAATGACATTTGGGAACATCAAAAGCTTTTTTAGCCTAATTTTTCACATGTTGTTTTGTTGGTCAAAGGGGGTTTGACCGTGGTTGGAATTCGATTTAATATATTTTGAAGTATGATGCACCATGTTATATTTCTATTTTGTGCCCATAAACGAGTTTTCAAAAGTCATACAATGCAATCTTGGATTTTCGAATTGATGTTGCACCTCAAGACTTCGATGTTGCACCCAACTGACATGGGTTGTTCCGCCACGCATAAATTTGTATCCATTTTTAGTTAGTAGAACCAAGACCAGTCAAAATGAACCTCTCTCATAGATCTATAGGACTAACTGGTTACACCCATCTCATCTTAGTTCAGTAACCAAGAAATTCAATCTTAATGACATTTGGGAACATCGAAACTTTTTTAGCTCAATTTTTAATTTTTCACATGTTGTTTTGTTAGTCAAAGGGAGTTTGACCATGGTCGGAATTCGATTTAATATATTTTGGAATATTATGCACCATGTTATATTTCTATTTCGTACCCATAAATGAGTTTTCAAAAGTCATACATTGCAATCTTGGATTTTCAAATTGATGTTGCACCTCAAGATTTCGATGTTGCACCCAACAGACGTGGGTTGTTCCGCCACGCATAAATTTGTATCCATTTTGAGTTAGTAGAACCATAACCTTTCATAGCGAAGCTCTCTCATATATCTATAGGACTAATAGGTTACACTTATCTCATCTTAGCTCAGTAACCAAGAAATTCAATCTTAATGACATTTGGGAACATCGAAACTTTTTTAGCTCAATTTTTAATTTTTCACATGTTGTTTTGTTAGTCAAAGGGGGTTTGACCATGGTCGGAATTCGGTTTAATATATTTTGGAATATTATGCACCATGTTATATTTCTATTTCGTACCCATAAATGAGTTTTTAAAAGTCATACATTGCCATCTTGGATTTTCAAATTGATGCTGCACCTCAAGACTTCGATGTTGCACCCAACAGACGTGGGTTGTTCTGCCACGCACAAATTTGTATCCATTTTGAGTTAGTAAAACCGTAACCAATCATAATGAAGCTCTCTCATAGATTTATTGGACTAACAGGTTACACCCATCTCATCTTAGTTCAGTAGCCAATAAATTCAATCTTAATGGCATTTGGGAACATCAAAAGCTTTTTTCGCTCAATTTTTAATTTTTCACATGTTGTTTTTTTGGTCAAAGTGGGTTTGACCATGGTCGGAATTCGATTTTATATATTTTGAAGCATTATGCACCATGTCATATTTCTATTTCGTACCCATAAACGAGTTTTCAAAACACATACAGTGCAATCTTGGATTTTCAAACTGATGTTGCACCTCAAGACTTCGATGTTGCAACCAACAGACGTGGGACGTTCCGCCACACATAAATTTGTCTCCATTTTGAGTTAGTAGAACCATAACCTATCAAAATGAAGCTCTCTCATAGATCTATAGGACTAGCAGGTTACACCCATCTCATCTTAGTTCAGTTACCATGAAATTCAATCTTAATGACATTTGGGAACATCGAAACTTTTTTTGCTCAATTTTTAATTTTTCACATGTTGTTTTGTTAGTCAAAGTGGGTTTGACCGTGGTCGGAATTCGATTTAATATATTTTGAAGCATGATGCACCATGTTATATTTCTATTTCATACCCATAAACGAGTTTTCAAAAGTCATACAATGCAATCTTGGATTTTCAAACTTATGTTGCACCTCAAGACTTCGATGTTGCACCCAACAGACATGGGATGTTCCGCCACACATAAATTTGTATCCATTTTGAGTTAGTAGAACCCTAACCTATCAAAATGAAGCTCTCTCATAGATCTATAGGACTAACAGGTTACACCTATCTCATCTTAGTTCAGTAAACCAAGAAATTCAATCTTAATGACATTTGGAAACATCGAAAGCTTTTTTAGCTCAATTTTTATTTTTTCACATGTTGTTTTGTTGGTCAAAGGGGGATTGACCATGGTCGGAATTAGATTTAATATATTTTGTAGTATGATGCACCATGTTATATTTCTATTTCGTACCATAAACGAGTTTTCCAAAGTCATACATGGATTTTCAAACTGATGTTGCACCTCAAGACTTCGATGTTGCACCTAACAGACGTGGGATCTTCCGCCACACATAAATTTGTATCCATTCTGAGTTAGTAGAACCATAACCTATCAAAATGAAGCTCTCTCATAGATCTATGGGACTAGCAGGTTACACCCATCTTATCTTAGTTCAGTAACCAAGAAATTCAATCTTAGTGACATTTGGGAACATCGAAAGCTTTTTTTGCTCAATTTTTAATTTTTCACATGTTGTTTTGTTGGTCAAAGGGGGTTTGACCATGGTCGGAATTCGAATTAATATATTTTGGAATATGATGCACATGTTATATTTCTATTTCATACCCATAAACGAGTTTTCAAAAGTCATACATTGCAATCATTGATTTCCAAACCGATGTTGCACCTCAAGACTTCAATGTTGCACCCAACAGACATGGGTTGTTCCGCCACGCACAAAGTTGTATCCATTTTGAGTTAGTAGAACCAAAACCAGTCAAAATGAAGCTTTCTCATAGATCTGTAGGACCAAGAGGTTACACCCATCTCATCTTAGTTCAGTAACCAAGAAATTCAATCTTAATGACATTTGGGAACATCGAAAGCTTATTTAGCTCAATTTTTAATTTTTCACATGTCGTTTTGTTGGTCAAAGGGGGTCCGACCATGACTGGAATTCGATTTAATATATTTTGGAATATGATACACGATGTTATATTTCTATTTCGTACCCATAAACGAGTTTTCAAAAGTCATACATTGCAATCTTGGATTTTCAAACTGATGTTGCACCTCAAGACTTCGATGTTGCACCTAACATACGTGGGTTGTTCCACCATGCATAAATTTGTATCCATTTTGAGTTAGTAGAACCATAACCTATCAAAATGAAGCTCTCTCATAGATCTATAGGACTAACAGGTTACACCCATATCATCTTAGTTCAGTAACTAAGAAATTCAATCTTAATGAAATTTGGGAACATCGAACCTTTTTTAGCTCAATTTTTTATTTTTCACATGTTGTTTTGTTAGTCAAAGGGGGTTTGACCATGGTTGGAATTCGATTTAATATACTTTGGAATATTATTCACCATGTTATATTTCTATTTCGTACCCATAAACAAGTTTTCAGAAGTCATACATTGCAATCTTGGATTTTCAAATTGATGTTGCACCTCAAGACTTCGATGTTGCACCGAATAGACGTGGGTTGTTCCGCCGTGCACAAATTTGTTTCCATTTTGAGTTTGTAGAACCGTAACCTATCATAATGAATCTCTATTATAGATTTATAGGACTAACAGGTTACACCCATCTCATCTTAGTTCAGTAACCAAGAAATTCAATCTTAATGACATTTGGGAACATCAAAAGCTTTTTTAGCTCAATTTTTAATTTTTCACATGTTGTTTTTTTTGGTTAAAGGGGGTTTGACCATGGTCGGAATTCGATTTAATATATTTTGAAGCATGATGCACCATGTTATATTTCGATTTTGTACCCATAAACGAGTTTTCAAAAGTCATACAGTGCAATCATGGATTTTTAAACTGATGTTGCACCTCAAGACTTCGATGTTGCAGCCAACAGACGTGGGATGTTCCGTCACATGTAAATTTGTATCCATTTTTAGTTAGTAGAACCATAACCTATAAAAATGAAGCTCTCTCATAGATCTATAGGACTGACAGGTTACACCCATCTCATCTTTGTTCAGTAACCAAGAAATTCAATCTTAATGACATTTGGGAACATCGAAACTTTTTTTGCTCAATTATTAATTTTTCACATGTTGTTTTGTTAGTCAAAGGGGGTTTGACCATGGTCGGAATTCCATTTAATATATTTTGGAATATTATGCACCATGTTATATTTCTATTTCGTACCCATAAACGAGTTTTCAAAAGTCATACATTGCAATCTTGGATTTTCAAATTGATGTTGCGCCTCAAGACGTCGATGTTGCACCCAACATACGTGGGTTGTTCCGCCACGCATAAATTTGTATCCATTTTGAGTTAATAGAACCGTAACCTATCACAATGAAGCTCTCGCATAAATCTATAGGACTAATAGGTTACACCCATCTCATTTTAGTTCAGTAAACAAAGAAATTCAATCTTAATGACATTTGGGAACATCAAAAGCTTTTTTAGCTCAATTTTTAATTTTTCACATGTTGTTTTTTTGGTCAAAGGGGGTTTGACCATGGTCGGAATTCGATTTAATATATTTTGAACCATGATGCACCATGTTATATTTCTATTTCGTACTCATAAACGAGTTTTCAAAAGTCAGACAGTGCAATCTTGGATTTTCAAACTGATGTTGCACCTCAAGACTTCGATGTTGCACCCAACATACGTGCGATGTTCCGCCACACATAAATTTGTATCCATTTTGAGTTCGTAGAACCATAACCTATCATAATGAAGCTCTCTCATTGATCTATAGGACTAACATGTTACACCCATCTCATCTTTGTTCAGTAACCAAGAAATTCTATCTTAATGACATTTGGGAACGACGAAAGCTTTTTTAGCTCAATTTTGAATTTTTCAGCATGTTGTTTTGTAAGTGAAAGGGGGTTTGACCATGGTCAGAATTCGATTTAATATATTTTGGAATATGATACACCATGTTATATTTCTATTTCTTACCCATAAATGAGTTTCCAAAAGTTATACAGTGCAATCTTGGATTTTCAAACTGATGTTGCACCTCAAGTCTCCGATGTTGCACATAACAGACGTGGGATATTCCGCCACACATAAATTTTTTTCCATTTTGAGTTAGTAGAACCATAACCTATCAAAATGAAGCTCTCTCATAGATCTATGGGACTAACAGCTTACACCCATCTCGTCTTAGTTCAGTAAACCAAGAAATTCAATCTTAATTACATTTGGGAACATCGAAAGCTTTTTTAGCTCAATTTTTAATTTTTCACATGTTGTTTTGTTGGTCAAAGGGGGTTTGACCATGGTCGGAATTCGATTTAATATATTTTGGAATATGATGCACCGTGTTAGATTTCTATTTCGTACCCATTAACGAGTTTTCAAAAGTCATACATTGCAATCTTGGATTTTCGAACTGATGTTGCACCTCAAGACTTCGATGTTGCACCCAACAGACGTGGGTTGTTCCGCCACGAATAAATTTGTATCCATTTGAGTTAGTAGAACCAAAACCAGTCAAAATGAAGCTCTCTCATAGATCTATAGGACTAACAGATTACACCCATCTCACCTTAGTTCAGTAACAAAGAAATTCAATCTTAATGACATTTGGGATCATCGAAAGCTTTTTTAGCTCAATTTTTATTTTTTTCACATGTTGTTTTGTTGGTCAAAGGGGGTTTGACCATAGTCGGAATTCGATTTAATATATTTTGGAATATGATACACCATGTTATATTTCTATTTCGTACGCATAAACGAGTTTTCAAAAGTCATACATTGCAATCTTGGATTTTCAAATTGATGTTGCACCTCAAGACTTCGATGTTGCACCCAACAGACGTGGGTTGTTTCACTACGCATAAGTTTGTATCCATTTTGAGTTAGTAGAACCAAAACCAGTCAAAATGAAGCTCTCTCACAGATCTATAGGACTAACAGGTTACACCCATCTCATCTTAGTTCAGTAACCAAGAAATTCAATCTTAATGACATTTGGGAACATCAAAAGCTTTTTTAGCTCAATTTTTAATTTTTCACATGTTTTTTTGGTCAAATGGGGTTTGACCATGGTCGGAATTCGATTTAATATATTTTGGAATATTATGCACCATGTTATATTTCTATTTCGTACCCATAAACGAGTTTTCAAAAGTCATACATTGCAATCTTGGATTTTCAAATTGATGTTGCACCTCAAGACTTCGATGTTGCACCCAACAGATGTGGGTGGTTCCGCCATGAAATTTGTATCCATTTTGAGTTAGTAAAACCGTAATCTATCATAATGAAGCTCTCTCATAGATTTATAGGACTAACAGGTTACACCCATCTCATCTTAGTTCAGTAACCAAGAAATTCAATCTTAATAACATTTGGAAACATCAAAAGCTTTTTTAGCTCAATTTTTAATTTTTCACATGTTGTTTTTTTGGTCAAAGGGGGTTTGACCATGGTCGGAATTCAATTTAATATATTTTGAAGCATGATGCACCATGTTATATTTCTATTTCGTACCCATAAACGAGTTTTCAAAAGACACACAGTGCAATCTTGGATTTTCAAGCCGATGTTGCACCTCAAGACTTCGATTTTCCACCCAATAGACGTGGGATGTTCCGCCGCACATAAATTTGTATCCATTTTGAGTTAGTAGAACCATAACTTATCAAAATGAAGCTCTCTCATAGATCTATAGGACTAGCAGGTTACACCCATCTCATCTTAGTTCAGTAACCAAGAAATTCAATCTTAATGACATTTGGGAACGACGAAAGCTTTTTTAGCTCAATTTTTAATTTTTCACATGTTGTTTTGTAAGTCAAAGGGGGTTTGACCATGGTCAGAATTCGATTTAATATATTTTGGAATGTGATACACCATGTTATATTTCTATTTCGTACCCATAAATGAGTTTCCAAAAGTTATACAGTGCAATCTTGGATTTTCAAACTGATGTTGCACCTCAAGTCTCCGATGTTGCACATAACAGACGTGGGATATTCCGCCACACATAAATTTTTATCCATTTTGAGTTAGTAGAACCATAACCTATCAAAATGAAGCTCTCTCATAGATCTATGGGACTAACAGCTTACACCCATCTCATCTTAGTTCAGTAAACCAAGAAATTCAATCTTAATGACATTTGGGAACCTCGAAAGCTTTTTTAGCTCAATTTACAATTTTTCACATGTTGTTTTGTTGGTCAAAGTGGGTTTGACCTTGATTGGAATTCGATTTAATATATTTTGTAGTATGTTGCACCATGTTATATTTCTATTTCTTACCCATAAACAAGTTTTCAAAAGTCATACAGTGCAATCTAGGATTTTCAAACTGATGTTGCACCTCAAGACTTCGATGTTGCACCCAACAGACGTGGGATCTTCCGCCACACATAAATTTGTATCCATTTTGAGTTAGTAGAACCATAACTTATCAATTTGAAGCTCTCTTATAAATCTATGGGACTAACAGGTTACAACCATCTCATCTTAGTTCAGTAACCAAGAAATTCAATCTTAATGACATTTGGGAACATCGAAAGCTTTTTTAGCTCAATTTTTAATTTTTCACATGTTGTTTTGTTGGTCAAAGAGGGTTTGACCATGGTCGGAATTCGATTTAATATATTTTGGAATATGATGCACCGTGTTAGATTTCTATTTCGTACCCATTAACGAGTTTTCAAAAGTCATACATTGCAATCTTGGATTTTCAAACTGATGTTGCACCTCAAGACTTCGATGTTGCACCCAACAGACGTGGGTTGTTCCGCCACGAATAAATTTGTATCCATTTGAGTTAGTAGAACCAAAACCAGTCAAAATGAAGCTCTCTCATAGATCTATAGGACTAACAGATTACACCCATCTCATCTTAGTTCAGTAACAAAGAAATTCAATCTTAATGACATTTGGGATCATCGAAAGCTTTTTTAGCTCAATTTTTAATTTTTCACATGTTGTTTTGTTGGTCAAAGGGGGTTTGACTATGGTCGGAATTTGATTTAATATATTTTGGAATATGATACACCATGTTATATTTCTATTTCGTACGCATAAACGAGTTTTCAAAAGTCATACATTGCAATCTTGGATTTTCAAATTGATGTTGCACCTCAAGACTTCGATGTTGCACCCAACAGACGTGGGTTGTTCCACCACGCATAAATTTGTATCCATTTTGAGTTAGTAGAACCAAAACCAGTCAAAATGAAGCTCTCTCATAGATCTATAGGACTAACAGGTTACACCCATCTCATCTTAGTTCAGTAACCAAGAAATTCAATCTTAATGACATTTGGGAACATGGAAACTTTTTTAGCTCAATTTTTTATTTTTCACATGTTGTTTTGATAGTCAAAGGGGGTTTGACAATGGTCGAAATTCGATTTAATATATTTTGGAATATTATGCACCATGTTATATTTCTATTTCGTACCCATAAACGAGTTTTCAAAAGTCATACATTGCAATCTTGGATTTTCAAATTGATGTTGCACCTCAAGACTTCGATGTTACACCCAACAGACGTGGGTGGTTCCGCCGTGCACAAATTTGTATCCATTTTGAGTTAGTAAAACCGTAATCTATCATAATGAAGCTCTCTCATAGATTTATAGGACTAACAGGTTAAACCCATCTCATCTTAGTTCAGTAACCAAGAAATTCAATCTTAATGACATTTGGGAACATCAAAAGCTGTTTTAGCTCAATTTTTATTTTTTCACATGTTGTTTTTTTGGTCAAAGGGGGTTTGACCATGGTCGGAATTCGATTTAATATATTTTGAAGCATGATGCACCATGTTATATTTCTATTTCGTACCCATAAACGAATTTTCAAAAGACATACAGTGCAATCTTGGATTTTCAAGCTGATGTTGCACCTCAAGACTTCGATTTTGCACCCAACAGACGTGGGATGTTCCGCCACACATAAATTTGTATCCATTTTGAGTTAGTAGAACCATAACCTATAAAAATGAAGCTCTCTCATAGATCTATAGGAATAGCAGGTTACACCCATCTCATCTTAGTTCAGTAACCAAGAAATTCAATCTTAATGACATTTGGGAACATTGAAACTTTTTTTGCTCAATTTTTAATTTTTCACATGTTGTTTTGTTAGTCAAAGGTGGTTTGACCGTGGTCGGAATTCGATTTAATATATTTTGAAGCATGATGCACCATGTTATATTTCTATTTCGTGCCCATAAACGAGTTTTCAAAAGTCATACAATGCAATCTTGGATTTTCAAACTTATGTTGCACATTAAGAATTTGATGTTGCACCCAACAGACATGGGATATTCCGCCACACATAAATTTGTATCCATTTTGAGTTAGTAGAACCATAACCTATCAAAATGAAGCTCTCTCATAGATCTATAATACTAACAGGTTACACCCATCTCAACTTAGTTCAGTAACCAAGAAATTTTAACTTAATGACATTTGGGAACATCGAAAGCTTTTTTAGCTCAATTTTTTATTTTTCACATGTTGTTTTGTTGGTCAGAGGGGGTTTGACCATGGTCGGACTTCGATTTAAAATATTTTGGAATATGATACCCCATGTTATATTTCAATTTCGTACCCATAAACGAGTTTTCAAAAGTCATACAGTGTAATCTTAGATTTTCAAACTGATGTTACACCTCAAGACTTCGATGTTGCACCCAACAGACAAGGGTTGTTCCGCCACGCATAAATTTGTATCCATTTTGAGCTTGTAGAACCAAAACCAGTCAAAATGAAGCTCTCTCATAGATCTATAGGACTAACAGGTTACACCCATCTCATCTTAGTTCAGTAACTAAGAAATTCAATCTTAATGACATTTGGGAGCATCAAAAGCTTTATTAGCTCAATTTTTCATTTTTCACATGTTGTTTTGTTGGTCAAATGGGGTTTGACCATGGTCGGAATTCGATTTAATATATTTGGAATATGATACACCATGTTATATTTCTATTTCGTACCCATAAACGAGTTTTCAAAAGTTATACATTGCAATCTTGGATTTTCAAATTGATGTTGCAGCTCAAGACTTGGATGTTGCACCCAACAGATGTGGGTTGTTCCGCCACGCATAAATTTGTATCCATTTTGAGTTAGTAGAACCAAAACTAGTCAAAATGAAGCACTTTCATAGATCTATAGGACTAACAGGTTACACCCATCTCATCTTAGTTCAGTAACCAATAAATTCAATCTTAATGACATTTGGGAACATTGAAACTTTTTTTGCTCAATATTTTATTTTTCACATGTTGTCTTGTTAGTCAAAGGGGGTTTGACCGTGGTCGGAATTCGATTTAATATATTTTGAAGCATGATGCACCATGTTATATTTCTATTTCGTACCCATAAACGAGTTTTCAAAAGTCATACAATGCAATCTTGGATTTTCAAACTTATGTTGCACATTAAGAATTTGATGTTGCACCCAACAGACGTGGGATATTCCGCCACACATAAATTTGTATCCATTTTGAGTTAGAAGAACCATAACCTATCAAAATGAAGCTCTCTCATAGATCTATAAGACTAACAGGTTACACCCATCTCAACTTAGTTCAGTAACCAAGAAATTTTAACTTAATGACATTTGGGAACATCGAAAGCTTTTTTAGCTCAATTTTTAATTTTTCACATGTTGTTTTGTTGGTCAAAGGGGGTTTGACCATGGTCGGAATTCGATTTAATAGATTTTGGAAAATGATGCACCATGTTATATTTCTATTTCGTACCCGTAAATGAGTTTTCGAAAGTCATACATTGCAATCTATGATTTTCAAACTGATGTTGCACCTCAAGACTTCGATGTTGCACCCAACAAACGTGGGTTGTTCTGCCACGCATAAATTTTTATCCATTTTGAGTTAGTAGAACTATAACCTATCAAAATGAAGCTCTCTCATAGATCTATAGGACTAACAGGTTACACCCATCTCATCTTAGTTCAGTAACCAAGAAATTCAATCTTAATGACATTTGGGATCATCGAAAGCTTTTTTAGCTCAATTTTTAATTTTTCACATGTTGTTTTGTTGGTCAAAGGTTGTTTGACCATGGTCGGAATTCGATTTAATATATTTTGAAGCATGATGCACCTTGTTATACTTCTATTTCGTACCCATAAACGAGTTTTCAAAAGTCATACAATGCAATCTTGGATTTTCAAACTGATGGTGCACCTCAAGACTTCGATGTTGCACCCAACAGACGTAGGTTGTTCCGCCATGCATAAATTTGTATCCTTTTTGAGTTAGTAGAACCAAAACCAGTCTAAATGAAGCTCTCTAATAGATCTATTGGACTAACAGGTTACACCTATCTCATCTTAGTTCAGTAACCAAGAAATTCAATCTTAATGACATTTGGGAACATCGAAAGCTTTTTTAGCTCAATTTTTATTTTTTCATATGTTGTCTTGTTGGTCAAATGGGTTTGACCATGGTCAGAATTTTATTAATATATTTTGGAATATGATACACCATGCTATATTTCTATTTCGTACCCATAAACGAGTTTTCAAAAGTCGTACATTGCAATCTTGGATTTTCAAATTGATGTTGCACCTCAAGACTTCGATGTTGCACCCAATAGACGTGGGTTGTTCCACCACGCATAAATTTGTATCCATTTTAAGTTAGTAGAACCAAAACCAGTCAAAATGAAGCTCTGTCATAGATCTATAGGACTAACAGGTTACACCCATCTCATCTTAGTTCAGTAACCAAGAAATTCAATCTTAATGACATTTGGGAACATAGAAAGCTTTTTTAGCTCAATTTTTAATTTTTCACATGTTGTTTTGTTTGTCAAAAGGGGTTTGACCATGGTCGGAATTTGATTTAACATATTTTGGAATATGATACACCATGTTATATTTCTATTTCGTACCCATAAACGAGTTTTCAAAAGTCATACATTGCAATCTTGGATTTTCGAATTGATGTTGCATATCAAGACATCGATGTTGCACCCAACAGACGTGGGTTGTTCCGCCATGCATAAATTTGTATCCATTTTGAGTCAATAGAACAAAAACCAGTCAAAATGAAGCTCTCACATAGATCTATAGGACTAACAGGTTTCACCCATCTCATCTTAGTTCAGTAACCGAGAAATTCAATCTTAATAACATTTGGGAACATCGAAAGTTTTTTAGCTCAATTTTTAATTTTTCACATGTTGTTTTGTTGGTCAAAGGGGGTTTCACCATGGTCGGAATTCGATTTAATATATTTTGGAATATGATGCACCATGTTATATTTCTATTACGTACCCATAAACGAGTTTTCAAAAGTCATACAGTGCAATCTTGGGTTTTCAAACTGATGTTGCACCTCAAGACCTCGATGTTGCACCCAACAGACGTAGGATGTCCCGCCACACATAAATTTGAATCCATTTTGAGTTAGTAGAACCATTACCGATCCAAACGAAACTCTCTCATGGATTTATAGGACTAACAGGTTACACCCATCTCGTCTTAGGTCAATAAACCAAGAAATTCAATCTTAATGACATTTGGGAACATCAAAATCTTTTTTAGGTCACTTTTTAATTTTTTACATGTTGTTTTGTTAGTCAAAGGGGGTTTGACAATGGTCGGAATTCGATTTAATATATTTTGGAATATGATGCACCATGTTATTTTTCTATTTCGTACCCATAAACGAGTTTTTAAAAGTCATACATTGCAATCTTCGATTTTCAAACTGATGTTGCACCTAAAGACTTCGATGTTGCACCCAACAGACATGGGTTGTTCTACCACTTATAAATTTGTTTCCATTTTGAGTTAGTAGAACCATAACTAGTAAAAATGAAGCTCTCTCATAGATCTATAGGACTAACAGGTTACACTCATCTCATCTTAGTTCAGTAATCGAGAAATTCAATCTTAATGACATTTGGGAACATCAAAAGCTTTTTTAGGTCAATTTTTAATTTTTCACATGTTGTTTTGTTAGTCAAAAGGGGTTTGACCATGGTCGGAATTCGATTTAATATATTTTGGAATATGATGCACCATGTTATATTTTGATTTCGTGCCTATAAATGAGTTTTCAAAAGTCATACATTGCAATCTTGGATTTTCAAACTGATGTTGCACCTCAAGACATCGATGTTGCACCAACCAGACATGGGTTGTTCCGCCATGCATAAATTTGTATCCATTTTGAGTTAGTAGAACCACAACCTATCAAAATGATGCTCTCTAATAGATCTATAGGACTAACAGGTTACACCCATCTCATCTTAGTTCAGTAATCGAGAAATTCAATCTTAATGACATTTGGGAACATCAAAAGCTTTTTTAGGTCAATTTTTAATTTTTCACATGTTGTTTTGTTAGTCAAAAGGGGTTTGACCATGGTCGGAATTCGATTTAATATATTTTTGAATATGATGAACCATGTTATATTTCCATTTCATACTAATAAACGAGTTTTCAAAAGTCATATAGTCAATCTTGGATTTTCAAACTGATGTTGCACCTCAAGACTTCGATGTTGCATCCAACAGACGTGGGATGTTCCGCCACAAATAAATTTGTATCCATTTTGAGTTAGTAGAACCATAACCTATCAAAATGAAGCTCTCTCATAGATCTATAGGACTAACAAGTTACACCCATCTCATCATAGTTTGGTAACCAAGAAATACAATCTTAATGACATTTTGGAACATCGAATTCTTTTTATCTCAATTTTTCACATGTTGTTTTGTTAGTCAAAGGGGGTTTGACCATGGTCAGAATTCGATTTACAATACTTTGGAATATGATGCACCATGTTATATTTCTATTTCTTACACATAAACGAGTTTTCAAAAGTCATACGTTGCAATCTTGGATTTTCAAACTGATGTTGCACCTCAAGACTTCGATGTTACACCCAACAGATGCGGGATGTTCCGCAACACATAAATTTGTACCCATTTTGAGTTAGTAGAACCATAACCTATCAAAATGAAGCTCTCTCATAGATCTATAGGACTAACTGGTTACACCCATCTCATCTTAGTTCTGTAAACCAGGAAATTCAATCTTAATGATTTTTGGGAACATCGAAAGCTTTTTTAGCTTAATTTTTCACATGTTTTTTGGTTAGTCAAAGGGCGTTTGACCATGGTCGGAATTCGATTTAATATATTTTGGAATATAATGCACCATGTTATATTTTTATTTCGTAACCATAAACGAGTTTTCAAAAGTCATACATTGCAATCTTGGATTTTCAAATTGATGTTGCCCCTCAAGACATCGATGTTGCACCCAACAGACGTGGGATGTTACGCCACACATAAATTTGCATCCATTTTGAGTTAGTAGAACCTTAACCTATCAAAATGAAGCTCTCTCATAGATCTATAGGACTAACTGGTTAAACCCATCTCATCTTTGTTCAGTAAACCAAGAAATTCAATCTTAATGACATTTGGGAAAATCAAAAGCTTTTTTAGGACAATTTTTAATTTTTCGCATGTTGTTTTGTTATTCAAAGGGGGTTTGACCATGGTCGGAATTCGATTTAATATATTTTGGAATATGATGCACCATGTTATATTTCTATTTCGTACCCATAAACGAGTTTTCAAAAGTCATACAGTGCAATCTTGGATTTTCAAACTAATTATGCACCTCAAGACTTCGATGTTTCACCCAACAGAGGTGGGATGTTCCGCCACACGTAAATTTGTATCCAATTTGAGTTAATAGAACCATAACCTTTAAAAATGAAGCTCTCTCATAGATCTATAGGACTAACAGGTTACACCCATCTCATCTTAGTTCATTAAACCAAGAAATTCAATCTTAATGATTTTTGGGAACATCGAAAGCTTTTTTAGCGTAGTTTTTCACATGTTGTTTTGTTAGTCAAAGGGGGTTTGACCATGGTTGGAATTCTACTTAATATATTTGGAATATGATGCACCATGTTATATTTCTATTTCGTACCCATGAACGAGTTTTCAAAAGTCATACATTGCAATCTTGGATTTTCAAATTGATGTGGCACATCAAGACATCGATGTTGCACCCAATAGACGTGGGATGTTTCGCCACACATAAATTTGTATATATTTTGAGTTAGTAGAACCATAACCTATCAAAATGAAGCTCTATCATAGATCTATAGAACTAACAAGTTACACCCATCTCATCTTTGTTCAATAAACCAAGAAGGTCAATCTTAATGACATATGGGAACATCAAAAGCTTTTTAAGGTCAATTTTTATTTTTTCAAATGTTGTTTTGTTAGTCAAACGGGGTTTGACCATGGTCGGAATTCGACTTAATATATTTTGTAATATGATCCACCATGTTATATTTCTATTTCGTACCCATAAACGAGTTTTCAAAAGTCATACAGTGCAATCTTGGATTTTCAAACTGATGTTGCACCTCAAGACTTCGATGTTGCACCCAACAGACGTGGGTAGTTCCTCCACGCATAAATTTGTATTCATTTTGAGTTAGTAGAAATATAACTAGTCAAAATGAAGCTCTCTCATAGTTCTATAGGACTAACAGGTTACACCCATCTCATCTTAGTTCAGTAAACCAAGAAATTCAATCTTAATGACATTTGGGAACATCAAAAGCTTTTTTAGGTCAATTTTTTTATTTTTCACATGTTGTTTTGTTAGTCAAAGGATGTTTGACCATGGTCGCAATTCGATTTCATATATTTTGGAATATGGTGCACCATGTTATATTTCTATTTCGTACCCATAAATGAATTTTCAAAAGTCATACAGTGCAATCTTGGATTTTCAAACTGATGTTGCACCTCAGGACTTCGATGTTGCACACAACAGACGTGGGATGTTCCGCCACACATAAATTTGTATCCATTTTGAGTTAGTAGAACCATAACCTTTCAAAATGAAGCTCTCTCACAGATCTATAGGACTAACAGGTTACACCCATCTCATCTTAGTTCAGTAAACCAAGAAATTCAATCTTAATGACATTTGGGAACATCAAAAGATTTTTTAGCTCAATTTTTAATTGTTCACATGTTGTTTTGTTGGTTAAAGGGGATTTGACCATGGTCGGAATTCGATTTAATATATTTTGGAATATGATGCACCATGTTATATTTCTATTTCGTACCCATAAACGAGTTTACAAAAGTCATACAGTGCAATCTTGGATTTTCAAACTGATGTTGTAACACCCCATGTATTCTATAACAGTGAAATTCACAAAATAAAGTATAACTAATTTCAAATCAAAGAATTAAGGGAAACGGGATACGCCATTGCGTTCGTATCGGAATTCTGCTTGAAATAGAGTCCGAGTTTGCGTAAAACGAACTCCGTAAGAGGGAGATTTGGTCTCCGGAAGTTTCAGAATTCAGTTTAAAATTCAAACAGACAAAAAGAGCTCAGAAAACAAATTCAAATTTCAAAAATCGGGCGGGATTGGCCAGGGCGGGAATTTTCCCACCCAAGGCACCCAGGTCGACTGGGTAGTCGACCTGGGCTACCCAGGTCGACTGGGTAGTCGACCTGGGGCACCCAGGTCGACTATGTAGTCGACCTGGGGGTCGACTGGGCAGTCGACCTGGCCCCTGAGCCAGGTTGACCCCATCCCCTCCAGGTTGGCCTGGTCTGTGCTTGGCCGAATTTATGAGTCTTGCCTTGTCACTAGGGCTAGGTGTCAGCTCCTGATTGGTCTCTCCTTCAAACGAACGGCTAATATACATCCAAGCTCCATCGACGGTCCTAATCAATTCACAAACTCTATAAAAAGGACCTAAGACTCCACCTAATTCATACAAATAAAAATGAAAATGAGACCGTCAGGCTGCTGAGGCGAGACTAGGAGTAGCCGTCAAAATTGAGAGACGATTAGGAGACAATTCAAAAGCTTAAAGCAACGACAACTAAATCCAAACAACGCCTACAACAAAGGATAGCATCTCCAAATTCAGAATTCAGATTCCTGAATTGAAGATTCGTCATACATTGTAAGTAGAGTGCTATTCCGATGTGAATGAATAATTGTGTTTTGATTTGTGTAAAATGAGAAATAGAATTGTACTTAATTTGTGACGATAATAATTCATAATTGTATGTTGCTATGATTCTAATCGATTTGGGATGTTGTGGTATAACGATTGGATATTTGCAAGTATGTGATTCATGTTAAAAGTTAACAACTTCATGTTTATGGTAGTTTATTACAACACCTATTGTAATGACCCGCATTTGCAGAGGTATTATGATTAATTTATTTAATTATATAAATGGTGGGATAGTGAATTAAATGGTCGTGGAATTAAATAATGGTAAATATTTAATTAAAATAATAAATTAAATGATATATTTAATTCTGAAATAAACAGAATTGGCCGAAATGACGATATAGTGTGAACCGGATCATCTGTGGTATTTAATTCAGCTTGGAATTGAATTTGAATAACGAATATATTCAATCGTCGACAGTTGAACGTATAGTTTATAATGTAATTACAAACAAGCTCAAATGGCGCTGCAGTTCGCTATTTGGCGATTGGAACTTCAACTGAATGTACAGGATTCGTTTTAAGCCGGATTTCTGTGAAACAAGAAACGTGTGGAGCCGGTGAAGTATATCTTTCTAGTGGAAGAGAAAAATCGGGATTTCGTCGTGTAGATTTTGAGATATGTCCAAATCAAATTTTAAAATAATCGCTATAGAATCGGTTATCGAACGTAACGGTTTATTCGATATAACTAGAGATCGGGTTTGAATTTAGACGAGGTTCTTTTGAGATGTAGTGATAATTTAATTTTTAGAATTTTTCTTTAATTTTTAATTAATTAAATAAGCAACTTTTTATTTGGAGTATTTTGCACCCTGTATCGATATTTTGGGGTTTCACAAAATAAGTCGAACTACCGATATTTTTATATTTCTGGGATCGTGGCACCTTACTGAATACCATGGTATCTTTATTTCTGTCCATAGCATTTCGTAAGTATATAAATTTATAAGTTTTGATAATGACTTAAATGATTTTTCTAAAAATATTATACCAAAATATCCTAAATCGTTTAGTGATCAAAAGAAGGCCACACCCTCAATTCTCTCAACTACTAGCTTCTCTTGGCCCTCGAATCAAACATGTAGTCGAATCCTTCATCACATCTTTTAGCAGCATCAAAGGAAAGATCATATAAATACAACATCCTCTCTTATAACCAAATTTTCAACTTCGGAAACCCGCCGTTGTTTCTCTCTTCAGGAAATATTTGGTCTTCAAAGAAAAATCAATTCAAATCCAATAAAATGCTATAAATCCCCAAATGTATATAGTCAAATTCACCAAGGGTTTTTCTCCTAATCTCTACCCTTTTCAACCCGTTCGATGTCGTTGTTGGGTACTCCAGTTTTTCCAGCACGAGCAGGGTTCCGGTTTTCTTTGAATCCTTGGGGTTTGAGCTCGATTAAAGTAGGTATTCGAACTCGGGATGGAGAATAGAATCTGTACACCAGTTAATGGGGAGACCGATCGAATTTTGGGGTCGGTGTTCTTCGTTGTCGGTCAGCGTGACTATGGACGCTTTCTTCCTTAAGAGAGCGAGCGTGAAGATATGGGTATGGGGTTGACGAGCTCGCAGAGAGGTGAAGCATGGTGTCCTTGATTTGGAGGATACTCGACTGAGGAAGGAGAACGTAGTGGAGGCTTAGATTTGGACAACCGTGAGGAGCTCGTGACCTCATTGATTTAGAATGTGATTTGCTGTGTGTTTAGGAAGAAAAGTGTGAGGCTTTTTGAACGGTGGAAAAGAATGATGGGCCGGGAAAATAAGGTTAAGCCCATCTTGATTAATTAGTTAGCCTAGTTTAATTTATAAATCCATTTTATTCATGTATTAAATTGTAATGACCATAACTTGAGCAAACTTTATCGAAATTCTACGAAACAGGATCCGACAGGATCGTATGGACAGACACTACCCAATGGAACTGAATGGGAGTGGATTGGAGCTCGTTCATATTTACGGCGAATTTAATTTTTTGATTCAAATCAAACAATAGTTATCGTTCTTTAACGATGAACTGCAAATGTGAGTAAATCTCACTAACTCTGAACAGTTTATAACTTCATGTTGTATTTTTAGAACTGTTAGATATTGGCTGATTGACTGTATGTTTACTGGTCGATTGAACTGCTAGTCAATTAGTTAAATTTTCTATATTGATTATGTTTAACAGAATGTATCATATAGAACTGAAAGTGATGTTATCTATATTGTTTAACATCTGTGATGCAGGGAAACAGGTTGGAGGAATCCAACTGGATTCCTCAACATTTATTTTACTGATTTCATATATTGTGATATATGATGTGTTATATAATCTGTTATGGATTATGGGTGTTGGAATGATGTTGATCATTTTTATTCGATATTTTAAATATCATAAAAGACCCTGGGATGTAAAAAGAATTATTTCAATGTATATTGAAATAAAAGGGAGTTTATAAAATCAACAGATTTTGTAAAAGGAAATATTTCGAAAGTAAATAAAAAGGGAAATCATTTGTAAAGTGAAGAACTGTTACTAAAAGTAAATCTTTATAAATGAATAGTTTATTCGAAAAGAATAAAGGAGCTAATCGATATTAGTTTAATCGATTAGAGTTAAAGCAAAGGAGCTAATCGATGTTAGTTTAATCGATTAGAGTTAAAGAATAAAGGAGCTAATCGATGTTAGTTTAATCGATTAGAGTTAAAGAATAAAGGAGCTAATCGATGTTAGTTTAATCGATTAGAGTTAAAGCAAAGGAGCTAATCGATGTTAGTTTAATCGATTAGAGTTAAAGAATAAAGGAGCTAATCGATGTTAGTTTAATCGATTAGAGTTAAAGAATAAAGGAGCTAATCGATGTTAGTTTAATCGATTAGAGTTAAAGTAAAAGGAGCTAATCGATGTTAGTTTAATCGATTAGAGTTAAAGTAAATGGAGCTAATCGATGTTAGTTTAATCGATTAGAGTTAAAGTAAAAGGAGTTAATTGTTGTTAGTTTAATCGGTTAGAGTTAAAGTAAAAGGAGTTAATCGATGTTAGTTTAATCGATTAGAGTTAAAGTAAAGGAGCTAATCGATGTTAGTTTAATCGATTAGAGTTAAAGCAAATGAGTAAATCGAATATAGTTATTCGAATAGAAAGAAAAAGGAGTTATCGAATATAGTTTATTCGAAAGGAGTTAAATCGAATAAGTTATTCGAAAGGAGTTAAATCGAATAAGTCAAATAGAGTTAATCCAATAGTGTTAGTCCAATTGAGTTAATTGATAAGGGTTAATCGAATAGAGTTAAGTGAAAAGAGTCAATCGAATATAGCTATTCGAAGGAGGGTTAAGTAAGGAAGTTAGTTAAAGGGATATAAAGTGAACTTTGTCTATTTCAAAGTTAGAAATGTTGTTCAGTAAGGTCTGAGAGGTAGTTCTACCCCAACTTGATTGGCTTCGTTTTAACTAACGAATAGTTAAGGTTCGGCAGTAAAGGAAATGGTTTGAGTTGGCATCGCGATGGTTTGTTTAAACATCTGTCTAAGTCCAATGAAGAGGCTTTGGAAATGTTTTCCAAATAAGAAACCAGAAATGTTTTCTAATAAAGAAAACAAGAAATGGAAATGTTTTCCATTGTTAATAACGTATATTTTCCAAATTTAGAAAATAAGAAATATGGAATATAGGGAAATAGGAGATAAGTAAATTTATGAAATAAAGAGATAAATGTTGAATGATGTTTGATCGATATAAATTTCCATTTGGAAATAATATCGTTGTTTGCACACCTGTTTTTATTCGATAGTTAAATCACAGACTATCGAAGTTTTGACCATTTTAACGTTGTTAATATGGAGAGACCGGTTGGATTATTATCCAAAGAACCACTCTGTATTGGCATTAGCGTTGTGAATCATATATGCCAATGATAATTGAAGACGGAGTAAAGTGCAAGGGCAATTGTATAAGTCTTAGATAACAGTATCTAAGATGGACATACTGAATAGTACCTTCGGTTCATCCTGCTCCTGGATGACTTGTATGGACGGATGTCTGACAGAGTATTTCCAGACGATCACGTATATAGATTTCTCTAACCATACCAAGAGTGGAAGCGGAGAAGGAAACTTCTTTTAGCTAACACATAATGTATGGTTGAGGACGTCAATCGGTGATTTGATGGATTTGACGATGTGACATTCGAAGTGAATCTGGTATGTTAATATAGCGTAGCTTCTAGCCTCATCAACCGGTAAATGACAGAAATCGGGCAGGCAGCATGGCTAAGTCGGTCGCACCGAAGTAGGGGTATAATCACCTGATCTAGAGTTTCATTTACTTCTAAAAATCTATAGTTGATGCTGTCCCATTCGGGAAACGGTTGCTGATCCCAGCTGTTGGTGATATACATTCGATACACTCAAGCGAAATGAGTGGTCGGTCATGTGTGGTCGGGTTGCAAGATGTTCTTGTTGAACCCAGTGTATTCCTCTCTAGAGGTTCACTAGCGAAAGGTGGTTCCATACCTTGTCATAGTTGGAAATCCATTACCCAATACGTGCTTGCGGTTTTGATTGTATACTATATATGTAGAACGTGAGATGAAAGCGTTTCTGCTAGATGATTATTATATTGTGTTGATAGACATTATTATAATATCAAAAGGTTTTTGATATAAAGATAATTTGGATTCTCACAAGGGAAAAACCCGTTCCGTTATACGGCGTGGTCTTATGAGATATCGATTACCTGCTTGAACTGTTTTAAACTGTTTTACTCACACCAGTCCCATGACTGACCCGGGGTTTATTTTGTTGTTTTCCCTAAACTCTTGGGTGCCAAAATTTGTATGGGCAGTCAAGTAGTCGGGATTTTACAGATACACTTGAAGAGCTGGAGCAGGAGGCGTCAGGATCATATAGCTATAGTTATTTCCGTTGTGTTGTAAGTGCTGTACTCTGATAATGATGTATATTCAAATACAGATGTAGATTTCAATGTTATGTTACATATATTATATGTTATTCATTCCGCTGTGAGATTCATGTTACTTTGATGTTGTGTTCTTCTTCTTCTATTCTAATTTTCTATCTTATCTTTCCTCACCCTCTAATTTCTTTCACTAATTACCAGGATTTTTCAATGTTTTGGTTATCGACATCGTGTTTATGTCGATAACCAAAGTCGCTAAAAATTCGGGTCATTACAGTTGGTATCAGAGCTTAAGTTAAGTGAATTACCTTGGCTCTGTGGCGTGACTCGGTAGAGATAGGGTTAGTAACACCCTAGATTGAGTTGAGTGTATATATACGAGTGAACGTATTTGTTATTGATATAAAATCGTTTTATACTATGGAGATTCATTGGTTGAGTCGTTTATGAGTTCTGGTCGATCTGTTTGATCCACTGTATCGGTAGGAGTTTCTAAACACGTGAATACGATGGGTCGACACGATATGTTTTGAAAATAGGGTAAATGAAAATAGTTTACCCAACGTATATTTTGATATATATTGGATATATTGATAGTTATTATAATCGAGTAAGATTATATATTAAATGGTTATGTAAATAACCAATCAGAAATCATATAAGGAAATATATGGAATCAAAATAAATTAAAATCTGAAATTTTAAACCAGGAATCGAATTAAATCTCTGGAGAATTGGATAAGTGTTTGTAAATGGATTTGGATTAAAAAATAAGGAAAATTTAAGAGCCTGGGAGATTTTAAATTGTTTTACAAACAGTGTGAATTATATTTTGAAATGAATTTCAAGGTGGAAATGTTTAGAAATGGTTTTATAGTATTGAACTCACTTCGATCGCTGGAAAATAGATTCTGATGATGACAGCTGCATCATCAGTATTCATTTTCGAGTTGTAAGTGACGAATTACTACCAGAGATACCGTTTTGAATTTGTTTTGAGAAATACAAGTTGTGTTGAATTTCAAAATGGGATTTATAATAGTAGAATTTGAAATAAGAGAGACTGAAATAGAAATTGAATATAGAAATTCAAAGGGAGTTTGAATATATGAAATTCAATGGAAGTGATATAGAAATTGAATATAGAAATTCAAAGGGAGTTTGAATATATGAAATTCGATGGAAGTGGTATAGAAATTGAATATAGAAATTCAAAGGGAGTTTGAATATATGAAATTCAATGGAAGTGATATAGAAATTGAATATAGAAATTCAAAGGGTGTTTTAATATATGAAATTCAATGGAAGTGAAATAGAATTTGAAAATAGAAAATTCAAAGGGGATTTGAATATAGAAATTCAAATGAGATTTGAATAAAGAACATTTAAATAATGGAAAATTGAATATAGAATTCATATAGAGTAATAATGAAATTTGAATATAAAATTCAAATAGATTGAAATGGAATTTGAAAATAGAATTTCAAAATAGAATTTGAAATAGGAATTCGAATATAGATTTCAAATAGAGTTGAAATGGGAATTGGAATATATAATTCAATGGAGTTTGAAAATATAGGATTTGAATATCGAAGGTGAAATGGAATTTGAATAAAGAATTCAAATGGAATTCAAATATGGGATTTGAATATATAGGATTTGAATAATAGAAGTGATATAAAATTTGAACAGAAATTGAATAGAATTAACTAAGTCAAAGAGGAATTAGTTAATCGAGTTTTGAATTTGAAGTTGAACTTTGAAAGGTGAATTGGATTTGTAAATGGATATTCGAAATCGAATATAGAACTAAAATTTGAAATTTGGATTCAAATTAGTTATTAAGCAAGTTAAAATATATTTGAACATGTCATGTTCAAATATAAAAGTGAAATAGCCTAAAGAGTTAATTAATAAATTAATTAACGAATTTAGTTAAAATGATCAGGTATAGTTAAAATAGATTGGACAGGTATAAATATACATGAGATAGGTATGGATAAGGTATGAAGGTATATAAATAGAATGCTTGACGAAAGGTATGTATTCAATTCATATATGAGATTTTATGCGCCGTATCGGCTAACCGCTTGGCTTTTCTTTTTCTTTTTGATTGGGGAAGGCCTGTGTGGCAGTTTGGGGATTTTCCCGATGCTCCCGGTACAAAGGAGGTTATGGCGATTTTTTCCGGAAATTTAAGGAGTTAGAATATTTTTAAGATAATTTGATAGTTAGAAATCAACGTATCGATATATATGTAGAAGTCGATAAGGAAACAAGCTTAGAAATAGAATAGAAATCGAAAAGGAAGACTAAGAAAAAAATCTAGTAAGAATAGAAAAAGGAAGTGTATATGTATTTAAAAGTGAATAAGTAGTTGTGTGGTATTGATTATTCAAGTAAGTAGTCATATCTGTTTTGACGTTGTAAATGTTATTCAGTCAAGGTCTGAGAGGTAGTTATACCCCAACTTGATTGATTTCATTATTAACAAATAAATAGTAAGATTTCAGACTCGAAGATCAATGTTAAATAAGAGTTATTTGAATATAGTATTTGGGTTGTCATAACGATGTTTTACACAACATCCGTTTTAACCCAAATAAGTGTAAGCTTGGAAATATAATAAAGAATATTTCCTAAGTATAGAAATAAACGAGATCGGAAGAGAGATAAGTAATTAGAATATTTTCCAATTATAAATAACATATATTTTCTAAAGTTTAGAAAAAAAGGAAGGCGATATTCGGAAATGTCTTCCAAATAACATAAAAGGCCAATATGGTTATTGAAAATATTTGGTTAACAAATATTGATAAAGAAATGGAGAAGTGATTTAACTAATGGAATATTGATTAAGGGCTCAGTTGAATTTCAAAAAGGAAAAATTGATTTTTTGAAAAGAGTAAACTGTTTAAAATTCCCAGGAAGAGACTGTTTGAATTAAGAACAAATTTAAATAGAAGTTTGCGGAAGTAAGTTGAAATTGAATTGAAACAGTTAAGTGAAAACTGAATGGAAATAGAACGATATCAGGAAAAATTTATTCTTGAATAAAATTGGATTGTCGAGATAAGAATCTGAAATGAAAATTGGATTGGGAAGTTAAGAGTTTGAAATCGAGAATGGAACTTGAATTTGAAATAAAATTCGACTTAGGATATAAGCGAATGGTTGTGCCGTGGATAAAAGAAGATGGGGATTTGATTGGGATAACCCTTGTATCCACTGAATTTAATAACAGGTGGAAGGGATAAAATGATATGCCGACAAAAGGTACAAGTTTATATTTCTATTGGATATAAGATTTATGAGCCGAATTGGCTGTTTGATTTTCTTTTGGGTTGGAGATGACCCAGAGAGGCAAGTGGTGGTTTGACGTATTGACCAATACAAAGGAAGTGCTGGCGAAATTTTTCGAAGAGTTAAGGAGTTAGAAAATTTTCAGAACTTTTGAAAATTTCCGTTGATAAGAAATAAATAAAATTTAATTGAAATTAAATTGGTTTAGTTGAAGCTGAAGTTAAGAAGTGAACAAATATGTTCTAACCAGTCGATAGGGTCGTTCTCTACCTTTTAGCAATTTCGAGGACGAAATTATTTTAAGTGGGGAAGATTATAATGACCCGCATTGGCAGAGGTATTATGATTAATTTATTTAATTATATAAATGGTGGGATAGTGAATTAAATGGTCGTGGAATTAAATAATGGTAAATATTTAACTAAAATAATAAATTAAATGATATATTTAATTCTGAAATAAACAGAATTGGCCGAAATGACGATATGGTGTGAACCGGATCATCTGTGATATTTAATTCAGCTTGGAATTGAATTTGAATAACGAATATATTCAATCGTCGACAGTTGAATGTATAGTTTATAATATAATTATAAACGAGCTCGAATGGCGCTGTAGTTCGCTATTTGGCGATTGGAACTTCAACTGAATGTACAGGATTCATTTTAAGCCGGATTTCTGTGAAACAAGAAACGTGTGGAGCCGGTGAAGTATATCTTTCTAGTGGAAGAGAAAAATCGGGATTTCGTCGTGTAGATTTTGAGATATGTCCAAATCAAATTTTAAAATAGTCGTTATAGAATCGGTTATCGACCGTAACGGTTTATTTGATATAACTAGAGATCGGGTTTGAATTTAGACGAGGTTCTTTTGAGATGTAGTGATAATTTAATTTTTAGAATTTTTCTATAATTTTTAATTAATTAAATAAGCAACTTTTTATTTGGAGTATTTTGCACCTGTATTGATATTTTGGGGTTTCACAAAATAAGTCGAACTACCGATATTTTTATATTTCGGGGATCGTGGCACCTTACTGAATACCATAGTATCTTTATTTATGTCCATAGCATTTCGTAAGTATATAAATTTATAAGTTTTGATAATGACTTAAATGATTTTTCTAAAAATATTATACCAAAATATCCTAAATCGTTTAGGGATCATAAGAAGGCCACACCCTCAATTCTCTCAACCACTAGCTTCTCTTGGCCCTCGAATCAAACATGCAGTCGAATCCTTCATCACATGTTTTAGCAGCATCAAAGGAAAGATCATATAAATACAACATCCTCTCTTATAACCAAATTTTCAACTTCAGAAACCCGCCGTTGTTTCTCTCTTCAGGAAATATTTGGTCTCCAAAGAAAAATCAATTCAAATCCAATAAAATGCTATAAATCCCCAAACGTATACAGTCAAATTCACCAAGGGTTTTTCTCCTAATCTATACCCTTTTCAACCCGTTCGATGTCGCTGTTGGGTACTCCAGTTTTTCCAACGCGAGCAGGGTTCCGGTTTTCTTTGAATCCTTGGGGTTTGAGCTCGATTAAAGTAGGTATTTGAACTCGGGATGGAGAATTAAATCTGTACACCAGTTATTGGGGAGACCGATCGAATTTTGGGGTTGGTGTTCTTCGTTGTCGGTCAGCGTGACTGTGGACGCTTTCTTCCATAAGAGAGCGAGCGTGAAGATAAGGGTATGGGGTTGACGAGCTCGCAGAGAGATGAAGCATGGCGTCCTTGATTTCGAGGATACTCGACTGAGGAAAGAGAATGTAGTGGAGGCTTAGATTTGGACAACCGTGAGGAGCTCGTGACCTCATTGATTTAGAACGTGATTTGCTGTGTGTTTAGGAAGAAAGGAGTGAGGCTTTTTGAACGGTGGAAAAGAATGATGGGCCGAAAAAATAAGGTTAAGCCCATCTTGATTAATTAGTTAGCCTAGTTTAATTTATAAATCCATTTTATTCATGTATTAAATTGAAATGACCATAACTTGAGCAAACGTTATCGAAATTCTACGAAACAGGATCCGACAGGATCGTATGGATAGACACTACCCAATGGAACTGACTGGGAGTGGATTGGAGCTCGTTTGAATTTACGGCGAATTTAATTGTTTGATTCAAATCAAACATTAGTTATCGTTCTTTAACGATGAACTGCAAATGTGAGTAAATCTCACTAACTCTGAACAGTTTATAATTTCATGTTGTTTTTTTTAGAACTGTTAGATATTGACTGATTGACTGTATGTTGACTGGTCGATTGAACTGCTAGTCAGTTAGTTAAATTTTCTATATTGATTTTGTTTAACATAATGCATCATATAGAACTGAAAGTAATGTTATTTATATTGTTTAACATCTGTGATGCAGGGAAACAGGTTGGAGGAATCCAACTGGAATCCTCAACATTTATTTTACTGTTTTCATATATTGTGATATATGATGTGTTATATAATCTGTTATGGATTATGGGTGTTGGAATGATGTTGATCATTTTTATTCGATATTTCAAATATCATAAAAGACCCTGGGATGTAAAAAGAATTATTTCAATGTATATTGAAATAAAAGGGAGTTTATAAAATCAACAGATTTTGTAAAAGGAAATATTTCGAAAGTAAATAAAAAGGGAATTCATTTGTAAAGTGAAGAACTGTTACTAAAAGTAAATCTTTATAAATGAATAGTTTACTCGAAAAGAATAAAGGAGCTAATCGATGTTAGTTTAATCGATTAGAGTTAAAGCAAAGGAGCTAAACGATGTTAGTTTAATCGATTAGAGTTAAAGAATGAAGGAGCTAATCGATGTTAGTTTAATCGATTAGAGTTAAAGAATAAAGGAGCTAATCGATGTTAGTTTAATCGATTAGAGTTAAAGCAAAGGAGCTAATCGATGTTAGTTTAATCGATTAGAGTTAAAGAATAAAGGAGCTAATCGATGTTAGTTTAACCGATTAGAGTTAAAGAATAAAGGATCTAATCGATGTTAGTTTAATCGATTAGAGTTAAAGTAAAAGGATCTAATCGATGTTAGTTTAATCGATTAGAGTTAAAGTAAAAGGAGCTAATCGATGTTAGTTTAATCGATCAGAGTTAAAGTAAAAGGAGTTAATGGATGTTAGTTTAATCGATTAGAGTTAAAGTATAAGGAGTTAATCGATGTTAGTTTAATCGATTAGAGTTAAAGTAAAAGGAGCTAATCGATGTTAGTTTAATCGATTAGAGTTAAAGCAAATGTGTAACAACCCGTATTCTTAATAACATGTTATAATGTATATCAAGGCAGAATTAAATTTTAAAATCTGAATCAAGGGAAACGGGCTGTGCCATTGCGTTCGTCTTGGACAAATACGCGAAATAGAGTCTGAGTTTTCGAAAAACGGAGTCCGTATGACCAAGTTATGGCCCAATGAAGTTTTCAGAAAATTTTAAGCCCGAAAACAGTTCAAATTCGAATTCAGAATCGAATTTCAGCCAAAACAGACTGGGCAGGAATTTTCCCGCCTAGGCAGGGTCGACATAGGTGTCGACACCAGTGTCGACACCCCCTAATGGGTCGACACCCATGTCGACCCAGGGGTCGACCCCCCACCCCCCGGTCGGACCAATTTTCTGGTGCACCATTTTGGCATGTTGGGTCCTCTTTTGTTGGTTTCTGACGGGAGTTAATGGTTCAGATTCGTTTTAGCGTTAATCCTATGGTCTAAACTACCCCTAATCTCTATAAAAAGACCCCTAGACCTAGCCAAAACCTTCATTAATCATTCCTACAACTAAATGCTGCCCAAATGTTCACTAATCATGGCCTCCACCTTCTTCATGAGAGCATGCGTGCCTCAAATCAATCTATGTCATAAAAGAGCCATCTTTCTTTGTCTTTGGGGTTATTCCTTCTTGTTCTCAAGTCTTGAAGTGGATTTTATCGTCTTTGGTTGTGGATTTGCTAGTGTGGCTTCGTCTCAATCTTATTTTATATTTATTCTAGTCTTCATAGCATTGTAAGCTCTATACTACTCTTAGATTCTAACTATGAAGTTAAATATGACATGTTGCAAGTTGAGTTTGGGCCTAAGTATGATATGTGCTTTGATCTTATCATGTTATGCATAAATTTATTCTATGCATGTTTGTAAAGCTATCACCTTTACCTTATGCATAGAAAGCTATGAGCTTTGATTGGAAATGTTGCCTAAAGCAACATAGAAACTCTCATAAACCTTGTGTTATCTTGCATATGATGTTATATGCGAATCACTAGCCACCATCCTATGTCATTTATGATCATGTTTCACCTATTTGCTTAAAGTTTGATATCATGCATATTTTGAAGCTCATGATGTAATATGCAAGTTGCTATCTTGCATATGGTGTTATATGCGAATCACTTGCTATCATCCTATGTCATTTATGACCATGTTTCACCTATTTTGCTTAAGTTGATATTACGCATGTTTTGAGGCCCATGATGTAATATGCAAGCTTATGAACATATTTATGCCTCATATGCCACCATGTTTAACTTGTAGCCAACCTTATTACCTTATGCCCTTTTTGTCATGTTTTGCTAAGTTCCCTCTTTTGATTTATGTTATGTCAAGCGAAGCGTACATGCGAGGGGAATGCGTTGGGTTTGGGTAATATTAATGACATGAAACATGATTTTAAAAATATGACATGAACATTAACTTGTGATTATGTTTGTAAACATGAATTTGGACATGACTTCTAGAAAACATGAGAATGGCCAACTCGAGGTTGGGTTGAGTTTGTAGCATAAATCTACCCGGAACCGACCGGCTTAACTAGTGGCTACAAGCAATAGGACCCAATGTGAGTAATTGGTTATGTTGCACTAGAAAACCCGAGGTTAGACCAAGTTGTGGTGTAAAGCTACCCGGACCCGCCCGGCTTAACTAGTAACCACAACAAAGTCTAATGTGAGAGGTTGGGTGCATTAAAGTAATTAATGCCACATGATAGGGTTAAGTCATGGACCACTTGAATACTTAACCAATTAAACACGATGGGTTGATAAGGTTAAGTCATAAACCTTGGGTACACTTAACCAACTTGATTGAGTAGGGTTAACAACATTTAACCCGTTAGAAACCTTAGTTACGTGGTCCTTTTCACCAGTAAACCTCTTGATTGTATCATGATACCCTAGGGACTAGGCTAGGGTGGGGCACGATTACTGGGCTGACATGTAAGCGACCAAAACGACGGCTGAGTAGGTGCGCCGGTGTAGGTTCAGGCGGACTATGGTCGTGCACATGGTCCGGAGTTGAAAAAGCAAACACGGGCACCCATAGGTTTAGACTGTGCGTGCTTGATTTGTGTCCGTGGTTGGCACCCTAGGACTTGATACACCCTAGGGTGGGCCTAGCACAGTTTGACTACACTTCGTGATTGGGCCGTATGACACCGACACTTGACGAGTTAGGCTTTTAGGGAGCCGATCGACTAGACCGTGTTGTTGGACCTTGATCTAGGTCATCTCGGGATATTGGGCCAAGATTGGGCCAAGGGATCATTTCTAGTTTACACTTGACATGGATTACTAGTACACACTTGGTGCAACTTAACCTTGTATATGCGATGCCACACTTGATCTATCTTGATAATTTTTCACCATGCCAGTTATCTCCCTACATCTCATCTCTGTTTTACATGTCCAGTTAACTTTATCAGTTTTTATACTAATAGTAGATAGGACTTACCAGTCTTTTTGACTGACCCGTTTTCTTTCGCCTCTTTTCTTCCGTCCCCACCCCTCCTCCCCCGGTTTGCAGGGTGGGAACACTGGTACCTAGCTGGATCTTTAGCTGCTTTTCTGGATAGCTCACGTATGGTTTGAGCATGCTATGGCGTTATGCTACTTTGGGGATAGTTACTTTATGTTTTTTTCAGTTTTCAGTTTAAGTTCTAGACTTTGTTTTATGGAAAATAATGACCGAGTACTTTGATGTAACTTGACTATGGTTTTGAAATGTTAGTTTTATCCGCTGCTTTACTACTCTGTTTTACTTATATGTTCTGTCTTGGGATATCTGCTTGCATGTTTACCTTGTTTAACGCCCCTCCAAAGCTAGTGTACTTGCAAGAGTGGCATTGGCGAGGTGGGGTGTTACAAAATGAGTTAATCGAATATAGTTATTCGAATAGAAAGAAAAAGGGGTTATCGAATATAGTTTATTCGAAAGGAGTTAAATCGAATAAGTTATTCAAAAGGAGTTAAATCGAATAAGTCAAATAGAGTTAATCCAATAGTGTTAGTCCAATAGAGTTAATTGATAAGGGTTAATCGAATAGAGTTAAGTGAAAAGAGTCAATCGAATATAGCTATTCGAAGGAGGGTTAAGTAAGGAAGTTTGTTAAAGGGATATAAAGTGAACTTTGTCTATTTCAAAGCTAGAAATGTTGTTCAGTTAAGGTCTGAGAGGTAGTTCTACCCCAACTTGATTGGCTTCGTTTTAACTAAGGAATAGTTAAGGTTCGGCAGTAAAGGAAATGGTTTGATTTGGCATCGCGATGGTTGTTTAAACATCTGTCTAACTCCAATGAAGAGGCTTTGGAAATGTTTTCCAAATAAGAAACCATAAATGTTTTCTAATAAAGAAAACAAGAAATGGAAATGTTTTCCATTGTTAATAAAGTATATTTTCCAAATTTAGAAAATAAGAAATATGGAATATAGGGAAATAGGAGATAAGTAAATTTATGAAATAAAGAGATAAATGTTAAATGATGTTTGATCGATTTAAATTTCCATTTGGAAATAATATCGTTGTTTGCACACCTGTTTTTATTCGATTGTTAAATCACAGACTATCGATGTTTTGACCGTTTTAACGTTGTTAATATGGAGAGACCGGTTGGATTATTATCCAAAGAACCACTCTGTACTGGCATAAGCGTTGTGAATCATATATGCCAAAGATAATTGAAGACGGAGTAAAGTGCAAGGGCTATTGTATAAGTCTACATTCGATACACTCAAGCGAAATGAGTGGTCGGTCATGTGTGGTCGGGTTGCAAGATGTTCTTGTTGAACCTAGTGTATTCCTCTCTAGAGGTACACTAGCGAAAGGTGGTTCCATACCTTGTCATAGTTGGAAATCCATTACCCAATACGTGCTTGCGGTTTTGATTGTATACTATATATGTAGAACGTGAGATGAAAGCATTTCTGCTAGATGATTATTATATTGTGTTGATAGGCATTATTATAATATCAAAAGGTTTTTGATATAAAGATAATTTGGATTCTCATAAGGGAAAAACCCGTTCTGTTATACGGCGTGGTCTTATGAGATATCGATTACCTGCTTGAACTGTTTTAAACTGTTTTACTCACACCAGTCCCATGACTGACCCGGGGTTTATTTTGTTGTTTTCCCTAAAGTCTTGGGTGCTTAAATTTGTATGGGCAGTCAAGTAGTCGGGATTTTACAGATATACTTGAAGAGCTAGAGCAGGAGGCTTCAGGATCATATAGCTATAGTTATTTCCGCTGTGTTGTAAGTGTTGTACTTTGATAATGATGTATATTCAAATACAGATGTAGATTTCAAAGTTATGTTACATATATTATATGTTATTCGTTCCGCTGTGAGATTCGTGTTACTCTGATGTTGTGTTCTTCTTCTTCTATTCTAATTTTCTATCTTATCTTTCCTCACCCTCTAATTTCTTTCACTAATTACCAGGATTTTTCGATGTTTTGGTTATCGACATCGTGTTTATGTCGATAACCAAAGTCGCTAAAAATCCGGGTCATTACACCTATTGGATAATTGCAAGTATATGATTCATGTTGAAAGTTAACGACTATATGTTTGTGGTAGTTTATTTGAGATTCATGCGAGTATATGGTTCACTATTATGCCAACATGATGTATATTTTTATGATCATTTTTAGTGTAATTGGATCCATTTGAGTATTATGATTCATATGAATTTATGTTGGAATTGGCATCATGATTCAAGTGTAAAACCATACTTTTCTATTAGAGACAAAAGTAAGCATCTTTGTGAACTTGTGTTGACTCTATGAACATGACTAAACTATGTTTGGTGTTATGCCTAATTGAAAAACATGTTTTAGGCCTATGTTGTTATAAAAATCATATGATAATATATGTGACACATAATTAAGTTAGATTTACATTCCAATTGCAAGTTTACATGAATATATTAAAAACCATGATTTCATTTTTAGGTACGTTTATGCCATGATTATATGAATAGATCAAAAACCATGATTCATGTTTAGGTATGTTTATGCCATGATTATATGCTATTACAATGCAAGTTCACAAATGCCTAATTCATATTAATTAGATCGTTATGTTGCAAGATCATGCGTTCACACTCCCCTTTTGATGTTACTTAGAATATATATAAACACCATGTTCTAAGCCTCCCCTTTTTCATGTGGCTAAGTTGGGTTTAAATGTTAAACCCAACATACGTTATATTATAGCAAACGTAAGGACGGGGGTAATGACGTTGGGTTAAAAATATAAACATATGTGTTGGCATGTTTGACGCATGCCAACAAACTTGGAAAACAATTAAGTGACATAAATTAATTTTACCCAATAAAGATGAATTTGAATAATGGGCCGCAAATATTTACATATAAAAAGAAAAGAGGCAAAATATGTAAATTTAGAAAATACGATGTGTTTAACTCGAGGTTGGATTGAGTTGTGATGTAAACATGCCCGGAACCACCGGCTATCCAGTAGTCACAACAATACCTATCCAATGTGGGTGGTTAAACACGGAGCCCAATAAAGACCCGAGGTTAGACTAAGTTGTGGCTTAAGACTGCCTGGACCCAACCGGCAACAGGGAGACACAACAATATCTGTCTAATGTGAGAGGTCGAGGCTTTAATAAGACAATTAAGGCTGAGTCAGGATTGATAGGATTAAGTAAATTGAATTAATACTTAATCAATTGGAACATGCTAAACTATACAGACTGATTGGGGGGTTAGGTTTACAAAACACTTAACCAACTTAGCATGTTGGCTAGAAATAGAAAACCTAATAGCGGGGGACCCTTTTCAGCAATAACCCTACAAGGTGTATTAGGATACCCTGAACTATTCAGGGTGGGGCACGATTACTGGGTTGACTGTAAGAGGTCAAATCGATGGCGGTGGTGCAACAGTGTAGGTTCTAATGGGGTGCGGGCGTGCACACACTCCGACGTAGAAAAATAAGGCACTGGGCACCAGTAGTATACCTGTGCATTCTAGAATTGTGTCGGGCCGCCACCATGGGACTTGATACACCCCATGGTGGGACCAACATAGGTTAATACAACAATGGGGGATGTAAGACACATATAACTATGCGAGTAGGAGTCGATCATTAGAAATGGATCACTTCACCCTGACTATGGGGTGCCTGTTGGGAACTAGTTTATATGGATGTAGAGATTAATATGGGGTACGATAGTATATTCGACTCAAGACAACTTAACTTAGTTAATGGTGCTTTCCCATTTCCAGTTTATACTTATCATGCCCAGTTCTTTATTCATAGACCGAATAGTCCTAGACTTACTCAGGCTTTATGTCTGACTCTACTTTTCTTTCGTCTTCTTTTCTTTCGTCCCCCCCCCCCAGGTCCACAGGGAGGGAATACCGCAGCTTGACCAGTTTTCACATCCAGCTTGAAGAGAAAGAATGTATTGCTTGGATCTTTTCCGTTTTGGACTATGGCTTTGGACAACAATTATGGGACTTATGCAGTTTACTTATGTTTTTTTATGCTTCTTTGAATAATGAAATCAAGACAGTTATGAAGATGTAATGCTTTTGGAAGTATTGTAAGACAATTACGGCATGGTTTGTGTAACACGTATTTTAACGAAATAAAAGTTGATGTTGTTTTCCGCTGTTCAAAAATATGTGTTCTTATGTCTGTCTTGTGTATCTGTGACTTATACTTATAAACCTCCACCACAATTAGGGCATTCCCTTTTAGAGTGACCCTAACGGAGATGGGGTGTTTCACTTAGTATCAGAGCATAGGTTTACCAGATAAGATAAAAAGTTTTAAAAATTTATTTTCAAAAGTAAATTTAAAGAAGCATTTTTAAAGATAAAATATTATTTCATTTTAAAAAGGCATAGTCCCCCAAAGCCATAGGTACTATCTTTTATCCTTCGTTTTGAATCTATCCTTTTTGTTTCAGCATGTCCAAAGAACTTTACTTGCCAGAGGGTATACCAATACCTGGTTGGTTTAGACGATTCTTAGAAGCAAGGGCCACTCAGCTAGGTCCTACCATTCCTCCTCCCCCAGCTGCAGGAAATCATCTAGCTACAGCAGCACCTCGTCCTCCACCTCCTCCGCGGGGAAATACCTTTGGTAAGATATGTAAAGATTTTAAAGCTATGGGAGGAAAGGACTTTTGTGGAACCGAGTCCTTCGTGGTAGCCAGGAATTGGCTAAAGGAAACCGAGGACTTATTCGTCATCTTTGAGGAAGAAGATAGGCAGAGGGTACAATTGGAAGTATGGCTACTTAAAGGCGAGGCTTCCTACTTGTGGGAAGTCACCAATGCAGAAAGACCAGTGGAAACATGGGAGGACTTTAGGGCAAGGTTTGTGGCTAAATTTCTCTCAGAAGCTGAAAGGAGTCTTCAGTTGGAAAAAATTCTTATTTCTTAAGCAAGGGAATATAACAGTCAAAGAGTATGTTAATCAGTTCGATCAGCTGGCTAAGTTCGGACTGGACCTAGTCAACACCCCACACAAGAAGGCTCTCTGCTTTGTCAAGGGGTTGACTGAGCCATTACACAGTTTGGCCATGACCCATATACCCATGGGAGCTACGTATGAAAGGTTGGTGCAGATGGCATTGCTGAACGAAGAGGATATGGACAAGAAGGAGACAAAGGCAGAAAGCTCTCAAGGGAAGAAAGAGGGTTTACAGCCTAAGAAGACAGACTTCAAGAAGGGCGGGAAAGACAACAAAGAGAAGAGGAAGTGTAATTTTTGTGGCAAAGTGAGGCACTTAGTGAAAGATTGCCGGAAAAAGAAGGCCAAGATGAATGGTGGGTGCTTTTCTTACGGTGAGACAGGCCACCTAGCTAAGGATTGCCCAAAGAAGCGAGGGCAGGGGCAGAGGGCTGGATCCACCTCAGGGGCACAAGTTCATGCGCTAAAAGCGCCACCTCTGCAGCAGCGAGGTATAAATACTTCTGTAGAAAGTGTAGTTTATCTTTATGATCACCCAGTTCGCACTTTATTTGATTCTAGCGCATCACACTCCTTTATCTCATCTGCTTTAGTAGAATCTCTGCACCTAGAAACTAGTATGGTAGAGGATCCCTTAATTGTTTCAAATCCAATTGGGGGCCCAGCTCATCTGTCTATGATCTGTGTGGGATTGAAAATTTCTATTCTAAGCGTAGAATTTAGATGTAGTGCCTTTGTTTTGGGCTTCTCGGGATATGGTTTGATTTTGGGCATGGATTGGCTATCCAGTAATGGTGCCATCCTTGATTGTGGGAAAAGGGTGGTTAGGCTTCTGACCCAACTCGGTAACACTCTGGAAATTACTTGTAATCCCTCGTACGCGGTTATGCTTAGTTATCTTGAATCGCTAGATGCTTCTGTTGAGAGTTTGCAATCGGTTAAAGTGGTCCGTGAATATCCGGATGTCTTTGAAGAGGTGAAGGGCTAACCTCCGAAGCAGAACATAGACTTCCGCATATATCTTGTAGATAATGCAAAGCCCGTTGCGTTTCCCGTTAGACACATGGCTCCGCGGGAAAGGAAAGAGCTCAGTAAACAGATTAAAGAGTTTCTAGAAAAGGGGTTCATTAGAAGGAGCATTTCATAATAGGGTGCTCCAGTGGTGTTCGCTACAAAGGCGGATGGTTCACTCCGTTTGTGTGTTGACTATAGGGAGCTCAACAAGCTAACGAAAAAGAATAGGCACCCTCTCCCCAGAATTGACGATCTGTTTGATCAGCTTGTAGGAGCGTCTGTTTTCTCCCAACTCGATTTAGCGACCGGTTTTCATCAGCTAAGGGTGGCTGAAGATAGCATCGATAAAACGGCATTCAGAACCCCAGACGGCTTCTTTGAATGGCTTGTCATGCCTGTTGGCCTGACAAACGCACCCGCTTACTTCGTGGACCTGATGAGTAGGGTGTTCAGAGAATTCCTCAACAAGTTCGTAGTAGTTTTCGTAGACGATATCTTGATCTTCTCAAAGAGTGAAGAAGAGCATGCTCAGCACCTAAGGGCAATCATGGAAACTCTCCGAGCCCATCAACTAAAAGCCAAATTCTCCAAATGCCACTTTTGGAGAGAGGAAGTAAGATTTCTTGGGCATATAGTATCCAAAAATGGGTTAGCTGTGGACCCTGCTAAAGTAGTAGCGGTGCAGGACTGGAAGACGCCAAGAAACGCAACTGGGGTCCGAAGTTTTCTAGGGCTAGCAGGTTTCTACCGAAAATTCATAAGGGATTTTGCAAAAATATCAGCTCCGCTCACAAGGCTGACAAAGAAGAATCTAGTGTTCAATTGGGACTTGGATTGCCCAACGACTGAAAAGGGCCCTTACAACAACCCCAGTTTTGACGTTGCTAGATGGAAGCATGATGTTCACAGTTTATACAGATGCATGTAGGACAGGGCTAGGCGCTGTCTTGATGCAAGAACGGAGGGTAGTAGCTTTTGGTGGAAGGCAATTGGAAGTTCATGAAAAGAACTACTCGACCCACAATCTTGAGTTAGCCGCCATCGTCTTTGCACTCAAGTCTTGGCAGCTCTATCTCCTAGCTGAGAATCTTGAAATTTACACTGACCATAAATCGTTGAAATATCTTTTCTCGCAGAAAGATCTTAACTTGAGGCAACAGAGATGGATGGAGTTTCTTGCCTCGTACGATTTCGAGATCTCCTACACTCCAGGCAAAGGCAACGTAGTGGCAGACGCGTTGAGCCGAA
The DNA here is from genome assembly GCA_030737875.1 of Allium sativum. Classification (NCBI taxonomy): domain Eukaryota; kingdom Viridiplantae; phylum Streptophyta; class Magnoliopsida; order Asparagales; family Amaryllidaceae; genus Allium; species Allium sativum. Next base: position 884,709,368 of record CM060919.1, on the reverse strand, counting down.
AGAAACTGACCCTAAGCCCGCTGTTTGTTGAAAAACAAAGCGTAGAGTTTATGGCCAGCTTTGACTTTAGGCCCTCCTCCAATTTTGTACCAAGCTTGCTAGCATCTCTCGAAGTACGCCCGACTTTGGTGGACTCAATAGGGACAGCACAACGCGAAGACCCTCAGCTTGTGGAGACAATTGATAGGCTAATTAGGGATGAGACTTTAAGTCACCTCAGCAGATACTCCATCGACGATAAGGGTTGGCTAAGGCAAGACGGAAGACTATGCGTCCCACAGACACGGGATTTAGTAAAGAAGGTTCTCGAGGAAGCTCATCACTCCAAGATGACGATACATCCAGGCGGAGATAAAATGTACAAGGACATAAAGAGAACTCTCTTTTGGATCGGCATGAAGAAGGAAGTGGAAGATTTCGTTTCTAAGTGTGTAATTTGCCAACAGGTTAAGGCGGAGCAGAAGAAGCCTGGCGGTCTACTCCATCCTCTAGAGGTCCCGCAGTGGAAGTGGGATAGCATCTCAATGGACTTCATTGATGGGCTGCCTAGGTCTAGAAGAGGCAACACTAGCATTTGGGTAATAGTGGATAAGCTCACTAAAAGCGCCCACTTTTTACTTGTCAAGAGTAAAAGAACTGCCTCATCCCTAGCACCTCTTTACATCAAGGAAATTGTTCGACTGCATGGAATACCATCCAGCATTGTTAGTGACCGAGACCCTATCTTCACAAGTGAGTTTTGGCGGAGTCTGCAAGAAGCGGTAGGCACACAGTTATGCTTGAGCACAGCCTATCATCCCTAAACCGACGGCCAGACAGAAAGAGTGAATAGAGTTTTGGAGGACCTTTTAAGACTGTGCGTCCTTGACTTCGGAGGGACATGGGAAGACCATCTTCCTTTGGTGGAATTTTCCTACAACAACAGTTACCAAGTCACCAACGGAATGGCGCCCTTCGAAACTTTATATGGAAGACCGTGCCGATTGCCCACTTGTTGGTGGGAGTCTACTGACAAGCTCATACTTTGACCAGATATGATCCGAGAGACTTCAGAAAAAGTAGACTTAATACGGAGAAGAATGAAGATAGCCCAAGACAGACAAAAATCATACGCCGACAAGAGGAGGACCGACCTTGAATTTGAGGTTGGGGACAGAGTTTTTCTTAAGGTATCTCCACTAAGGAACGTTGTTCGTTTTGGAACCACAGGAAAGCTAGCTCCAAGGTTCGTAGGACCGTTTCCTATTATTGAGAAAATTGGGAAAATGGCCTATAGATTAGAGCTACCCGAAAAGCTGGCCGGAGTTCACAACGTCTTTCACGTTTCGCACCTCCGAAAACGTCTACATGAATCTGCTGAAGTGGTAGAGCCAAATATCCTAGAAGAAGCTGAAGTGGAACGCGAAGCAACCGTGAGGAAAGTTCCAACCCACATATTAGGAACGGAAGTGAAAAAGCTACACAACCGCGAAGTCAGGCCCGTCAAAGTTCAGTGGAGCGACACCGAGGAAGACGCAACTTGGGAAACTGAAGCTAGAATACGCGCAGCATACCCTTTTCTTTTCGAGGGTACCTCTTTGATCTTTTTTTTCCTTAAGTTGTGCTTTTATCTATCTTTTTAGGTATATCTCCTCGACCTTATTTTTTTTAGGTAGAAACCCTTTGGATGAAAACATGTAATTGAAACATGTTATGGATGATGGTTGCAAGTGGTTGCAAGTGATTGCTAGTGGTTGCTCGTGGTTGCATATACACACACAATTTAGGTTTTAGATCAGCTCAGTCACTTCATATTGCATATGCATATTTGTATTTATATTCGTATATGGTTAAAGTTTAATGTTTTGTCATATGGATGTTGCATTTATATGAATGATTGTGCACTCATGTAGAATCATGAATAGGAAAATTAGCATACATAATGAATTCATCGCACTTACATAATTCGCACTAAGGAGGTCAACTGAATCAGTAGAACGCCTGATTTTGCATTAGATAAGTACATGTACACACACTTCGCATATGATCATGAAGCATTAGGATTCTTTTAAGGACAATGGATGCTCGTGTTTGATGAATGGGTAGATGGATGTTTGGATGTTAGGACGTACATTCTTCCTGAACTTGAAGATTTCGGGGACGAAATCCTTTTAAGTGGGAGAGAATGTAACACCCCGTGTATTCTATAACAGTGAAATTCACAAAATAAAGTATAACTAATTTCAAATCAAAGAATTAAGGGAAACGGGATACGCCATTGCGTTAGTCTCGGAATTCTGCTTGAAATAGAGTCCGAGTTTACGTAAAACGGACTCCATATGAGGGAGATATGGCCTCCGGAAGTTTCAGAATTCAGTTTAAAATTCAAATAGACAAAAACAGCTCAGAAAACAAATTCAAATTTCAAAAATTGGGCCGGATTGGCCAGGGCGGGAATTTTCCCGCCCAAGGCACCCAGGTCGACTGGGTAGTCGACCTGGGCTACCCAGGTCGACTGGGTAGTCGCCTGGGGCACCCAGGTCGACTATGTAGTCGACCTGGGGGTCGACTGGGTAGTCGACGTGGCCCCTGAGCTAGGTAGAACCCAGCCCCTCCTGGCTGGCCTAGTCTGTGCTTGGCCGAATTTCTGAGTCTTGCCTTGTCACTAGGGCTAGGTGTCAGCTCCTGATTGGTCTCTCCTTCAAACGAACGGCTAATATACATCCAAGCTCCATCGACGGTCCTAATCAATTCACAAACTCTATAAAAAGGACCTAAGACTCCACCTAATGCATACAAATAAAAATGAAAATGAGACCGTCATGCTGCTGAGGCGAGACTAGGAGTAGCCGTCAAAATTGAGAGACGATTAGGAGACAATTCAAAAACTTAAAGCAACGACAACTAAATCAAAACAATGCCTACAACAAAGGATAGCATCTCCAAATTCAGAATTCAGATTCCTGAATTGAAGATTCGTCATACGTCGTAAGTAGAGTGCTATTCCGATGTGAATGAATAATTGTGTTTTGATTTGTGTAAAATGAGAAATAGACTTAATTTGTGACGATAATAATTCATAATTGTATGTTGCTATGATTCTAATCTATTTAGGATGTTGTGGTATAACGATTGGATATTTGTAAGTATGTGATTCATGTTAAAAGTTAACAACTACATGTTTATGGTAGTTTATTACAACACCTATTGGATAATTGCAAGTATATGATTCATGTTGAAAGTTAACGACTATATATTTGTGGTAGTTTATTTGAGATTCATGAGAGTATATGGTTCACTATTATGCCAACATGATGTATATTTTTATGATCATTTTTAGTGTAATTGGATCCATTTGAGTATTATGATTCATATGAATTTATGTTGGAATTGGCATCATGATTCAAGTGTAAAACCATACTTTTGTATTAGAGACAAAAGTAAGCATCTTTGTGAACTTGTGTTGACTCTATGAACATGACTAAACTATGTTTGGTGTTATGCCTAATTGAAAAACATGTTTTAGGCCTATGTTGTTATCAAAATCATATGATAATATATGTGACACATAATTAAGTTAGATTTACATTCCAATTGCAAGTTTACATGAATATATTAAAAACCATGATTTCATTTTTAGGTACGTTTATGCCATGATTATATGAATAGATCAAAAACCATGATTCATGTTTAGGTATGTTTATGCCATGATTATATGCTATTACAATGCAAGTTCACAAATGCCTAATTCATATTAATTAGATCGTTATGTTGCAAGATCATGCGTTCACACTCCCCTTTTGATGTTACTTAGAATATATATAAACACCATGTTCTAAGCCTCCCCTTTTTCATGTGGCTAAGTTGGGTTTAAATGTTAAACCCAACATACGTTATATTATAGCAAACGTAAGGACGGGGGTAATGACGTTGGGTTAAAAATATAAACATATGTGTTGGCATGTTTGACGCATGCCAACAAACTTGGAAAACAATTAAGTGACATAAATTAATTTTACCCAATAAAGATGAATTTGAATAATGGGCCGCAAATATTTACATATAAAAAGAAAAGAGGCAAAATATGTAAATTTAGAAAATACGATGTGTTTAACTCGAGGTTGGATTGAGTTGTGATGTAAACATGCCCGGAACCACCGGCTATCCAGTAGTCACAACAATACCTATCCAATGTGGGTGGTTAAACACGGAGCCCAATAAAGACCCGAGGTTAGACTAAGTTGTGGCTTAAGACTGCCCGGACCCAACCGGCAACAGGGAGACACAACAATATCTGTCTAATGTGAGAGGTCGAGGCTTTAATAAGACAATTAAGGCTGAGTCAGGATTGATAGGATTAAGTAAATTGAATTAATACTTAATCAATTGGAACATGCTAAACTATACAGACTGATTGGGGGGTTAGGTTTACAAAACACTTAACCAACTTAGCATGTTGGCTAGAAATAGAAAACCTAATAGCGGGGGACCCTTTTCAGCAATAACCCTACAAGGTGTATTAGGATACCCTGAACTATTCAGGGTGGGGCACGATTACTGGGTTGACTGTAAGAGGTCAAATCGATGGCGGTGGTGCAACAGTGTAGGTTCTAATGGGGTGCGGGCGTGCACACACTCCGACGTAGAAAAATAAGGCACTGGGCACCAGTAGTATACCTGTGCATTCTAGAATTGTGTCGGGCCGCCACCATGGGACTTGATACACCCCATGGTGGGACCAACATAGGTTAATACAACAATGGGGGATGTAAGACACATATAACTATGCGAGTAGGAGTCGATCATTAGAAATGGATCACTTCACCCTGACTATGGGGTGCCTGTTGGGAACTAGTTTATATGGATGTAGAGATTAATATGGGGTACGATAGTATATTCGACTCAAGACAACTTAACTTAGTTAATGGTGCTTTCCCATTTCCAGTTTATACTTATCATGCCCAGTTCTTTATTCATAGACCGAATAGTCCTAGACTTACTCAGGCTTTATGTCTGACTCTACTTTTCTTTCGTCTTCTTTTCTTTCGTCCCCCCCCCCCCCCAGGTCCACAGGGAGGGAATACCGCAGCTTGACCAGTTTTCACATCCAGCTTGAAGAGAAAGAATGTATTGCTTGGATCTTTTCCGTTTTGGACTATGGCTTTGGACAACAATTATGGGACTTATGCAGTTTACTTATGTTTTTTTATGCTTCTTTGAATAATGAAATCAAGACAGTTATGAAGATGTAATGCTTTTGGAAGTATTGTAAGACAATTACGGCATGGTTTGTGTAACACGTATTTTAACGAAATAAAAGTTGATGTTGTTTTCCGCTGTTCAAAAATATGTGTTCTTATGTCTGTCTTGTGTATCTGTGACTTATACTTATAAACCTCCACCACAATTAGGGCATTCCCTTTTAGAGTGACCCTAACGGAGATGGGGTGTTTCACTTAGTATCAGAGCATAGGTTTACCAGATAAGATAAAAAGTTTTAAAAATTTATTTTCAAAAGTAAATTTAAAGAAGCATTTTTAAAGATAAAATATTATTTCATTTTAAAAAGGCATAGTCCCCCAAAGCCATAGGTACTATCTTTTATCCTTCGTTTTGAATCTATCCTTTTTGTTTCAGCATGTCCAAAGAACTTTACTTGCCAGAGGGTATACCAATACCTGGTTGGTTTAGACGATTCTTAGAAGCAAGGGCCACTCAGCTAGGTCCTACCATTCCTCCTCCCCCAGCTGCAGGAAATCATCCAGCTACAGCAGCACCTCGTCCTCCACCTCCTCCGCGGGGAAATACCTTTGGTAAGATATGTAAAGATTTTAAAGCTATGGGAGGAAAGGACTTTTGTGGAACCGAGTCCTTCGTGGTAGCCAGGAATTGGCTAAAGGAAACCGAGGACTTATTCGTCATCTTTGAGGAAGAAGATAGGCAGAGGGTACAATTGGAAGTATGGCTACTTAAAGGCGAGGCTTCCTACTTGTGGGAAGTCACCAATGCAGAAAGACCAGTGGAAACATGGGAGGACTTTAGGGCAAGGTTTGTGGCTAAATTTCTCTCAGAAGCTGAAAGGAGTCTTCAGTTGGAAAAAATTCTTATTTCTTAAGCAAGGGAATATAACAGTCAAAGAGTATGTTAATCAGTTCGATCAGCTGGCTAAGTTCGGACTGGACCTAGTCAACACCCCACACAAGAAGGCTCTCTGCTTTGTCAAGGGGTTGACTGAGCCATTACACAGTTTGGCCATGACCCATATACCCATGGGAGCTACGTATGAAAGGTTGGTGCAGATGGCATTGCTGAACGAAGAGGATATGGACAAGAAGGAGACAAAGGCAGAAAGCTCTCAAGGGAAGAAAGAGGGTTTACAGCCTAAGAAGACAGACTTCAAGAAGGGCGGGAAAGACAACAAAGAGAAGAGGAAGTGTAATTTTTGTGGCAAAGTGAGGCACTTAGTGAAAGATTGCCGGAAAAAGAAGGCCAAGATGAATGGTGGGTGCTTTTCTTACGGTGAGACAGGCCACCTAGCTAAGGATTGCCCAAAGAAGCGAGGGCAGGGGCAGAGGGCTGGATCCACCTCAGGGGCACAAGTTCATGCGCTAAAAGCGCCACCTCTGCAGCAGCGAGGTATAAATACTTCTGTAGAAAGTGTAGTTTATCTTTATGATCACCCAGTTCGCACTTTATTTGATTCTAGCGCATCACACTCCTTTATCTCATCTGCTTTAGTAGAATCTCTGCACCTAGAAACTAGTATGGTAGAGGATCCCTTAATTGTTTCAAATCCAATTGGGGGCCCAGCTCATCTGTCTATGATCTGTGTGGGATTGAAAATTTCTATTCTAAGCATAGAATTTAGATGTAGTGCCTTTGTTTTGGGCTTCTCGGGATATGGTTTGATTTTGGGCATGGATTGGCTATCCAGTAATGGTGCCATCCTTGATTGTGGGAAAAGGGTGGTTAGGCTTCTGACCCAACTCGGTAACACTCTGGAAATTACTTGTAATCCCTCGTACGCGGTTATGCTTAGTTATCTTGAATCGCTAGATGCTTCTGTTGAGAGTTTGCAATCGGTTAAAGTGGTCCGTGAATATCCGGATGTCTTTGAAGAGGTGAAGGGCTAACCTCCGAAGCGGAACATAGACTTCCGCATATATCTTGTAGATAATGCAAAGCCCGTTGCGTTTCCCGTTAGACACATGGCTCCGCGGGAAAGGAAAGAGCTCAGTAAACAGATTAAAGAGTTTCTAGAAAAGGGGTTCATTAGAAGGAGCATTTCATAATAGGGTGCTCCAGTGGTGTTCGCTACAAAGGCGGATGGTTCACTCCGTTTGTGTGTTGACTATAGGGAGCTCAACAAGCTAACGAAAAAGAATAGGCACCCTCTCCCCAGAATTGACGATCTGTTTGATCAGCTTGTAGGAGCGTCTGTTTTCTCCCAACTCGATTTAGCGACCGGTTTTCATCAGCTAAGGGTGGCTGAAGATAGCATCGATAAAACGGCATTCAGAACCCCAGACGGCTTCTTTGAATGGCTTGTCATGCCTGTTGGCCTGACAAACGCACCCGCTTACTTCGTGGACCTGATGAGTAGGGTGTTCAGAGAATTCCTCAACAAGTTCGTAGTAGTTTTCGTAGACGATATCTTGATCTTCTCAAAGAGTGAAGAAGAGCATGCTCAGCACCTAAGGGCAATCATGGAAACTCTCCGAGCCCATCAACTAAAAGCCAAATTCTCCAAATGCCACTTTTGGAGAGAGGAAGTAAGATTTCTTGGGCATATAGTATCCAAAAATGGGTTAGCTGTGGACCCTGCTAAAGTAGTAGCGGTGCAGGACTGGAAGACGCCAAGAAACGCAACTGGGGTCCGAAGTTTTCTAGGGCTAGCAGGTTTCTACCGAAAATTCATAAGGGATTTTGCAAAAATATCAGCTCCGCTCACAAGGCTGACAAAGAAGAATCTAGTGTTCAATTGGGACTTGGATTGCCCAACGACTGAAAAGGGCCCTTACAACAACCCCAGTTTTGACGTTGCTAGATGGAAGCATGATGTTCACAGTTTATACAGATGCATGTAGGACAGGGCTAGGCGCTGTCTTGATGCAAGAACGGAGGGTAGTAGCTTTTGGTGGAAGGCAATTGGAAGTTCATGAAAAGAACTACTCGACCCACAATCTTGAGTTAGCCGCCATCGTCTTTGCACTCAAGTCTTGGCAGCTCTATCTCCTAGCTGAGAATCTTGAAATTTACACTGACCATAAATCGTTGAAATATCTTTTCTCGCAGAAAGATCTTAACTTGAGGCAACAGAGATGGATGGAGTTTCTTGCCTCGTACGATTTCGAGATCTCCTACACTCCAGGCAAAGGCAACGTAGTGGCAGACGCGTTGAGCCGAAAGAAACTGACCCTAAGCCCGCTGTTTGTTGAAAAACAAAGCGTAGAGTTTATGGCCAGCTTTGACTTTAGGCCCTCCTCCAATTTTGTACCAAGCTTGCTAGCATCTCTCGAAGTACGCCCGACTTTGGTGGACTCAATAGGGACAGCACAACGCGAAGACCCTCAGCTTGTGGAGACGATTGATAGGCTAATTAGGGATGAGACTTTAAGTCACCTCAGCAGATACTCCATCGACGATAAGGGTTGGCTAAGGCAAGACGGAAGACTATGCGTCCCACAGACACGGGATTTAGTAAAGAAGGTTCTCGAGGAAGCTCATCACTCCAAGATGACGATACATCCAGGCGGAGATAAAATGTACAAGGACATAAAGAGAACTCTCTTTTGGATCGGCATGAAGAAGGAAGTGGAAGATTTCGTTTCTAAGTGTGTAATTTGCCAACAGGTTAAGGCGGAGCAGAAGAAGCCTGGCGGTCTACTCCATCCTCTAGAGGTCCCGCAGTGGAAGTGGGATAGCATCTCAATGGACTTCATTGATGGGCTGCCTAGGTCTAGAAGAGGCAACACTAGCATTTGGGTAATAGTGGATAAGCTCACTAAAAGCGCCCACTTTTTACTTGTCAAGAGTAAAAGAACTGCCTCATCCCTAGCACCTCTTTACATCAAGGAAATTGTTCGACTGCATGGAATACCATCCAGCATTGTTAGTGACCGAGACCCTATCTTCACAAGTGAGTTTTGGCGGAGTCTGCAAGAAGCGGTAGGCACACAGTTATGCTTGAGTACAGCCTATCATCCCTAAACCGACGGCCAGACAGAAAGAGTGAACAGAGTTTTGGAGGACCTTTTAAGACTGTGCGTCCTTGACTTCGGAGGGACATGGGAAGACCATCTTCCTTTGGTGGAATTTTCCTACAACAACAGTTACCAAGTCACCAACGGAATGGCGCCCTTCGAAACATTATATGGAAGACCGTGCCGATTGCCCACTTGTTGGTGGGAGTCTACTGACAAGCTCATACTTTGACCAGATATGATCCGAGAGACTTCAGAAAAAGTAGACTTAATACGGAGAAGAATGAAGATAGCCCAAGACAGACAAAAATCATACGCCGACAAGAGGAGGACCGACCTTGAATTTGAGGTTGGGGACAGAGTTTTTCTTAAGGTATCTCCACTAAGGAACGTTGTTCGTTTTGGAACCACAGGAAAGCTAGCTCCAAGGTTCGTAGGACCGTTTCCTATTATTGAGAAAATTGGGAAAATGGCCTATAGATTAGAGCTACCCGAAAAGCTGGCCGGAGTTCACAACGTCTTTCACGTTTCGCACCTCCGAAAACGTCTACATGAATCTGCTGAAGTGGTAGAGCCAAATATCCTAGAAGAAGCTGAAGTGGAACGCGAAGCAACCGTGAGGAAAGTTCCAACCCACATATTAGGAACGGAAGTGAAAAAGCTACACAACCGCGAAGTCAGGCCCGTCAAAGTTCAGTGGAGCGACACCGAGGAAGACGCAACTTGGGAAACTGAAGCTAGAATACGCGCAGCATACCCTTTTCTTTTCGAGGGTACCTCTTTGATCTTTTTTTTCCTTAAGTTGTGCTTTTATCTATCTTTTTAGGTATATCTCCTCGACCTTATTTTTTTTAGGTAGAAACCCTTTGGATGAAAACATGTAATTGAAACATGTTATGGATGATGGTTGCAAGTGGTTGCAAGTGATTGCTAGTGGTTGCTCGTGGTTGCATATACACACACAATTTAGGTTTTAGATCAGCTCAGTCACTTCATATTGCATATGCATATTTGTATTTATATTCGTATATGGTTAAAGTTTAATGTTTTGTCATATGGATGTTGCATTTATATGAATGATTGTGCACTCATGTAGAATCATGAATAGGAAAATTAGCATACATAATGAATTCATCGCACTTACATAATTCGCACTAAGGAGGTCAACTGAATCAGTAGAACGCCTGATTTTGCATTAGATAAGTACATGTACACACACTTCGCATATGATCATGAAGCATTAGGATTCTTTTAAGGACAATGGATGCTCGTGTTTGATGAATGGGTAGATGGATGTTTGGATGTTAGGACGTACATTCTTCCTGAACTTGAAGATTTCGGGGACGAAATCCTTTTAAGTGGGAGAGAATGTAACACCCCGTGTATTCTATAACAGTGAAATTCACAAAATAAAGTATAACTAATTTCAAATCAAAGAATTAAGGGAAACGGGATACGCCATTGCGTTAGTCTCGGAATTCTGCTTGAAATAGAGTCCGAGTTTACGTAAAACGGACTCCATATGAGGGAGATATGGCCTCCGGAAGTTTCAGAATTCAGTTTAAAATTCAAATAGACAAAAACAGCTCAGAAAACAAATTCAAATTTCAAAAATTGGGCCGGATTGGCCAGGGCGGGAATTTTCCCGCCCAAGGCACCCAGGTCGACTGGGTAGTCGACCTGGGCTACCCAGGTCGACTGGGTAGTCGCCTGGGGCACCCAGGTCGACTATGTAGTCGACCTGGGGGTCGACTGGGTAGTCGACGTGGCCCCTGAGCTAGGTAGAACCCAGCCCCTGCTGGCTGGCCTAGTCTGTGCTTGGCCGAATTTCTGAGTCTTGCCTTGTCACTAGGGCTAGGTGTCAGCTCCTGATTGGTCTCTCCTTCAAACGAACGGCTAATATACATCCAAGCTCCATCGACGGTCCTAATCAATTCACAAACTCTATAAAAAGGACCTAAGACTCCACCTAATGCATACAAATAAAAATGAAAATGAGACCGTCATGCTGCTGAGGCGAGACTAGGAGTAGCCGTCAAAATTGAGAGACGATTAGGAGACAATTCAAAAACTTAAAGCAACGACAACTAAATCAAAACAATGCCTACAACAAAGGATAGCATCTCCAAATTCAGAATTCAGATTCCTGAATTGAAGATTCGTCATACGTCGTAAGTAGAGTGCTATTCCGATGTGAATGAATAATTGTGTTTTGATTTGTGTAAAATGAGAAATAGACTTAATTTGTGACGATAATAATTCATAATTGTATGTTGCTATGATTCTAATCTATTTAGGATGTTGTGGTATAACGATTGGATATTTGTAAGTATGTGATTCATGTTAAAAGTTAACAACTACATGTTTATGGTAGTTTATTACAACACCTATTGGATAATTGCAAGTATATGATTCATGTTGAAAGTTAACGACTATATATTTGTGGTAGTTTATTTGAGATTCATGAGAGTATATGGTTCACTATTATGCCAACATGATGTATATTTTTATGATCATTTTTAGTGTAATTGGATCCATTTGAGTATTATGATTCATATGAATTTATGTTGGAATTGGCATCATGATTCAAGTGTAAAACCATACTTTTGTATTAGAGACAAAAGTAAGCATCTTTGTGAACTTGTGTTGACTCTATGAACATGACTAAACTATGTTTGGTGTTATGCCTAATTGAAAAACATGTTTTAGGCCTATGTTGTTATCAAAATCATATGATAATATATGTGACACATAATTAAGTTAGATTTACATTCCAATTGCAAGTTTACATGAATAGATTAAAAACCATGATTTCATGTTTAGGTATGTTTATGCCATGATTATATGAATAGATCAAAAACCATGATTCATGTTTAGGTATGTTTATGCCATGATTATATGCTATTACAATGCAAGTTCACAAGTGCCTAATTCATGTTAATTAGATTGTTACGTTGCAAGTTCATGCGTTCACACTCCCCTTTTGATGTTACTTAGAATATATATAAACACCATGTTCTAAGCCTCCCCTTTTTCATGTGGCTAAGTTGGGTTTAAATGTTAAACCCAACATATGTTATATTATAGCAAACGTAAGGACGGGGGTAATGACGTTGGGTTAAAAATATAAACATATGTGTTGGCATGTTTGACGCATGCCAACAAACTTGGAAAACAATTAAGTGGTATAAATTAATTTTACCCAATATAGATGAATTTGAATAATGGGCCACAAATATTTACATATAAAAAGAAAAGAGGCAAAATATGTAAATTTAGAAAATACGATGTGTTTAACCTGAGGTTGGATTGAGTTGTGATGTAAACCTGCCCGGAACCGCCCGGCTGTCCAGTAGTCACAACAATACCTATCCAATGTGGGTGGTTAAACACGGAGCCCAATAAAGACTCGAGGTTAGACTGAGTTATGGCGTAAGACTGCCCGGACTCAACCGGCAACAGGCAGCCACAACAATATCTTCCTAATGTGAGAGGTCGAGGCTTTAATAAGACAATTGAGGCTGAGTCAGGATTGATAGGATTAAGTAAATTGAATTAATACTTAATCAATTGGAACATGCTAAACTATACAGACTGATTGGGGGTTAAGTTTACAAAACACTTAACTAACTTAGCATGTTGGCTAGAAATAGAAAACCTAGTAGCGGGGGAACCCTTTTTAGCAGTAACCCTACAAGGTGTATCAGGATACCCTGAACGAGGCAGGGTGGGGCACGATTACTAGGCTGACTGTAAGAGGACAAATCGACAGCGGTGGTGCAGTAGTGTAGGTTCTAAAGGGGTGTGGGCGTGCACACACTCCGGCGTAGAAAATAAGGCACTGGGCACCAGTAGCATACCTGTGCATTCTAGAATTATGTCGGGCCGCCACCATGGGACTTGATACACCCCATGGTGGGACCAGCATAGGTAACTACAACAATGGGGGCCGTAAGACACATGTAACTATGCGAGCAGGAGTCGATCATTAGAAATGGATCACTTCACCCTGACTATGGGGTGGCTGTTGGGAACTAGTTTATACGGATGCAGAGATTAATCTGGGATACGATAGTATATTCGACTCTAGACTACTTAACTTAGTTAATGGTGCTTTCCCATTTCCAGTTTATACTTATCATGCCCAGTTCTTTATTCATAGACTGAATAGTCCTAGACTTACTCAGGCTTTATGTCTGACTCTACTTTTCTTTCCCCTCCCCCCGCAAAGGTCCACAGGGAGGGAATACCGCAGCTTGACCAGTTTTCACATCCAGCTTGAAGAGAAAGAATGTATTGCTTGGATCTTTTCCGTTTTGGACTATGGCTTTGGACAGCAATTATGGGACTTATGCAGTTTACTTATGTTTTTGTTATGCTTCTTTGAATAATGAAATCAAGACAGTTATGAAGATGTAATGCTTTTGGAAGTATTGTAAGACAATTATGGCATGGTTTGTGTAACACGTATTTTAATGAAGTAAAAGTTGATGTTGTTTTCCGCTGTTCAAAAATATGTGTTCTTATATCTGTCTTGTGTATCTGTGACTTATACTCATAAACCTCCGACAAAATTAGGGCATTCCCTTTTAGAGTGACCCTAACGGAGGTGGGGTGTTTCAGTTGTTGCACCTCAAGACATCTATGTTGCACCCAACAGACGTGGGTTGTTCCGACACGCATAAATTTTATCCATTTTGAGTATGTAGAACCATAACCTATCAAAATGAAGCTCTCTCATAGATCTACAGGACTAACAGGTTACACCCATCTCATCTTAGTTCAGTAAACCAAGAAATTCAATCTTAATGACATTTGGGAACATCGAATACTTTTTTAGCTCAATTTTAAATTTTTACATGTTGTTTTGTTGGTCAAAGGGGTTTTGACCCTAGTCAGAATTCGATTTAATATATTTTGGAATATGATGCACCATGTTATATTTCTATTTCATACCCATAAACGAGTTTTCAAAAGTTATACAATGCAATCTTGGATTTTCAAACTGATGTTGCTCCTTAAGAATTCGATGTTACACCCAACAGACATGGGATGTTCCGCCAAACATAAATTTGTATCCTTTTTGAGTTAGTAGAACCATAACCTATCATAATGAAGCTCTCTCATAGATCTATAGAACTAATAAGTTACACCCATCCCATCTTAGTTCAGTAACCAAGAAATTCAATCTTAATGACATTTGGGAACATCGAAATCTTTTTTAGCTCAATTTTTCACATGTTGTTTAGTTGGTCAAGGGGGGTTTGACCATGGTCGGAATTCGATTTACAATATTTTGGAATATGATGCACCATGTTATATTTCTGTTTCGTACCCATAAACGAGTTTCCAGAAGTCATACAGTGCAATCTTGGATTTTCAAACTGATGTTGCACCTCAAGACTTCGATGTTGCACACAACAGACGTGGGATGTTCCACAACACATAAATTTGTATCCATTTTGAGTTAGTAGAACCATAACCTATCAAAATGAAGCTCTCTCGTAGATCTATAGGACTAACAGGTTACACCCATCTCATGTTAATTCAGTAAACCAAGAAACTCAATCTTAATGATTTTTGGGAACATCAAAAGCTTTTTTAGCTTAATTTTTCACATGTTGTTTTGTTTGTCAAAGGGGGTTTGACCATGGTCGGAATTCGATTTAATATATTTCGGAATATGATGAACCAAGTTATATTTCTATTTCGTACCCATAAACGAGTTTTCAAAAGTCATACATTGCAATCCTGGATTTTCAAATTGATGCTGCACCTCAAGACATCGATGTTGCACCCAAAAGACGTGGGACGTTCCGCCACACATAAATTTGTATCCATTTTGAGTTAGTAGAACCATAACCTATCAAAATGAAGCTCTCTCATAGATCTATAGGACTAACAGGTTACACCTATCTCATCTTAGTTCATTAAACCAAGAAATTCAATCTTAATGACATTTGGTAACATCAAAAGCTTTTTTAGGTCAATTTTTAATTTTTCACATGTTGTTTTGTTAGTCAAAGGGGGTTTGACCATGGTCGGCATTCGATTTAATATATTTTGGAATATGATGCACCATGTTATATTTCTATTTCTTACCCATAAACGAGTTTTCAAAAGTCATACATTGCAGTCTTGGATTTTCAAATTGATGTTGCACCTCAAGACATCGATGTTGCACCCAACAGACTTGGTTTGTTCCGCCACACATAAATTTGTATCCATTTTGAGTTAGTTGAACCATAACCAGTCAAAATGAAGCCCTCTCATAGATCTATAGGACTAACAGGTTACACCGATCTCATCTTAGTTCAGTAACCGTGAAATTCAATCTTAATGACATTTGGGAACAGCAAAAGCTTTTTTAGCTCAATTTTTAATTTCTCACATGTTGTTTTGTTAGTCAAAGGGGGTTTGACCATGGTCGAAATTCGATTTAATATACTTTGGAATATGATGCACCATATTATATTTCTATTTCATACCCATAAATGAGTTTTCAAAAGTCAGACAGTGCAATCTTGGATTTTCAAACTGATGTTGCACCACAAGGCTTCGATGTTGCACCCAACAGACGTGGGATGTTCCGCCACATATAAATTTGTATCCATTTTGAGTTAGTAGAACCATAACCTATCAAAATGAAGCTCTCTCATAGATCTATAGGACTAACAGGTTACACCCATCTCATCTTAGTTCAGTAAACCATGAAATTCAATCTTAATTACATTTGGGAACATCAAAAGCTTTTTTTGGTCAATTTTTAATTTTTCACATGTTGTTTAGTAAGTCAAAGGGGGTTAGACCATGGTCGGCATTCGATTTAATATATTTTAGAATATGATGCACCATGTTATATTTCTATTTCTTACCCATAAACGAGTTTTCAAAAGTCATACATTGCAATCTTGGATTTTCAAATTGATGTTGCACCTCAAGACATCGATGTTGGACCCAACAGACGTGGGATGTTCCGCCACACATAAATTTGTATCCATTTTGAGGTAGTAGAACCACAACCTATCAAAATGAAGCTCTCTCATAGATCTACAGGACTAACAGGTTACACCTATCTCATCTTAGTTCAGTAAACCAAGAAATTCAATCTTAATGACATTTGAGAACATCAAAAGCTTTTTTAGGTCAATTTTTAATTTTTCACATGTTGTTTTGTTAGTTAAAGGGGGTTTTACCATGGTTGGAAATTGATTTAATATATTTTGGAATATGATGCACCATGCTATATTTCTATTTCGTACCCATAAACGAGTTTTCAAAAGTCATACAGTGCAATCTTGGATTTTCAAACTGATGTTGCACCTCAAGACTTCAATGTTACACCCAACAGACGTGGGTTGTTCCACCACGCATAAATTTTATCCATTTTGAGTTAGTAGAACCATAACCAGTCAAAATGAAGCTCTCTCATAGATCTATAGGACTAACAGGTTACACCCATCTCATCTTAGTTCAGTAAACCAAGAAATTCAATCTTAATGACATTTGGGAACATCAAAAGCTTTTTTAGGTCAATTTTTAATTTTTCACATGTTGATTTGTTAGTCAAAGATGGTTTGACCATGGTTGGAATTCGATTTAATATATTTTGGAATATGATGCACCATGTTATATTTCTATTTCGTACCCATAAACGTGTTTTCAAAAGTCATACAGTGCAATCTTGGATTTTCAAACTAATGTTGCAACTCAAGACATCTATGTTGCACCCAACAGACGTGGGTTGTTCCGCCACGCATAAATTTGTATCCATTTTGAATTAGTAGAGCCATAACCTATCAAAATGAAGCTCTCTCATAGACCTATAGGACTAACGGGTTACACCCATCTCATCTTAGTTCAATAAACCAAGAAGTTCAATCTTAATGACATTCGGGAACATCGAAAGCTTTTTTAGCTCAATTTTTAATTTTTACATGTTGTCTTGTTGTTCAAAGGGGGTTTGACCATATATTTTGGAATATGATACACCATGTTATATTTCTATTTCATACCCATAAACGAGTTTTCAAAATTCATACAGTGCAATCTTGGATTTTAAAACAGATGTTGCACCTCTAGACTTCGATGTTGCACCCAACAGACGTGTGTTGTTCCGCCACGCATAAATTTGTATCCATTTTGAGTTAATAGAACCAAAACCAGTCAAAATGAAGCTATCTCATAGATCTATAGAACTAACAGGTTACACCCATCTTATCTTAGTTCAATAACCAAGAAATTCAATCTTAATGACTTTTGGGAACATCGAAAGCTTTTTTAGCTCAATTTTTCACATGTTGTTTTGTTAGTCAAAGGGTTTTTGACCATGGTCGGAATTCGATTTAATATATTTTGGAATATGATGCACCATGTTATATTTCTATTTCGTACCCATAAACGAGTTTTCAAAAGTCATACATTGAAATCTTTGATTTTCAAATTGATGTTGCACCTCAAGACATCGATGTTGCACCCAACAGACGTGGGTTGTTCCGCCACGCATAAATTTGTATCCATTTTGAGTTAGTAGGACCAAAACCAGTCAAAATGAAGCTCTCTCATAGATCTATAGGACTAACAGGTTACAGCCATCTAATGTTAGTTCAGTAAACCAAGAAATTCAATCTTAATGACATTTGGGAACATCAAAAGCTTTTTTAGCTCAATTTTTTTCACATTTTGTTTTATTAGTCACAGGGGGTTTGACCATGGTCGGAATTCGATTTAATATATTTTGGAATATGATACACCATGTTATATTTCTATTTCGTACCCATAAACGAGTTTTCAAAAGTCATACATTGCAATCTTGGATTTTCAAATTGATATTGCACCTCAAGACATCGATGTTGCACCCAATAGACGTGGGTTGTTCCGCCACGCTTAAATTTGTATCTATTTTGAGTTAGTAGAACCATAACCAGTCAAAATGAAGACCTCTCATAGATCTATAGGACTAACAGGTTACACCCATCTCATCTTAGTTCAGTAACCGAGAAATTCAATCTTAATGACATTTGGGAACATCAAAAGCTTTTTCAGCTCAATTTTTAATTTTTCACATATTGTTTTGTTAGTCAAAGGGGGTTTGACCATGGTCGGAATTCGATTTAATATACTTTGGAATATGATGCACCATGTTATATTTCTATTTCGTACCCATAAACGAGTTTTCAAAAGACATACAGTGCAATCTTGGATTTTCAAACTGATGTTGCACCTCAAGACTTCGATGTTGCACCCAACAGACGTGGGATGTTCCGGCACACATAAATTTGTATCCATTTTGAGTTAGTAGAACCATAACCTATCAAAATGAAGCTCTCTCATAAATCTATAGGACTAATAGGTCACACCCATCTCATCTTAGTTCAGTAAACCAAGAAATTAAATCTCAATGACATTTGGGAACATCGAAAACTTTTTTAGGTCAATTTTTATTTTTTCACATGTTGTTTTGTTAGTCTAAGGCGGTTTGACCATGGTCGGAATTCGATTTAATTTATTTTGAAATATAATGCAACATGTTATATTTCTATTTCGTACACATAAATGAGTTTTCAAAAGTCATAAAGTGCAATCTTGGATTTTCAAACTGATGTTGCACCTCAAGACTTCGATGTTGCACCCAACAGATGTGGGTTGTTCCGCCACTTATAAATTTGTATCCATTTTGAGTTACTAGATCCATAACCGGTCAAAATGAAGCCCTCTCATGGATCTATAGGACTAACAGGTTACACCCATCTCATCTTAGTTCAATAAACCAAGAAATTCAATCTTAATGACATTTGGGAACATCGAAAGGTTTTTTAGGTCAATTTTTAATTTTTCACATGTTGTTTTGTAAGTCAAAGGGGGTTTAACCATGGTCAGAATTCGACTTAATATATTTTGGAATATGATGCACCATGTTATATTTCTATTTCGTACCCATAAACGTGTTTTCTAAAGTCATACAGTGCAATCTTGGATTTTCAAACTGATGTTGCACCTCAAGACTTCGATGTTGCACCCAACAGACGTGGGATGTTCCACCACACATAAATTAGTATCCATTTTGAGTTAGTAGAACCATAACCAGTCAAAATGAAGCTCCCTCAAGATCTATAGGACTAACAGGTTACACACATCTCATCTTAGTTCAGTAAACGAAGAAATTCAATCTTAATGACATTTGGGAACATCAAAAGCTTTTTTAGCTCAATTTTTAATTTTTCACATGTTGTTTTGTTAGTCAAATGGGGTTCGACCATGGTCGGAATTCGATTTAATATATTTTGGAATATGATGCACCATGTTATATTTCTATTTCGTACCCATAAACGAGTTTTCAAAAGCCATACATTGCAATCTTGGATTTTTAAATTGATGTTGCACCTAACAGACGTGGAATGTTCCGCCACACATAAATTTGTATCCATTTTGAGTTAGTAGAACAACAACCTATCAAAATGAAGCTCTCTCATAGATCTTTAGGACTAACAGGTTACACCCATCTTATCTTAGTTCAGTTAACCAAGAAATTCAATCGTAATGACATTTGGGAACATCAAAAGCATTTTTAGGTCAATTTTTAATTTTTCACATGTTGTTTTGTTAGTCAAAGGGGGTTTGACCATGGTCGGAATTCGATTTATTATAATTTGGAATATGATGCACCGTGTTATATTTCTATTTCGTACCCATAAACGAGTTTTCAAAAGTCATACAGTGCAATCTTGGATTTTCAAACTGATGTTGTACCTCAAGACTTCGATGTTGCACCCAACAGACGTGGGTTGTTCCACCACGCATAAATTTGTAACCATTTTGAGTTAGTAGAACCATAACCAGTCAAAATAAAGCTCTCTCATAGATCTATAGGACTAATAGGTTACACCCATCTCAACTTAGTTCAGTAAACCAAGAAGTTCAATCTTAATGACATTTGGGAACATCAAAAGCTTTTTTATGTCAATTATTAATTTTTCACATGTTCTTTTGTTAGTCAAAGGGGGTTTGACCATGGTTGGAATTCGATTTTATAAATTTTGGAATATGATGCACCATGTTATGTTTCTATTTCTTACCCATAAACGAGTTTTCAAAAGTCATACAGTGCATTCTTGGATTTTCAAACTGATGTTGCAACTCAAGGCATCTCTGTTGCATCCAACAGACGTGGGTTGTTCCGCCATGCATAAATTTGTATCCATTTTGAGTTAGTAGAACCATAACCTATCAAAATGAAGCTATCTCATAGACCTATAGGACAAACAGGTTACACCCATCTCATTTTAGTTCAGTAAACCAAGAAATTCAATCTTAATGACATTTGGGAACATCGAAAGCTTTTTTAGCTCAATTTTTAATTTTTACATGTTATTTTGTTGGTCAAAGGGGGTTTGAAAATATATTTTGGAATATGATGCACCATGTTATATTTCTATTTCATACCCGTAAACGAGTTTTCAAAAGTCATACAGTGCAATCTTGGATTTTCAAACTGATGTTGCACCTCAAGACTTCGATGTTGCACCCAACAGACGTGTGTTGTTCTGCCACGCATAAATTTGTATCTGTTTTGAGTTAATGGAACCACAACCAGTCAAAATGAAGCTCTCTCATAGATCTATAGGACTAACAAGTTACACCCATCTTATCTTAGTTCAGTAACGAAGAAATTCAGTCTTAATGACTTTTGGGGAAATCGAAAGCTTTTTTAGCTCAATTTTTCACATGTTGTTTTGTTAGTCAAAGGGCTTTTGACCATTGTCGGAATTCGATTTAATATATTTTGGAATATGATGCACCATGTTATATTTCTATTACGTACCCATAAATGAGTTTTCAAAAGTCATACATTGAAATCTTTGATTTTCAAATTGATGTTGCACCTCAAGACATCGTTGTTGCACCCAACAGACGTGGGTTGTTCCGCCACGCATAAATTTGTATCCATTTTGAGTTAGTAGAACCAAAACCAGTCAAAATGAAGCTATCTCATTGATCTATAGGACTAACAGGTTACACCCATCTCATCTTAGTTCAGTAACCATGAAATTCAATCTTAATGACATTTGGGAACAGCAAATGCTTTTTTAGCTCAATTTTTAATTTCTCACATGTTGTTTTGTTAGTCAAAGGGGGTTTGACCGTGGTCGAAATTCGATTTAATATACTTTGGAATATGATGCACCATATTATATTTCTATTTCATACCCATAAACGAGTTTTCAAAAGTCATACAGTGCAATCTTGGATTTTCAAACTGATGTTGCAACTCAAGACTTCGATGTTGCACCCAACAGACGTGGGATGTTCCGCCACACATAAATTTGCATCCATTTTGAGTTAGTAGATCCATAACCTATAAAAATGAATCTCTCTCATAGATCTATAGGACTAACAGGTTACACCCATCTCATCTTAGTTCAGTAAACCAGGAAATTTAATCTTAATGACATTTGGGAACATCGAAAGCTTTTTTAGCTCAATTTTTAATTTTTCGCATGTTGTATTGTTAGTCATAGGGGGTTTGACCATGGTCGGACTTCGATTTAATATATTTTGGAATATTATACACCATGTTATATTTCTATTTCTTATCCATAAACGAGTTTTCAAAAGTCATACATTGCAATCATGGATTTTCAAACTGATGTTGCACCTTAAGACTTCGATTTTGCACCAAACAGACGTGGGATGTTCCGCCACGCATAAATTTGTATCCATTTCGGGTTAGTAGAACCATAACCAGTCTAAATGAAGCTCTCTCATAGATCTATTGGACTAACAGGTTACACCCATCTCATCTTAGTTCAGTAAACCAAGAAATTCAATCTTAATGACATTTGGGAACATCAAAAGCTTTATTAGGTCAATTTTTATTTTCTCACATGATGTTTTGTTAGTCAAAGGGGGTTTGACCATGGCCGGAATTCGATTTAATATATTTTGGAATATAATGCAACATGTTATATTTCTATTTCGTACCCATAAATGAGTTTTCAAAAGTCATACAGTGCAATCTTGGATTTTCAAACTGATGTTGCAACTCAAGACATCTCTGTTGCATCCAACAGACGTGGGTTGTTCCGCCACGCATAAATTTGTATCCATTTTGAGTTAGTAGAACCATAACCTATCAAAATGAAGCTATCTCATAGACCTATAGGACTAACAGGTTACACCCATCTCATCTTAGTTTAGTAAACCAAGAAATTCAATCGTAATGACATTTGGGAACATCAAAAGCATTTTTAGGTCAATTTTTTAATTTTTCACATGTCGTTTTGTTAGTCAAAGGGGGTTTGACCATGGTCGGAATTCGATTTATTATAATTTGGAATATGATGCACCGTGTTATATTTCTATTTCGTATCCATAAACGAGTTTTCAAAAGTCATACAGTGCAATCTTGGATTTTCAAACTGATGTTGTACCTCAAGACTTCGATGTTGCACCCAATAGACGTGGGTTGTTCTACCACGCATAAATTTGTAACCATTTTGAGTTAGTAGAACCATAACCAGTCAAAATGAAGCTCTCTCATAGATCTATAGGACTAATAGGTTACACCCATCTCAACTTAGTTCAGTAAACCAAGAAATTCAATCTTAATGACATTTGGGAACATCAAAAGCTTTTTTATGTCAATTATTAATTTTTCACATGTTGTTCTGTTAGTCAAAGGGGGTTTGACCATGGTTGGAATTTGATTTAATATATTTTGGAATATGATGCACCATGTTATATTTCTATTTCGTACCCATAAACGAGTTTTCAAAAATCATACAGTGCAATCTTGGATTTTCAAACTGATGTTGCAACTCAAGGCATCTCTGTTGCATCCAACAGACGTGGGTTGTTCCGCCATGCATAAATTTGTATCCATTTTGAGTTAGTAGAACCATAACCTATCAAAATGAAGCTATCTCATAGACCTATAGGACAAACAGGTTACACCCATGTCATTTTAGTTCAGTAAACCAAGAAATTCAATCTTAATGACATTTGGGAACATCGAAAGCTTTTTTAGCTCAATTTTTATTTTTTACATGTTATTTTGTTGGTCAAAGGGGGTTTGAAAATATATTTTGGAATATGATGCACCATGTTATATTTCTATTTCATACCCGTAAACGAGTTTTCAAAAGTCATACAGTGCAATCTTGGATTTTCAAACTGATGTTGCACCTCAAGACTTCGATGTTGCACCCAACAGACGTGTGTTGTTCCGCCACGCATAAATTTGTATCCGTTTTGAGTTAATGGAACCACAACCAGTCAAAATGAAGCTCTCTCATAGATCTATAGGACTAACAAGTTACACTCATCTTATCTTAGTTCAGTAACCAAGAAATTCAGTCTTAATGACTTTTGGGGAAATCGAAAGCTTTTTCAGCTCAATTTTTCACATGTTGTTTTGTTAGTCAAAGGGCTTTTGACCATGGTCGGAATTCGATTTAATATATTTTGGAATATGATGCACCATGTTATATTTCTATTACATACCCATAAATGAGTTTTCAAAAGTCATACATTGAAATCTTTGATTTTCAAATTGATGTTGCACCTCAAGACATCGTTGTTGCACCCAACAGACGTGGGTTGTCCCGCCACGCATAAATTTGTATCCATTTTGAGTTAGTAGAACCAAAACCAGTCAAAATGAAGCTCTCTCATTGATCTATAGGACTAACAGGTTACACCCATCTCATCTTAGTTCAGTAACCGTGAAATTCAATCTTAATGACATTTGGGAACAGCAAATGCTTTTTTAGCTCAATTTTTAATTTCTCACATGTTGTTTTGTAAGTCAAAGGGCGTTTGACCGTGGTCGAAATTCGATTTAATATACTTTGGAATATGATGCACCATATTATATTTCTATTTCATACCCATAAACGAGTTTTCAAAAGTCATACAGTGCAATCTTGGATTTTCAAACTGATGTTGCACCTCAAGACTTCGATGTTGCACCCAACAGACGTGGGATGTTCCGCCACACATAAATTTACATCCATTTTGAGTTAGTAGATCCATAACCTATCAAAATGAATCTCTCTCATAGATCTATAGGACTAATAGGTTACACCCATCTCATCTTAGTTCAGTAAACCAGGAAATTTAATCTTAATGACATTTGGGAACATCAAAAGCTTTTTTAGCTCAATTTTTAATTTTTCACATGTTGTATTGTTAATTAAAGGGGGTTTGACCATGGTCGGACTTCGATTTAATATATTTTGGAATATGATACACCATGTTATATTTCTATTTCGTACCCATAAACGAGTTTTCAAAAGCCATACATTGCAATCATGGATTTTCAAACTGATGTTGCACCTTAAGACTTCGATTTTGCACCAAACAGACGTGGGATGTTCCGCCACGCATAAATTTGTATCCATTTTGTGTTAGTAGAACCATAACCAGTCAAAATGAAGCTCTCTCATAGATCTATTGGACTAACTGGTTACACCCATCTCATCTTAGTTCAGTAAACCAAGAAATTCAATCTTAATGACATTTGAGAACATCAAAAGGTTTTTTTAGGTCAAATTTTATTTTCTCACATGTTGTTTTGTTAGTCAAAGGGGGTTTGACCATGGCCGGAGTTCAATTTAATATATTTTGGAATATAATGCAACATGTTATATTTCTATTTCGTACCCATAAATGAGTTTTCAAAAGTCATACAGTGCAATCTTGGATTTTCAAACTGATGTTGCAACTCAAGACTTCGATGTTGCACCCAACAGACGTGGGTTGTTCCGCCAGTTATAATTTTGTATCCATTTTGAGTTACTAGAACCATAACCGGTCAAAATGAAGCTCTCTCATGGATCTATAGGGCTAACAGGTTACACCCATCTCATCTTAGTTCGATAAACCAAGAAATTCAATCTTAATGACAATTGGGAACATCGAAAGCTTTTTTAGGTCAATTTTTATTTTTTCACATGTTGTTTTGTTAGTCAAAGGGGGTTTGACCATGGTCGGAATTCGATTTAATATATTTTGGGATATGATGCACTATGTTATATTTCTATTTCGTACCCATAAACGAGTTTTCAAAAGTCATAAAGTGCAATCTTGGATTTTCAAATTGATGTTGCACCTCAAGACTTCGATGTTGCACCCAACAGACGTGGGTTGTTCCGCCATGCATAAACTTGTATCCATTTTGAGTTAGTAGAACCATAACCAGTCAAAATAAAGCTCCCTCATAGATCTATAGGACTAACAGCATACACCCATCTCATCTTAGTTCAGTAACCAAGAAATTCAATCTTAATGACATTTGGGAACATTAAAAGCTTTTTTAGCTCAATTTTTAATTTTTCACATGGTGTTTTGTTGGTCAAAGGGGGTTTGACCATGGTCGGAATTCGATTTAATATATTTTAAAGTATGATGCACCATGTTATATTTCTATTTCATACCCATAAACGAGTTTTCGAAAGTGATAGTGTGCAATCTTAGATTTTCAAACTGATGTTGCCAAATGTCATTAAGATTGAATTTATTGGTTTACTGAACTAAGATGAGATGGGTGTAACCGGTTAGTCCTATAGATTTATGAGAGAGCTTCATTTTGATAGGTTATGTTTCTACTAACTCAAAATGGATATGATTGACACTGAAAAGTGTTTATTTTATGCTCTTATATCTTATCTTTTGTATATAAATAAATATTACTTGGGTATTGTTTTGTTACTTTTACAGATATTCCAACCCAGCCCGCTTGCAACCAGAAATGTAGAGAAATAGAGATCAATTTGCTGTGTATTTGCAGTTTGAAGAATTGTAGATGAAGATCTCACATCTAGTTGCTGTTGGACAAGAAAAGGATTGATAAAAAGGCTTTGCACATCACAAATCAATGAAGAAGTGTCAAGGAAACAAGAGGAAAAGAGAAAAGGCCCAAATTTGCTTTATTTATCAAAGGCCCATTTATGTTTCTCATTGTAAACTAATTAGTGATGTAATGACCAGGCCCATTTATCATTAGGGTTAGGGTTAGGGTTTGGCTATCTACCCTATATATACCCTTGTAATAACCTTGTAGCCACCATCTCATCTCTTATTCCATTGTTCTAATAAAAGTTCTTCTTTCTCTTTTATTTTCTGCATTTTTTTGTTTTCTTAGCAACTAGTGTTGTCTATACGATTAGATTCGGTAGAACACTATTTGTATTTTGCACTTATTTGCATTAGTGATTTACCGTCTGATTAGATTCAGAGGAAATGCTAATTTTAATTCTTGTTTGTTATTTCTATTTCTGCAATTTCAATTTCTGCTTTTATTATTTTCTTAGGTCAAATTGGATTTGATTAGATTCAAATCTAATTCATAGTTTTATTTCTTTTCCATTGAAATTGTGATCTGATCGTCGGTTCAGTTATATCTGTTCTGAATCAAATCACAGTTTTAATTTTGTTTTGTTTTATTTTCAAAATCAACCTCCAAAGTTCGTCTAACACGCCCACGAAACATATAAATAATAAAATTTAACTTTCCTCCCTGTGTTCGACCTGTATGCTACACGCCTGTATGCTTGCAGAATTTATTACAAATGTCGCGCTTTTCTAATTCATAGATTAGCGTCGATCAAGTTTTTGTGATTGACACTGAAAAGTGTTTATTTTATTACTCTTATGCTTTATCTTTTGTAAATAAATAAATGATACTTTGGTTACTTTTGTATGTTTTTACAGGATGTCAAGAAATGCCTCCTTCAATTCAAATCAAAGGCCAACTACAAGAAAGAGCTACTTCCTCACATCAAATTCATTTCAATTGCAAAAGAAGTAGTAGCTCACTAGTAAAGGCATAGGAATTGGTGCTGAGTGACCTGAGTTCGAACCCCGTCAAGCTCACTTTTTTACCTAAGAAACGGAGCGCGTTCACACTGGCCCTTTGCTTTGAGAAATATCTAGATTAGTGTTATACATACACATATTCATGTGTATGTATTTATGATGTGCACCAATTAACATTTCAGCAATAGCCATATTCTCATCATGGAATTAAATTCGAATCAGTCAATTTCAATTAGAAGAATTTCTGATTTAATTGTTGCCAAGAAGAAAAACCAATTTTGAAGATTTTTATCTTTTATTGCCTTTGGAGTCTGATAAGCGTCCTTGTTTGGAAGAATTAATTAAATGCAATCTTCTATCAATCAAGCCACATGGGGAAATTAAAAGATGTGGAAAATATTTACCATGATTTGCCCAGATTTTCTCCAATCAAGTTAGTCAAGGAAGGCAAGAGATATTCATGAATGAGGAGGCCCATTTATTCATAGACCTAATTAGGGTTTTCCCATTCTCATCTATAAATATGTGATTGTAACCATTGTAAATTCATTCATTCTTCTGTACTCTCTTTCAGTCGTAATAAAGCTTTCTTTTCTTTAGTTTCTGCATTTTATTTTCATGGCATATTGTGTTGTCTAGTCAATTAGGTTTGCTAGAACACAATTTGCTATTGCTTCTATTTTTCTTACTAGTGATTGACCGTCTGATTAGATTCAGCGGTAATCCTAGTTTTTATTTTCAGTTGTTGATTTCTTTTCTGCAATTTTATTTCCAGTGTTCTGTTTTATTTTAATCATTGAATTTATTACAGATCCGATTAGATTCGAATCTGTAGTGAATATAATTGCATCTTTTATTTGTAGTTTCACTTTTTATTTTGTTTTGCAAAATCAACCTCCAGCTGTGTCTAACTCGCCCAAGAGATTAGATAAATAATTGATTTAATTCACCTCCCTGTGTTCGACCTGTACGCTACACACCTGTATGCTTGCAGAATTTATTACAAATGTCGCGCTTTACTAATTCATAGACTAGCGTCGATCAAGTTGTTGGCGCCGTTGCCGGGGACTTTACTTTTGAATAGCTGCTTGTAAGCCAGTTTGATTTGCGGGAACTTTACTTTGAGTGTTGAGCTCGGTTGCCATACACAAAAAAAAACACAAAGAACAAAGTGAGGAAGAATTGAAGCAATAAAGGAACAAAGTCCGTGATTTATTTTGTTTGAGGCAATTTAGTTGAATCAGTTTGGTTTATTTTCGCCTTCCTTTGGTTTAGTTTAGTCTAGTTGTTTCCAAGTTTTTTTTGTTGAGTTTATTTTCGAGTCCGTTCTTATTTTCTGTTCTTTAAAAAAAAATGAAGAATTTTTCAAAACAGGTACAGTGGTAGTTAGAAAAAGGTCTAAAAAATTTTTTTTCGGGCTCCTAGCCCGAACCCTTGCCGCAGCGCAGTCAAGCAATTAATAGAAGGGGACAACAACAGAAAGCAGCGGACGATTCAAATGGGTTGGAGCGGTTGAACACCAAGTGGGGTGTGAACGCGCTAGCGCTTCCCAAATTCACTGGAGGACTGCCGATCAAGGTGAGAATTTTCTAAAAACTCTACAGGTGCTCTGCTGCAAAGAAAAAAAATATATAGACAATTGTTGTAAAAAATTTCTGCAGTGGCAGCGGCTTTGAATGTACAATTTTTAATTTTTGCAACTATTTTGTGTGATTTCTGCAAATTTTTATTCATTCTGTTAAGGGCAATACCCCAATTCACATAAGGTAAGGGATTTCATCACCCTTTCCTTAGCCCACAAATTGCATTTCATCGTAGAATCTGACTAATAATAACGGTTAGACGTTGGACTTAAGGGAGTCACGGGCTCATCTAGGGCATAATTATATTGTGATAGTTGATTCATTTGGAACGAATTATTTCTTGGTGTCTAGACTACGGCGGAGAAATAACTGTTTATAAATATTACGGTGATTCGTAAATATTATATCGGTTGTTACTCTGAAGGTACTTAAACCTTCGGCTGCATTGCTAGGGTGATTCCTGGTGCACCGATAACTCCTGTCCGTTAACTGGCTGAGAAATCTTTTGATCTAAGTAATCAAACGCATCACTTTATAATTTTGGGTTAAGAGCCACTAAGGACAGAAAACTTCATTGTAGCTAATTTCTGTGCTTGCATTTAACAACAATGAGTGAAAAAAGTGTTAGCCAACAAAATTCTCCTAGGGGTTCTCGAATCAACCAAAATTTTCCAACCGAATTGGATCAAAATCGAGTGAATCAAAACTTTCCAAACTTTGGGGATCAAAACCAAATAAATCAAAATTTTCAAAACTTCAATATCCAAATGGATAGACCCTTGTCTCTTCGTGATCGATGTTATCCGACTAGGACCGTTCAACCCTCTGTCATTGTGTTCCCACCAGCTGAAGGAAACAATTTTGAGCTAAAACATTCTTTTATCCAAGGGGTACCAAAATTTACTGGGTCTGAAAATGCTTATGAATTTCTGAGTGAATTTGAATTGTACGCTTCCACAACAAAAATGCAACAACTATCTAACGAATCGATCAAGCTAAGGCTAATTCCATTTGCACTACTTGAAAGCGCTAAAAGATGGCTAAATTCTCTTCCACGACATTCCATAAGAAGTTGGGATGAATTTGTCACTGCATTCTTGAAAAAGTTTTTCCCTTTTCATAAAACTCTCAAAATTCGAACTGAAATAAACCAATTTTGTCAAAATGAGGGGGAAACTTTTTCAAAATACTTTGAGAGATTCAACCAGCTATTATATAGTTGCCCTCATCATGGAATTCTAAAAGATCACTTATGTCAAATTGCATATGAAGGGCTAAACTATCAGACTAGAACTCAACTAGAATCAATGTGTAGAGGAGACTTTATGTCTAAAACAGCCGATGAAGCTTGGCAATTCTTAGAAGATTATTCTGAAAAGGACATGCAGTGGGAATCGATTCGTGTTCCCATTCGTACTTCTACTAGAGGAGTGCATGTCGTGGAACCAAATCAAATTCCTTTAGAAAATCAAACTCCTCAAGCCGGAGAAGGGTTACCCCACTTTTACTCTCAGGACCAAGCCAATGCTATAGCTCAAAATAATCCTTACTCATCCACGTACAACCCTGGTTGGAGGAACCACCCAAACTTTTCTTGGTCGAACCCCAATAATTCGGCTAACCCATCTCACGTGCAACCCTTTATTCCCAATCCGACTTACCAAGGTCCACCCCCCAATTCTCAAACCTCGCAAGCTACACCTCAATCCAAACAACCTTATAGGCACCCCAATTTTCAATCATCAAACCAATCATCTCAATCTTCTCAACCGTCACCAGACATTGTGCGTTTAGAAAAACAAATGGAACAAATGATGAATATGATAAAGGAACTAGCGAAAAATAACGAGAAAGGAAAGTTGCCTAGTCAACCTGAGGTGAATCCAAAATATAACTCTCGTACTGTAAATTCTTGTGAGGACGAAAACCATAATCCAGTCAACGCTATTACAACCCTTCGATCTGGAAAGAGGATTGATAATAATGTGGGCAACCCTGGCGAATCTTCTAACTCGACCCCAATCCCTAATCTTGATGGTCATCCATTGGCTTCGAATGCCAATTCTTCTGAACCTCAAATTCCCTTAAATGTTGGCAATCCCAACAGTTCTTCTCCCAGCGTCGGCAAACCCGACCCACCTTCGAAAATTAATACTGGCAATCCCAACATTTCATCTTCTACACCCCTACCACCTTCTTCTTCGAATGATGAAACTCATCACAGAGTCGAAAAACCAGTAGCTCCTTTTCCTCATAGACTCAATAATAAGAAGAAAGCGGCAAATTTCGATAAAATTCTGGAAATTTTCAAACAAGTCCGTGTGAACATTCCTCTTTTAGACACCATTGAACAAATTCCTCAATATGCCAAATGTCTTAAGGAATTGTGCACACAAAAACGTGCGACCAATGTCCCAAAAACCGCTTCTAACTGCGAATACAAGCTCTGTTCTTTCGAATCTTGCCCCAGTCAAGTATAAAGACCCTGGCTGCCCTACGATTGATTGTAAAATAGGAAACACTCACATCTCTCGTGCCCTACTCGACCTTGGTGCCAGTGTCAACCTTCTCCCTTATACTGTCTATCGTCAACTTGGACTAGGGGAGATTAAACCAACAAACATCACACTCCAACTAGCCAATCGATCTGTCAAAAAGCCATTGGGAATTATCGAAGACGTCTTGATACAGATCGAACAGTTTTACTTCCCTGTTGATTTTATAGTTCTAGAAACAGAGCCTGTCTCAAATCCCAACGTTCAAATACCATTGATCTTAGGATGCCCTTTCTTAGCAACCTCTAATGCTATCATTAATTGTAGGAATGGTCAACTTCGACTTTCCTTCGGGCACCTAACCATCGAGCTAAACATCTTTAATCTCAACAAACAACCTAGGGATTTTGAGATCGATGAAATTGACATGATTCAAACCACAGTTGATGAAACCTCAAGTGACACTTCTGAAGCCCTGAAAATGTGTCTTGACCATTTCAACCCTGATTTCGACGAACTCGAATACATTTCCGAACTAAACAAAATTCTTGACTCCGACACTTCGCCACCTGAATCTAACCAAGGAATGTTGACCAATGTTGATACACAAGAACTTCCTAAGTTAGACCTCAAACCCTTGCCACCAGACCTTAATTATGCCTACCTAGACTCTTCAAAAACTTTTCCCGTAATCTTGGCTTCCGATCTTACCGAGGACCAAGAAGGAAAACTTTTGGATACCTTGCGGGAAAATAAGGACGCCTTGGGGTGGAAAATTAGCGATATAAAAGGAATTAGCCCATCAATTGTGAAACATCGCATACATTTAGTTGATGAGGCTAAACCCACCCGTGAGGCTCAAAGGCGATTAAACCCAAACATGAGAGAAGTGGTCAAGGAGGAGATAATCAAATGTCTAGACAATAACATCATCTATCCCATCTCTGATAGTACTTGGGTGAGCCCGGTACAAGTTGTACCAAAGAAGTCGGGAGTCACAGTGATCAAAAACGACAGTAATGAACTCGTCCCAACAAAAATCAAAACCAAATGGCGTGTGTGCATCGACTATCGAAAGCTTAACTCAGCCACACGAAAAGACCATTTTCCCTTGCCTTTTATTGACCAAATGCTCGAACGCTTAGCGGGACATGAGTACTACTGTTTTCTCGATGGATACTCTGGCTATAACCAAATTCCTGTTGCTTTAGAAGATCAACATAAGACCACCTTTACTTGTCCCTTTGGAACCTTTGCTTATCGTCGCATGCCTTTCGGTCTTTGTAATGCCCCCGCGACTTTCCAAAGGTGTATGATGAGTATTTTCTCTGATATGGTAGAAGAATTCTTGGAAATATTCATGGACGATTTTTCAATATATGGATCATCTTTTTCCCAATGTCTCACTCATCTAGAACTCGTCCTTAAGCGTTGTAAGGAGAAATCACTCGTACTTAATTGGGAGAAATGCCACTTTATGGTAAAAAGGGGGATAGTTCTAGGTCATGTCGTCTCCAAAGATGGCCTAGAAGTCGATAAATCCAAAATCGATTGGTTGCTAATATACCTCCTCCTAAGTCTGTCAAAGATGTTCGTTCATTTCTTGGCCATGCAGGATTCTATAGAAGATTCATTAAGGATTTCTCAAAAATTTCAAAACCTCTCTCGAATTTACTTGCCAAAGACGTAAAGTTTGAATTTTCCAATGATTGCAAAACATCTTTTGAAACTCTTAAATCACTCTTGACCACAACTCCCATCATTCAACCTCCTGATTGGACTCAACCCTTTGAACTTATGTGCGACGCTTCTGATTTTGCCATTGGAGCCATCTTGGGTCAGCGTATCGATAAACTCCCTCGAGTCATTTAATACGCTAGCAAAACCTTAAACGAGGCCCAATTGAATTACTCAACTACTGAAAAGGAATTTTTGGCAGTTGTCTTCGCTCTTGAGAAATTCAGACCATATCTCATAGGATCCAAAGTCATAGTTTACACTGACCATGCTGCCCTACGATATTTGCTTTCTAAAAAGGACGCCAAGGCCCGCTTGATCCGTTGGATCCTTCTTCTTCAAGAGTTTGACATAGAAATACGAGATAAAAAGGGTTCTGAAAATGTCGTAGCTGATCGTCTCTCTCGAATTGTGCACGAAAATGATAACGACACCCAAATCGATGACTATTTTCCTGATGAACAACTCCTTTCGATCTCTCACACTCCTTGGTACGCTGACATTGTGAACTATCTTGTCACACAACAAATGCCCGCTGATTGGTCGAAACAAGATAAACAAAAATTTCTCTCGAAAGTTCGAAACTTCTATTGGGATGACCCATATCTTTTCAAATACTGTCCAGACCAAATCATTCGAAGGTGTGTGCCCGATCATGAACACCAAAGTATTCTCTCTTTCTCACATGACCATGCTTGTGGCGGTCATTTTGGAGCAAGAAAAACTGCTGCAAAAGTTTTGCAAAGCGGTTTTTATTGGCCCACACTCTTCCGTGACGCTTTCGAATTTTGCTCTAAATGTGAGCGATGTCAAAGAACAGGTCGAATCTCTAAGCGAAACATGATGCCTCTCAACCCCATTTTAGTGATTGAGTTATTCGATGTTAGGGGGATCGATTTCATGGAACCATTCCCTAATTCATTTTGGAATCTTTACATCTTGCTTGCAGTAGATTATGTCTCAAAATGGGTTGAAGCCATTCCGACCAAAACCAACGACAACAAGGTTGTTGTCAAATTCCTCAAAGAAAACATCTTTTCACGCTTTGGCACACCTCGAGCTATCATTAGCGATAATGGCACTCATTTCTGTAATCGTGCTTTTGAGTCCTTGCTCAAGAAATACTCAATCACACACAAGCTGTCGACCCCCTACCATCCACAAACGAGTGGGCAAGTAGAAGTTTCCAATAGACAAATCAAACAAATTCTTGAGAAAACCGTGAATTCCAATAGAAAAGATTGGTCTGTAAAACTGATTGATGCACTTTGGGCTTTTCGCACTGCTTATAAAACCAATCTAGGGATGTCACCATATCGATTAGTCTTTGGAAAGGCCTGTCACTTACCTCTTGAATTAGAGCATCGTGCTCTTTGGGCCATAAAATTTTTGAACTTTGACTTAGAAAAAGTCGGCTCACATAGGAAGTTACAAATTTCAGAATTAGAGGAATTAAGAAATGAGGCGTATGAAAATGCGAAAATCTACAAAGAAAGAACCAAAGCCCAACACGACAAAAACATACTTCGTAAGGAATTCAACATAGGTCAAAAAGTTCTTTTATACGACTCTAGACTTCACTTGTTTCTAGGAAAACTCAGATCTCGATGGACTGGACCTTATGTCGTGAAAACAGTATATCCTCATGGAGCGGTTGAAATTGAAAATCCTAGGGATGGAAAAGTCTTCAAAGTAAACGGTCAACGACTGAAACCATTTTTGGAATTCGAGCAATATGACGAAGACGACTCTATCGATCTGCATGATCATCCACCATGAAATCAGGTGGTCACGTTCTTTTTCTTTTATTTTTATTTTTCGTTTTTTTTATTTTTGTTTTTCTGCCTTAGACAGTTGGGACACTGTCTGAATCAAGTGTGGGGGGGAGTCTGCATTTCATCCATTTTCATTTTTCATTTTTCTTTGTTTTTATTTCTTTTTATTTTCAGCCATTTAAGTAGGACCATCATGCATTTTAGACTGTAGTAACATGCCATTTTTTTTTTTTTGGAAAATATGACTCATTTTCAATTGATACAACAAAATAAGTTTACAATTTTTAGCCAGTTGATAGTATTTTTCTCTCTCAACTTAGATCGAATAGGAAATATAATGAAAAGTTTAATTTTGAGGGATAATAGTGTAACCGGTACATAGGGAGATTCTTAGGTGATGGCCATGAAATCTATTCTATATTGTAGACTTTGTTTAAATAAGTGGAGGACTTAAAATACTTATATTGGCTTTTCAAATCTTTAAAACTAAGTTGTGTTAAGTTGAATTCGCGTAACTCTCTTTTGTGCTTATATTTTCGATAATAATAATAATAATATTCCAAGGGTATCCAACATTGCTTGTATATCGAGCGTTGGTGTGCAAACCCGCCAAGCTCTATCCGACACGTTGTTGACAAAGTCAAAGTTGGAATATCTTGGTCTCATTTTATGAGATTGGACACCTAAGGATTACCGACACGTTGTTGACAAAGTCAAAGTCGGCCTGCACAATCCGCCAAGCTCTTTACCCACTCTCCGTTAGTCCGCGAGGCAGTGCATGGGTGGTAAACCTTGGTCTTTTTAGGTGTATGTACTTAATCATAAATCTTAAAATTTTATAGAATAAAGAATAAGCGATGATACCCAAACACTTCTTGACCTTATTGATTTGACTAGCCATACATGAGAAAATTAGAATACCACTTTGCAAACTGTGCCAAACAAACTAAGAATTTGTTTCATGGCTGCACTATGTTATCGACCGAACTAACTGGCCAAACTAGAATTTAACATTTGAAAACTTGATTTATATTGAAAATTTGTGACAAGTCGAGGTATTTAAAATAAAATCAACTGATTAGAAATTATTAACTTAATTTGTTGTACCACTTTCATGAAATAAGTCGTGTTTTCATCTTTCGTTTTTATTTGCATATGTCCATTGCATTCATGTAGTTTCATTAGAATCATAGCATACTACATTTGGATTTTGTGGGTAGTATCCGCTGAAAACCCTCACGAGACACCACTCGTCCTACTAGGGACACCTAGAGGTTTAACGACTTGTTGCATGAGCTCAATGCAATCGTGTTTCCTACGAAAGTGTGACCTATCTAGTTAATTTTCCATTTTCTTTTTTTACTCGAAGACGGGTAAAAGATAAGTGTGGGGGTATTTGATTGACATAGAAATGTGTTTATTTTATGCTCTTATATCTTATCTTTTGTATATAAATAAATATTACTTGGGTATTGTTTTGTTACTTTTACAGATATTCCAACCCAGCCCGCATGCAACCAGAAATGTAGAGAAATAGAGATCAATTTGCTGTGTATTTGCAGTTTGAAGAATTATAGATGAAGATCTCACATCTAGTTGCTGTTGGACAAGAAAAGGATTGATAAAAAGGCTTTGCACATCACAAATCAATGAAGAAGTGTCAAGGAAACAAGAGGAAAAGAGAAAAGGCCCAAATTTGCTTTATTTATCAAAGGCCCATTTATGTTTCTCATTGTAAACTAATTAGTGATGTAATGACCAGGCCCATTTATCATTAGGGTTAGGGTTAGGGTCTGGCTATCTACCCTATATATACCCTTGTAATAACCTTGTAGCCACCATCTCATCTCTTATTCCATTGTTCTAATAAAAGTTCTTCTTTCTCTTTTATTTTCTGCATTTTTTTGTTTTCTTAGCAACTAGTGTTGTCTATACGATTAGATTCGGTAGAACACTATTTGTATTTTGCACTTATTTGCATTAGTGATTTACCGTCTGATTAGATTCAGCGGAAATCCTAATTTTAATTCTTGTTTGTTATTTCAATTTCTGCAATTTCAATTTCTGCTTTTATTATTTTCTTAGGTCAAATTGGATTTGATTAGATTCAAATCCAATTCATAGTTTTATTTCTTTTCCATTGAAATTGTGATCTGATCGTCGGTTCAGTTAGATCTGTTCTGAATCAAATCACAGTTTTAATTTTGTTTTGTTTTATTTTCAAAATCAACCTCCAAAGTTCCTCTAACACGCCCACGAAACATATAAATAATAAAATTTAACTTTCCTCCCTGTGTTCGACCTGTATGCTACACGCCTGTATGCTTGCAGAATTTATTACAAATGTCGCACTTTTCTAATTCATAGATTAGCGTCGATCAGGATACAAATTTATGCGTGGAGGAACAACCCACGTCTGTTGGGTGCAACATCGAAGTCTTGAGGTGCAACATCAATTTGAAAATCCAAGATTGCAATGTATGACTTTTGAAAACTCGTTTATGGGTACGAAATAGAAATATAACATGGTACATCATATTCCAAAATATACTAAATCGAACTCCGACCATGGTCAAACCCCCTTTGACCAACAAAACAACATGTGAAAAATTAAAAATTGAGCTAAAAGCTTTCGATGTTCCTAAAAGTCATTAAGATTGAATTTCTTGATTACTGAACTAAGATGAGATGGGTGTAACCTGTTAGTCCTATAGATCTATGAGAGAGCTTCATTTTGATAGTTTATGGTTGTACTAACTCAAAATGGATACAAATTTATGCATGGCGGATCAACCCACGTCTGATGGGTGCAACATCGAAGTCTTGAGGTGCAACATCAGTTTGAAAATCCAAGATTGCAATGTATGAATTTTGAAAAATCGTTTAAGGGTACGAAATGGAAATATAACATAATGCGTCATATTCCAAAATATAGTAAATCGAATTCCGACCATGGTCAAACCCCCTTTGACTAACAAAACAACATGTGAAAAATTAAAAATTGACCTAAAAAAGCTTTTGATGTTCCCAAATGTTATCAAATTTGAATTTCTTGGTTTACTGAACTAAGATGAGATAGGTGTGACCTATTAGTCCTATAGTTCTATGAGAGAGCTTCATTTTGACTGGTTTTGGTTCTACTAACTCAAAATGGATACAAATTTATGCGTGGCGGAACGACCCACGTCTGTTGGGTGCAATATCGAAGTCTTGATGTGCAACATCAGTTTGAAAATCCAAGATTTCACTGTATGACTTTTGAAAACTCGTTTATGGGTCTGAAATAGAAATATAAAATGGTGCATCATATTCCAAAATATAGTAAATGAAATTCGGACCATGGTCAAACCCCCTTCGACCAACAAAACAACATGCGAAAAATTGAGCTAAAAAAGCTTTTGATGTTCCCAAATGTCATTAAGATTGAATTTCTTGGTTTACTGAACTTAGACGAGATGGGTGGAACCTGTTAGTCCTATAGATCTATGAGAGAGCTTCGTTTTGATAGGTTATGGTTCTACAAATTCAAAATGGATACAAATTTATGTGTGGCGGAACAACCCACGTCTGTTGGGTGCAACATCGAAGTCTTGAGGTGCAACATCAGTTTGAAAATCCAAGATTGCAATGTATGACTTTTGAAAACTCGTTTATCGGTACAAAACAGAAATATAACATGGTGCATCATATTCCAAAATATAGTAAATGGAATTCGGACCATGGTTAAACCCCCTTTGACCAACAAAACAACATGTGAAAAATAAAAAATTGACCTAAAAAATCTTTTGATGTTCCCGAATGTCATTAAGATTGAATTTCTTGGTTTACTAAAGTAAGATGAGATGGGTGTAATCTGTTAGTCCTATAGAACTATGAGAGAGCTTCGTTTTGATAGGTTATGGTTCTACTAACTCAAAATAGATACAAATTTATGCATGGCTGAACAACCCACGTCTGTTCGGTGCAACATCGAAGACTTGAGGTGCAACAACAGTTTGAAAATCCAAGGTTGCAATGTATGACTTTTGAAAACTCGTTTATGGGTAAAAAATAGTAATATAACATGGTGCATCATATTCTAAAATATATTAAATCGAATTCGGACCATGGTCAAACCCCCTTTGACCAAGAAAACAATATGTGAAAAATTAAAAATTAAGCTAAAAAAGCTTTCGATGTTCCCAAAAGTCATTAAGATTGAATTTCTTGGTTTACTGAACTAAGATGAGATGGGTGTAACCTGTTAGTCCTATAGATCTACGAGAGAGCTTCATTTTGACTGGCTTTGGTTCTACTAACTCAAAACGGATTCAAATTTATGCGTGGCCGAACAACCCACGTCTGTTGGGTGCAACATCGAAGCCTTGTGGTGCAACATCAGTTTGAAAATCCAAGATTGCACTGTTTGACTTTTGAAAATTCGTTTATGGGTACGAAATAGAAATATAACATGGTGTATCATATTCCAAAATATATTAAATCGAATTCCGACCATGGTCAAACCCCCTTTGACTAACAAAACGACATGTGAATAATCAAAAATTGAGTTAAAAAAGCTTTCGATGTTCCCAAAAGTCATTAAGATTGAATTTCTTGGTTAATGAACTAAGATGAGATGGGTGGAACTGTTAGTCCTATAGATCTATGAGAGAGCTTCGTTTTGATTGGTTTTGGTTCTAGTAACTCAAAATGGATACAAATTTATGCGTTGCGGAACATCCCACGTCTGTTGGGTGCAACATCGAAGTCTTGAGGAGCAACATCAGTTTGAAAATCCAAGATTGCAATGTATGACTTTTGAAAACTTGTTTATGGGTACGAAATAGAAATATAACATCGTGCATCATACTTCAAAATATATTAAATTGAATTCCGACCATGGTCAAACCCCCTTTGACTAACAAAACCACATGCGAAAAATTAAAAATTGAGCTAAAAAAGCTTTCGATGTTCCCAAATGTCACTAAGATTGAATTTCTTTGTTTACTAAACTAAGATGAGATGGGTGGAACCTGTTAGTCCTATAGATCTATGAGAGAGCTACGTTTTGATAGGTTATGATTCTACTAACTCAAAATGGATACAAATTTATGTGTGGTGAAACAACCCACGTCTGTTGGGTGCAACATCGAAGTCTTGAGGTGCAACATCAGTTTGAAAATCCAAGATTGCAATGTATGACTTTTGAAAACTCGTTTATGGGTACGAAATAGAAATATAACATGGTGCATCATATTCCAAAATATAGTAAATGGAATTCGGACCATGGTCAAACCCCCTTTGACCAACAAAAAAACATGTGAAAAATTAAAATTTTACCTAAAAAAGCTTTAGATGTTCCCAAATGTCATTAAGATTGAATTTCTTGGTTTACTGAACTAAGATGAGATGGGTGTAACCTATTAGTCCTATAGATTTATGAGAGAGCTTCATTTTGATAGGTTATGGTTCTACTAACCCAAAATGGATACAAATTTATGTTTGGCGGAACAACCCACGTCT
Source organism: Allium sativum (assembly GCA_030737875.1). Taxonomy (NCBI): domain Eukaryota; kingdom Viridiplantae; phylum Streptophyta; class Magnoliopsida; order Asparagales; family Amaryllidaceae; genus Allium; species Allium sativum. Next base: position 884,669,277 of record CM060919.1, on the reverse strand, counting down.
GTTGGGTGCAACATCGAAGTCTTGAGGTGCAACATCAATTTGAAATTCCAAGATTGCAATGTATGACTTTTGAAAACTCGTTTATGGGTACAAAATAGAAATATAACTTGGTGCATCATATTCCAAAATATATTAAATCGAATTCCGACCATGGTTAAACCCCCTTTGACCAACAAAACAACGTGTGAAAAATTAAAAATTGAGCAAAAAAATCTTTCGATGTTCCCAAAAGTCATTAAGATTGAATTTCTTGGTTACTGAACTAAGATGAGATGGATGTAACCTGCTAGTCCTATAGATCTATGAGAGGGTTTCGTTCTGACCGGTTATGGTTGTACTAACTCAAAATGGATACAAATTTATGCATGGCGGAACAACCCACGTCTGTTGGGTGCAACATCGAAGTCTTGAGGTGTAACATTAGTTTGAAAATCCAAGATTACAATGTATGAATTTTGAAAACTCGTTTATGGGTACGAAATAGAATTATAACATGGTGCATCATATTCCAAAATATAGTAAATCGAATTGCGACCATGGTCAAACCTCCTTTGACTAACAAAACAACATGTGAAAAATTAAAATTGACCAAAAAAAGCTTTTGATATTCCCAAATGTCATTAAGATTGAATTTCTTGGTTTACTGAACTAAGATGAGATGGGTGTATCCTATTAGTCCTATAGATCTATGAGAGAGCTTCATTTTGACTGGTTTTGGTTCTACTAACTCAAAATGGATACAAATTTATGCGGGGCGGAATGACCCACGTCTATTAAGTGCAACATCGAAGTCTTGAGGTGCTATTCAGTTTGAAAATCCAAGATTGCACTGTATGATTTTTGAAAACTCGTTTATGGGTATGAAATAGAAATATAACATGGTGCATTATATTCCACAATATAGTAAATGGAATTAGGACCTTGGTCAAACCCCCTTTGACCAACAAAAAGACATACGAAAAATTGAGCTAAAAAAGTTTTCGATGTTCCCAAATGTCATTAAGATTGAATTTCTTGGTTTACTGAATTAAGATGAGATGGGTGCAACATATTAGTCCTATAGATCTATGAGAGAGCTTCGTTTTGATAGGTTATGGTTCTACTAACTCAAAATGGATACAAATTTATGTGTGGCGGAACAACCCACGTCTGTTGGGTGCAACATCGAAGTCTTGAGGTGCAACATCAGTTTGAAAATCCAATATTGCAATGTATGACTTTTGAAAACTCGTTTATGGGCACGAAACAGAAATATAATATGGTGCATCATATTCCAAAGTATAGTAAATGGAATTCGGACCATAGTCAAACCCACTTTGACCAACAAAACAACATGTGAAAAATAAAAAATTGACCTAAAAAAGCTTTTGATGTTCCCAAATGTCATTAAGATTGAATTTCATAGTTTACTGAACTAAGATGAGATGGGTGTAACCAGTTAGTCCTATAGATTTATGAGAGAGCTTCATTTTGATAGGTTATAGTTCTAATTACTCAAAATGGATACAAATTTATGCATGGCGGAACAACCCACGTCTGTTGGGTGCAACATCGAAGTCTTGTGGTGCAACATCAATTTTAAAATCCAAGATTGCAATGTATGACTTTTGAAATCTCGTTTATGGGTACGAAATAGAAATATAACATGGTGCATAATATTCCAAAATATATTAAATCGAATTCCGACCATGGTCAAACCCCATTTGACCAACAAAATAACATGTGAAACAATAAAAATTGAGCTAAAAAAGCTTTCAATATTCCCAAAAGTCATTAAGATTGAATTTCTTGGTTACTGTACTTAGATGAGATGGTGGAACCTGTTAGTCCTATAGATCTATGAGAGAGCTTCATTTTGATAGGTTATATTTCTACTAACTCAAAATGGATACAAATTTATTTGTGGTGGAACATCCCACGTCTGTTCGGTGCAACATCGAAGTCTTGTGGTGCAACATCAGTTTGAAAATCCAAGATTGCACTGTATGACTTTTGAAAACTCGTTTACGGGTACGAAATATAAATATAACATGGTGCATCATATTCCAAAATATAGTAAATGGAATTCGGACCATGGTCAAACCGACTTTGACTAACAAAACAACATGTGAAAAAATAAAAATTGAGCTAAAAAAGCTTTCGATGTACCCAAAGGTCATTAAGATTGAATTTCTTGGTTACTGAACTAAGATGAGATGGTGGAACCTGTTAGTCCTATAGATCTATGAGAGAGCTTCGTTTTGATAGGTTATGGTCCTACTAACTCAAAATGGATACAAATTTAGGCTTGGCAGAACATCCCACGTCTGTTGGGTCCAACATCGATGTCTTGAGGTGCAATCTTGGATTTTCAAATTGATGTCAAACCCCTTTGACTAACAAAACACATCTCATCTAATTTCAGTAAACCAATAAATTCAATCTAAATGACATTTGGGAACATCGAAAGCTTTTTAGCTCAATTTTCAATTTTTCACATGTTATTTTGTTAGTCAAAGGGGGTTTGACCATGGTTAGAATTCCATTTACTATATTTTGGAATATGATGCACCATGTTATATTTCTATTTCATACCCATAAACAAGTTTTCAAAAGTCATACATTGCAATCTAGTATTTTCAAACTGATGTTACACCTCAAGACATCGATGTTGCACCCAACAGACGTGGGATGTTCTCCCACACATAAATTTGTATCCATTTTGAGTTAGTAGAACCATAACCTATCAAAATGAAGCTCCCTTATAGATTTATAGGACTAACAGGTTACACCCATCTTATCTTAGTTCAGTAAACCAAGAAATTCAATCTTAATGACATTTGGGAACATCGAAAGCTTTTTTTGCTCAATTTTTATTTTTTCACATGTTGTTTTGTTAGTTAAAGGGGGTTTGACCATGGTCCGAATTCGATTTACTATATTTTGGAATATGATGCACCATGTTATATTTCTATTTCGTTCCCATAAAGTAGTTTGACCATGGTCGGAATTCCATTTACTATATTTTGTTATATTATGCACCGTGTTATATTTCTATTTCATACCCATAAACGAGTTTTCAAAAGTCATACATTGCAATCTTGGATTTTCAAACTGATGTTGCACCTCAAGACATCGATGTTGCACCCAACAGACGTGGGATGTTCCGCCACACATAAATTTGTAGCCATTTTGAGTTAGTAGAACCATAACCTATCAAAATGAAGCTCTCTCATAGATCTATAGGACTAACAGGTTACACCCATCTCATCTTAGTTCGGTAAACCAAGAAATTAAATCTTAATGACATTTGGGAACATCTAAAGCTTTTTTAGCTCAATTTTTAATTTTTCACATGTTGTTTTGTTGGTCAAAGGGGGGTTATCCAAGGTCGGAATTCGATTTAATATATTTTGAAGTATGATGCACCATGTTATATTTTTATATCGTACCCATAAACGAGTTTTCAAATGTCATACATTGCAATATTGGATTTTCAAACTGATGTTGCACCTCAAGACTTCGATGTTGCACCCAACAGACGTAGGATGTTCCGCCATGCATAAATTTGTATCCATTTTGAGTTAGTAGAACCATAACCTTTAAAAATGAAGCTCTCTCATAGTTCTATAGGACTAACAGGTTACGCCCATCTCAACTTAGTTCAGTAAACCAGGAAATTCAATCTTAATGACATTTGGGAACATCGGAAGCTTTTTTAGGTCAATTTTTAATTTTTCACATGTTGTTTTGTTAGTCAAAGTGGGTTTGACCACGGTCGGAATTCGATTTAATATATTTTGGAATATGATGCACCATGTTATATTTCTATTTCGTACCTATAAACGAGTTTTCAAAAGTCATACAGTGCAATCTTTGATTTTCGAAGTGATGTTGCACCTCAGGACATCGATGTTGCACCCAACAGACATGGGTTGTTCCGCCACGCATAAATTTGTATCCATTTTGAGTTACTAGAACCATAACTAGTCAAAACAAAGCTCCCTCATAGATGGTAACGTCGACCATGTGATAAATCCAGTTTGATGCACCATGTTATATTTCTATTTCTGTCAGACGTGGGTTATCTTGCAATCTTGGGTTGTTCCCATGTTATATTTCTATTAAGATTTCAATTCCATTTCGATGTAACACCAGTCTTGGGTTACACCCACGTCTGTTCGATTGTAACCATGTTATATTTTAAAAATCCAAGATTGCACTGTATGACCATGGTCAACCCCCCTTTGACCAACAAAACAACATGTGAAAAATTAAAAATTGAGCTAAAAAAGCTTTCGATGTTCCCAAATGTCATTAAGATTGAATTTCTTGGTTTAATGAACTAAGATGAGATGGGTGTAACCTGTTAGTCCTATAGATCTATGAGAGAGATTCATTTCGATAGGCTATGATTCTACTCACTCAAAATGTATACTAATTTATTTTGACTTGTTTTTGTTCTAGTAACTCAAAATGGATACAAATTTATGTGTGGCGGAACAACCCACGTCTGTTGCGTGCAACATCGAAGTCTTGAGGTGCAACATCATTTTTAAAATCCAAGATTGCAATGTATGACTTTTGAAAACTCGTTTATGGGTATGAAATAGAAATATAACATTGTGCATCATATTCCAAAATATATTAAATCGAATTCCGACCATGGTCAAACTCCCTTTGACAAACAAAACAACATGTGAAAAATAAAAAATTGAGCTAAAAAAGCTGTTGATGTTCCCAAATGTCATTAATATTGAATTTCTTGGTTTACTAATATAAGATGAGATGGGTGTAATCTGTTAGTCCTATAGATCTATGAGAGGGCTTCGTTTTGACTGGTTTTGGTTCTAGTAACTCAAAATGGATACAAATTTATGTGTGGCGGAACAACCCACGTCTGTTGGGTTCAACATCGAAATCTTGAGGTGCAACATCAGTTTGAAAATCCAAGATTGCAATGTATGACTTTTGAAAACTCGTTTATGGGTACGAAATAGAAATATAACAAGGTGCATCATATTCCAAAATATATTAAATCGAATACCGACCATGGTCAAACCCACTTTGACCAACAAAACAACATGTGAAAAATTAAAATTTGAGCTAAAAAAGCTTTCGATGTTCCCAAATGTCATTAAGATTGAATTTCTTGGTTTACTGAACTACGATGAGATGGGTGGAACCTGTTATCCTATAGAACTAAGATGAGATGGGTGTAACCTGATAGTCCTGTAGATCTGTGAGAGAGTTTTTTTTTTGACTGGTTATGGTTCTACTAACTCGAAATGGATACAAATTTATGCATGGCGGAACCACCCACGTCTGTTGGGTGCAACATCGAAGTCTTGAGGTGCAACATCAGTTTGAAAATCCAAGATTGAATTTCTTGGTTTACTGAACTAAGATGGGTGTAACCTGTTAGTCCTATAATTCACATCTTAGCTTAAAAATTTATGTCAATATGATGCATGACATTTGGGAACATCAAAAGTTTTTTTAGCTCAATTTTTAATTTTTTCACATATTGTTTTGTTGGTCGAAGGAACAACCCAAATGTTTGTAAACAACATGAAAGTCAACATATATATGACTAACAGGTTACACCCATCTCATCTTAGTTCAGTAAACCAAGAAATTCAATCTTATTGTGAAGATCAATTTCACAAGTTGAACCTCAAGACTTCGATGTTGCACCCAACAGATGTGGGTGCAACATGGTTCTTGAAATATAACAGGTTTCACCAATTTTTATGTAACGACCCGCATTCTATGCATCGAAGGATCATTGAATATTTATTTCATTTCCATATGAAGTCGTATGGTCGTGTAACTTTGGGGAACGATTATTGGGGTCATTTCCAATGTTCACAATTTTTGCCAATTTTTAAATCACCGTTTTGCCCCTGAACAATATTATTTTGCCTATAACTTTTGATTGGAAAGGAGTTTTGACCTAAAACCACTTCAATTAGATTCGGATGATGGTTCACCTTTTCGTAGAGTGGTCACATTAGTCAAACGAACTTACCGTTTGGGAGATATAGCAGAAATAAGTTTTAGAAGGTGAAAAACAACTTAATTGGGCTTAATTGGGTGATTAGCAACTAGGCCCATTAGGGGTTTCGGGATTAGGGTTATATAAGGGCTGCAAGGGTTTAGAGAAACCCTTCTTTGTCATTTTTACAACCGCCACTTACATCACTTCAACCCTAGTAATGTTCTACACCTTCTAAATTCAACCTTAACCACTTTCTAATCAAGTATTAGCCTCATCAACATCAAATTAAAGCAGATTAGCATAAAGATCAAGGTAGAGCTGCTGTGTTGCATTGTAATCCGAGCCATAATGTCAAAAGTTTCAGATCTGAGTTTTATTTGTGGCTAGGGTGAGTGATTAGCATTGTTTTTACACTAATTACAGTTAATTAGGGTGATTAGTGTTAATTAGCGAAATTTGACATGGTTAAATTCTGGAAACATATTTATAAATTTTTAAATATTATTTTATGCTTCTGTTAAAAATTTGGGTTAATTTGGGTAAGTTTTGCTAACCCTATCATTAGTTATGCATAAGCACGATTAAGGGGAGAACATGGGTTTTTCGGTATGTTTGATCCATTTTGACATGCTATATAGTTGTTTTGGTGTTTGTGGATGATTACACTTGTTGCTATGACTGTTAGGAATGTTTTGTGGTTGCATAGGGAAATTAGAATGGTCGAAAACGCCGACGAGAGGCGAAAATAGGTTGTTTGAAAGTGGTGCAGGTTTTGGGTCGAGCAACAGTGGGGATCGAGCGATTCCTAGGAGAGCAAGTGTGGGGATCGGGCGATTCCTAGGAGACCAAGTGTGGGGATCGGGTGATTCCTCAGAGTGCGACTGTGGGGAATCGAGCGATTCCTAGGAGAGCGATCGTGGGGAAACGAGCCCGTGGAAGAAGGAGCGAGCGACCTAACTAGAGAAGGAAGAATGAGCGACCGAGCTAGGGAAGGAAGAGTGAGTGGTCTCTATGGAGTATGAACGAGCAATGACGACCATATGTTCTTCTGAAGATCGATTCGAATTCGACCAAAACCCAAGATGCAAAGGTAGTCCAAAATGGGAAGTAGAACTCAGGATCCAGATGGGAACTAACGAGTTGACTTCATGATTGGACTTTGCTGCGGGACATGTGCAAAGGGGTTATCGACGTCCATAACTTTGATTCACCACCAAGACGGATGTTAGGCTGCGGATCAGTGCAGTGGGGTAATTATTACTCCTTGGGGTAGAGTGATCGTAGCATGGCTATGAGCCAGTGCAGTGGAGTCGCCATGACTTCATGGGGCAGAGTGGACATAGCAAGGACAAGTGGCTATGGATCAGTGCAGTGGAGTTGCCATGACTCCATGGGGCTGAGTGATCATAGCAAGGAATTGGGTGATCAAAGTGTTGGATATCGTATGCTTTACGAACGGAGTGAGAGATGTGAGGATGGTTGCTATGATTGATTGTTTGCCATCACTATGTCATGCACATCCCCACCCCCGTATTCTTTATACCATATGTTTGTGTCACCTTAGAGTATCGTATATCCTATTGTGCTAACTCATTGGTTGTAGGTCCAGTTTCAGGCATGATTTAGTATACATGTTATTGTTTTGTTTTGCTGCTTATCGCTCATACCAGTCTTTTGTCTGACCCAGAGTTTTATGTCTCTTCTTATTACTCTGGGTGCTCTTAAACGGGCAGACTAGAGACAGGTTAGGTGGTATGCACGAGTAGCTGTACCGGAGACTAGCAGGAGGCTTCCACGTATGATATATATAGATATTCTCCCTGTGTTGTTGCTGGTCACTACTTTGGGCATTAGTAGTGTACCTATTTCTTTGCTTTAGAGACAATATGTTGGAGTTGTAATAAGCTGTATTTTGAATTTCCGCTGCTATGATGATTATGGTTTAGTTTTCAGCTTATGCACTATCTCGCCAGTTTTATGTCAAGTATGTTATTATTATATTTTATTTCATGCGCTGTGAGACATTCTACAGGTTCTTTGTTAGTTTATCGTCTTATTTCTTTTCTTCTAACGACCGTCCCATGCTGGTCGGACATCGGCACAGCGCGTTTCATTGGAAATGTCGGCTGGTCCGGGGCGGGCCGTCACATTTGGTATCAGAGCTCTAGTTTTCATAGTTAACCTAGGGAAAGACACCAGGGAGAGAGAGTATACGTATATGAGAGCGCGTATTTATGATTATTTTGGTTTTTAAAGGTTATATATATATATATATTCTATTAGTATATCTAAGGATGAAGTCGCACTGCGCTGACACCACAAAGAAGGTGGTTAATCGTTTATCTTTACAGACTGAACGATGAGCCGATATACGAGGGGTACTGGTAGAGGAGCCAATAATGGGAATGCTCCTGATATGGGGACGATGTTCACTGACTTCATGCGGGAGATGCTTAGGGATGTTCAGAGAGCAGTTCCTGATGCTGCTAACGGTGGTGGTGTAGCGGTGCAGGCGCCTAGGGCCGATTTCGCCAAGCTATGCAAGGATTATACTAGCCTTGGTGGGAAACCGTTCCACGGAACAGAGTCGGCTACAGATGTTCCAGGATTGGCTCGATAGTTGTGAGCACATCTTTGAGGATTTGGGAATCAAAGATGCTATGAAGAGGAAGCTAGCATCTCGTCAGCTGCAAGGACGAGCTATGAATTGGTGGAATGCTATTAAGGCTGCTACTCCTGAGGATCAAGTTACATGGAATCAGTTCAAGACTCGCTTTAGCAATAAGTTTATCCCAGCTGCTCAGAAGTCATTGTTGTTTAGGAAATTTATGGAGCTTAAGCAGAATGGTAGAGCAGTCTCGGAGTATATTGCAGAGTTTGATACTTTATCGAATTATGGATTATCCCTTGTCGATACTGCTGAGAAGAAGAACGAGAAGTTCATAACTGGCTTAGATGGTTATTTGGGGGAGAGGCTTATAAACCACATCGATGAGATGTTAGAATCTATTGTGGGAAAAGAATTGAGATCAGAGAGCCTTTACCCTAAGTCGAAGATCGAGGTTGCTGTTGCATCTACATGGGAGCCAAAGCCGCAAGCGAGCGGTGGAGTCAAGAATAACTCGCAGAATAAGAGGGAACAAAACCAAGCTAAGGATGGTCAGAGAAAGAAAGACAAGAAAGATGTTGAGTGCTTTAGCTATGGAAAGAAGGGCCACTATGCCAAAGAATGTCGAGCGAAACCAGCGGACAGGAAGTGCTTCAACTATGGCCAAGTGGGACATCACAAGGATAAGTGTCTGCAACCCCCTAAAGAGAAGCAGATCGTGAAAGCATATGCTATCACTGCTGTTCCTTCTTCGTTGAATTCCCTAACTGCAGCGCAGAAGGGAAAGAATGTCGTGATTCATGGTATGCTTTCTGTTTATGATGTTCCAGTTCGAGTGTTGATTGATACCGGGGCTTCCCATTCCTTCATATCTAGTAACCTAGTAGATAGGTTGGAATTGGAGCCTGAGATAGTCGATCGACCTTTAGTACTGACTAACCCGATTGGGGGTCCGACTAGCCTTGGTATGCTTTATCGTAATGTGGTCTTATCAAGTCATGGATGTATGTTTGTTTGTGATTGCTTTTTTTTGGGTTTCACTGGGTTTGGCATTATTTTGGGAGTCGATTGGCACCAAAGGTACGTGGTGGTGGTAGACTGTGAGGGATTTTTGGTGACAGTTAGAGCGGATGATGGGCGGAGGGTAGTGTTTGGTGCTCTACCTAGTGATGGGGTGATGGCTAGTTTTCTAAATTCCCTCGACATCCCGCATGATGAGCTGTCAGATGTGCCCGTGGCTGGCCATTATCCGGACGTCTTCGAGGAAGTGACCGAGCTTCCCCCACACCGAGAGATCGGGTTTCATATTGATTTAGTTAAAGATGCCCGACCTATAGTGCTGCCTCTTCATCGCATGGCGCCAAGGGAGTAGCGAGAGCTCGGGGTGCAAGTGAGCGATCTTTTGAAGAAGGGATTTATCAGAAGAAGTGTTTCTGAGTGGGGAGCACCGGTACTGTTTGCTACCAAGGCCGATGGTTCCCTTCGATTGTGTGTAGACTACAGCGAGTTGAATAAAGTGACAAGGAAGAATAAGTATCCTCTACCGCGGATAGATGATTTGTTCGATCAGTTGAGTAGAGCAAGAGTGTTCTCCCAGTTGGATCTCGCGACAGGTTTTCATCAGCTCAGAGTGGCAGCTGAGAGTATAGCTAAAATGGCATTTCGGACGCCGTTTGGATTTTATGAGTGGTTGGTCATGCCGTTTGGATTGACCAATGCACCAGCATATTTTGTAGATCTTATGAATGTGGTATTCAGAGATCAATTGAATAGGTTTGTTCTTGTGTTCATGGACGATATCTTGGTTTACTCGAGGACAGAGGAGGAACACAAGGAACATTTGAGGATAGTGATGGAGGTGTTGAGGAAACACCAATTGAAAGTGAAATTTTCTAAGTGCCACTTCTGGAGGAGGGAAGTGAGGTTCTTGGGCCATGTTGTTTCAAAGAATGGTATCGCCGTGGATCCTGCGAAAGTCGCTACGGTATCAGACTAGTCTACGCCCAAGAATGCAACAGACATAAGAAGCTTCTTGGGGTTAGCTGGATATTATCGTAAGTTTATCCAGGACTTCTCCAAGATAGCGACACCGTTGATTTGGTTGACCAAGAAGAATCAAGCTTTCGTTTGGAATGAAAAGTGTGAGAATGCATTTAAGAGTCTAAAAGAAAAGTTGACGTGCGCGCCAGTGTTAGTCATTCCTAAGGGGAATGAAGAGATGACGGTATACACAGATGCATGTGGTACCGGACTAGGTGCTGTATTGATGCAAGGAGGTAGGGTTGCAACTTATGCAAGTCGACAACTGAAACCGCATGAGAAAAGATATCCTACCCATGATTTGGAATTGGCAGCGATCGTGTTCGCGTTGAAGATGTGGAGACACTATCTCTTGGGAGAAAGATTCTAGTTGTTTACTGATCATAAATCGTTAAAGTATATTTTCTCTCAGAAGGATTTAAATCTCCGTCAGCAAAGATGGTTAGAGTTCTTAGCTTCCTATGATTTTGATATCGCATATACACCAGGGAAGGGCAATGCGGTAGCTGATGCATTGAGTAGAAGACATGCCAGTTTGGGGCCTATGTTTCTGGAATGGAAGCAAGTGGAATACATCGATATGATTTCAGATCTAAGTGCGAACTAGATCCAACTATGTTAGCAAGTTTGATGATCAGGCCGACCTTGATTGAGTTGATCGGTTCCAGTCAGAGGGACGATCCTAATCTATTAGAAATCATCTCCATGTTAGAAATGTAACACCCCGAATTTTCTGTTAACATTAAGGTTACAAAAATAATAATAAGTTTGTAAAAGGGGGGATGCATCTAATATGCATACAAAAATAATAATAAGTGAGTAAAGGGGGGATGTATCTAATGTGCATATAAAAATAATAATAAGTGTGTAAAGGGGGGATGTATCTAATGTGTACATATTTATATGGATAAACAAATAATAGTAAATGTTGATAATGTACATTAAGAGAGTAATTATGGCATAAGTAAAATTAGGAATTATTTACATATAGGATTTGTCCTATGAGAAATGTGTACATTGTAGAGTATATATATATATATATGCTAAAACATGAAATTACATGTAATTGAAATAGTAATTATGGCATAATTCAAAATGGGGGTAATTTGCATGCATAGTAATTATGGCATAATTCAAAATGGGGGTAATTTGCATGCATAGTAATTATGACATAATTTAAAATGGGAGTAATTTACAGTCCTTAATTGTGAACATAATTGGCCTCTTTTGAAATTGATGGCCTTGATTAACCCTAGCATTATCGGACGGCTCAAATTAAAATGCCACTCTATAAAAAGACCCTAGGTCTCCAACTAAATATTCACATGAAAATAAGAGTTGAAGCCGCCATGTTGTCGAATGAGAATTAGAGGGAGCCTCCATTTGAAAGAGACGAACAACAAAGCTAATACAAGTAAAAGATTAAAGCTTCTGCAACGATTCTACAAAATTAAAGATTCTTTCTTTAATCCAATCAAGGCAAGCACAGTTATTTTCCGATATAAACTTTAATTATAATTATGACATGATTGTAAATCTGAATTTGAGGATGTTCTGTTCTGATCTATTTTACTCTGTATTTCTTTCTGCTTTCTGTTCTATAGCCAGGCTACCATGAGCCTGAGCCAATCTCATAAGAGATTAACATACGCTAAAATATTTGGGACAATGCAATGAATGATGCAAAATTGGATTGATTTGTGACTGATTTGAGTAAAGGACATAGGTTGTAAATTAGATCTAGATCTGTGCATATATGTCAGTTTGGGATTATCATATGATAATATATGACTTGTAAATTTGGAATATAAGGCAAATTAAAAATTAAGATCTGGATTAAAAGACATAATACATGTTAGATCTAGATCCTTGGGCATATTTTATATAACGGGCTATGACTTGAACAAAAAGGAACGTGTGGCTTAGGCATAAAAGACCTATATTAAAATAGGATAACTATTAATGTGAACACGCCTAAATATAGATTTTGGATATTTGGCATAAATTGGATCTATGTAATGTAGAAAGGCAAGAAACTTGGTATATATGTAAATTGGCTAGGATTAGGCATATATAAATTAGTATATGTAATTTGACATGTATCATGATATATGTAAAAAGCTAGAACTTGTTATAGGCAAATTGGTGTAAATATGGTGTACATATAATTTTGGGTATATGCGTAAGTTTGGCAGGTAAATCAAGTTTTAGGCATAAACTGTAAACTAGATATAGTTTGGACATGAATTGTGATTTTGGATATTTAATCTAGATTGGTATAAAATGTAAATATAAACATTAAATCTAGATTAGGCTTAACTATTGATTCGGAACGCCAAATATATGACATAGTAATTTTGGGCATGGCTATTATGGCAAGTTTGGGAAGGTAGGGTACGGCCTACTCTGATTAACAATTTGAAATTACATGTAACTGTCATGTTAGCATAATCATGGTTAGTGACACTTAATTTGGTATAATTTACATACCAAAAATTATAAACATGATTTGAAGGGAAGGTGGGCCATAATAATAAATGTTTATTAATGTAAATTATGGAGTAAGTAAATTAGAAATAACTTACGTGTGAATAAAAGGCTATAAATTGGCATAACTTTATAGTTAATTTATGAATAGATTAATGACACATGTACCTGAATGTTCTAGGGTGACAGAGAGGATAGTGTCTAGGCTTGGGTTTGGAAAATACAAGTTTCCTGCCCTCCCTGGCTATCCCTAACTGATCCGATGGACGGGATGGTTACCTTAAAAAAACCTAATTTGAAAATTAGATGCGTGACAACTGTATGGACACGAGGTTGGACTCATTTATGGTATAAGACTGCCCGGACCAGCCCGGCGAATCCAGCAACCATAAATGGTAGCCCAATGTGAGAGGTCCTACAGGGTTGCGGTAGTAATATGATTAGGCTAATGACACTTAACCAATATAGTATGAATGGGTGGGTTAAGTGATATGATTAGGCTAATGACACTTAACCAATATAGTATGAATGGGTGGGTTAAGTAATATGATTAGGCTAATGACACTTAACCAATATGGTAAGAATGAGTGGGTTAAGTAATATGACATCAAAAACGTGTTGGATGGATAGGGTTAAACCAACTAGACTAATATATGTGATAAACCCGTTCATGAATCTGTAGGCCCAATACAAAGTTAGACAAATCTGAAAATCTGTTAAATCTGTACATCTGACCCGTTAGTCTGAAAACTTATTGATTGGATTTTCTAATCTGTGAACTGGTAAATCTGAACTCTGTATGTCTGAACTTGTAAACAAGTTAATCTGAAATCTGTTAGTTTGGGGACACAAGGTTAGGATGGAATTTACTTGTGTCATCTGTTGTTTGGGACCCATATTAGTCAGTAACCCTTTCTGGTATCAAAACTTTGACCCAACAGTAGGTAGGGTCCGGGCACGCTTACTGAACTAATTATAAGCGGTTCATTCTGATAATGGCGAGGGGTGTTGATGGTGCGTTCCAACCGGGTCATGTGCGTGCATGGATCCCGGTCTGCCTCTGTGGATGTAAGACGCCGTGACATCCATAAATAGGTCTGTGTCGTTCAAAGGTTGCCACTTTAGGGAACGATACACCCTTCTGTGGGGCTGGCACAGGGTATTTATGTATTAGGGAGCCGATCGCTTGGGGTAGAATTTAGGGTACATCTAATTCTATCTAATTCTGTGGGGTACCGTCTGTTTCTGTTGGGTGTAACACTTATCTGCTTCAGTGTGGTACCGTCTGTTCGGGTGGTAAAGGCCCATTATTTCTGTTCGGGTGGTAAAGGCCCAATACTAGCACTCTGTTTCTGTTTTTGTACCATACGTTTCTGCTTGGGCGGTAAAAGCCCATTTACTAGTACTCTGTTTCTGTAGAAATTATTCTGACTCCGTTTCTGTTGTAGTCTGAACGCCAGGGTAACACCTAATTCTTTTATACTGGTCTTAGTGCAGAGAAGTGAAAAGTAATAGCTTATGTAATTCTGTTTCTTCTGTTTAACTTAAGTATATCTTTTGCTTCTGTTACGTTATCTCTTGTCCAGCTTTATGTTCATGTCATCATTACTATTATCTGTTCATAACTGAAAATCACTGGACTTGCCAGACTTTATGTCTGACCTTGCTTGTTTTCGCCCCTTTTCTTCCGTTCCCCCCCCCCCCAGGTTTTCTAAGGAGGGAATACTCTAGCTTGATCCGGATTCCTTCTGCTTGAAGTGCTTAAAGTATGGCTTGGCTCATGATAGCTTCTCTTCTGTGGGGATTATGCTTTTAAAGTTTTGTACTCTGATAGTTTGAACAAGGCTGATATTTATGTACTTGAGTTTTTGATAAAGATGTAACCATACTGATTTCTGTTTTCCGCTGTAATAAAGTTATTATTTTTCAAGTACTGTTTATCTGTCTTGTAATATTCTGTTCTGTTTACTAAAACTCTCCACCAAAGTTAAGGCATTCCCTTTGTGAGTGACCCTAACGGAGGTGAGGTGTTACACTTGGTATCAGAGCTTAAGGTTACCAGATTAGATAGAAGTTTTTGAAAACTATTTCCAAAAAGGTTTTGAAAAAGGAGGTATTTTTAAAAGTAAAGCTCATTTTGGAAAAAAAAAACATAGTCCCCAAAAAGCCATATATCTTATCTTTCGAATTCTCCTTTTTGAATCTTTCCTTTTTCGTTTCAGCATGGCTGAAGATTTGAACCTTCCGGAGGGTGTAACGGTACCAGGATGGTTTAGGAGGTATTTGGAGGCTAGGGCCACCGCCGCAGGCCCAGCAGATGTTCCTCCACCCCCTGTTGCACCCATTCCTCCTCCTCCTCCTCGCGTTGATACTTTTGCAAAGACGTGCAAGGAATTTAAGGCTATGGGCGGAAAAACTTTTCAAGGCTCAGAGTCGTTTGTAGAAGCCAGAGACTGGCTTAAGGAGACGGAGGAATTGCTTGGAATCTTTGAAGTAGAAGACGAAAGGAAAGTCCGTTTAGCGGCTTGGTTGATGAAGGGAGAGGCCTCGTTTTGGTGGGAGGTCACTAATGGGGAGCGTCCTGTTGACTCTTGGGCGGATTTCAGACGTAGGTTTGTGGCGAAGTTTCTCTCACGGGCAGAAGAAAATCTGTATATGGAAAGGTTCTTGACATTAAAGCAAGGAAGCTTATCAGTGAAAGAATATGTTAACAAATTTAATCAGTTAGCAAGATTTGGCATGGACTTGGTGAACACACCAGAGAAGAAGGCTCTGAGGTTCGTTCAAGGCTTGAATGAGTCGTTGCAAGGGTTGGCTATGACACACATCCCTATGGGGGCCACCTTTGAGAAGCTAGTAGAAATGGCATACATGCATGAAGAAAAAGGCGCTAAAGCTGATAAGGCACCCGAGAAGAAAGAGGCAAGGAAGGAAGAACCACAGAACAAGAAGGCATGGCCCAAAAAAGAGACCCAAAGGAAAGGTAAGGAGTCTGAAGATAAGAAGTAGAAAAAGTGCTTTACCTGTGGAAGCTCAACTCATCTGAACAAGGATTGCAGAAAGAGGAAGGGCGCTTGCTTCAATTGTGGGGAGATGGGACACTTCACTAGGGACTGCCCGAAGAAACAAGGGCAAGGGTAGAGGGCAGGGACAACTTCTGGAGGGCAGGCAAACACTCTCGAGGCTAGTGGATAGGATAGAAATAGGGAAAATTTCCGTATAAGGTTTAATTTTCTTATCTGGTTATGGAGTTTAAGAATCTTTCTGATTCTGGTATTTTGATTCTGTAATTGGTACTCTGCACTTCAATACTAGTATTGTTTCTGATTCCGCTATAGACTCAGACCCATAAGGGTTATGACTCATCTATTTTAAATTAAGGTTTGAGAGATATCTGTGTTAGGCGTCAAGTATGATGCATACATTCTGAGTTTTTGTGGGATATGATTTCATCATGCTTGGTTTCCTAAAAAAAAAAAAGATCATTTGATAATCTGATCTTTACCTGTAATCTGTAAAAATCTGAATAATTCTGATTTCCAGTTGTGACATTGTCTAAAGAAGGTAATCCTCAGGGTGTCAATCTGATGTTGATTTCGGTCTTCGGGGTTGATACTTAGGGGAATTATTTTCTCAACCAATGTCTAATGGGAACCAAGTTTTTGTTTTATCTGTACTCGCTTCCATCACTCGACTGTATCCTATCGATCGAATATTCAACCTATAGATAGGGATCCTATGGATGGAAACATGTGTTTGAGACATGTTATGTTTGATGGTTGCAAGTGGATGCAAGTGGATGCTAGTGGTTGCTCGTGGACGCATATACACACACTAGGCACTAGATCGGCTCGAAAACACTCTCATACTGCATATGGATGTGTGAGCATTTTAAATTTTTATGGATGAAAATTGGATGAAACAGCACGTGGATGTTGCATATGAGTGAATGGTTATGCACTCATATAGAAATGATATGTATCAAATAGGAAAATTTGCATACATAATGGATTCATAACACTGACATAATTTGCATTAAGGAGGTCAACTGAATCAGTAGACCGCCTGATTTTGCATTAGATAAGGACATATACACACACTTTGCATATGATCATGAAGCATTAGCAGTCTTTTTAAGGACAATGGATTCCTGTGATTGAATGGTTGAATAGATGGATGATTGGATGGTACGACACATTCTTCCTAACTTGAAGATTTTGGGGACAAAATCCTAAAAGGAGGGGAGAATGTAACACCCCGAATTTTCTGTTAACATTAAGGTTACAAAAATAATAATAAGTTTGTAAAAGGGGGGATGCATCTAATATGCATACAAAAATAATAATAAGTGAGTAAAGGGGGGATGTATCTAATGTGCATATAAAAATAATAATAAGTGTGTAAAGGGGGGATGTATCTAATGTGTACATATTTATATGGATAAACAAATAATAGTAAATGTTGATAATGTACATTAAGAGAGTAGTTATGGCATAAGTAAAATTAGGAATTATTTACATATAGGATTTGTCCTATGAGAAATGTGTACATTGTAGAGTATATATATATATATATGCTAAAACATGAAATTACATGTAATTGAAATAGTAATTATGGCATAATTCAAAATGGGGGTAATTTGCATGCATAGTAATTATGGCATAATTCAAAATGGGGGTAATTTGCATGCATAGTAATTATGACATAATTTAAAATGGGAGTAATTTACAGTCCTTAATTGTGAACATAATTGGCCTCTTTTGAAATTGATGGCCTTGATTAACCCTAGCATTATCGGACGGCTCAAATTAAAATGCAACTCTATAAAAAGACCCTAGGTCTCCAACTAAATATTCACATGAAAATAAGAGTTGAAGCCGCCATGCTGTCGAATGAGAATTAGAGGGAGCCTCCATTTGAAAGAGACGAACAACAAAGCTAATACAAGTAAAAGATTAAAGCTTCTGCAACGATTCTACAACAATTAAAGATTCTTTCTTTAATCCAATCAAGGCAAGCACAGTTATTTTCCGATATAAACTTTAATTATAATTATGACATGATTGTAAATCTGAATTTGAGGATGTTCTGTTCTGATCTATTTTACTCTGTATTTCTTTCTGCTTTCTGTTCTATAGCCAGGCTACCACGAGCCTGAGCCAATCTCATAAGAGATTAACATACGCTAAAATAATTGGGACAATGCAATGAATGATGCAAAATAGGATTGATTTGTGACTGATTTGAGTAAAGGACATAGGTTGTAAATTAGATCTAGATCTGTGCATATATGTCAGTTTGGGATTATCATATGATAATATATGACTTGTAAATTTGGAATATAAGGCAAATTAAAAATTAAGATCTGAATTAAAAGACATAATACATGTTAGACCTAGATCCTTGGGCATATTTTATATAACGGGCTATGACTTGAACAAAAAGGAATGTGTGGCTTAGGCATAAAAGACCTATATTAAAATAGGATAACTATTAATGTGAACACGCCTAAATATAGATTTTGGATATTTGGCATAAATTGGATCTATGTAATGTAGAAAGGCAAGAAACTTGGTATATATGTAAATTGGCTAGGATTAGGCATATATAAATTAGTATATGTAATTTGACATGTATCATGATATATGTAAAAAGCTAGAACTTGTTATAGGTAAATTGGTGTAAATATGGTGTACATATAATTTTGGGTATATGCGTAAGTTTGGCAGGTAAATCAAGTTTTAGGCATAAACTGTAAACTAGATATAGTTTGGACATGAATTGTGATTTTGGATATTTAATCTAGATTGGTATAAAATGTAAATATAAACATTAAATCTAGATTAGGCTTAACTATTGATTCGGAACGCCAAATATATGACATAGTAATTTTGGGCATGGCTATTATGGCAAGTTTGGGAAGGTAGGGTACGGCCTACTCTGATTAACAATTTGAAATTACATGTAACTGTCATGTTAGCATAATCATGGTTAGTGACATTCAATTTGGTATAATTTACATACCAAAAATTATAAACATGATTTGAAGGGAAGGTGGGCCATAATAATAAATGTTTATTAATGTAATTTATGGAGTAAGTAAATTAGAAATAACTTACGTGTGAATAAAAGGCTATAAATTGGCATAACTTTATAGTGAATTTATGAATAGATTAATGACACATATACCTGAATGTTCTAGGGTGACAGAGAGGATAGTGTCTAGGCTTGGGTTTGGAAAATACAAGTTTCCTGCCCTCACTGACTATCCCTAACTGATCCGATGGACGGGATGGTTACCTTAAAAAAACCTAATTTGAAAATTAGATGCGTGACAACTGTATGGACACGAGGTTGGACTCATTTATGGTATAAGACTGCCCGTACCAGCCCGACGAATCCAGCAACCATAAATGGTAGCCCAATGTGAGAGGTCCTACAGGGTTGCGGTAGTAATATGATTAGGCTAACACTTAACCAATATAGTATGAATGGGTGGGTTAAGTGATATGATTAGGCTAATGACACTTAACCAATATAGTATGAATGGGTGGGTTAAGTAATATGATTAGGCTAATGACACTTAACCAATATGGTAAGAATGAGTGGGTTAAGTAATATGACATCAAAAACGTGTTGGGTGGATAGGGTTAAACCAACTAGACTAATATATGTGATAAACCCGTTCATGAATCTGTAGGCCCAATACAAAGTTAGACAAATCTGAAAATCTGTTAAATCTGTACATCTGACACATTAGTCTGAAAACTTATTGATTGGATTTTCTAATCTGTGAACTAGTAAATCTGAACTCTGTATGTCTGAACTTGTAAACAAGTTAATCTGAAATCTGTTAGTTTGGGGACACAAGGTTAGGAGGGAATTTACTTGTGTCATCTGTTGTTTGGGACCCATATTAGTCAGTAACCCTTTCTGGTATCAAAACTTTGACCCAACAGTAGGTAGGGTCCGGGCACGCTTACTGAACTAATTATAAGCGGTTCATTCTGATAATGGCGAGGGGTGTTGATGGTGCGTTCCAACCGGGTCATGTGCGTGCATGGATCCCGGTCTGCCTCTGTGGATGTAAGACGCCGTGACATCCATAAATAGGTCTGTGTCGTTCAAAGGTTGCCACTTTAGGGAACGATACACCCTTCTGTGGGGCTGGCACAGGGTATTTATGTATTAGGGAGCCGATCGCTTGGGGTAGAATTTAGGGTACATCTAATTCTATCTAATTCTGTGGGGTACCGTCTGTTTCTGTTGGGTGTAACACTTATCTGCTTCAGTGTGGTACCGTCTGTTCGGGTGGTAAAGGCCAATTATTTCTGTTCGGGTGGTAAAGGCCCAATACTAGCACTCTGTTTCTGTTTCTGTACCATATGTTTCTGCTTGGGCGGTAAAAGCCCATTTACTAGTACTCTGTTTCTGTAGAAATTATTCTGACTCCGTTTCTGTTGTAGTCTGAACGCCAGGGTAACACCTAATTCTTTTATACTGGTATTAGTGCAGAGAAGTGAAAAGTAATAGCTTATGTAATTCTGTTTCTTCTGTTTAACTTAAGTATATCTTTTGCTTCTGTTACGTTATCTCTTGTCCAGCTTTATGTTAATGTCATCATTACTATTATCTGTTCATAACTGAAAATCACTGGACTTGCCAGACTTTATGTTTGACCTTGCTTGTTTTCGCCCCTTTTCTTCCGTTCCCCCCCCCCCCAGGTTTTCTAAGGAGGGAATACTCTAGCTTGATCCGGATTCCTTCTGCTTGAAGTGCTTAAAGTATGGCTTGGCTCATGATAGCTTCTCTTCTGTGGGGATTATGCTTTTAAAGTTTTGTACTCTGATAGTTTGAACAAGGCTGATATTTATGTACTTGAGTTTTTGATAAAGATGTAACCATACTGATTTCTGTTTTCCGCTGTAATAAAGTTATTATTTTTCAAGTACTGTTTATCTGTCTTGTAATATTCTGTTCTGTTTACTAAAACTCTCCACCAAAGTTAAGGCGTTCCCTTTGTGAGTGACCCTAATGGAGGTGGGGTGTTACAGAAATGGCTATCGACGGTGAGAAGATGAACAAGTGTGGTCTAGATCGAGAAGGATGGCTTCGAAAGAATGGTCGATTAGTTGTACCCAACATGAATGGATTGAGTGATGAAGTGCTTAGAGAATGCCAACACTCGAAACTGACTATACATCCCGGTGGTAATAAAATGTATCGAGACATAAAGCTGACCTATTACTGGGAAGAGATGAAGAGAGACGTTGGAAAGTTTATATCCAAGTGCATGAATTGCCAGTTAGTTAAAGCTGAGCAAAAGAAACCTAGTGGGTTGTTACAACCATTGGAAATCCTAGAATGGAAATGGGAACAAGTCTCGATGGATTTCATCGACGGTTTACCAAGGACTAGATCGGGGCATGATAGTATTTGTGTGATTGTGGATCAATTGACCAAGGTTGCAAGGTTTATACCCGTCAAGTCGAATAGGATGGCAGCTAAGTTAGCGGAATTGTATATGAAGTGGGTAGTGAGATTTCATGGAGTACCTAAAGGAATTGTGAGCGACCGAGATCCATTATTTACTAGTGGGTTTTGGAAAAGCTTACAAGAGGCTTTAGGGTCGGAAGTACATCTCAGTACCGCGTACCATCCTCAAACTGACGGCCAAGTAGGGAGAGTGAATCGTATATTGGAGGATCTCTTGAGAGCTTGTATATTGGACTTTGGAGGATCATGGGATGATAATTTACATCTGGTTGAGTTCGCATATAATAATAGTTATCAGTCTAGCATCGAGATGGCTCCATTTGAAGCTTTGTATGGAAGACCATGAAATTTACCATCATGTTGGTTGGAGACCGGTGAGAAGTTTGTTCTTGGACCAGAGGTAATAAGAGAAACTTCAGACAAGATCAAGGTTACTCAACAACGAATGAAGGCCGCTCAAGATAGACAGAAGAGTTATGCCGATAAGAGACGAAGAGAATTGAAATTATCCGTTGGTGACTTAATGTTCTTCAAGTTATCTCCGTTGAAGAATGTGATTCGATTTGGTAGGGGAGGCAAGCTGGCACCAAGGTTCGTTGGTCCGTTTCCAGTTCTCGAGCAAGTCGGGAATTTAGCATATAAAGTAGAGTTACCTGACAAGATGGCGGGAATTCACAACGTATTTCATGTTTCCCAGTTAAGGAAGTTTTTGCACGACCCTAATGTGTCTACTTCAGCAGATCAGTTAGACGACATCGAGGTAGAACCCGAGTTTGTTGAGAACCGCCGACCGATGCGTATTGTCGAGCATGATACGAAGCAGCTTCGAAGGAATGTGGTGAAACTAGTCAAAGTTCAGTGGGGCGAGTATGAGGAAGACTGTACTTGGGAAGTAGAGGAGAACATGAGGAAGAAATATCATGAACTCTTTGCCTGATAAGGTTTTATATCGATATAGCACTCCCTTGTTAGTAAACCGCATGCTAGGATAGGTTTGATGTGTCGTTATGTATGTCTGATTGTTTGTGAATGGTCGATAGGCATGCGGAATCCTTTGTGTGTTTTGGTTAAGGAATTTCGAGGATGAAAATTCTTAAGGGGGGGGAGGGAGAATGTAACGACCCGCATTCTACGCATCGAAGGATCGTAGAATATTTATTTCATTTCCATATGAAGTCGTATGGTCGTGTAACTTTGGGGAACGATTATTGGGGTCATTTCCAATGTTCACGATTTTTGCCAGTTTTTAAATGACCGTTTGCCCTTGGCGAATCTTTTTTCACCTATAACTTTTGATTGGTAAGGATTTTTGACCTGAAACCACTTCCATTAGATCCGGATGATGGTTCACCTTTCCGTAGAGTGGACACAATGGTCAAACAGACTTACCGTTTGGGAGATATGGCTAAAATAAGGTTTAGAAGGTGAAAAACAGCTTAATTGGGCTTAACCGGGTGATTAACAGCTAGGCCCATTATGGATTTCGGGATTAGGGTTATATAAGGGGTGCAAGAGGTTAGAGAAACCCTTCTTTGTCATTTTTACAGCTGCCACTTACACCTCCTCAACCCTAGTAATGGTCTCCACCTTCTAAATTCATCCTTAACCACTTTCTAATCAAGTATTAGCCTCATCAACATCAAATTAAAGCGGATTAGCATAGAGATCAAGGTAGAGCTGCTGTGTTGCATTGTAATCCTAGCCATATTGTCAAAAGTTTCAGATCTGAGTTTTATTTGTGGCTAAGGTGAGTGATTAACATTGTTTTTACACTAATTACAGTTAATTAGGGTGATTAGTCTTAATTAGCGAAATTTGACATGATTAAATTCTGGAAAAATATTTAGAAATTCTTAAATATTATTTTATGCCATTGTTAAAAATTTGGATTAATTTGAGTAAGTTTTGCTAACCCTATCATTAGTTATGCATAAACATGATTAAGGGGAAAACATGGGTTTTTGGGTATGTTTGATCCATTTTGACATGTTATATAGTTGTTTTGGTGTTTGTGGACGATTATACATGTTGCTATGACTGTTAGGAATGTTTTGTGGTTGCATAGGAAATTTAGAATGGTCGAAAACGCCGATGAGAGGCGAAAATAGGTTGCTGGAAAGTGGTGTAGGTTTTGGGTCGAGCAACTGTGGGGATCGAGCGATTCCTAGGAGTGCAAGTGTGGGGATCGGGCGATTCCTAGGAGACATACTGTGGGGATCGAGTGATTCCTCGGAGTGCGACTGTGGGGAATCGAGCAATTCGTAGGAGAGCTATCGTGGGGAAACGAGCTGTTCCTCGGAGTGCGACTGAGAGGAATCGAGCGATTCCTAGGAGAGCGACTGTGAGGAAGCGAGCGGTTCCCAGGGGAGCGACTATAATGAGATCTGATCCAGGTGAATGCAAGCGAGCCCGTGGAAGAAGGAGCGAGCGACCGCGCTAGAGAAGGAAGAATGAGCGACCGAGCTAGGGAAGGAAGAGTGAGTAGTCTCTATGGAGTATGAACGAGCAATGAAAACCATATGTTCTTCTGAAGATCGATTCGAATTCGACCAAAACCCGAGATGCAAAGGTAGTCCAAATGGGAATTAGAACTCAGGATCCAGATGGGAACCAACGAGTTGACTTCATGATTGGACTTTGCTGCGGGACAGGTGCAAAAGGGTTATCGACGTCCATAGCTTTGATTCACCACCAAGACGGATGATAGGCTACGGATCAGTGCAATGGGGTGATTATTACTCCATGGGGCAGAGTGATCGTAGCATGGCTATGAGCCAGGGCAGTGGAGTCGCCATGACTTCACGGGGTAGAGTGGACATTACAAGGACTAGTGGCTATGGATCAGTGCAGTGAAGTTTCCTTGACTCCATGGGGCAGAGTGATCATTGCAAGGAATAGGGTGATCAAAGTGTTGGATGTAGTATGTTTTATGCACTGAGTGAGAGATGTGAGGATGGTTTCTATGATTGATTGTTTGCCATCACTATGTCATGCACACCCCCACCCCCGTATTCTTTACACCATATGTTTGTGTCACCTTAGAGTATCATACATCCAGTTGTGCTAACTCTTTGGTTTCAGGTCCAGGTTCATGTATGGTTTAGTATACCTGTTATTGTTCTGTTTTGCTGCTTATCGCTCGTACTAGACTTTTGTCTGACCTAGAGTTTTATGTCTCTTCTTTTTACTCTGGGTGTTATTAAACGGACAGACTAGAGACAAGTTAGGTGGTATGCACGAGTAGCTGTACCGGAGACGAACAGGAGGCTTCCACGTATGATATATATAGATATTCTCCATGTGTTGTTGTTGGTCACTACTTTGGGCATTAATAGTGTACATATTTCTTTGCTTTAGAGACAGTATGTTGGAGTTGTAATAAGCTGTGTTTTGAATTTCAGCTGCTATGATGATTATGGTTTGGTTTTCAGCTTATGCACTGTCTCGTCTGTTTTATGTCAAGTATGTTATTATTATATTTTATTCCATGCGTTGTGAGACATTCTACAGGTTCTTTGTTGGCTCATCGTCTTATATCTTTTCTTCTAATGACCGTCCCATGCTGGTCGGACATCGGCACAACGCGTTTCATCGGAAATGTCGGCTGGTCCGGGGTGGGCCGTCACATTTTATGTGTGCAAATATAAAAATGGTTAAAAATTTATGCGTGGCGGAACAACCCACGTCTGTTGGGTGCAACATCGAAGTCTTGAGGTGCAACATCAGTTTGAATATCCAAGATTGCACTTTAAGACTTTTGAAAATTAAGATTTTCAGGGGGTTAACCGAACTAAGATGAGATGGGTGTAACCTGTTAGTCCTATAGATCTATGGGAGAGCTTCATTTTGACTGGTTATGGTTCTACTAATTCTAAATGGATACAAATTTATGCATGGTGGAACATCCCACGTCTGTTGGTTGAAACATCGAAGTCTTGAGGAGCAACATCAATTTGAAAATCCAAGATTGCACTGTATGAATTTTGAAAACTCGTTTATGGGTACGAAATAGAAATGTAACATGGTGCATCATATTCCAAAATATATTAAATCGAATTCCGACCATGGTCAAACCCCCTTTGACCAACAAAACAACATGTGAAAATTAAAAATTGAGCTAAAAAAGCTTTTGATGTTCCCAAATGTCATTAAGATTGAATTTCTTGGTTTACTGAACTAAGATGATATGGGTGTAACCTGTTAGTCCTTTAGATCTATGAGAGAGCTTAATTTTGACTGGTTGTGGTTCTACTAACTGAAAATGGATACAAATTTATGTGTGGCGGAACATCCCACGTCTGTTGGGTGCAACATCGATGTCTTGAGGTGCAACATCTGTTTGAAAACCCAAGATTGCAGTATATGACTTTTAAAAACTCATTTATGGGTACGAAATAGAAATATAACATGGTGCATCATTTTCCAAAATATATTAAATCGAATTCCGACAATGGTCAAACCCCCTTTGACCAACAAAACAACATGTGAAAAATAAAAAATTGAGCTAAAAAAGCTTTCGATGTTCCCAAATGTCATTAAGATTGAATTTCTTGGTTTACTAAACAAAGATGAGATGGGTGTAACCTGTTAGTCCTATAGATCTATGAGAGAGTTTCATTTTGACTGGTTATGGTTCTACTAACTCAAAATGGATACAAATTTATGCGTGGCGGAACAACCTACGTCTGTTGGATGCAACATCGATGTCTTGAGGTGCAACATCAATTTGAAAATCCAAGATTGCAATGTATGACTTTTGAAAACTCGTTTTTGGGTACGAAAAAGAAATATAACATCGTGCATCATACTCCAAAATATATTAAATCGAATTCCGACCATGGTCAAACCCCCTTCGACAAACAAAACAACATGTGAAAAATAAAAATTGACCTAAAAAAGCTTTTGATGTTCCCAAATATCATTAAGATTGAATTTCTTGGTTTACTGAACTAAGATGAGATGGGTGTAACCTGTTAGTCCTATAGATCTATGAGAGAGCTTAATTTTGACTGGTTGTGGTTCTACTAACTGAAAATGGATACAAATTTATGTGTGGCGGAACATCCCACGTCTGTTGGGTGCAACATCGAAGTCTTGAGGTGCAATATCAATTTGAAAATCCAAGATTGCAATGTATGACTTTTGAAAACTTGTTTAAGGGTACGAAATAGAAATATAACATGGTGCATCATTTTCTAAAATATATTAAATCGAAATCTGACCATGGTCAAACCCCTTTTGACCAACAAAACAACATGCGAAAAATTGTGCTAAAAAAGCTTTCGATGTCCCCAAATGTCGTTAAGGTTGAATTTCTTGGTTTACTGAACAAAGATGAGATGGGTGTAAGCTGTTAGTCCTATAGATCTATGAGAGAGCTTCATTTTGACTGGTTATGGTTCTACTAACTCAAAATGGATACAAATTTATGTGTGGCGGAACCTCCTACGTCTGTTGGGTGCAACATCGAAGTCTTGAGGTGCAACATCAATTCGAAAATCCAAGATTGCACTGTATGACTTTTGAAAACTCGTTTATGGGTACGAAATAGAAATATAACATGGTGCATCATATTCCAAAATATATTAAATCGAATTCCGAACATGGTCAAACCCACTTTGACCAACAAAACAACATGTGGAAAATTAAAAATTGAGCTAAAAAAGCTTTCGATGTTCCCAAATGTCATTAAGATTGAATTTCTTGGTTTGCTGAACTAAGATGAGATGGGTGTAACCTGTTAGTCCTATAGATCTATGAGAGAGCTTCATTTTGATAGGTTATGGTTCTAGTAACTCAAAGTAGATACAAATTTGTGCGTGGCGGAACATCCCACGTTTGTTGGGTGCAACATCGAAGTCTTGAGGTGCAACATCAGTTTGAAAATCCAAGATTGCACTGTACGACTTTTGAAAACTCGTTTATGGATACGAAATATAAATATAACATGGTGCATCATATTCCAAAATATATTAAATCGAATTCCGACCGTGGTCAAACACCCTTTGACCAACAAAACAACATGTGAAAATTTAAAAATTGAGCTAAAAAAGCTTTCGATGTTCCCAAATGTCATTAAGATTGAATTTCTTGGTTTACTGAACTAAGATGAGACGGGTGTAACCTGTTAGTCCTGTAGATATATGAGAGGGCTTCATTTTGACCTGTTATGGTTCTACTAACTCAAAATGGATGCAAAATTATGCGTGGTGGAACAACCCACGTCTGTTGGATGCAACATCGATGTCTTGAGGTGCAACATCAATTTGAAAATCCAAGATTTCAATGTATGACTTTTGAAAACTTATTTTTGGGTATGAAATAGGAATATAACGTGGTGCATCATACTCCAAAATATATTAAATCGAATTCCGACCGTGGTCAAACCCCCTTTGACTAACAAAACAACATGTGAAAAATTAAAAATTGACCTAACAAAGCTTTTGATGTTCCCAAATGTCATTAAGATTGAATTTCTTGGTTTACTGAACTATGATGAGATGGGTGTAACCTGTTAGTCCAATAGATCTATGAGAGAGCTTCATTTTGACTGGTTGTGGTTCTACTAACTCAAAATGGATACAAATTTATGTGTGGCGGAACATCCCACGTCTGTTGGATGCAACATCGAAGTCTTGAGACGCAACATCAATTTGAAAATCCAAGATTGCAATGTATGACTTTTGAAAACTCGTTTATGGGTACGAAATAGAAATACAACATGGTGCATCATACTCCAAAATATATTAAATCGAATTCCGACCATGGTCAAACCCCCTTTGACTAACAAAACAACATGTGAAAAATTAAAAATTGACCTAAAAAAGATTTTGATGTTCCCAAATGTCATTGAGATTGAATTTCTTGGTTTACTGAACTAAGATGAGATGGGTGGAACCTGTTAGTCCTATAGATCTATGAGAGAACTTCATTTTGACTGGTTATGGTTCTACTAACTCAAAATGGATAAAAATTTATGTGTGGTGGAACATCCCACGTCTTTTGGGTGCAACATCGAAGTCTTGAGGTGCAACATCTATTTGAAAATACAAGATTGCAATGTATGACTTTTGAAAACTCGTTTATGGGTACGAAACAGAAATATAACATGGTGCATCATATTCCAAAATATATTAAATCTAATTCCGACCATGGTCAAACCCCCTTTGACTAACAAAACAACATGTGAAAAATTGAGCTTAAAAAGCTTTCAATGTTCCCAAAAGTCATTAAGATTGAATTTCTTTGTTACTGAACTAAGATGAGATGGTGGAACCTGTTGGGTGCAACATCGAAGTCTTGAGGTGCAACATCAGTTTGAAAATCCAAGATTGCACTGTATGACTTTTGAAAACTCCTTTATGTGTACGAAATAGAAATATAACATGGTGCATCATACTTCAAAAGATATTAAATCGAATTCCGACCATGGTCGAACCCCCTTTGACCAACAAAACAACATGTAAAAAATTAAAAAATGAGGTAAAAAAGCTTTCGATGTTACCAAATGTCATTATGATTGAATTTCTTGTTTACTGAACTAATATGAGATGGGTGTAACCTGCTAGTCCTATAAATCAATGAGGGAGCATTGTTTTGACTGGTTATGGTTCTAGTAATTAAAAATGGATACAAATTTATGCATGGCAGAACAACCCAAGTCTGTTGGGTTCAAAATCGATGTCTTGAAGTGCAACAACAGTTTGAAAATCCAAGATTGCACTGTCTGACTTTTGAAAACTCGTTTATGGGTACGAAATAGAAATATAACATGGTGCATCATACTCCAGAACATACTAAATCGAATTCCGAACATGGTCAAACCCCCTTTGACCAACAAAACAACATGTGAGAAATTAAGCTAAAAAAGCTTTTGATGTTCCCAAATGTCATTAAGATTGAATTTCCTGGTTTACTGAACAAAGATGAGATGGGTGGAACATGTTAGTCCTATATATCTATGAGAGAGCTTCGTTTTTACCAGTTATGGTTCTATTAACTCAAAATGGATACAAATTTATGCATGGCGGAACAATCCACGTCTGTTGGGTACAACACCGAAGTCTTGAGGTGCAACATCAGTTTGAAAATCAAAGATTGCACTGTATGACTTTTGAAAACTCGCTTATGGGTACGAAATAGAAATAAAACATGATGTATCATATTCCAAAACATATTAAATCGAATTCCGACCATGGTCAAACCCCCTTTTACTGACAAAACAACATGTGAAAAATAAAAATTGACTTAAAAAAGCTTTTGATGTTCCCAAATGTCATTAAGATTGAATTTCTCGGTTAACGAACTAAGATGAGATGGGTGGAAGTTAGTCCTATAGATCTATGAGAGGGCTTCAGTTTGACCGGTTAAGGTTCTAGTAACTCAAAATGGATACAAATTTATAAGTGGTGGAACAACCCACATCTGTTGGGTGCAACATCAAAGTCTTGACGTGCAACATCAATTTAAAAATCCAAGATTGCACTGTATGACTTTTGAAAGCTCGTTTATGGGTACGAAATAGAAATATAACATGGTGTACAATATTCCAAAATATATTAAATCGAATTCCGACCATGTTCAAACCCTCTTTGACCAACAAAACAACATGTGAAAATTGACCTTAAAAAGCTTTTGATGTTCCCAAATGTCATTAAGATTGAATTTCTTGGTTACTGAACTAATACGATATGGTGGAACCAGTTAGTCTTATAGATCTACGAGAGAGCTTCATTTTGACCGATTATGGTTCTAGTAACTCAAAATGGATACAAATTTATAAGTGGCAGAACAACTCACATCTTTGGGTGCAACATCGAAGTCTTGAGGTGCAACATCAGTTTGAAAATCCAAGATTGCACTGTATGACTTTTGAAAACTCATTTATGGGTACGAAATAGAAATATAATGTGGTGCATTATATTCCAAAATATATAAAATCGAATTCCGATAATGGTCAAACCCCCTTTGACTAACAAAACAACATGTGAAAAATTAAGAATTGAGCTAAATAAGCTTTTCGTGTTCCCAAATGTCACTAAGATTGAATTTCTTGGTTTACTGAACTAAGATGAGATGGGTGTAACCTGTTAGTCCTATTGATCTATGAGAGAGCTTCATTTTGACTGGTTATGGTTCTACTAACTCAAAATGGATAAAAATTTATGTGTGGCCGAACATCCCACGTTTGTTGGGTGCAACATCGAAGTCTTGAGGTGCAACATCAGTTTGAAAATCCAAGATTGCAATGTACGACTTATGAAAACTTGTTTATAGGTACGAAATAGAAATATAACATGGTGCATCATATTCCAAATATTTTAAATCAAATTCCGACCATGGTCAAACCCCCTTTGACTAACAAAACAACATGTGAAAAATTGAGCTAAAAAAGCTTTCGATATTCCCAAAAGTCATTAAGATTGAATTGCTTGGTTACTGAACTAAGATGAAAAGGTGGAACCTGTTGGGTGCAACATCGAAATCTTGAGGTGCAACATCAGTTTGAAAATCCAAGATTGCATTGTATGACTTTTGAAAACTCGTTTATGTGTACGAAATAGAAATATAACATGGTGCATCATACTTCAAAATATATTAAATTGAATTCCGACCATGGTCAAACCCCCTTTGACCAACAAAACAACATGTGAAATAATAAAAATTGAGCTAAAAAAGCTTTCGATGTTACCAAATGTCATTAAGATTGAATTTCTTGCTTACTGAACTAAGATGATATGGGTGTAACCTGTTAGTCCTATAAATCAATGAGGGAGCTATGTCTTGACTGGTTATGGTTCTACTAATATAAAATGGATACAAATTTATGCATGGTAGAACAACCCACGTCTATTGGGTGCAAAATCGAAGTCTTAAGGTGCAACATCAGTTTGAAAATCCAAGATTGCACTGTATGACTTTTGAAAACTCGTTTATGGGTACGAAATTGAAATATAACATGGTGCATCATACTCCAGAATATATTAAATCGAATTCCGACCATGGTCAAACCCCCTTTGACTAACAAAACAACATGTGAAAAATTAAAATTTGAGCTAAAAAAGCTTTCGATGTTACCAAATGACATTAAGATTGAATTTCTTGCTTACTGAACTAAGATGAGATGGGTGTAACCTGTTAGTCCTATAAATCAATGAGGGAGCTTTGTTTTGACTGGTTATGGTTCTACTAATTAAAAATTGATACAAATTTATGCATGGCAGAACAACCCATGTCTGTTGAGTGCAAAATCGATGTCTTGAAGTGCAACATCAGTTTGAAAATCCAAGATTGCACTGTATGACTTTTGAAAACTCGTTTATGGGTACGAAATAGAAATATAACATGGTGCATGATACTCCGGAATATATTAAATCGAATTCCGACCATGGTCAAACCCCCTTTGACCAGCAAAACAACATGTGAAAAATTAAGCGAAAAAATCTTTTGATGTTCCCAAATGTCATTAAGATTGAATTTCTTGGTTGCTGAACTAAGATGAGAAGGCTGGAACCTGTTAGTCCTATATATCTATGAGAGAGCTTCGTTTTGACCGGTTATGGTTCTACTAACTCAAAATGGATACAAATTTATGCATGGCGGAATAATCCACGTCTGTTGGGTGCAACATTGAAGTCTTGAGGTGCAACATCAGTTTGAAAATCAATGATTGCACTGTATGACTTTTGAAAACTCGATTATGGGTATGAAATAAAATATACCATGGTGTATCATATTCCAAAATATATTAAATCGAATTCCGACCATGGTCAAACCCCCTTTTACTGACAAAACAACATGTGAAAAATAAAAAAATGACCTAAAAAAGCTTGTAATGTTCCCAAATGTCATTAAGATTGAATTTCTTAGTTAATGAACTAAGATGAGATGGGTGGAACCTGTTAGTCCTATAGATCTATGAGAGAGCTTCAGTTTGACCGGTTATGTTTCTAGTAACTCAAAATGGATACAAATTTATAAGTGGCGGAACAACCCACACCTGTTGGGTGCAACATCGAAGTCTGGAGGTGCAACATCAATTTGAAAATGCACGATTGAACTATATGACTTTTGAAAACTCGTTTATGGGTACGAAATAGAAATATAACATGGTGTATCATGTTCCAAAATATATTAAATCGAATTCCGACCATGGTCAAACCCCCTTTGACCAACAAAACAACATGTGAAAATTGACCTTAAAAAGCTTTTGATGTTCCCCAATGTCATTAAGATTGAATTTATTGGTTGCTGAACTAAGACGATATGGTGGAACCTGTTAGTCCTATAGATCTACGAGAGAGCTTCATTTTGACCGATTATGGTTCTAGTAACTCAAAATGGATACAAATTAATAAGTGGCGGAACAACCCACGTCTTTGGGTGCAACATCAAAGTCTTGAGGTGCAACATCAGTTTGAAAATCCAAGATTGCACTGTATGACTTTTGAAAACTCGTTTATGGGTACGAAATATAAATATAACATGGTGCATTATATTCCAAAATATATTAAATCGAATTCCGATAATGGTCAAACCCCATTTGACTAACAAAACAACATGTGAAAATTTAAGAATTGAGCTAAATAAGCTTTTGGTGTTACCAAATATCATTAAGATTGAATTTCTTGGTTTACTGAACTAAGATGAGATGGGTGTAACCTGTTAGTCCTATTGATCTATGAGAGAGCTTCATTTTGACTGGTTATGGTTCTACTAACTCAAAATGGATATAAATTTATGTGTGGCCGAACATCCCACGTCTGTTGGGTGCAACATCGAAGTCTTGAGGTGTAACATCAATTTGAAAATCCAATATTGCAATGTATGACTTCTGAAAACACGTTTATTGGTACGAAATAGAAATATAACATGGTGCATCATATTCCAAAATATATTAAATCAAATTCCGACCATGGTCAAACCCCCTTTGACTAACAAAACAACATGTGAAAAATTAAAAATTGAGCTAAAAAAGCTTTTGATGTTCCCAAATGTCATTAAAATTGAATTTCTTCGTTTACTGAACTAAGATGAGATAGGTGTAACCTGTTAGTCGTATTGATCTATGAGAGAGCTTCATTTTGACCGGTTCTGGTTCTACTAACTCAAAATGGATAAAAATTTATGTGTGGCCGAACATCCCACGTCTGTTGGGTGCAACATCGAAGTCTTGAGGTGCAACATCAGTTTGAAAATCCAATATTGCAATGTATGACTTCTGAAAACACGTTTATTGGTACGAAATAGAAATATAACATGGTGCATCATAATCCAAAATATATTAAATCAAATTCCGACCATGGTCAAACCCCCTTTGACTAACAAAACAACATGTGAAAAATTGAGCTAAAAAAGCTTTCGATGTTCCCAAAAGTCATCAAGATTGAATTTCTTGGTTACTGAACTAAAATGAGATGGTGGAACCTGTTGGGTGCAACATCGAAGTCTTGAGGTGCAACATCAGTTTGAAAATCAAAGATTGCACTGCAAGACTTTTGAAAACTCGTTTACGTGTACGAAATAGAAATATAACATGGTGCATCATACTTCAAAATATATTAAATCGAATTCCGACCATGGTCAAACCCCCTTTGACCAACAAAACAACATGTGAAAAATTGAAAATTAAACTAAAAAAGCTTTCGATGTTACCAAATGTCATTAAGATTGAATTTCTTGCTTACTCAACTAAGATGAGATGGGTGTAACCTGTTAGTCTTATAAATCAATGAGGGAGCTTTGTTTTGACTGGTTATGGTTCTACTAATTTAAAATGGATACAAATTTATGCATGGCAGAACAACCCAGGTCTGTTGGGTGCAAAATCGAAGTCTTAAGGTGCAACATCAGTTTGAAAACCCAAGATTGCACTGTATGACTTTTGAAAACTCGTTTATGGGTACGAAATAGAAATATAACATGGTGCATCATACTCCAGAATATATTAAATCGAATTCCGACCATGGTCAAACCCCCTTTGACCAACAAAACAACATGTGAAAAATTAAGCTAAAAAAGCTTTTGATGTTCCCAAATGTCATTAAGATTGAATTTCTTGGTTTACTGAACTAAGATGAGATGGGTGGAACCTGTTAGTCCTATATATCTATGAGAGAGCTTCGTTTTCACCGGTTATGGTTCTACTAACACAAACTGGATAAAAATTTATGCGTGGCGGAACAATCCACGTCTGTTGGGTGCAACATTGAAGTCTTGAGGTGCAACATCAGTTTGAAAATCAAAGATTGCACTGTATGACTTTTGAAAAATCGTTTGTGGGTACGAAATAGAAATATAACATGTTGTATCATATTCAAAAATATATTAAATCGAATTCCGACCATGGTCAAAACCCCTTTTACTGACAAAACAACATGTCAAAATTGACCTTAAAAAGCTTTTTATGTTCCCAAATGTGATTAAGATTGAATTTCTTAGTTACTGAACTAAGATGATATGGTGGAACCTATTAGTCCTATAGATCAACAAGAGAGTTTCATTTTGACCGGTTACGGTTCTAGTAACTCAAAATGGATACAAATTTATAAGCGGCGGAACAACCCACATCTGTTGGCTGCAACATCGAAGTCTTGAGGTGCAACATCAGATTGAAAATCCAAGATTGCAATGTATGACTTTTGAAAACTCCTTTATGGGTATGAAATAGAAATATAACATGGTGCATTATATTCCAAAATATATTAAATCGAATTTCGATCATGGTCAAACCCCCTTTGACTAACAAAACAACATGTGAAAAATAAAAAAATTCAGCTAAATAAGCTTTTGGTGTTCCCAAATGTCATTAAGATTGAATTTCTTGTTTTACTGAACTAAGATGAGATGGGTGTAACCTGTTAGCCCTATAGATCTATGAGAGAGATTCATCAAAAGCTTTTTTAGGTCAATTTGAAAATCAAAGATTGCACTGTATGACTTTTGAAAACTCGTTTATAGGTACAAAATAGAAATATAATATGGTGCATCTTATTCCAAAATATATTAAATCGAATTTCGACCATGGTCAAACACCCTATGACTAACAAAACAACATGTGAAAAATTAAAAATTGACCTAAAAAAGCTTTTGATGTTCCCAAATATCATTAAGATTGAATTTCTTGGTTACTGAACTAAGATGAGATGGGTGGAACCTGTTAGTCCTATAGATCTATGAGAGAGCTTCATTTTGATCAGTTATGATTCTAGTAACTCAAAATGGATACAAATTTATAAGTGGCGGAACAACCTACATCTGTTGGGTGCAACATCGAAGTCTTGAGGTGCAGCATCAATTTGAAAATCAAAGATTGCACTGTATGACTTTTGAAAACTCGTTTGTGTGTACGAAATAGAAATATAACATGGTGTATCATATTCCAAAATATATTAAATCGAATTCCAACCATGGTCATACCCCCTTTGATCAACAAGACAACACGTGAAAATTAGCCTAAAAAAGCTTTTGATGTTCTCAAATGTCATTAAGATTGAATTTCTTGGTTACTGAACTAAGATGAGATGGTGGAACCTGTTAGTCCTATAGATCTATGAGAGAGCTTCATTTTGACCGGTTATGGTTCTAGTAACTCAAATTGGATACAAATTTATAAGTGGCGGAACAACCCACGTCTGTTGGGTGCAACATCGAAGTCTTGAGGTGCAACATCTGTTTGTAAATCCAAGATTGCACTATATGACTTTTGAAAACTCGTTTATGGGTACGAAATAGAAATATAACATGGTGCATCATACTCCAAAATATATTAAATCGAATTCCGACAATGGTCAAACCTCTTTTGACCAACAAAACAACATGTGAAAAATTAAGCTAATAAAGCTTTTCATGTTCCCAAATGTCATTAAGCTTGAATTTCTTGGTTTACTGAACTAAGATGAGATTGGTGGAACCAGTTAGTCCTATAGATCTATGAGAGAGCTTCGTTTTGACTGATTATGGTTCTACTAACTCAAAATGGATACAAATTTATGTGTGGCGGAACAATATTCCACGTCTGTTGGGTGCAACATTGAAGTCTTGAGGTGCGACATCAGTTTGAAAATCCAAGATTGCACTGTATGA
Organism: Allium sativum; assembly: GCA_030737875.1. Taxonomy (NCBI): domain Eukaryota; kingdom Viridiplantae; phylum Streptophyta; class Magnoliopsida; order Asparagales; family Amaryllidaceae; genus Allium; species Allium sativum. The sequence goes on along the minus strand of CM060919.1, from coordinate 884,632,582 downwards.
CTTTTGAAAACTCGTTTATGGGTACGAAATAGAAATATAATATGGTGTATCATATTCCAAAATATATTAAATCGAATTCCAACCATGGTCAAACCCCCTTTGACTGACAAAAGAACATGTGAAAAATAAAAAATTGACATAAAAAAGCTTTTGATGTTCCCAAATGTCATTATGATTGAATTTCTCGGTTACTGAACTAAGATGTGATGGGTGCAACCTGTTAGTCCTATAGATCTATGAGAGAGCTTCATTTTGACCGGTTACGGTTCTAGTAACTCAAAATGGATGCAAATTTAGAAGTGGCGGAATAACCAACATCTGTTGGGAACAACATCGAAGTCTTGAGGTGCAACATCAATTTGAAAATCAAAGATTGCACTGTATGACTTTTGATAACTCATTTATGGGTACGAAATAGAAATATAACATTGTGTATCATATTCCAAAATATATTAAATCGAATTCCAACCATGGTCAAACCCCCTTTGACTAACAAAACAACATGTGAAAATTGACCTAAAAAAGCTTTTGATGTTCTCAAATGTCGTTAAGATTGAATTTCTTATTTACTGAACCAAGATGAGATGATGGAACCTGTCAGTCCTATAGATCTATGAGAGAGCTTCATTTTGACCGGTTATGGTTCTAGTAACTCAAAATGGATACAAATTTATAAGTGGCAGAACAACCCACGTCTGTTGGGTGCAACATCGATGTCTTGAGGTGGAACATCAGTTTGAAAATACAAGAATGCAATGTATGACTTTTGAAAACTCGTTTATGGGTACGAAATAGAAATATAACTTGGTGCATCATAATCCAAAATATATTAAATCGAATTCCGACCATGGTCAAACCCCCTTTGACTAACAAAACAACATGTGAAAAATTAAAAATTGAGCTAAAAAAGCTTTTGATGTTCCCAAATGTCATTAAGATTGAATTTCTTGGTTTACTGAACTAAGATGAGATGGATGGAACCTGTTAGTCCTATAGATCTATGAGAGAGCTTCATTTTAACTGGTTTTGGTTCTACTAACTCAAAATGGATACAAATTTATGCGTGGTGGAACAACCCACGTCCGTTGGGTGCAACATCGAAGTCTTGAGGTGCAACATCAGTTTGAAATTTCAAGATTGCATTGTATGGCTTTTGAAAACTCGTTTATGGGTACGAAATAGAAATATAACATGGTGTATCATACTCCAAAATATATTAAATCGAATTCCGACCATGGTCAAACCACCTTTGACTAACAAAAAAACATGTGAAAAATAAAGAATTGATCTAAAAAAGCTTTCGATGTTCCCAAATGTCATTAAGTTTGAATTTCCTGGTTTACTGAACTAAGATGATGTAACAACCCGTATTTTCAATAACATGTTATAACATAAATCGAGGCAGAATTTAATTCTAAAATCTGAATCAGGGGAAACGGGCTATGCCATTGCGCTCGTCTCGGAAAAATACGCGAAATAGAGTCCGAGTTTTCGAAAATCGGAGTCCGTATGACCCAGTTAAGGCCCATTAAAGTTTTCAGAAAAATCCTAAGTAAAAACAGATTTAAATTTTAAATTAAAAACAAGGATTAAGGCTAAACTGGCGCAGGCGGGAAAACTCCCGCCAGGACCCGCATGTCGACAGGCATGTCGACAGGGTGCCCAGGGAGTCGACAGCCCTGTCGACAGGGGGTGCCCGGGCTGTTTGGCCTGGTGCACCATTTCTGATTTGGGCTTGGTTGTGTGGCTTGGTTCTAGAGAGTTCCGAGATCTGATGGACCTAATTCAACCTAGGGTTAATCCTAGTGCTAAAAACACTCTAATCTTCTATAAATAAGACCCTAATCCTACCCTAAAACCTCATTATTCAATCTAGCAACCAAACTATGTCAAATTGATTTCTCAAATGGCCTCCACTTAAAAACCCTAGCCTCCAATCTCTTCATAAATCATTCCTATGAAGATTATGATGTTCGTACAAGCATTTCTAAGTTGTATGAATGATCATTAGCTTGCATACATCATCAAGTTGCAAGTTTTATTTGCTAAGCTAGAGTTTTTGGGATTTTTGTTAATTGGAGCTTTGTTTTGGGTTTTTATATGCTTGCATAAAGGGCTTCTCAATCTTTATTAGTGGATTTGTGTCTTCATAATATTTGTAAGCCCTCTTACCTTCATTTTAGAAACTCTAAAGTTAATATGTGATGAAAGTTGGGATTTATGTATGCTTAATAAGTTATGCATGCTTATGCAAGTTCACTATGCTATGTTATGTATGTTTAATAAGTTATGCATACTTATGCAAGTTCACTATGCTATGTTATGTATGTTTAATAAGTTATGCATACTTATGCAAGTTCACTATGCTATGTTATGCATGTTTAATAAGTTATGCATGCTTATGCAAGTTCACTATGCTATGTTATGCATGTTTAATAAGTTATGCATGCTTATGCAAGTTCACTATGCTATGTTATGCATGTCTAATGTTATGCATGTTTATGCAAGTTCACTATGCCATGATTTGCAAGTTTGACAAGTTATGCATGTTTTAAGCAAGTTCACCATGCTAAGTTATGCAAGTTCAACATGTTATGCATGTTTATTATGATATGTAAGATTCATCATGTATGTTGGGCCAAGTTCCCTCTTTCTATCCTTTGTGTGTTATGACGAATATGTAAGCGATAGAATGACGTTGGGGGTTTGGGTAAAACTTAAAATACATGAAAATATAAGATTGGGAATTTACCTATTAAGTTAGGTCTACCCCTTGGGAATTTACCTATTAAGTTAGGTCTACCCAAGTATTTGTTAAACTTGTAATTATGTTTGGAAAATAAAGTGGACATGACACTTAGAAAACATAAGTGTGGCCAACTCGAGGTTGGGTTGAGTTTGTAGCGTAAACCTACCCGGAACCGACCGGCTTAACTAGTTGCTACAAACAATAGGACCCAATGTGAGAAGTTGGTCATGTGTACCTAGGACCCGAGGTTAGACTAAGTTGTGGTGTAAAGCTACCCGGACCCGCCCGGCTTAACTAGTAACCGCAACAAGGTCTAATGTGAGAGGTTAAGGCACAATTAAGTTAATTAATGCCTCATGATTAAGGTTAAGTCATGGCCCACTAATACTTAACCAATTTGGGGGATCGAGGGATTGAAATGGGGTTAAGTGGTGAACTGTCGGTTACACTTAACTAATTTAATCCATGGTTAGAGAGGGGTTAAACCACACTTAACCCTCTTAGGAAACCCTAGCAACGTGGTCTGTTCCAGCAGTAATCCCAGTTCGGTATCATTCACAACCCTAGAGGCTAGGCTAGGGCGGGGCACGATTACTGGACGGATGTAAGCGACCAAAAAGCGACGGCTGAGTGGTACAGCGGTGCGGGTCCAGGCGGGATACAGACGTGCACGTAGTCCGGTGTTGGACAAACTCGAGGCACGGGTACCAGTAGGTTTAGACTGTGCACTATTGCTTAAGTGTCTGAGGTTGACACCCGAGGGCTTGATACACCCAAAGGTGGACCCAGCAAAGTCTGACTACAACCATATGTGGGCCGTATGGACACCAACACTTGACGTGTTAGGTTTATAGGGAGCCGATCGACTAGACCGTTGGGCTGGGCCTTGTATTAAGGCCACCTCATGTTATTGGGCCAAAAGTTTGGGCTGAGGGATCAATACCTGTTATGTTAGTTGCTAGTACGCTATGGTGCAAAGCTTAATCTTCTCTATGTGATGACACCTTTATCTATTGCCAGCATGTTCATCTCAGATTCCATCATGATGTTAACTTTATTAGTTTATAGACTGATCGTAGTAGGGCTTACCAGTCTTTTTGACTGACCTGTTTTCTTTCGCTTCTTTTCTTCCGTTTCCCCCCCCCCCAGGTTCTCAGGGAGGGAACAGTGGTGCTTAGCTTGGATCGCTTGCTTGTTTGCTGGATAGCTCATGTATGACTGGACATTGAGCTCGCTATGGTTTATTATCTTTATTTTGGGGATAGCACTATGTATTTCAGTATTTTTGTTTATGATGTACTAGACATGTTTATTTTGGCAGTTGACTTTATGATGTACTAAACTTGTTTTGAGATGGTTTGAGATATTCCGCTGTTTTATTCTCACTTACTCTGATTTACATATATTTATGTTGTTCTGCCTTGATATATCATTATGCATGCTTACCCAGTTCTAACGCCCCCCAGAAGCTAGTGCCCCCGAAAGAGTGACCCTAGCGAAGGTGGGGTGTTACAAATTTGGTATCAGAGCATATGGTTTACAAGAAAGAACAAAAAGTTTTTAAAAGACTTTTGAAAAACTATTTTCAAAACAAGTATTTTCCAAAGAAAAGTCTAGTATTTTAAAAAGGCTATTCCCCAAAAAGCCATTAGCGTTATCCTTCGTTCCCTCGACCTAATCTTATCTTATCTTTCGTTTCCATATGGCTGAGAATCTTGCCATCCCGGATGGAGTAAACGTACCACTCTGGTATAGAAGACTTCTAGAAGCTAGGGCGGTAGCTGGCCCCGCAAACCCTACTCCCACTCCTCCTCCTGTAGTTGAGAATCCTCTCCCTAATGTCCCTCCTCCGGTAGTTCCTGTTCCTCCTCCAGTTGCTGAGGCTCCTCTTCCTCCTCCTCCCCCTCAGCATCCTCAGGTTGAGTTTACAAAGGTTTGTAAAGACTTCAAGGCGATGGGAGGCAAGTATTTCCTAGGCACGGAATCTTTTGTTGAAGCTAGGAATTGGCTGAAAGACACTGAGGACTTGTTTGCTATTTTCGGAATTGATGACGAGAGGAAGATCTTATTGACAGTGTGGCTTTTGAAGGACGAAGCAGCCTATTGGTGGGAGGTCACCAATGGGACGAGGCTCGTCGAGACTTGGGCCGATCTGAGAGCTAGATTTGTGGCCAAGTTTCTATCCTCTGCTGAGGCGAATTTACAGATGGAGAAGTTCATTGCATTAAAGCAAGGTGATATGACTGTCAAGGAGTATGTGAACAAGTTTAATCAGCTGGCCCGTTTTGGTATGGATATGGTAAACACTCCTGAGAAGAAGGCTCTTCGATTCGCCAGGGGATTGAATGAGCCACTGCAGGGTTTGGCAATGTCGCATATTCCGCATGGAGCTACCTTTGAGAGTCTGGTCGATATGGCTCTACTTCAAGGAGATGGAAAGAAAGAGGTCAAGTCGAGTGATACGCAAGCAAAGAAGACCGATTCTCAGGGTAAAGGCAATCAAGGTGGTCAAAACAGTCAGGGGAATCAGAATAAGAACAAGAAGGGGAACAATAACAAAGGCAAGGGAAAGTGCAATTACTGTGGTATACCAGGACACTTTGCTAAGGATTGTAGGAAGAAGAAAAGGAAGCTTAATGGTGGATGTTTTTCCTGTGGTGAGGCCGGACACTTCAGCAAGGAATGCCCGAAGAAGAAAGGGCAGGCTGGACCTGCAGGAGGGCAAGTCCATGCTCTCAATACCGCTCCAGTTCCCGATCGAGGTAGTGTTTCTGTCGAGAATCTTGTTTATATTTCTGATCTTCCAGTTCGTACCTTGTTTGATTCTGGTGCGTCACATAGTTTTATTTCATCTGATCTTGTTGATAGCTTGCACCTTAGTACTAGCTTAGTGGATGATCCCGTTTGTGTTTCGAATCCCATTGGGGGTTCTGCTCATCTATCTATGATATGTGAGGATCTGAGGATCTCTATACTCAGTGTAGAGTTCTTGTGTAGTGCGTATGTTCTGGGTTTCAGGGGATACGGATTGATATTGGGCATGGATTGGCTGTCCAGATATGGAGCCATTCTTGATTGTGAGCATAGGGTTGTGAGGCTTGTGACTCGCCTTGGCAACACCTTAGAGATTTCATGCAATCCGAAGAATCCCGTCATGTTGTGCTATCTTGAATCTCTCGACTCTTCAGAGGAAGCCCTTCAGTCTGTAAGGGTGGTCCGAGATTATCCAGATGTTTTTGAAGAAGTTAAGGGGTTGCCCCCTAAACGAGAGATTGATTTTCGCATTTATCTGGTGGATAATGCTAAGCCTGTTTCTTTGCCCGTTCGGCACATGGCTCCGCGTGAAAGACGGGAGCTCAGTAAACAAGTAAAGGACTTGCTTGAAAAGAACTTCATCAGACGAAGTATATCCGAATGGGGAGCGCCTGTGGTGTTTGCTACCAAGGAAGATGGTTCTCTTCGACTTTGCGTGGACTATAGAGAATTGAATAAGCTGACTAAGAAGAACAGACACCCATTACCGAGGATTGATGATCTTTTTGACCAGCTCGTTAGTGCTTCTGTTTTCTCTCAGCTTGACCTTGCCACTGGATTTCATCAGCTCAGAGTAGCTGAAGATAGTATAGACAAGACTGCATTCAGAACTCCAGATGGATTCTTTGAATGGCTTGTTATGCCGTTCGGTTTGACGAATGCACCCGCGTATTTCGTGGACTTGATGAGTAGGGTGTTTCGGGAGTTTCTAAATAAGTTTGTCGTGGTCTTCGTGGATGATATTCTAATTTTCTCTAAGGATGAAGAAGAGCACGCAAGGCATCTTGTAGAGGTGATGGATACGCTTAGAGCGCATCAATTGAAGGCCAAGTTCTCCAAGTGTCACTTTTGGAGAAGGGAAGTAAGATTCCTTGGGCATATAGTGTCTAAGCAGGGCTTAGCTGTGGATCCCGCTAAGGTGGTTGCGGTTCAGGATTGGAAGACTCCAAGGAATGCAACCGAAGTCAGAAGTTTTCTAGGCCTCGCGGGTTTTTACCGGAAGTTCATCAAGGACTTCACGAAGATATCCGCTCCTCTTACTAAGTTGACAAAGAAGAACTTAGTCTTTGCTTGGGATATGGACTGTGAGCTTGCTTTCCAAAGACTCAAGAGAGCCCTTACCTCAGCACCAGTTCTAGCTTTACCCGATGGTGGTAAGATATTTTCCGTGTACACTAATGCTTGTGGCACGGTATTGGGCGCCGTTCTGATGCAAGAAGGCAGAGTTATATGTTTTGGTGGTAGGCAACTTAAGGTGCATGAGAAAAATTATCCCACTCATGATCTAGAGCTGACAGCGATAGTATATGCACTCAAGGCTTGGCGTCATTATCTTCTGGGAGAGAGATTTGAGCTGTATACTGATCATAAGTCCTTGAAGTATCTCTTTTCACAGAAGGATCTGAACTTGAGGCAGCAAAGGTGGATGGAATTCTTGGCGTCCTATGATTTTGATATAGCCTATACCCCTGGCAAGGGGAATGTTGTAGCGGATGCGTTGAGTAGAAGAAGGTTGACACTAAGTCCTCTATTTGTTGAGATGAAGAATTTAGAGTTCTTGGCAACCTTTGATTTCTCTTTGGCAGTTGAGTCGATGACCGGTTCTTTGGCATCTCTTGAGCTCAGGCCTACCCTTCTGGATCAAGTTGGGGCTTCGCAGAAGGAAGACCCTCAGATAGTCGAGATTATGGATAAGATGATTCGAGGGGAGACATCTAGTCACCTTGCTCGATATTCAATAGATGACAAGGGTTGGCTGAGAAGAGATGGAAGGTTATGTGTCCCCATGGTAGAAGATTTAGTAAGGAAAGTTCTGGAAGAAGCACATCGCTCTAAATTGACTATACATCCAGGCGGGGATAAGATGTACCAAGATATGAGGCGTATTTTCTTTTGGCCTGGAATGAAGAAGGATGTGGCGGAATTTGTCTCTAGATGTATCATTTGCCAGCAAGTTAAGGCTGAGTCAAAGAAGCCCGGTGGGCTATTGCATCCTCTGGACGTTCCACTTTGGAAGTGGGAGAGTATCTCCATGGACTTTATTGATGGGCTTCCAAGGTCAAGAAAAGGGAATACGAGCATTTGGGTTATTGTGGATAGACTCACGAAGAGTGCTCATTTTATTCCGCTGAAGAGCAAAAGGACAGCATCTTGGCTAGCGTCTGTATATCTTCGTGAGATTGTGAGACTTCATGGAGTCCCTTCTAGCATTATCAGTGACTGAGACCCCATCTTTACTAGTCAGTTCTGGAACAGTTTGCAGGAAGCTATGGGCACGAGGTTGAACCTGAGTACGGCTTATCACCCACAAACGGACGGTCAAACCGAGAGGGTGAATAGAGTACTCGAGGATCTGTTGAGGCTTTGTATTCTGGATTTTGGCGGTACTTGGGAAGACCACCTTCCCCTTGTGGAATTTGCTTATAATAACAGTTATCAGGCAAGCATTGGGATGGCACCGTTTGAGGCTTTATATGGGAGACCGTGCAAGTCACCCACATGTTGGTGGGAGACTACAGATAAGCTTATACTTGGGCCTGACATGATTAGAGATACATCCGAGAAGGTCGAGTTGATTAGGAGACGGATGAAGGCAGCCCAGGACAGACAGAAATCCTATGCTGATAAGCGAAGATCTGATTTGGAGTTTGATGTAGGGGATATGGTTTTCGTGAAGGTTTCTCCTTTGCGGAATGTGGTCCGATTTGGAGCCGTTGGGAAGTTAGCCCCGAGATTTGTTGGACCCTTCCCTATCATAAAGAGAATTGGGTAGATGGCTTATAAAGTGCAATTGCCCGAGAAGCTATCCGGAGTGCATAATGTTTTTCATGTCTCGCATCTCCGAAAGTGTCTGCATGGGTCAGCAGAGATTGTGGAGCCAAGTGTTTTGGAAGATGTGGAAGTGGAGAAAGAAGCTACTTTGAGGAGAGCCCCGATTCGTATCTTGGGGACAGAGACCAAGAAGCTAAGGAATCGTGAGGTCAAATTGGTGAAGGTTCAATGGAGTGAAGCCGAAGAAGATGCAACTTGGGAAACCGAGGAGAAGATGCGTAGGCTTTATCCATTCCTGTTTGAGGGTACACTCTTAATCTCTTTTCTTTGTTAGCATATCTTTCTCTTGGCTATCCATGTTTATCTAGTTATCGTGCTAATCTTGTCATGAGAACCTTAGGTAGAAACCCTTTGGATGAAACATGTGTTTGAAACATGTTATGCTTGATGGTTGCAAGTGGTTGCAAGTGTTTGCAAGTGGTTGCTCGTGGATGCATTATACACGATTAGGCACTAGATCGGCTCGCACACTCCTCATATTGCATATGCATGAGTGTTTATGCTTATTCATGGATGAAAATTGTGTGTTATCACATGGATGTTGCATATGGGTGTATGTTATGTGCACACATATAGATGATATACTTTATGTTAGGAATTGCATACATATGGATTCATTTCACTAACATAATTTGCATTGATGATATTTGCATTAGATAAGTACATATACACACACCTCTGCATATGTTCATCCAGCATTTAGAATCTTTTAAGGACAATGATTGCTCATGGATGATGCTTTGAGTAGATGGATGATTGGATGGTAGGATACGTTCTTCCTAACTTGAAGATTTCGGGGACGAAATACTTTAAGGAGGGGAGAATGTAACAACCCGTATTTTCAATAACATGTTATAACATAAATCGAGGCAGAATTTAATTCTAAAATCTGAATCAGGGGAAACGGGCTATGCCATTGCGCTCGTCTCGGAAAAATACGCGAAATAGAGTCCGAGTTTTCGAAAATCGGAGTCCGTATGACCCAGTTAAGGCCCATTAAAGTTTTCAGAAAAATCCTAAGTAAAAACAGATTTAAATTTTAAATTAAAAACAAGGATTAAGACTAAACTGGCGCAGGCGGGAAAACTCCCGCCAGGACCCGCATGTCGACAGGCATGTCGACAGGGTGCCCAGGGAGTCGACAGCCCTGTCGACAGCCCTGTCGACAGGGGGTGCCCGGGCTGTTTGGCCTGGTGCACCATTTCTGATTTGGGCTTGGTTGTGTGGCTTGGTTCTAGAGAGTTCCGAGATCTGATGGACCTAATTCAACCTAGGGTTAATCCTAGGGCTAAAAACACTCTAATCTTCTATAAATAAGACCCTAATCCTACCCTAAAACCTCATTATTCAATCTAGCAACCAAACTATGTCAAATTGATTTCTCAAATGGCCTCCACTTAAAAACCCTAGCCTCCAATCTCTTCATAAATCATTCCTATGAAGATTATGATGTTCATACAAGCATTTCTAAGTTGTATGAATGATCATTAGCTTGCATACATCATCAAGTTGCAAGTTTTATTTGCTAAGCTAGAGTTTTTGGGATTTTTGTTAATTGGAGCTTTGTTTTGGGTTTTTATATGCTTGCATAAAGGGCTTCTCAATCTTTATTAGTGGATTTGTGTCTTCATAATATTTGTAAGCCCTCTTACCTTCATTTTAGAAACTCTAAAGTTAATATGTGATGAAAGTTGGGATTTATGTATGTTTAATAAGTTATGCATGCTTATGCAAGTTCACTATGCTATGTTATGTATGTTTAATAAGTTATGCATACTTATGCAAGTTCACTATGCTATGTTATGTATGTTTAATAAGTTATGCATACTTATGCAAGTTCACTATGCTATGTTATGCATGTTTAATAAGTTATGCATGCTTATGCAAGTTCACTATGCTATGTTATGCATGTTTAATAAGTTATGCATGCTTATGCAAGTTCACTATGCTATGTTATGCATGTCTAATGTTATGCATGTTTATGCAAGTTCACTATGCCATGATTTGCAAGTTTGACAAGTTATGCATGTTTTATGCAAGTTCACCATGCTAAGTTATGCAAGTTCAACATGTTATGCATGTTTATTATGATATGTAAGATTCATCATGTATGTTGGGCCAAGTTCCCTCTTTCTATCCTTTGTGCGTTATGACGAATATGTAAGCGATAGAATGACGTTGGGGGTTTGGGTAAAACTTAAAATACATGAAAATATAAGATTGGGAATTTACCTATTAAGTTAGGTCTACCCAAGTATTTGTTAAACTTGTAATTATGTTTGGAAAATAAAGTGGACATGACACTTAGAAAACATAAGTGTGGCCAACTCGAGGTTGGGTTGAGTTTGTAGCGTAAACCTACCCGGAACCGACCGGCTTAACTAGTTGCTACAAACAATAGGACCCAATGTGAGAAGTTGGTCATGTGTACCTTGGACCCAAGGTTAGACTAAGTTGTGGTGTAAAGCTACCCGGACCCGCCCGGCTTAACTAGTAACCGCAACAAGGTCTAATGTGAGAGGTTAAGGCACAATTAAGTTAATTAATGCCTCATGATTAAGGTTAAGTCATGGCCCACTAATACTTAACCAATTTGGGGGATCGAGGGATTGAAATGGGGTTAAGTGGTGAACTGTCGGTTACACTTAACTAATTTAATCCATGGTTAGAGAGGGGTTAAACCACACTTAACCCTCTTAGGAAACCCTAGCAACGTGGTCTGTTCCAGCAGTAATCCCAGTTCGGTATCATTCACAACCCTAGAGGCTAGGCTAGGGCGGGGCACGATTACTGGACGGATGTAAGCGACCAAAAAGCGACGGCTGAGTGGTACAGCGGTGCGGGTCCAGGCGGGCTACGGACGTGCACGTAGTCCGGTGTTGGACAAACTCGAGGCACGGGTACCAGTAGGTTTAGACTGTGCACTATTGCTTAAGTGTCTGGGGTTGACACCCGAGGGCTTGATACACCCAAAGGTGGACCCAGCACAGTCTGACTACAACCATATGTGGGCCGTATGGACACCAACAATTGACGTGTTAGGTTTATAGGGAGCCGATCGACTAGACCGTTGGGCTGGGCCTTGTATTAAGGCCACCTCATGTTATTGGGCCAAAAGTTTGGGCTGAGGGATCAATACCTGTTATGTTAGTTGCTAGTACGCTATGGTGCAAAGCTTAATCTTCTCTATGTGATGACACCTTTATCTATTGCCAGCATGTTCATCTCAGTTTCCATCATGATGTTAACTTTATTAGTTTATAGACTGATCGTAGTAGGGCTTACCAGTCTTTTTGACTGACCTGTTTTCTTTTGCTTCTTTTCTTCCGTTCCCCCCCCCAGGTTCTCAGGGAGGGAACAGTGGTGCTTAGCTTGGATCGCTTGCTTGTTTGCTGGATAGCTCATGTATGACTGGACATTGAGCTCGCTATGGTTTATTATCTTTATTTTGGGGATAGCACTATGTATTTCAGTATTTTTGTTTATGATGTACTAGACATGTTTATTTTGGCAGTTGACTTTATGATGTACTAAACTTGTTTTGAGATGGTTTGAGATATTCCGCTGTTTTATTCTCACTTACTCTGACTTACATATATTTATGTTCCTGTTCTGCCTTGATATATCATTATGCATGCTTACCCAGTTCTAACGCCCCCCAGAAGCTAGTGCCCCCGAAAGAGTGACCCTAGCGGAGGTGGGGTGTTACAGATGAGATGGGTGTAATCTTTTAGTCCTATAGATCTATGAAAGAGCTTCATTTTGATAGGTTATGTTTCTACTAACTCGAAATGGATAAAATTTATGTGTGGCGGAACATCCCACGTCTGTTGGGTGCAACATCGAACTCTTGAGGTGCAACATCAATTTGAAAATCGAAGATTACACTGTATGACTTTTGAAAACTCATTTATGGGTACGAAATAGAAATATAACATGGTGCATCATATTCCAAAATATATTAAATCGAATTCCGACCATGGTCAAACCCCCTTTGACCAACAACACAACATGTGAAAAATTAAAAATTGAGCTAAAAAAGCTTTTGATGTTCCCAAATGTCATTAAGATTGAATTTCTTGGTTTACTGAACTAAGATGAGATGGGTAACCTGCTAGTCCTGTAGATCTATTAGAGAGCTTCATTTTGATAGGTTATGGTTCTACTAACTCAAAATGGATACAAATTTATGCGTGGCGGAACAACCCACGTCTGTTGGGTGCAACATCGAAGTCTTGAGGAGCAACATCAGTTTGAAAATCCAAGATTGCACTGTATGACTTTTGAAAACACGTTTATGGGTAAGAAATAGAAATATTACATGGTGCATCATATTCCAAAATATATTAAATCGAATTCCGACCATGGTCAAACCCCCTTTGACTAACAAAACAACATGTGAAAAAATAAAAATTGGGCTAAAAAAGCTTTTGATGTTCCCAAATGTCATTGAGATTGAATTTCTGGTTTACTGAACTAAGATGAGATGGGTGTAACCTATTAGTCCTATAAATCCATGAGAGAGTTTCGTTTTGATTGGTTATGGTTCTACTAACTCAAAATGGATACAAATTTATGCATGGCGGAACAACCTATGTCTGTTGGGTGCAACATCGATGTCTTGAGGTGTAACATCAGTTTGAAAATCGAAGATTGCAATGTATGACTTTTGAAAACTCATTTATGGGTATGAAATAGATATATAAATGGTGCATCATACGTCAAAATATATTAAATCGAATTCCGACCATGGTCAAACCCCCTTTGACTAACAAAACAACATGTGAAAAATTAAAAATTGACCTAAAAAAGCTTTTGATGTTCCCAAATGTTATTAAGATTGAATCTCTCGGTTACTGAACTAAGATGAGATGGCTGGAACGCTTAGTCCTGTAGATATATGTGAGAGCGTCATTTTGACTGGTTTTGGTTTTACTAACTCAAAATGGATACACATTTATGTGTGGCGGAACAACCCACGCCTATTGGGTGTAACATCGAAGTCTTGATGTGCAACATCAGTTTGAAAATCCAAGATTGCACTGTATGACTTTTGAAAACTCGTTTATGGGCACGAAATAGAAATATAACATGGTGCATCATATTCCAAAATAAATTAAATCGAATTTCGACCATGGTCTAACCCCCTTTGACCAACAAAACAACATGTGAAAAATTAAAAATTGAGCTATTAAAGCTTTCGATGTTCCCAAATGTCATTAAGATTGAATTTCTTGGTTTATCGAACTAAGATGAGATGGGTGTAACCTGTTAGTCCTATAGATCTATGAAAGAGTTTCATTTTGATAGGTTATGGTTCTATTAACTCAAAATGGATACAAATTTATGTGTGGCGGAACATCCCACGTCTGTTTGGTGCAACATCGAAGTCTTGAGGTGCAACATCAGTTTGAAAATCAAAGATTGCACTATATGACTTTTGAAATCTCGTTTATGGGTACGAAATAGAAATATAACATGGTGCATCGTATTCCAAAATATACTAAATCGAATTCCGACCGTGGTCAAACCCCCTTTGACCAACAAAACAACACGTGAAAAATTAAAAATTGAGCTAAAAAGCCTTCAATGCTCCCAAATGCCATTAAGATTGAATTTCTTGGTTTACTGAACTAAGATGTGATGGATGTAACCTGTTAGTCCTACAGATCTATGAGAGATCTTCATTTTGACTGGTTTTGGTTCTACTAACTCAAAATGGATACAAATTTATGCATGGCGGAACAACCCACGTCTATTAGGTGCAACATCGAAGTCTTGAGGTGCACTATCAGTTTGAAAATCCAAGATTGCAATGTATGACTTTTGAAACTCGTTAATGGGTACGAAATAGATATATAACATGGTGCATCATACTTCAAAATATATTAAATAGAATTCCGACCAAGGTCAAACCTCCTTTGACCAACAAAACAAAATGTGAAAAAAAAATTGAGCTAAAAAAGCTTTTGATGTTCCCAAATGTCACTAACATTGAATTTCCTGGTTTACTGAACTAAGATGAGACGGGTGTAACCTGTTAGTCGTATAGATCCATGAGAGAGCTTCATTTTGACTGGTTTTGGTTCTACTAACTCAAAATGGATACAAATTTATGCAGGACGGAACAACCCTCGTCTATTGGGTGCAACATCGAAATCTTGAGGTGCAACATCAGTTTGAAAATCCAAGATTCCAATGTATGACTTTTGAAAACTCGTTTATAGGTACGAAACAGATATATAACATGGTGCATCATACTTCAAAACATATTAAATCGAATTCCGACCATGGTCAAACCCCCTTTGACTAACAAAACAACATGTGAAAAATTAAAAATTGACCTAAAAAAGCTTTTGATGTTCCCAAATGTAATTAAGATTTAATTTCTCGGTTACTGAACTAAGATGAGATGGGTGGAACCCATTAGTCCTATAGATCTATGTGAGAGCGTCATTTTGACTGGTTTTGGTTCTACTAACTCAAAATGGATATGAATTAATGTATGGCGGAACAACCCACGTCTGTTGGATGAAACATCGAAGTCTTGATGTGCAACATCAGTTTGAAAATTCAAGATTGCACTGTATGACTTTTGGAAACTCGTTTATGGGCACGAAATAGAAATATAACTTGGTGCATCATATTCCAAAATAAATTAAACCAAATTCCGACCATAGTCAAACCCCATTTGACCAACAGAACAACATGTGAAAAATTAAAAATTGAGCTATAAAAGCTTCAGATGTTCCCAAATGTCATTAAGATTGAATTTCTGGGTTTATCGAACTAAGATGCGATGGGTGTAACCTGTTAGTCCTATAGATCTATGAGAGAGCTTCATTTTGATAGGTTATGGTTCTATTAACTCAAAATGGATAGAAATTTATGTGTGGCGAAACATCCCACGTCTGTTTGGTGCAACATCGAAATCTTGAGGTGCAACATCAGTTTGAAAATCAAATATTGCACTATATGACTTTTGAAATCTCTTTTATGGGTACGAAATAGAAATATAACATGGTGCATCATATTCTAAAATATACTAAATCGAATTCCAACCGTGGTCAAACCCCCTTTGACTAACAAAACAACATGTGAAAAATTAAAAATTGAGCTAAAAAAGCTTTCAACGCTCCCAAATGCCATTAAGATTGAATTTCTTGGTTTACTGAACTAAGATGAGATGGATGTAACTTGTTAGTCCTACAGATCTATGAGAGAGCTTCATTTTGACTGGTTTTGGTTCTACTAACTCAAAATGGATACAAATTTATGCATGGCGGAACAACCCACGTCTATTGGGTGCAACATCGAAGTCTTGAAGTGCACTATCAGTTTGAAAATCCAAGATTGCAATGTATAACTTTTGAAAACTCGTTTATGGGTAGAAAATAGATATATAACATGGTGCATCATACTTCAAAATATATTAAATCAAATTTCGACCAAGGTCAAACCCCCTTTGAGCAACAAAACAAAACGTGAAAAAATAAAAATTGAGCTAGAAAAGCTTTTGATGTTCCCAAATGTCACTAAAATTGAATTTCTTGGTTTACTGATCTAAGATGAGATGGGTGTAACCTGTTAGTTCTATAGATCTATGTGAGAGCTTCATTTTGACTGGTTTTGGTTCTAGTAACTCAAAATTGACACAAATTTATGTGTGGTGGGACATCCCACGTCTGTTGGGTGCAACATCAGTTTGAAAATCAAAGATTGCGCTGTATGACTTTTGATAACTCGTTTATGGGTACGAAATAGAAATATAACATGGTGCATCATACTCCAAAATATATTAAATCGATTTCTGACCATGGTCAAACCCCCTTTGACCAACAAAACAACATGTGAAAAATTAAAAATTGACCTAAAAAAGCTTTCAATGTTCCCAAAAGTCATTAAGATTGAATTTCTTGGTTACTGAACTAATATGAGATGGGTGTAACCCGTTAGTCCTATAGATCTATGTGACAGTCTTGTTTTGACTGGTTTTGGTTCTTGTGACAACCCGGATTCCGACAGACCGATTTTTCCAAAATTCAATCCATCGAGACCCGAGTTGGCTGCTTTGGTATCCTGCAGAAATGTCAGAGAAAAGAGATATGTCAGAGTACGGAAAAACACCTCACAGCGGAAGGAATAAAATATAATATATTTTAAAACATTGCTTTACCTTAATTACAATACTGCTAAATCAGTATTCCTAAAGCTATGAGTCTCTGTCTAACCTGCGAATGTTATGAGGAGGGGGTCAGAACATAAGTTCTGTGTGAACGAATTTAAACTACACTTCTTGAATAACCCTACATATACCGTTAAATTACATTTTATTGTTTATTAGGTTATATGTGTTATTAGCATTCAAAGCTTACACACACGTCGCACCCATCTACTCCCTAGTAGATTAACCTAATATAATGTATATGTAGCTACCCCCAAACTGAGGTACACTCCGTGGTACCCCTCTCGCACGGTCTCCTCCGTATCGCCACAGTAATATGCGCAGTCCCTCATCCTATGCCATAATAACGTACGATGCTACATCCGCATAGAATCGCTGTGCTACGTAAGCATACCGACTGCCGCCCTCGTACTGTTCGATCGAGTTGGTTCCATCATCAAATATTGCCCTCTAGTCTACGGTATACCACCCTGAGCAGATGTGGTTGTATCTAGACTTTCACATGTACGTATCATCAGTCGTAGTCGATGTTTCTACTGCACATAACCTCTACTTGTGCACCTGAGTTCTGTGGCAGGGCAACACCAGAAGGCACGGAACTCGGTCGGGAGCTTTCATATATCTGTACGGGCCCGCCTCTAAGAGTGTCCAATGTATATATATCCCTCGGGTCTAGTTTTCCTATGGTGGCTATGGCCCCACCTCAGCCTCTCCCTCAACTTGTAAAGACCACATGAGCTAAGCGACCACCCCTAACAAGCAAACAATCTAAACATCCATGTGGGGTCTCCTCGCACCCATCCCTTAATAGCAAAGGTTAACGATCTCTAGGGGTTAGCTCTTGTCTTTTCGCATTCCTTAGGCTGTCGGTGACAGGCGTTCGACGATCTTGCTACCGTTTGGTCTTGACCCTCTACCTCCGCCTGAGGCAACCGCCGAACCACCCTTAATGCCACTGCGTACAACATTCTGACCGCCACCAATTTGTGCAGTCAAGGCCCACCCACCTGGTAGTTCCGCGCAGACCCAACCTCTGCAATCCTACCGCGAAGCTAAATCACCGCAGAGGACTATCAGGAGCACCTTTAACATCTCAGGAAGCCGCCTGCCTCCCCTTCCAGTCCGTTGGAGCCGCCAAATAATAAATGTGCGTCCCACTCGTGCCCTATGACATCGTGATGATCTACCCCGTTGGGTTATTCATCCTATAACGTACGGACTGCTTCAAGCGACTTATTTTTATCTGTCGTTAAACCCTATGTCAAATCGGTAATTACGCGCTTGCGCCACCTCATCAGTTTTCTCATTTAACTTGGTTATTCAGATTTTCTTCCTTTTCAAGTTTACCAAGTTATCCTTGCATATTAATTCCACTTATAACTTGATCCATTTAAGTTCATTAATAAGCATACGACATGTTATTTTCATAATCTAATGATTATCTCTCTTATGGTTATAATAACATGTTCTACTTAATTTATAATTAAGTACATCTTAATTCACATATACATTGGTTAAAAGAATAACACCCTAAGTATCAACCCCGAAGACCGAAATCAACATCAGATTGACACTCAGAGAATTACTCAACTCAACCGATTTACGTTATGTCATTCATATAACTTATGTTATCTTTATTTGAAGATTTACTCTTGCCTTTACATATTACTAAATCTTCAATTAAGTGCAACTTTCCTTATTACATAAGTTATTTCACGTTCCCTTGTCGTTCCTTGCAACTTACCTCATTCCATAAGTTTTAATACCCACTTGTCTCTAGGACAAGCCTACCTATTATCGTTCCCATTTCTTAAGTTAATTCACAATAGGTTATTATCATCATTCCCCATTTCTTGTCATAAAGTTTAGATTAACTTATTTCATAGTATAAGTCATCCCACCCTTCAAGTCTTGTATTACATCTTAAGTCATTATCTTCCCTTGTCCCTAGGACAAGTTTACCTATTATTTAATTTTTACATTACCGCAACTCTGGTTTATAATAGGTAGTTATCATTCCCCCATTACAGTGTCATAAGTTTTAGATTTGACTTAACCCTCCCTTTTACTTAACCCGTTACTTAACTTTACCCAATTCAATTAATTTATGATGCCGTTACGGGTTCCATTTGGTTAAGCATATCTAAATTCTGTTTCACATGTCACACGTGTCCCACTTAACCGCCTTTTTATTATAGTTTCCATGTCTTACACATGTTTTACTACGGTTAAGTCTACCTTGGTCATGTCTTACATCACTTGTCTCACAACGGTTAAGTCCACGTTAGTTATGCTTTACATGTCATTTATATCACTCACTTAACCAACTAACCATACCCATGTCAACCACATGTCTTATTATGGTTAGTATTTCTTAATTTATTAATTATGTCGGAACGATGTATGACCTCTCACATTAGACGTCCGTTCTTGGCTGCTAGATTTGTCGGGCAATTCCGGGCAGACTTATACCACAATGCGCCTAACCTCGTGTTATAAACCATTACGCCTCTAGTTCTTGCCGTTGACCTCTCACATTAGACGTCCGCTTGTGGTTGCTGGATTTGCCAGGCGGTTCCGGGAAGTCTTACACCACAAACGCGCCTAACCTCATGTCGTAGGCGATCATTAACAATCGTCTTTCACCCAACCCCAAATTCATGTCATGTGTTCCAAATTCAACTTAATCCCAATACATATTTTTTTATGCCTATCTTCAAATTTGTCATTAATTATACCAAATTACATAATAGTTATTCAAATTCCATATTAACCAAATTATCCATTTATAGCCAAATTCACCAATTCCCTGTTATTCATACCCAAACATGCCAATTTCATATATATAGTTTTTACCCAATTTTATATAATCAATATTCTCCCCATATATATATCCCAACCTTTCCCACGTTCATACATATAATCTAGTTCACCCTTTGGGCTTATTTTGCAAGTCACAAATAAATTTCACCAATCCATATTATGCCCAAACTTGCCTTTTTTCCTTTATAAATTTCTCGTTCTAGTTTACAACGTATAAATTCATGATAGTCATAGGCTCAACATAGCCTAGCTATAAAAATAAAAAGGGGAAAGGATAAAAAAAGAGAACACAAACGTAGGCATAAATAAAATAACAGATTTTATTAAATCAGTATCATATTCATTATGGGGAATGGTAAACGATAGAAGAAACATTATACAACAAATATAGATCAAATCCACTCACATTGACTGGATTATTGAAATAAACGATCTGTTGTTGATGTAGAACGCTGATTTAATCTTCTTATTTGATTATTGGTGAAGAGCATGAATTGTCGATGAAGAACTTTCCCACTTGATTTGATTAAACTCCAAAGTTGATGAAGAACGTGCAATTTAATTTAGAGTTTTGAGGCGGCAGCCATGTTTGGTTGAAGTTTGACAGCATGGAGGCGTCAGAAGGAATCGTTTATGAATTATGCTAGGTCTAGGCACTATTTTATAGGTGTTGAGAGCGTTTTAGTGCCCTAGGATTGACCTAGAAGCCATCCGGTCCATACAGCACATCAAACCACGTCATAGGAACAAAAATTGCCCAGATCTGGGGTAGGTCGCCCCCAGGTCGACCTCCTTGGGTATTTTTTCTGAATTTTTGCTGAATCTTCCGGAGGCCATAACTCTTTCATATGGAGTCCGATTTTCGAAAACATAGACTCTATTTCATGTAGAATTACGAGACGAACGCAATGGTGATGTCCATTTTTCTTAATTCCTGATATTTAAATTAAGTATCCTTATTTTATTGTCTTTTCCGTCATGTACACTGTCGTTGAATTAATCTTTCCTTCTCTTTCGTGCATTAATTAAATTTCGTTGTACATCTACATTATTAATCCTATCTGTGCACATATATACATTTTTAATTAAAAATGAGGGGTGTTACAGTTCTAGTAACTCAAAATGGATACAAATTTATGCATGGCGGAACCACTCACGTCTGTTGGGTGCAACATCGAACACTTGAGGTGCAACATCGAAGTCTTGAGCTGCAAACATCAGTTTGAAAATCCAAGATTGCAATGTATGACTTTTGAAAACTCGTTTATGGGTACGAAATAGAAATATAACATGGGGCATCATACTTCGAAATATATTAAATCGAATTCCGACCATGGTCAAACCTCCTTTGACTAACAAAACAACATGTGAAAAATTAACAATTGAGCTAAAAAAGCTTTTGATGTTCCCAAATGTCATTAAAATTGAATTTCTTGGTTTACTGAACTAAGATGAGATGGGTGTTACCTTTTAGTCCTATAGATCAATGAGAGAGCTTCATTTTGACTGGTTATGGTTTTACTAACTCAAAATGGATACAAATTTATGCGTGGCGGAACAACCCACTTCTGTTGGGTGCAACATCGAAGTCTTGAGGTGCAACATCAGTTTGAAAATCAAAGATTTCAATGTATGACTTTTGAAAACACGTTTTTGGGTATGAAATGGAAATATAACATGGTGCATCATACTCCAAAATATATTAAATCGAATTCCGAACATGGTCAAACCGCCTTTGACTGACAAAACAACATGTGAAAATTTAAAAATTGAGCTAAAAAAGCTTTTGATGTTCCCAAATGTCATCAAGATTGAATTTCTTGGTTTACTGAACTAAGATGAGATGGATGTAACCTGTTAATCTTATAGATCTATGAGAGAGCTTCATTTTGATAGGTTATGGTTCTACTAACTCAAAATGGATATAAATTTATGTGTGGCGGAACATCCCACGTCTGTTGGGTGCAACATCAAAGTCTTGAGGTGCAACATCAATTTGAAAATCCAAGATTGCACTATATGACTTTTGAAAACTCGTTTTTGGGTACGAAATGGAAATATAACATGGTGCATCATACTCCAAAATATATTAAATCGAATTCCGACCATGGTCAAACCACCTTTGACCAACAAAACAACATGTGAAAAATTAAAAATTGACCTAAAAAAACTTTGATGTTCCCAAATGTCATTAAAATTGAATTTCTTGGTTTACTGAACTAAGATGAAATGGGTGGAACCTGTTAGTCATACAAATCTATGAGAGGGCTTTGTTTTGACTAGTTATGGTTCTAGTAACTCAAAATGGATTCAAATTTATGCGTTGCAGAACAACCCACGTCTCTTGGGTGCAACATCGATGTGTTGATGTGCAACATCAGTTTGAAAATATAAGATTGCAATGTATGACTTTTGAAAACTCGTTTATTAGTACGAAATAGAAATATTACATGGTGCATCACACTTCAAAATATATTAAATCGAATTCCGACCATGGTCAAACCCTCTTTGACCAATAAAACAACGTGTAAAAAATAAAAAATTAACCTAAAAAAGCTTTTGATGTTCCCAAATGTCATTTAGATTGAATTTCTTGGTTTACTAAACTAAGATGAGATGGGTGTAACCTGTTAGTCCTATTGATCTACGAGAGAGCTTCATTTTGACTAGTTATGGTTCTACTAAATCAAAATGGATATAAATTTATGCATGGCGGAATAACCCACGTCTGTTAGGTGCAACATCGAAGTCTTAAGGTGCAACATCAGTTTGAAAATCCAAGATTGCACTGTATGACTTTTGAAAACTCGTTTATGGGTACAAAATAGAAATATAACATGGTGTATCATATTCCAGAAAATATTAAATCGAATTCCGACCATGGTCAAACCCCCTTTGACCAACAAAACAACATGTGAAAATTGACCTAAAAAAGCTTTTGATGTTCCCAAATGTCATTAAGATTGAATTTCTTGGATACTGAACTTAGATGAGATCGTGGAACCTGTTGGTCCTATAGATCTATGAGAGAGCTTTATTTTGACTAGTTATGGTTCTACTAACTCACTAAGATGAGATGGGTGGAACCTGTTAGTCCTATAGATCTATGAGAGATCTTCATTTTGACTGGTACTGGTTCTACTAACTCAAAATAGACACAAATTTATGTGTGGCCGAATAACCCACGTCTGTTGGGTGCAACATCGATGTCTTGAGGTGCAACATCAATTTGAAAATCCAAGATTGCAGTGTATGACTTTTGAAAACTCATTTATGGGTACGAAATAGAAATATAACACGGTGTATCATATTCCAAAATATATTAAATCGAATTCCGACCATGGTCAAACCCCCTTTGACTAACAAAACAACATGTGAAAAAAAAATTGAGCTAAAAAAGCTTTCGATGTTCCCAAATGTCATTAAGATTGAATTTCTTGGTTTACAGAAATAAGATGAGATGGGTGGAACCTGTTAGTCATATAAACCTACGAGAGAGCTTTGGTTTGACTGGTTATGGTTCTAATAACTCAAAATGGGTACAAATTTATGCGCGGCGGAACAACCCACGTCTGTTGCGTGCAACATCGAAGTCTTGAGGTGCAACATCAGTTTGAAAATCCAAGATTGAATTGTATGACTTTTGAAAACTCGTTTATGGGTACGAAATAGAAATATAACATGGTGTATCATATTCCAAAATATATTAAATCGAATTCCGACCATGGTCAAACCTCCTTTGACCAACAAAACAACATGCGAAAAATTAAGCTAAAAAAGCTTTCGATGTTCCCAAAAGTCATTAAGATTGAATTTCTTGGTTTACTGAACTAAGATGAGATGGGTGTAACTTACTAGTCCTATAGATCTATGAGAGAGCTTCATTTTGACTGGTTGTGGTTCTACTAACTCAAAACGGATACAAATTTATGCGTGGTGGAACAACCCACGTCTGTTGGGTGCAACATCGAAGTCTTGAGGTGCAACATCAGTTTGAAAATCCAAGATAGCACTATATGACTTTTGAAAACTCGTTTATGGGTACAAAATAGAAATATAACATGGTGCATCAAATTCCAAAATATATTAAATCGAATTCCGACCATGGTCAAACTCCCTTTGACTAAAAAAACAACATGTGAAAAATTAAAAATTGACCTAAAAACTCTTTTGATCTTCCCAAATGTCATTAAGATTGAATTTCTTGGTTTACTGAACTAAGATGAGATGGGTGTAACCTGTTAGTCCTATAGATCTATGAGAGAGATTCATTTTGATAGGTTATGGTTCTACTAACTCAAAATGTACACAAATTTATGTGTGGCGGAACAACCCCCGTCTGTTGGGTGCAACATCGAAGTCTTGAGGTGCAACATCAGTATGAAAATCCAAGATTGCACTGTATGACTTTTGAAAACTCGTTTATGGGTACGAAATAGAAATATAACATGGTGCATCATACTTCAAAATATATTAAATTGAATTCCGACCATGGTCAAATCCCTTTTGACCAACAAAACAACATGTGAAAAATTAAAAATTGACTTAAAAAAGCTTTTGATGTTCCCAAATGTCATTAAGATTGAATTTCTTTGTTTACTGAACTAAGATGAGATGGATGTAACATGTTAGTCCTATAGATCTATGAGAGAGCTTCATTTTTATGGGTTATAGTTCTACATACTCAAAATGGATACAAATTTATGTATGGCAGAACATCCCATGTCTGTTGGGTGCAACATCGAAGTCTTGAGGTGTAACATCAGTTTGAAAATCCAAGATGGCACCGTATGACTTTTGAAAACTCATTTACGGTTATGAAATAGAAATATAACATGGTCCATCATACTTCAAAATATATTAAATCGAATTCGGACCTTGGTCAAACCCCCTTTGACCAACAAAACAACATGTGAAAAAATAAAAATTGAGCTAAAAAAGCTTTCAATGTTCCCAAATGTCATTAAAATTGAATTTCTTGGTTACTGAACTAAGATGAGATGGGTGTAACCTGCTAGTCCTATAGATCTATGAGAGAGCATCATTTTGACTAGTTGTGGTTCTACTAACTCAAAATGGATACAAATTTATGCGTGGCGAAACATCCCACGTCTGTTGGGTGCAACATCGAAGTCTTGAGGGGCAACATCAGTTTGAAAATCCAAGATTGCACTGTATGGCTTTTGAAAAGCCGTTTATGGGTATAAAATAGAAATATAACATGGTGCATCATATTCCAAAATATATTAAATCGAATTCTGACCATGGTCAAACCCCTTTGACCAACAAAACAACATGTGAAAAATTGAGCTAAAAAAGCTTTTGATGTTCCCAAATGTCATTATGATTTAATTTCTTGGTTTACTGAACTAAGATGAGACGGGTGTAACCTGTTAGTCCTATAGATCTATGAGAGAGCTTCATTTTGACTGGTTATGGTTCTACTAACTCAAAATGGATACAAATTTATGAGTGGAGGAACAACCCACGTCTGTTGGGTGCAACATTGAAGTCTTGAGTTGCAATATCAGTTTGAAAATCCAAGATTGCACTGTATGACTTTTGAAAACTAGTTTATGGGTACGAAATAGAAATAAAACACGCTGCATCATATTCCAAAATATATTAACTCGAATTCCGACCATGGTCAAACCCCCTTTGACCAACAAAACAACATGTGAAAAATTAAAAATTGACCTAAAAAAGCTTTCGATGTTCCCAAATGTCATTAAGATTGAATTTCTTGGTTTACTGAACTAAGATGAGATGGGTGTAACCTGTTAGTCCTATAGATCTATGAGAGAGCTTCATTTTCACTGGTTATGGTTCTACTAACTCAAAATGGATACAAATTTATGCGTGGCTTAACAACCGACGTCTGTTGGGTGCAACATCGAAGTCTTGAGGTGCAACATCAGTTTGAAAATCCAAGATTGCACTGTATGACTTTTAAAAACTCGTTTATGGGTACGAAATAGAAATATAACATGGTGCATCATATTCCAAAATATATTAAATCGAATTCCGACCATGGTCAAACCCCCTTGGACTAACAAAACAACATGTGAAAAATTAAAAATTGACCTAAAAAAGCTTCTGATGTTCCCAAATGTCATTAAGATTGAATTTCTTGGTTTACTAAACTAAGATGAGATGGGTGTTACCTGTTAGTCCTATAGATCTACGAGAGAGCTTCATTTTGATTGGTTATGGTTCTACTAACTCAAAATGGATAAAATTAATGCGTGGCGGGACAACCCACGTCTGTTGGGTGCAACATCGAAGTCCTGAGGTGCAACATGAGTTTGAAAATCCAAGATTGCAATGTGTGACTTTTGAAAACTCGTTTATGAGTACGAAATAGAAATATAACTTGGTGTATCATATTCCAAAATATATTAAATTGAATTCCGACCATGGTCAAATCCCCTTTGACTAACAAAACAACATGTGAAAAATTAAAAATCGAGCTAAAAAAGCTTTTGATGTTCCCAAATGTCATTAAGATTGAATTTCTTGGTTTTGCTAAACTAAGATGAGATTGTTGTAACCTGTTAGTCCTATAGATCTATGAGAGAGCTTCATTTTGATAGGTTATGGTTCTACTAACTCAAAATGGATACAAATTTATGTGTGAGGGAACATCCCAAGTCTGTTGCGTGCAACATCGATGTTTTGAGGTGCAACATCAATTTGAAAATCCAAGATTGCATTGTATAGCTTTTGAAATCTCGTTTATGGGTACGAAATAAAAATATTACATAGTGCATCATATTCCAAAGTATATTAAATCGAATTCTGACCATGGTCAAACCCCCTTTGACTAACAAAACAACATGTGAAAAATTAAAAATTGAGCTAAAAATTCTTTTGATGTTCCCAAATGTCATTAAGATTGAATTTCTTGGTTATTGAACTAAGACAAGATGGGTGTAACCTGTTAGTACTATAGATCTATGAGAGGGCTTCATTTTGACTGGCTATGGTTCTACTAACTCAAAATGGATACAAATTTATGCGTGGTGGAACAACCCATGTCTGTTGGGTGCAACATCGATGTCTGGAGGTGCAATATCAATTTGAAAATCAAAGATTGCAATGTATGACTTTTGAAAACTCGTTTATGGGTACGAAATAGAAATATAACATGGTGTATCATATTCCAAAATATATTAAATCGAATTCCGACCATGGTCAAACCCCCTTTGACTAACAAAACAACAAGTGAAAAAATTGAGCTAAAAAAGCTTTTGATGTTCCCAAATGTCATTAAGATTGAATTTCTTGGTATACTGAACTAAGATGGGATGGGTGTAACTTGTAAGTCCTATAGATCTATGAGAGAGCTTCAATTTGACTGGTTTTGGTTCTACTAACTCAAAATGGATACAAATTTATGCGTAGCGAAACAACCCATGTCTGTTGGGTGCAACATCGATGTCTTGAGGTGCAACATCAATTTGAAAATCCAAGATTGCAATGTATGACTTTTGAAAACTCGTTTACGGGCACGAAATAGATATATAACATGGTGCATCATATTCCAAAATATATTAAATCGAATTCCGACCATGGTCAAAACCCCTTTAACTAACAAAACAACATGTGAAAAATTGAACTAAAAAAGCTTTCAATGTTCCCAAAAGTCATTAAGATTGAATTTCTTGGTTACTGAACTAAGATGAGATGAGGGTAACCTGTTAGTCCTATAGATATATGAGACAGCTTCATTTTGACAGGTTGTGGTTCTACTAACTCAAAATGGATATAAATTTATGTGTGGCGGAACAACCCACGTCTGTTGGGTGCAACATAGATGTCTTGAGGTGCAACATCAGTTTGAAAATCGAAGATTGCACTGTATGACTTTTGAAAACTCGTTTATGTGTATGAAATAGAAATATAACATGGAGCGTCACATTCCAAAATATATGGTCAAACCCCCTTTGACCAACAAAACAACATGTAAAAATTAAAAATTTAGCTAAAAAAAGCTTTCGATGTTCCCAAATGTCATTAAGATTGAATTTCTTGGTTTACGGAACTAAGGTGAGATGGGTGTAACCTGTTAGTCCTATAGATCTATAAGAGAGCTTCATTTTGATAATTTATTGTTCTACTAACTTATAATGGATAAAATTTGTGCGTGGCGGAACAACCCACGTCTGTTGGGTGCAACATAGATGTCTTGAGGTGCAACATCAGTTTGAAAATCCAAGATTGCACTGTATGACTTTTGAAAACTCGTTTATGGGTACGAAATAGAAATATAACATGGTGCATCATATTCCAAAATATATTAAATCGAATTCCGACAATGGCCAAACCCCCTTTGACTAACAAAACAACATGTGAAAAAATAAAAATTGACCTAAAAAAGCTTTTGATGTGCCCAAATGTCATTAAGATTGAATTTCTTGGTATACTGAACGAAGATGAGATGGGTGTAACCTGTTAGTCCTATAGATCTATGAGAGAGCTTCATTTTGATACGATGTGGTTCTACTAACTCAAAATGGATACCAATTTATGTGTGGTGGATCATCCCACGTATGTTGGGTGCAAAATCAATGTCTTGAGGTGCAACATCAATTTGAAAATCCAAGATTGCAATGTATGACTTTTAAAAAGTCGATTATGGGTACGAAATAGAAATATAACATGGTGCATCATATTCCAAAATATATTAAATAGAATTCCGACCAAACCCCCTTTGACTAACAAAACAACATGTGAAAAATAAAGCTAAAAAAGCTTTCGATGTTCCCAAAAATCATTAAGATTGAATTTCTTGGTTTACTGAACTAAGATGAGATGGGTGTAACCTGTTAGTCCTACAGATCTATGAGAGAGATTCATTTTGATAGGTAATGGTTCTACTAACTCAAAAGGATACAAATTTATGTGTGGCGGAACATCCCACGTCTGTTGGGTGCAACATCGAAGTCTTGTGATGCAACATCAGTTTGAAAATCAAAGATTGCACTGTATGACTTTTGAAAACTCGTTTATGGGTACGAAATAGAAATATAACATGGTGCATCGTATTTCGCAATATATTAAATCGAATTCTGACCATGGTCAAACCCCTATTGACTAACAAAACAACATGTGAAAAAATAGAAATTGACCTAAAAAAGCTTTTGATGTTCCCAAATGTCATTAAGATTGAATTTCTTGGTTTATTGAACTAAGATGAGATGTGTGTAACATGTTAGTCCTATAGATCTATGAGATTGCTTCATTTTCATAGGTTATGGTTCTACTAACTCAAAATGGATACAAATTTATGTGTGGCGGAACATCCCACGTCTGTTCGGTGCAACATCGATGTCTTGAGGTGCAACAGCAATTTGAAAATCCAAGATTGCAATGTATGACTTTTGGAAACTCGTTTATGGGTACGAAATAGAAATATAACATGGTGCATCATATTCCAAAATATATTAAATCGAATTCTGACCATTGTCAAACCTCCTTTGACTAACAAAACAACATGCGAAAATTTAAGCTAAAAAAGCTTTCGATGTTCCCAAAAATCATTAAGATTGAATTTTTTTGTTTTACTGAACTAAGATGAGATGGGTGTAAACTGTTAGTCCTATAGATCCATGAGAGAGTTTCATTTTGATAGGTTATGTTTCTACTAACTCAAAATGGATACAAATTTATGTGTTGCGGAACATCCCACGTCTGTTGGGTGCAACATCGAGGTCTTGAGTTGTAATATCAGTTTGAAAATCCGAGATTACACTGTATGACTTTTGAAAACTCGTTTGTGCGTACGAAATAGAAATATAACATGGTGCGTCATATTCCAAAATATTGTAAATCGAATTCCATGGTCAAATCCCATTTGACCCACAAAACAACATTTGAAAAAATGAGCTAAAAAAGCTTTCGATGTTCCCAAATGTCATTAAGATTGAATTTCTTGGTTGCTGAACTAAGATGAGATGGGTGTAACTTGTTAGTCCTATAGATCTACGAGAGAGCTTCATTTTGATAGGTTATGGTTCTACTAACACAAAATGGATACAAATTTATGTGAGGCAGTACATCCCACGTCTCTTGGGTGCAACATCGAAGTCTTGAGGTGCAACATCAGTTAGGAAATCCAAGATTGCACTGTATGACTTTTGTAAACTCGTTTATGGGTACGAAATAGAAATATAACATGGTGCATCATATTCCAAAATATATTAAATCGAATTCCGACCATGGTCAAACCCCCTTTGACCAACAAAACAACATGTAAAAATTAAAAATTGAGCTAAAAAGCTTTCGATGTTCCTGAATGTCATTAAGATTGAATTTCTTAGTTTACTGAAATAAGATGAGATGGGTGTAACCTGTTAGTCCTATAGATCTATGAGAGAGCTTCATTTTGATAGGTTATGGTTCTACTAACTCAAAATGGATACAAATTTATGCGTGGCGGAACAACCCACGTCTGTTGGGTGAAAAATAGACGTCTTGAGGTGCAACATCAGTTTGAAATCCAAGATTGCACTGTATGACTTTTGAAAACTCGTTTATGTGTACGAAATAGAAATATAACACGGTGCATCATATTCCAAAATATATTAAATCGAATTCCGACCATGGTCAAACCCCCTTTGACTAGCAAAACAACATGTGATAAATTAAAAATTGAGCTAAAAAAGCTTTTGATTTTCCCAAATGTCATTGAGACCGAATTTCTTGGTTTACTGAACTAAGATAAGATGGGTGTAACTTGTTAGTGCTATAGATCTATGAGAGAGCTTCATTTTGATAGGTTATGTTTCTACTAACTCAAAACGGATACTAATTTATGTATGGCAGAACATCCCACGTCTGTTGGGTACAACATCGAAGTCTTGAGGTTCAACATCAGTTTGAAAATCTAAGATTGCACTGTATGACTTTTGAAAACTCGTTTATGGGTACGAAATAGAAATATAACATGGTGCATCATATTCCAAAAAATATTTAATCGAATTCCGACCATGGTCAAACCCCCTTTGACTAACAGAACAACATGTGAAAAATTAAAAATTGACCTAAAAAAGCTTTTGATTTTCCCAAATGTCATTCAGATTGAATTTCTTGGTTTACTGAACTAAGCTGAGATGGGTGTAACCTGTTAGTCCTATAGATCTATGAGAGAGCTTCATTTTGACTGGTTATGGTTCTACTAACACAAAATGGATACAAATTTATGCATGGCAGAACAACCCACGTCTGTTGGGTGCAACATCGAAGTCTTGAGGTGCAACATCAGTTTGAAATTCAAAGATTGCACTGTATGACTTTTGAAAACTCGTTTATGGGTACGAAATAGAAATATAACATGGTGCATCATACTCCAAAATATATTAAATCGAATTCCGACCATGGTCAAACCCCCTTTGACTAACAAAATAACATATGAAAAATTAAAAATTGACCTAAAAAAGCTTTTGATGTTTCCAAATGTCATTAAGATTGAATTTCTTGGTTTATTGAACTAAGATGAGATGGGTGTAACCTGTTAGTCCTATAGATCTACGAGAGAGCTTCATTTTGATAGGTTATGGTTCTAGTATGTAATGACCCGCATTTTCAGCAATATAATAATTAATTTATTTAATTATTTAAAAGTTGATTAAAAGAATTTAATGGTCATTGAATTAAATAATGGTGATTATTTATTTAAAATAATAATTAAATAATATATTTAATCGTGAAATAATTAGAATTGGCTGAAATGGCGATATGGTGTGAACTGGATCATCTAAGATATTTAATTCAGTTTAGAATTGAATCAGAATAACGAATATATTATTCGAACTACAGTTTGAAACGTATAATTATATTATAATTAAAATCGAGCTTGAAATGGCGCGGCAGTTCGTTAATTGGTGATTTGAACTTCAACTGAATATATCGAATTCGTTTTAAGCCGGATTTCTGTGAAACAAGAAACGTGTGGAGCTAGTAGAGTATATTTTTCTAGTGGAAGAGAAAAAATCGAGATTTCGTCGTGTAGATTTTGATTTATGTCCAAATCAAATTTTAGAAAAGTCGCTGTGGAATTCCTTTATAATTTAGAAAGGAATTATTTATATTTTTAAAAGTAATTTCAATATAAATCGAATATCGATTTAATCAGGATTTGAAATATCAAGTTAGAAATTCATAGAGGAATATTCTAGAGTTGTATGATATTCTGTTGTGAATATATACGATAATTTAAATTAATTTATATTTAATTTAATTACATTTGAATATATTTATATATTTAAATTGGTCATTCAGAGCTTTAAAAATAGCCAGTTTTGCAAACGACCTCGGTTTTCGATGAAACTAATTTTGTTGGATCCGCAATATTAAATTATTGCTAGAGCTCAGTTTCCGTGATTTTTGAAGTCAATATGTGGCCGTACCAATTTTTAAAGTGAGAAATAGTCGATATTTTAACGGTTAAAATATGTTATGTGAGCATACGAAGTCGGAATTCGACGAAACCAGTTTCGTTGGGACCGTAATGTCGAACTCTAGCTGCATGCTAGTTTTCGTGATTTTTGGGTATCGGGTGTGATCATAGAAATTTTTAAAGTGATTAATTAAGAAATTGTCGAATATAAAAATAATATAAATCCACTATAAATACCCTACTTAACCCCTTAAAACCTATTTTTGTTCATTCATTAGTCAACTGGATTTTTCCGCCGCCGAGTCTTATTCCAAACAGGATTTCGATCCTCATTTAAATCGAAATAAAATCAGATAAATTTTGATAAATCAAAACGAGAGTATACTTAGGATCTTGGAGTGCTTCTCTTCAGTTCAGTACCATTTTTGGTTAGTGCGATACATGTTTGGGATGGTCGAAACTTCACAGTCGAAGTTAGGGTTAGCAATAACTTTAATTCGAAGCAATCTTTCATGTTTTTATGGTCATTTTTGAATTCGTAGTTGAAATTAGCACTTTTAGTGGAATTGTGGTGAAAATTTCTGTGTTTTGTGGTCGCGTGGTTTACTGAGGTCGGTCATTTGGGTTTCGACGGAAGTTAGTTGGGGAGTTCGAGTTCCAGGTTTTGGGGTGGAGAAGGAAGGGTATGCGAAGAGAAGTGATTTGGTAATTCTTGTTTGGGATTTCATGGAGTATTGAAGGTGGGATTTGAGCTTGAAGAAATTGAAGTTGTTGTGGTGATTTACTGGAATGGTTCGAACAGAAAGAGGAAGAAGGGGAGCGGGTATGGTCAAAGGAATTGGAGATGGGCCAAAAATTAAAAGGGTAAAGCCCAAAATAAAAATAGAATTCAAGTTTTGTTTTATATAATGTGTACTAACTTCGTAAGGTCGTAACTTGTTCATATATGGATGGAATACAGCGAAACAAGATCCGTTGGGATCGTATGGATGGTGGCTACACACTGGAACTGACTAGGAGTGAATCCGAGCCCGTTACAATTTATAGCGAGATAAATTGTCCGTCTGAACCTAGCGATCGTTATCATTATTAACGATGATCATCCAATGTGAGTAAAACTCACCAACTCTAAATAGTTTATATTTTCATGTTTTATTTTTAGAATTGTTAAAAATTGTCCGATTGACTGTGTGTTGACTGTTTGATTGAACTGCTAGTCAGTTAGTGGAAATTATATATATATATATATATATATATATAACCGTTAAATCTATATATATTGATTCTGGTAACAGAATATTTCATATTGAACTGAAAGTGATGCTGATTCTACTGTTTAACATCTGTGATGCAGGGATATAGGTTGGAGGGGTCCAACTGGACTCCTCAATATTTATAATACTGTTCTGTTCATATATTGTGTTATATGATGTGATATGAAATTTGTTGATGATTTTATATGTTTGAATGATACCGATCATTGTTATATGGTACGTTAAATACCATAAGAAATACTGGGATGTAAAAAGGATATTTTCAAAGTATATTTTGAAAATAAATTATTTATATAAAATCAATGGATTTTATATATAAAAGGAAAGGGATTTTATAAAGGAAGTAATTATAAAATGAAAACAAATATAAAGGAATATATTTGTCAAATCAAATATGAAGGAATATATTTGTCAAGTCAAATATAAAGGAATATATTTGTCAAAACAAATATAAAGGAAATTATTTGTTAAAACAAATATAAAGGAAATTATTTATGAAAACTAATGTAAAGGAATATTTGTGAAAAACAAATATAAAGGATCATTTATTTATAGGAAATAAATAAAAGATAAAAAGAAATATTTATTTGTTAAATAAATAAAAGACAAAAAGAAATATTTATTTGTTAAATAAATAGAAGTAAAAAAAGAAATATTTATTTGTTAAATAAATAGAAGTAAAAGGAAATATTTATTTGTTAAATAAATAGAAGAATTGAAAGGAATATTTATTTGCTAAATAAATAGAGTTAAAAGATTTATCGAATATGGTTTATTCGAATAGAGTTGAAAGGAGTTAATCAAAAGAAGTTAATTAAAATGAGTTAATCGAATATTAGTTATTTGATTAAAGTTAATTGATTTGAGTTAATCAATTAGGGTAATTGATTAGAGTAAACACATTTGAGTTAGAGTCAGAGTTAATCAATCAGAGTTAATCAGTTAGGGTTGATCAGTCAGAGTTAATCAATCAGAGTTAAACCAGTTAGGGTTGATCAGCTAGAGTTAATCAGTCAGAGTTAATCAGTTAGGGTTGATCAGTCAGAGTTAATCAGTTAGGGTTACTCAGTTAGAGTTAATCAGTTAGGGTTAACCAGTTAGAGTTAGAGTTAACCAACAGAGTAATTAAATAAAGTTAATCGAATTAGAATAAATCGATTTGAGTTAGTCGAATAAGGAGTTATCATATATTAGTTATTCGAATCGAGTTAAAGGAGGTAACGAATCTAGTTATTCGAAAAGAGTTAAGTTAAAGGAGTAATCGAATCTAGTTATTCGAAAGGAGTTAATCGAATCTAGTTATTCGAAAGGAGTTATCGATTAGTTAATCGAAAGGAGTTAATCGAAACTAGTTATTCGAAAGGAGTTATCGATTAGTTAATCGAAAGGAGTTGATCGAATCTAGTTATTCGAAAGGAGTTATCGATTAGTTTAATCGAAAGGAGTTATCGAATCTAGTTATTCGAAAGGAGTTAATCGAATCTAGTTATTCGAAAGGAGTTATCGATTAATTAATCGAAAGGAGTTAACCGAATCTAGTTATTCGAAAGGAGTTATCGATTAGTTAATCAAAAGGAGTTAATCGAATCTAGTTATTCGAGAGGAGTTATCGATTAGCTTAATCTAAAGGAGTTAATCGAATATAGTATTCGAAAGGAGAGATTATCGAATATCGTTTATTCGAAAGAAAGTGTAATCGAATAATAGTTATTCGAAGTGGGGTAATCGAATATTAGTTATTCGAAGGGAGTTAATCGTCGAATTTGAATAAACCGAATTCGGGAAAGTACTTATACTTTCCGGTGTTTAAATCAAGATTTATTTGTTTATAAATTAGGTGTTTATTTATTTATTCACATTAAAGAATAAAAGTTAAAATGGAAGTTAAATATTTCGAAAGTAGGGATTATAACGTTATCGTTATAACCAATGTTTTCAATAAAGAAGTGGATTCGTAAATTGAATTTGAGAGAGACATAAGGAAGTTGGTTAAAGGTTTAAAAGATAAACGTTGACCATTTCGAAGTTAAAACGTTGTTCAGTTAAGGTCTGAGAGGTAATTATACCCCAACTTGATTGAATTCCTTCTTAACTAAGGAATGGTAAGGTTTGATAGTGAAGGAGTTTTGGAAATGTTTTCCAAACGAGAATCAGAAATGTTTTGTAACAACCCGAATTTTAATAACATGTTAAAACCATAAATCAAGGCAGAATCAAATTTTAAAATAAGAATCAAGGGAAATGGGTTGCGCCATTGCGTTCGTCTTGAAATTCTGCTTGAAAACGAGTCCGAGTTTGCGGGAATCGGAGTCCGTATGGGGGAGATATGACCCTACGAAGTTTCAGGAATTTTCAGAATCAAACACAGCTCGAAATTCGAATTCGAAATTCGAATTCAAACCCCAGGAGAGACTGAGCGGGAAATTTCCTGCCCAGGACCAGGTCGACCTGGGGGTCGACACTATGGTCGACCTCCCAGTGACCAGGTCGACCCTATGGTCGACCTTATGGTCGACCTGGTACCAAAACCTGGTTTTCAGTCTGGGTTCATTCTGATGTTTTTGGACACGTTTTCAGTCCAGATTCATGACTCTAAACCTATATAAATAGCCCCCTAGCCCCATTCTCTCTACACCATTTCATTCTATCCTTATGCTGCCTCTGAGAAAATAAAATAGATAAATTAAAATAAAACACGAAGACTAATTCTTGAAAACTACGGCTAGAAATTGCATATTGGGGAATTGCTTCTGCAATCAAATCAGAATTCATCGATTCAACAAATCAACGACTAGTTCCTAGATTCAACTTCTGCATCTCAATTTCTTAGAACACGATCTGTAAGTTCTAGTTACTTTCAGATTGAAAATTGTTAAATTTAATATGGACATGGAATAAAATGAAATTGGACCTAAGCTTGATTATCTATTGGATCTGTTCTTGTCTCTTCTTGAATCTTGAATTTGGGAATATTGCTATGAAATCAGTTTGGACTTATTCATGTTATCAATTGGAATTGGACCCATGTATGATAATTGATTCATACCTATTCTTGGACCTTGACTTTTGGGAATATTGCTATGAAAATTAACTTGGGCCTATTCACGTTGTAAATCAAATATTATCATGCCTATGACATTGAAACTATTGTTAATGGCCAAAGACTATGCCTATGCCTACGACTGAGAACATAAGACTATTGCCTATGACTATGACAAGGACAATTGTGGATAATCACCTATGACTCGTGACTATGAATTACTGCCTACGATTATGAACATAAGACTATTGTCTATGACTAAGACTTTGAAACTATTACAGTGAATTGCCTATGACTATTTAGGGTAGTGGCCTAGAACTATTTTGGATAATTATTCATGACTATTGTGATTAATCGCTTTTGATTCACTATGACTATGACTATTGTGGCTAAGTGACTATTATAGTTGATTGTTCATAACACAATAGTTGAAAACCATGTTGTACACCAAGACCATTGATCCATTATCCTTGTATTTGGCTTGCTTTTGCATGCCTATTCTTTTCTGTCAATTTTTATCATGACGATCACCTTATTATGCTAGATTTGAAAGCCTATTATTTTCTATATGCCAGTGATGTTGTAACCAATTATCCCAAGCTATGTCATACTAGATTTATCACCTTGTGCTCGTTCTTTGGCCTATCATAGTTGGGATGTTATTCCCGTTTATTTGGGACCTGGATCTACTTGTAATTTAGATCGATTCACGTTTACATGCGATGGGAATACGATTTGGGTAGGTTAGGCAAACATGAATTGGTTATGAATATGAATCATGAACTTGATAATTGGCATAAGTGGAAACCTGAAAATTTGATATGAAAACTTGACATGAAACTCACTTAGAAACTTGACATGAACTTGACATGAAAATTGAACATGGACATGACACTTAGAATGAACTTTAAATTGGCAAACTCGAGGTTGGGTTGAGTTTGCAGTGTAATTCTGCCCGGAACCGCTCGACAAATCCAGTGACTGCAAACAATAGGACCCAATGTGGGTAGTTGGTCATATCACGCTTGAAACCCAAGGTCAGACTGAGTTGTGGTGTAAA
This sequence comes from Allium sativum, assembly GCA_030737875.1. Classification (NCBI taxonomy): domain Eukaryota; kingdom Viridiplantae; phylum Streptophyta; class Magnoliopsida; order Asparagales; family Amaryllidaceae; genus Allium; species Allium sativum. The sequence continues at coordinate 884,595,186 of CM060919.1, read as the reverse complement.
TCTGCCCGGAACCACCCGGCTTATCCAGTGACCACAACAACAGGTCTGATGTGAGAGGTTGGGGTGCATTAATGAATTAATGCCATATGATAGGGTTAAGTCATGAACATGAAAGACAACACTTAACCAACTTGAAACATGATTAGCAGGGTTAGGTCATGAACTTGAACGACAACACCTAACCAACTTAACACATGAATTGTAGGGCTAAGTCACGAACTTAAATAACAACACTTAGCCAACTTGACATGCTAGACTGATGGGGTTAAGTCTCGAATTTAAATGACAACACTTAACCTGCTGGACGGAAACCCTAGTTACACTGTCCATTTCAGCAGTAACCCACTAGATGTATCATGGTACCCTGGAACTAGACAGGGTGGGGGCACGATTAAGCGACCAGAACGGCGGCTGAGTTGGTGCGCCATTGTAGGTTCAGGAAGACTATGGTCGTGCACGTAGTCTGGAGTTGAAAATCAGGCATTGGGCATCAGTAGGTTTATCTGTGCTTGCTTGATTCGTGTCGGTGGTTGGCACCCTTGGGCTTGATACACCCTATGGTGGACCTAGCACAGGTAACTACATTCGTGATAAGGCCTTATGACACAGACACATAACGAGCTAGAAATTGTCGGGAGCCGATAGATTAGTGGATCGTTCCGTTGGTCCTAGTAATGGGTCATTCGTGATATTGGGCCAAGAGATCATTTCATAATTAATACATGACACGGGTTGGGTTACTAATACAGGTGGTAAAGGCCCACTTCTGTTTCTGTAAAGATCAGCTTGTTTCTGTTTCCGTTTCTGTTTAGACATTAGGATAACACCTAATTCGGTTGTACTAGTATTAGTGTAGAGAATGTTGAACATGCGATGCTATAGTGTAGTTTATCTTGTTATATTAGTTTAATTTGCCTATCTTTTCATCATCCTTATGCTTACTTTCAGTTTATACATGTCATGTTATCTTTAATTGTTACTATGCTGAAAGTCACTAGGACTTACCAGCCTGTATGACTGACCCGTTTTGTTTCGCCTCCTTTTATTCCGTTTCCCCCATAGGTTCTCAGGGAGGAAACACTACTACTTAGTTTGGACTTCTTTCTGCTTCAAGATCATCATATATGGCATGGACCTTTCTTGGCTATGGCTGTTTTACTGTTTTACTTGGGGAAAGATTTATGACTACGGTTTTATGCTTCTTTACTATTGCAAGACAGATTTCGATGTAATGGATTTAATGGCATTTTGATGTAAAAGGCTTTAGACCTTACTATATTTTAATGAAATGAAATTTGCTTTTTCTTCTGTTGTTTTATATGTCCTATCTTGTAATATTTCTGTGTATGTTTACCTAGATAATGCTCCACCAAAGCTAGTGCATTCCCTTTGTTAGTGACCCTAGCGGAGGTGGGGTGTTACATTTGGTATCAGAGCAGAAGGTTACCAGACTGGGCAAAAGCATTTAAAAACCTTCTGAAATTATTTTCAAAACGTTTACAAAGAAGCATTTTTCTGAAGAAAAGTTTTGTTTTATGAAGGCATATTCCCAAATCCATATGCACTATCTTTTGATTCTCTCTTTGAATATCTTCTTTCTCTCTTTTCACCATAGTTTTGTAGGCGTACGACACATGTTGGAGGGCAAAGGAGTGCCCAACCTCCATCTGTAGCCATAGTAGTTTTACATGCGACTAATCTTATTTCAAGCTTTGTAGGGTTGTCGTGCGATGGAGGTAGCTTTCGAGAAACTTGTCAAACAAGCTATACAAGGATAGTAAGAACGAGGATAAAGAACACAAGCCTAAGGACGAGAAACTTGTTGATATGGCTTAATCCACTAAAAAGGAAAAAGGTGAAAGGAAAGAGGCCAAGTGAGAGAATAATAAAACCCATGACAAGAGAGAATATCTTTAGTATGGTAAAAAGGAACATGTAGTTATGTATTATAAGACAAGGGAAAAGAACAAGATCGTCGAGAGGGCAATTGTATGCTCTCACTACTATCGTACCTAAGAGAGGTGGTAACGTTTCTGTTAAAGGTTCAGCTTTTCTTTTCTATCATCCCGTTAGAACTTTGTTTTTGTACATCACATCCTTTTAATTCTGCTTCAATAGTTGAGTCTCTGCACCTTAGTACTAGCGTAGTAGAGGATCCCCTTTTTGTCTCAAATCCTGTTGGGGAATCGACTCATTTATTCATGACTTGTTTGGATTTGGGAATGTCTATGCTAAGTGTTGAGTTTGGAAGTAATGCTTATGTTTTTGGGCTGTGGGTGGATTCTAGGGATGGAGTGGTTATCCAGAAATGGTACCATTCTCTAGTATGAAAAGAGGGTAGTTAAACTCTTGACTTGCCTCGGTAATGCCCTCGAAGAGGCAATGCCCTCGAACTCTAGTGTAACCCTTAAGGTTCCGCTGTGCTTAGTTACCTTGAATCTCTTAATACATTTATTGATCCGCTCGAGTAGTGTTCGCCACTAAGGCGGATGGTTCATTTCGCTTATGCATGAGTTATAGAAAATCACCTTAGTGATTACATTTGGCAACATGGTTGACATCTGTTTATTTTCAAGAGATAGTTCTCCTGCGTGGAATACCTTATAGTGAATAAACGAGATCCAGGATTCACTAGTGAACTTTGGAGAGCTTGCATGAAACCATGAGTACGTAGTTATGTTTGAGCCAAGTACACTAGAAGGAGAATAAGTGAAAGCAAAACGAGAGGCAATAGTGAAATGAGTTCCAACTCATATTTTGGGAACAATAATTAAGAAGCTACGAAATTTTGAAGTTAAAGACGGTCAAAGCCCAATGGAGTTAAGCTCAAGGAAATGCGACTTAGAAGATTGAATACTAGATACTCGCATCATACATCTTTCTAAGAGTATATCCTGGATCCCTCTTTTTCTGTAGGGCTTACTTGCATGCTATCTTTTTAAGTATATCCTCCCGTAACTATTCTCAATCCTATCTCGAGAACCTTAGGTAGAACCCTTTTGGATGTAAACATGTGATTGAAACATGTTATGGTTGATGTTTGCTAATGGTTGCAAATGGTCTCAAGTGGTTGCTCGTGCTTTCATAACACACATTAGGCACTAGATCGGCTCAAACACATTTTCATATTGCATATGCATGAGTGTTTATACTTGTTTATGGATGAAATTGAATGTGTTATCATGTGAATGTTTCATACGGATGGATGTTTATGCACACATATAGTGTTTATGTGACTAGGACTATTTGCATACATGTTGGATTCATGGCACTAAACATATTTTGCATTAAGAAGATCAATCGGGCCTGATCATCTGCATTAGATAAGGAACATATACACACACTTTCTGCATATGTTCATATAGCATTAGAAATCGTTTAAGGACAATAGTTGCTTGTGGATGATGATTGAGTAGATGGCTGATTGGATGATAGGATGATTTCTTCTTAACTTGAAGATTTCGGGGACGAAATCCTTTAAGGAGGGGAGAATGTAACAACCCGAATTTTAATAACATGTTAAAACCATAAATCAAGCAAGAATTAAATCTTAAAATAAGAATCAAGGGAAACGAGTGGAGCCATTACGTTCGTCTCGAAATTCTGCTTGAAAACGAGTCCGAGTTTGCGGGAATCACAGTCTGTATGAGGGAGATATGACCCTCCGAAGTTTCAGTAATTTTCAGAATAAAAAACAGCTCGAAATTCGAATTCGAAATTCGAATTCAAAACCCAGGACAGACTGGGCGGGAAATTTCCCGCCCAGGACCAGGTCGACCTGGGTGTCGACACTATGGTCGACCTCCCAGGGACCAGGTCGACCCCATGGTCGACCTTATGGTCGACCTGGTACCAAAACCTGGTTTTCAACCTGGGTTCATTCTGATGTTTTTGGACACGTTTTCAGTCCAGATTCATGACTCTAAACCTATATAGACAGCCCCCTAGCCCCATTCTCTCTACACCATTTCATTCTGTCCTTATGCTGCCTCTGAGAAAATAAAATAGATAAATTAAAATAAAATACGAAGAATAATTCTTGAAGACTACGGCTAGAAATTGCATATTGGGGATTTGCTTCTGCAATCAAATCAGAATTCATTGATTCAACAAATCGACGACTAGTTCCTAGATTCAACTTCTGCATCTCAATTTATTAGACCACGATCTGTAAGTTCTAGTTACTTTGAGATTGAAACTTGTTAAATTTAATATGGACATGGAATAAAATGAAATTGGACCTAATCTTGATTATCTATTGGATCTGTTCTTGTCTCTTCTTGAATCTTGAATTTGGAAATATTGCTATGAAATCAGTTTGGACTTATTCATGTTATCAATTGGAATTGGACCCATGTATGATAATTGATTCATACTTATTCTTGAACCTTGACTTTTGGGAATATTGCTAAGAAAATTAACTTGGGCCTATTCACGTTGTAAATCAAATATTACCATGCCTATGACATTGAATCTATTGTTAATGGCCAATGCCTATGTCTATGACTGAGAACATAAGACTATTGCCTATGACTATGACAAGGACAATTGTGGCTAATCACCTATGACTCGTAACTATGAATTACTGCCTATGATTATGAACATAAGACTATTGTGTATGACCATGACTTTGAAACTATTACAATGAATTGCCTATGACTATTTAGGGTAGTTGCCTAGAACTATTTTGGATAATTATTCATGACTATTGTTATTAATCGCTTATGATTCACTATGACTATGACTATTGTGGCCAATTGACTATTACAGTTGATTGTTCATAACACTATAGTTGAAAACCATGTTGTACACCAAGACCATTGATCCATTTTCCTTGTATTTGGCTTGCTTTTGCATGCCTATTCTTTTATGTCAATTTTTATCATGACGATCACCTTATTATGCTAGATTTGAAACCCAATTATTTTCTATATGCCAGTGATGTTGTAACCAATTATCCCAAGCTATATCATGCTAGATTTATCACCTTGTGCTCGTTCTTTTGCCTATTATAGTTGGGATGTTATTCCCTTTTATTTTGGACCTAGATCTACATGTAATTTAGATCGATTCACGTTTACATGCGATGGGAATACATTTTGGGTAGGTTAGGCAAACATGAATTGGTTATGAATATGAATCATGAACTTGATAATAGGCATAAGTTGAAACCTGAAAACTTGATATGAAAACTTGACAATAAACTCGCTTAGAAACTTGACACGAACTTGACATGAAAATTGAACATGGACATGACACTTAGAATGAACTTGAAATTGGCCAACTCGAGGTTGGGTTGAGTTTGCAGTGTAATTCTGCCCGAAACCGCCCGTAAAATCTAGTGACTGCAAATAATAGGGCCCAATATGGGTAGTTGGTCATATCGCGCTTGAAACCTGAGGTCAGACTGAGTTGTGGTGTAAATCTGCCCGGAACCGCCCGGCTTATCCAGTGACCACAACAATAGGTATGATGTGAGAGGTTGGGGTGCATTAATGAATTAATGCCATATGATAGGGTTAAGTCATGAACATGAAAGACAACACTTAACCAACTTGAAACATGATTAGCAGGGTAAGGTCATGAACTTGAACGACAACGCCTAACCAACTTAACACGTGAATTGTAGGGCTAAGTCACGAACTTAAATGACAACACTTAGCCAACTTGACATGCTAGACTGATGGGGTTAAGTCTCCAATTTAAATGATAACACTTAACCTGCTGGACGGAAACCCTAGTTACGCGGTCCATTTCAGCAGTAACCCACTAGATGTATCATGGTACCCTGGAACTAGGCAGGGTGGGGCACGATTATTGGGCTGATTGTAAGTGACCAGAACGACGGCTGAGTTGGTGCGCCATTGTAGGTTCAGACAGACTATGGTCGTGCACGTAGTCCGGAGTTGAAAAAGCAGGCATTGGGCATCAGTAGGTTTATCTGTGCATGCTTGATTCATGTCGGTGGTTGGCTCCCTAGGGCTTGATACACCCTATGGTGGACCCAGTACAGGTAACTACATTCGTGATAGGGCCGTATGACACAGACACATAACAAGCTAGAACTTGTAGGGACCCGATCGATTAGTGGATCGTTCCGTTAGACCTAGTAATGGGTCATTCATGATATTGGGCCAAGGGATCATTTCATAATTAATACATGACATGGGTTGCGTTACTAGTACAGGTGGTAAAGGCCCATTTCTGTTTCTGTAAACATCACCCTGTTTCTGTTTCCGTTTCGACATTAGGATAACACCTAATTCGGTTATACTAGTATTGGTGCAGAGAATGTTGAACATGCGATGCTATATTATAGTTTATCTTGTTATCTTAGTTTAACTTGCCTATCTTGTCATCATCCTTATGTTTACTTTCAGTTTATACATGTCACGTTATCTTTACTTGTTTCTATTCTGAAAGTCACTAGGACTTACCAGTCTGTATGACTGACCCGTTTTGTTTTGCCTCTTTTTCTTCCGTTTCCTCCCCTCCCCCAGGTTCCCAGGGAGGAAACACTACTACTTAGTTTGGACTTCTTTCTGCTTCAAGATCATCATATATGGCTTGCACCTTTCTTGGCTATGGCTGCTTTACTGTTTTACTTGGGGAATGATTTATGACTATGGTTTTATGCTTCTTTACTATTGCAAGACAGATATCGATGTAATGGATTTAATGGCATTTTGATGTAAAAGGCTTTAGACCTTACTAGATTTTAAAGAAATGAAATTTGCTTTTTCTTCCGTTGTTTTATATGCCCTGTCTTGTAATATTTCTATGTATGTTTACCTAGATAATGCTCCACCAAAGCTAGTGCATTCCCTTTGTGAGTGACCCTAGCGGAGGTGGGGTGTTACATGTTTTCTGATAATAGAAGATAAGAATTTAGAATATATGGAAATCGAAGATAAGTAATTAATGAATTAAAAAGATGTATGTTAAATGATGATTCATCGATATAATTTCCACTTGGAAATAATATCGTTGTTTACACACCTGTTTTTCTTTGATAGTTAACTCACTGACTATCGAAGTTTTTGACCATTTTAACGTTGTTAATATGGAGAGACGGTTGGATTAACATCCGAAGAACCACTCCGTATTGGCATAAGCGTTGCAAATCAAGGATGCAGAATATATTAAAGATGGAGTAAAGTGCAAGGGCTGTTGTATAAATCTTAGATAACAATGCATAAGATGGATATATTGAATAGTGCCTTCGGTTTGTCTAGTCCCAAGACAACTTGTATGGACGAAGGTCTGACAGAGTATATCTAATAGAATACGTTAGTTGATCTCTTCAAACGTATTCACGTTTGGTGGCGGGGGAATTAGTATCTCTTAGCTGTATACCCGTGTTATTTTTGGATAAATCAATTTCTGAATTGGCGGGTATGACGATGTGACATTCTAAGTGAATGAAGATGTGGCATGTAAAAGATAACCGTAGCTTCTAGCCTCACATTCGGTAAATGACAGAAATCGGGTAGGCTCCATGGCTATGTAGGTCGCACCTATTAGGTTGTATAATCACCTGATCTAGAGTTTCATTTACTTCTAAAAATCTATTGTTGATGCTGTCCCATTCGGGAAACGGTTGCTGATCCCAACTGTTGGTGATATACATTCGATACACTCAAGAGAAATGAGTGGTCGGTCATGTGTGGCCGGGTTGCAAGATGTTCTTGTTGAACGCAGTGTATTCCTCTCTAGAGGCACACTAGCGAAAGGTGGTTCCATACCTTGTCATAGTTGGAATCCATTACCCAATACGTGCTTGCGGTTTTGATTGTATACTATATATGGAGAACGTGAGATGGAAGCATTTCTGCTAGATGATTATTATATTGTGGTTGATAGACATTATTATAATATCAAAAGGTTTTTGATATATAGCTATTTTGGATTCTAATAAGGGAAAAACCCGTTCCGTTATACGGTGTGGTCTTATGAGATATCGTTTACTTGTTCGAACTGTTTTAGACTGTTTTACTAACACCAGTCCCATGACTGACCCGGAGTTTATTTTGTTTTGTTTTCCCTAAACTCTTGGGTGCCCAATTTTGTACGGGCAGTCAAGTAGTCGGGATTTACAGATACTTGAAGAGCTGGAGCAGGAGGCTTCAGGAATATATAGCTTTTATTATTCCGCTGTCTCGTAAGTGTTGTACTTTGATAATGATGTGTATACATATACTGATTTTATTTCAAGGATATATTATCTATTATATGTTGTTCGTTCCGCTGTGAGATTCGTGTTACTCTGATGTTGTATTCTTCTTCTTCTTCTATTCTAAAGTTTCTATCTTATCTTTCCTCACCCTCTAATTTCTTTAATTAACCACCTGGTATTTTCGACTCTTGATGTTCGATATGTGTTGCATATCGGATAATCAAGATCGCAAAAACCCGGGTCGTTACAGTTGGTATTAGAGATTAAGGTTAAGTGAATTACCTTGGCTCTGTGGCGTGACTCGGTGGAGATAGGGTTAGTAATACCCTAGATTGAGTTTGAGTGTATATATACGAGTGAGCGTATTTGTTATTGATATAAAAATTGTTTTATATTGTGGTGATTTATTGGTTGAATTGTTTATGAGTTCTGGTTGATCAGTTTGATCCACTGTACCGGTAGGAGTTACTAAACACTCGAACACGATGGGTCAACACATTATGTTTTGAAAAGAGGGTAAATTAAAATAAGTTTACCCAAAGTATATTTTGATATAAAGAAGTGTATATATTGGATATATTGGTTGTTATTATAATCGAGTAAGATTATAAAGTGAAATGGTTATGTAAACAATCGATCAGAATTCATATAAGTGAAATATATGAAATTAAGATGAATTAAATCTGAATTTAAACCAGAAATTGAATTAAAACTCTGGAAAATTGGATAAGTTTTTTTAAATGGATTTGGATTAAAAATAAGGAAAAATTAAGATCCTGGGAGATTTTAATTTGCTTTACAAGAAGTGTGAATTATATTTTGAAATAAATTTCGAAGTGGAAATGTTTAGAAATGGTTTTATAGTATTGAACTCGCTTCGATCGCTGGAAAATAAATTCTGATGATGACAGCTGCATCATCAGTGTTCATTTTTGAGTTGTAAGTGACGAAGTACTACCAGAGATACTGTTTTGAATTTGTTTTGGGAAAAACAAGTTGTGTTGAATTTCAAAAGGGAAAATTGATTATTGAAAGAGTGAACTGTTTAAGAACTCCCAGGAAAGACTGTTTGAATTAAAAACAAATTTAACAGAAATTTGTGAAGCAAATTGGAATTAAAAAAAAGCCAGTTAAGTGGTAATTGAATTGGATTAGAATGATATCAAGTAAGTTGGATGGATAAGAATTTGGAATCAAGGATAATACGTGAATTTGAAATGAAGTTTGGCCCGGATAAAACAAAAACGATTGAGTTGAAAATGGAATTTGGCTTAGTTAAAAGTGAATGGATGTATTGAGATAAAACTGATTGGAGTTTGATTGGTATGACATTGGTATATGCTGAATTAGCAGCAGATTTAAAGGATATGGTGATATGCCCGACAAAAAGGTACCAGTTTATTTTATATGAGTTTGGTGATTTATGAGCCTGTTTGGCAAGCCGCTTAGCTGTTTGATTTTCTTTTGGGTTGGAGAAGGCCCAGAGAGGCAAGTTGGAGTTTGAGATATTGACCAGTACAAAGGAGGTGCTAGCGAAATTTTTCGAAAAGTTAAGGCATTAGAAAATTATTGGTATTTTTCAAAATTTTCAATGATAAAAATTAATTTAATATTTTAATTGAAATTAAATTTGGTTCAGTTGAAACAGAAGTTAAAAAGTGAACAAATAAGTTATAACCGGTCGATAGGGTTTGTTTTATAGCTTAGCAATTTCGAGGACGAAATTTTTTTAAGTGGGGAAAAATGTAATGACCCGCATTTTCAACGATATAATAATTAATTTATTTAATTATTTAAAAGGTGATTAAAAGAATTTAATGGTCATTGAATTAATTAATGGTGAATATTTAATTAAAATAATAATTAAATAATATATTTAATTCTGAAATAATTAGAATTGGCTGAAATGGCGATATGGTGTGAACTGGATCATCTGTGATATTTAATTCAGTTTAGAATTGAATTAGAATAACGAATATATTATTTGAATGACAGTTTGAAACGTATAATTATATTATAATTAAAATCGAGCTTGAAATGGCGCGGCAGTTCGTTAATTGGCGATTTGAACTTTAACTGAATATACAGAATTCGTTTTAAGCCGGATTTTTGTGAAACAAGAAACGTGTGGAGCTGGTGGAGTATATTTTTCTAGTGGAAGATAAAAGTCGAGATTTCATTGTGTAGATTTTGATTTATGCCCAAATCAAATTTTAGAAAAGTGCTGTGGAATTCCTTTATAATTTATAAGGGAATTATTTATATTTTTAAAAGGAATTTCAATATAAATCGAATATCGATTTAATCAGGATTTGAAATATCAAGTTACAAATTCATAGAGAAATATTCTAGAGTTGTATGATATTCTATTGTGAATATATACGATAATATAAATTTATTTATATTTAATTTAATTATATGTAAATATATTTATATATTTAAATGGGTCATTCAGAGCTTTAAAAATAGCCAGTTTTGCAAAAGACCTCGGTTTTCGATGAAACTAATTTTGTTGGATCCGCAATATTAAATCAATGCTAGAGTTCAGTTTCCGTGATTTTTGAAGTCAGTATGTGGCCTTACCGATTTTTAAAGTGAGAAACAGTCGATATTTTGATGGTTAAAAATACGCTATATGAGCATACAAAGTCGGAATTCGACGAAACCAGTTTCGTTGGGACCATAATGTCGAACTCTGCCGGCATGCCATTTTTCGTGATTTTTGGGTATATGGTCTGATCATAGAAATTTTTAAAGTGATTAATTAAGAAATTGTCGAATATAAAAATAATATAAATCCACTATAAATACCCTACTTAATCCCTTAAAACCTATTTCTTTTCATTCATTAGCCAACGGGATTTTTCCCGCTGCTGAGTCTTATTCCAAACAGGATTTCGATCCTCATTTAAATCGAAATAAAATCAGATAAATTATGATAAATCAAAACGAGAGTATACTTAGGATCTTGGAGTGCTTCTCTTCAGTTCAGTAACATTTTTGGTTAGTGCGATACGTGTTTGGGAAGGTCGAAATTTCACAGTCGAAGTTAGGGTTAGCAATAACTTTAATTTGAAGCAATGGTTCATGTTTTTATGGTCATTTTCGAATTCGTAGTTGAAATTAGCACTTGTAGTGGAATTGTGGTGGAAATTTCTGTGTTTTGTGGTCGCGTGGTTTACTAAGGTCGGTCATTTGGGTTTCGACGGATGTTGGTTGGGGAGTTCGAGTTCTAGGTTTTGGGGTGGAGAAGGAAGGGTATGCGAAGAGAAGTGATTTGGTAATTCTTGTTTGGGATTTCATGGAGTATTGAAGGTGGGGTTTGAGCTTGAAGAAATCGAAGTGGCTGTGGTGATTTACTGGAATGATTTAGACAGAAAGAGGAAGAAGGGGAGCGGGTATGGTCAAAGGAATTGGAGATGGGCCAAAAATTAAACGGGTAAAGCCCAAAATGAAAATAGAATTCAAGTTTTGTTTTATATAATGTGTATTAACTTCGTAAGGTCGTAACTTGTTCATATATGACGGAATTCAGTGAAACAAGATCCGTTGGGATCGTATGGACGGTGGCTACACACTGGAACTGACTGGGAGTGAATCCGAGCCCGTTACAATTTATAGCGAGATAAATTGTCCGTCTGAATCAAGCGATGGTTATCGTTATTAACGATGATCGTCCAATATGAGTAAAACTCACCAACTCTGAACAGTTTATATTTTCATGTTTTATTTTTAGAACTGTTAAAAATTGTCTGATTGACTGTGTGTTGACTGTTTGATTGAACTGCTAGTTAGTTAGTGGAAATTATATATATATATATATATACATATATATATATATATATTAAACCGTTAAATCTATATATATTGATTCTGGTGACGGAATATTTCATATTGAACTGAAAGTGATGTTGATTCTACTGTTTAACATCTATGATGCAGGGATACAGGTTGGAGGGGTCTAACTGGACTCCTCAATATTTATAATATTGTTCTGTTCATATATTGTGTTATATGATGTTATATGAAATCTGTTGATGATTTTATATGTTTGAATGATACCGATCATTGTTATATGGTACGTTAAATACCATAAGAAATGTTGGGATGTAAAAAGGAGATTTTCAAAGTATATTCTGAAAATAAATTATTTATATAAAATCAATGGATTTTACATATAAAAGGAAAAGGATTTTATAAAGGAAGTAATTATAAAATCAAAACAAATATAAAGGAATATATTTGTCAAATCAAATATAAATGAATATATTTGTCAAATCAAATATAAAGGAATATATTTGTCAAAACAAGTATAAAGGAAATTATTTGTGAAAACAAATATAAAGGAATATTTGTGAAAAAAATAATATAAAGGATCATTTATTTATAGGAAATAAATAAAAGATAAAAAGAAACATTTATTTGTTAAATAAATAAAAGATAAAAATAAATATTTATTTGTTAAATAAATAGAAGTAAAATAAATAAATATTTATTTGTTAAATAAATAGAAGTAAAAGGAAATATTTATTTGTTATATAAATAGAAGAATTGAAAGGAATATTTATTTGCTAAATAAATAGAGTTAAAAGAATTATCGAATATGGTTTATTCGAACAAAGTTGAAAGGAGTTAATCAAAAGAAGTTAATTAAAATGAGCTAATCGAAAATTAGTTATTAGATTAAAGTTAATTGATTTGAGTTAATCAATTAGGGTAATTGATTAGAGTAAACACATTTGAGTTAGAGTAAGAGTTAATCAATCAGAGTTAATCAGTTAGGGTTGACTAGTCATAGTTAATCAATCAGAGTTAAATCAGTTAGTGTTGATCAGTTAGAGTTGATCAGTCAGAGTTAATCAGTTAGGGTTGATCAGTCAGAGTTAATCAGTTAGGGTTGATCAGTCAAAGTTAATAAGTCAGAGTTAATCAGTTAGAGTTAACCAATAGAGTAATTAAATAAAGTTAATCGAATTAGAATAAATCGATTTGAGTTAGTCAAATAAGGAGTTGTAACACTCCACCTCCGCCAATGCCACTCTTGCAAGGACACTAGCTTTGGAGGGGCGTTAAACAAGGTAAACATGCATGCAGATATCACAAGACAGAACATATAAGTATAACAGAGTAGTAAAGCAGCGGATAAAACTAGCATTTCAAAACCATAGTCAAGTTACATCAAAGTACTTGGTCATTATTTTCCCATAAAACAAAGTCTAGAACATAAACTGAAAACTGAAAAAGAAACATAAAGTAACTATCCCCAAGGTCGCATAAGGCCATAGCATGCTCAAACCATACGTGAGCTATCCAGAAAAGCAGCTAAAGATCCAGCTAGGTAACAGTGTTCCCACCCTGCAAACCCGGGGGGGGGGACGGAAGAAAAGAGGCGAAAGAAAACGGGTCAGTCAAAAAGACTGGTAAGTCCTATCTACTATTAGTATAAAAACTAATAAAGTTAACTGAACATGTAAAACAGAGATGAGATGTAGGGTGATAACTGGCATGGTGAAAAGTTAATAAGATAGATCAAGTGTGGCATCACATATACAAGGTTAAGTTGCACCAGGTGTGTACTAGTATTCCAATCCATGTCAAGTATAAACAAGAAATGATCCCTTGGCCCAAGCTGGCCCACATCATGAGATGACCTAAATCGAGGTCCAACTACTCAGTCTAGTCGATCGGCTCCCTAAAAGCCTAACTCGTCAAGTGTCGGTGTCATACGGCCCAATCATGAAATGTAGTCGACTGTGCTAGGTCCACCCTAGGGTGTATCCGGCCCTAGGGTGTCAACCACTGACACGAAACAAGCACGCACAGTCAAAACCTACTGGTGCCCAAGTCTGTCTTTCATCCCCGGCTAATGTGCACGACCATGGTCCTTCGGAATCTACTATGGTCCTTCAAAACCTACTAGGGTGTCCCTAGGGTATCTGATACTCCCAAGCAGGTTACTGCTGAGAAGGACCGCGTAACTAGGGTTTTCTAGTGGGTTAAGTGTGGTTAACCCCATCCAAACCATGTATCAAGTTGGTTAAGTGTTCCTCAAAAGGTTCACGACTTAACCCTATCCAACTAAGTATTGGGTTGGTTAAGTGTGTCCATGTTGACTTAACCCTATCAACCCATCATGTTCATGTGGTTAAGTATATTCAAGTGGTCCATGACTTAACCCTATCATGTGGCATTAATTATTTTAATGCACCCAACCTCTCACAATGGACTTTGTTGTGGTTACAAGTTAAGCCGGGCGGGTCCGGGTAGCTTTACACCACAACTTGGTCTAACCTCGGGTTCCTAGTGCAACATGACCAACTACTCACATTGGGCCCTATTGCTTGTAGCCACTAGTTAAGCCGGTCGGTTCCGGGTAGATTTATGCTACAAACTCAACCCAACCTCGAGTTGGCCACTCTCATGTTTTCTAGAAGTCATGTCCAAATTCATGTTTACAAACATAATCACAAGTCAATGTTCATGTCATATATTAAAATCATGTTTCATGTCATTAATATTACCCAAACCCAACGCATTCCCCTCGCATGTACGTTTCGCATAACATAACATAGATCAAAATAGGGAACTTGGCAAAAGCATGACAAAAGGGCATGAAATAATAAGGTTGGCCACAAGTTAAACATGGTGGCATATGAGGCATAAATATGTTCATAAGCTTGCATATTACATCATGGGCCTCAAAACATGCATAATATCAACTTAAGAAAATAGGTGAAACATGATCATAAATGGCATAGGATGGTGGCTAGAAGTTCGCATATAACATTATATGCAAGTTATCATAAAGGTTATGGGGGTTCTCATGTTGCATAATGCAACGTTTCAACATAAAGCTTATAGCTTTTAGCCAACAAGGTCAAGGTGATAGCTTTACAAACATGCATAGAATAAACATATGCATAACATGATAGGATCAAAGCACATATCATACTTAAGCCCAAACTCAACTTGCAACATGTCATATTTAACTTCATAGTTAGAATCTAAGAGTAGTATAGGGCTTACAATGCTATGAAGACTAGAATTAATATAAAATAAGATTGAGACGAAGCCACACTAGCAAATCCGCAACCAAAGATGATAAACTCCACTTCAAGACTTGAGAACAAGAAGGAATAACCCAAAAGACAAAGAAAGATGGCTCTTTTACTTAAGAAAGATGGCTCCTTTATGACATAGATTGATTTGAGACACTCATGCTCTCATGAAGAAGGTGGAGGCCATGATTAGTGAACATTTGGGCAGCATTTAGTTGTAGGAATGATTCATGAGGGTTTAGGCTAGGTCTAGGGGTCTTTTTATAGAGATTCGGGGTAGTTTAGACCTTAGAATTAACCCTAAATCGAATCTGAGCCATCAATTCACGTCACTAGCCTCCAAAACAGGTCCAAACAGCCAAAATGGGTGCACCAGAAAAATTGGTCCGACGGGGGGGGTGGGGGGTCGACCCATGGGGGGTCGACACTGGTGTCGACCCCTATGTCGACCCTGCCTGGGGCGGGAAAAATCCCGCCCATCCTGCCTTGTTGTAATTCGAATTTGAATTCGAATTTGAACTGTTTTCGGGCTTGGAATTTTCTGAAAACTTCGTTGGGCCATAACTCGGTCATACGGACTCCCTTTTTCGAAAACTCGGACTCTATTTCGCATATTTTTCCGAGACGAACGCAATGGCACGGCCCGTTTCCCTTGATTCAGATTTTACAAATTAATTCTGCCTTGATTCACATTATAACATGTTATTCAAAATATGGGTTGTTACATTCTCCCCTCCTTAAAGGATTTCGTCCCCGAAATCTCCAAGTTAGGAAGAACGTATCCTACCATCCATCATCCATCTACTCAAAACATCATCCACAAGTAACCATTATCCTTAAAAAGATTATAAATACTGTATGAACATATGCAAAAGGTGTGTGTATATGTACTTATCTAATGCAAAAATCAAGCGGTTACTGATTCAGCAAACCTCCTTAATGCAAAGTATGTTAGTGAAATGAGTCCATATGTATGCAAGTTCCTAACATAATTTATAATCTCTACATGAGTGCACGTAACATTCATTCATATGCAACATCCACGTGATAGCACAACAAGTTTCATCCATGAATAAGCATAAACACTCATGCATATGCAACATAAAAGTGTGTGAGCCGATCTTAATGCCTAATGTGTATCATGCATCCACGAGTATCCACTTGCAAACACTTGCAACCACTTGCAACCATCAAGCATAACATGTTTCAAATACATGTTTCATCCAAAGGGTTTCTACCTAAGGTTCTCGTGACAAGGTTAACGAAACAAGATAAACTAGATAAACATGGATAGCAAAAGAAAGATATGCTGATTAAGAAAGGAGATTGAGAATGTACCCTCAAAAAGGAATGGATAAAGCCCACGCATCTTCTCTTCGGTTTCCCAAGTTGCATCTTCATTAGCTTCACTCCACTGAACTTTCACCAATTTGACTTCTCGATGCCTTTACTTCTTGATCTCTGTTCCCAAGACACGAATCAGAGCTCTTCTCAAGGTTGCCTCCTTTTCTACCTCCACGTTTTCAAGTATGCTTGGTTCAACCACCTCAGCGGACTCATGTAGGCACTTTCGGAGATGCGAGACATGAAAGACATTATGCACTCTGGCTAGCTTCTCGGGCAATTCCACCTTATAGGCCATCTTTCCAATTCTCTCTATGATAGGGAAGGGTCCTACGAACCTTGGTGCCAGCTTCCCAACTGATCCAAAACGTACCACATTACGCAAAGGAGAAACCTTCACGAAAACCATGTCTCCCACTTTGAATTCCAAATCTGTCCTTCGCTTGTCAGCATAGGATTTCTTCCTATCTTGGGCCGCTTTCATCCGTCTTCTCACCAATTCAACTTTCTCGGATGTGTCCTGTATCATATCGGGCCCAAGTATAAGCCTGTCTGTTGTCTCCCACCAACAAGATGGTGACCTACATGGCCTCCCATACAAAGCTTCAAATGGTGTCATCCCTATGCTGGCTTGATAGATATTATTATAAGCAAACTCTACAAGAGGGAGGTGGTCTTCCCAAGTACCACCAAAGTCAAGAACACAAAGCCTCAAAAGATCTTCTAGCACTCTATTCACCCTTTCGATTTGGCCATCCGTCTGGGGGTGATAGGCTGTACTCAGATTCAATCGCGTACCCATCGCTTCTTGTAAACTATTCCAGAACTGGCTAGTGAAAATTGGGTCACGATCGCTAACTATGCTAGAAGGAACTCCATGCAACCGCACTATCTCCCGAAGATAAATAGATGCTAGCCATGATGCGGTCCTCTTGCTCTTTACTGGAATGAAGTGAGCACTCTTCGTAAGTCTATCAACTATGACCCATATGCTCGTGTTCCCTTTCCTTGACTTAGGCAATCCATCCACAAAATCCATAGAAATACTCTCCCACTTCCATTGCGGGACCTCCAAGGGATGTAATAGCCCACCGGGTTTCTTTGACTCGGATTTCACTTGTTGGCACACCATGCACTTTGAAACATACTCTGCCACATCCTTCTTCATTCCAGCCCAAAAGAAAATGTGCTTCATATCCCTATACATCTTATCTCCTCCAGGATGTATAGTCATCTTCGAGTGATGCGCTTCTTCGAAAACTTTATGCACCAAGTTTCCCACTTGTGGGACGCATAGCCTTCCATCACGCCTTAGCCAACCCTTGTCATCAACAGTATATCTAGCAAGGTGACTAGACGTCTCACCACGAATCAACTTGTCCATGATCTCGACTATCTGCGAATCTTCCTTCTGCGAAGTCCCTATTTGATCAAGAAGTGTCGGTCTAAGCTCAAGGGATGCTAATGAACCCGTCATCGACTCAACAGTCGTCGTGAAATCAAAGCTTGCTAAGAACTCTAAGTTCTTCATCTCAATAAACAAGGGACTTAAATTTAACCTCCTTCTGCTTAGTGCATCAGCCACAACATTACCCTTGCCAGAGGTATAAGCTATCTCGAAGTCATAAGATGCCAAGAATTCCATCCACCTTTGCTGCCTTAGATTCAGATCTTTCTGCGAGAAGAGGTACTTGAGTGACTTGTGATCAGTATACAACTCAAACCTTTCGCCTAGAAGATAGTGGCGCCAGGACTTGAGTGCAAAGATGATCGCCGACAACTCCAAATCATGAGTGGGATAGTTCTTCTCATGAACATTAAGTTGCCTACCCCCATAACATATCACTCTTCCCTCTTGCATTAGAACAACACCTAACCCCGTGCCACATGCATCTGTGTACACGGTAAACATCTTACCACTATCGGGTAATGCCAAAACTGGAGCTGTGGTAAGGGCTCTCTTGAGCTTTTGAAAAGCAAGCTCGCACTCCAAGACCCATGCAAAGACTAAGTTCTTCTTCGTCAACTTAGTAAGAGGGGCCGAGATCTTAGCGAAGTCCCTGATGAACTTCCTATAGTAGCCCGCCAGACCGAGAAAGCTTCTTACTTCGGTTGCATTCCTAGGAGTCTTCCAGTCTTGAACCATAACCACTTTCGCGGGATCCACTTCTATGCCTTGCTTAGAAACTATATGTCCAAGAAACCGAACTTCCCTTCTCCAAAAATGGCATTTGGAGAACTTGACTTTCAACTGATGCGCTCTAAGCGTATCCATCACTTCCTTGGGATGCCTAGCATGCTCTTCCTCATCCTTTGAGAAGATCATAATATCATCCACGAAGACAACAACAAACTTGTTAAGGAACTCCCTGAACACCCTACTCATCAAGTCTACGAAGTAGGCGGGTGCATTAGTCAAACCGAATGGCATGACAAGCCATTCAAAGAATCCATCTGGAGTCCTAAACGCAGTCTTATCAATACTATCCTCAGCCACTCTAAGCTGATGGAATCCGGTGGCTAGATCGAGCTGGGAGAAAACAGAACCACCAACAAGCTGGTCAAAGAGATCATCAAACCTCGGTAATGGGTGCCTATTCTTCTTTGTCAGCTTGTTCAACTCTCGATAATCAACACATAGACGAAGCGAACCATCCACCTTAGTAGCGAATACCACCGGAGCACCCCATTCAGAAATGCTTCACCTAATAAAATTCTTCACAAGCAACTTCTTGATTTGCTAACTGAGCTCTCTTCTTTCTCGTGGGGCCATGTGCCTAACGGGCAAAGATACTGGCTTGGCATTATCGACTAGATAAATGCGGAAATCTATCTCTCGTTTAGGGGGTAACCCCTTAACTTCTTCAAAGACATCAGGATAGTCTCGGACCACCCTTACTGATTGCAGATCATCGATGGACGAGTCAAGAGATTCAAGATAACATAACATGACGGGACCTCTAGGGTTACAAGAAATTTCTAGGGTATTACCGAGGCGAGTCATGAACCTCACCACCCTATGCTCACAATCGAGGATGGCTCCATAACTGGACAACCAATCCATGCCCAAGATCAACCCGTATCCCGTGAATCCGAGAACATAAGCATTACACGTGAATTCTACGGTCAAGATAGAAACCTTCAAATCCACACAAATCTTGGATAAATGGGCGGAACCCCAATTGGATTTGAAACACTGACGGGATCCTCAACTAAACTAGTACTCAGGTGCAAACTTTCAACAATGTCAGAAGAAATAAAGGTATGCGATGCGCCAGAATCAAATAAAGTGCGAACAGGAAAGTCAGAAATATAAACAAGACTTTCTACAGAAATACTACCTCGGTCCTGAACTGGAGTAGTGTTGAGAGCATGCACTTGCCCTCCAGAAGGTCCTGCACGCTGATTCTGCCCTTGCCCTTGTCCTTGCTTCTTGGGGAAATCCTTGCTAAAGTGTCCAGTCTCTCCACAATGATAGCATTCGCCCCGCTTCCTCTTCTTCTTTCTGCAATCCTTGGCTATGTGCCCAACAATCCCACAGAAGTTGCATTTTCTTGGGTCCTTTGCCTTGGCCTTGTTGCCCTTGTTGTTCTTGTGGTTCTGATTGCTCTGATTTCCTCCCCACTTGGAGTCCGTCTTCTTGGTTTGAGTCTCATTAGTCCTGACTTCCTTCTTGCCATTCTTATCGTCTCCTTGAAGCAATGCCATGTCTACTAGGCCTTCAAAAGTGGCCCCCATGGGTATATGAGACAGGGCTAAACCTTGTAATGGCTCATTCAACCCTCGTGCAAAGCGTAAAGCCTTCTTCTGGGGAGTATTAACCATGTCCAAACCGAATCGAGCGAGCTGGTTAAACTTATTCACATACGCCCTCGTTGTCATGTCCCCTTGCTTCAAAGATATAAACTTCTCCAATTGCATATTCGCCTCAGCAGATGATAGAAACTTAAGCCCAAACCTCGTCCTAAAGTCGGCCCAAGTCTCTATAGGTCTAGTAGCATTGGTGACCTCCTACCAATAAGCAGCTTCTTCTTTTAATAACCATGCTGCCAATAAAACCTTTCTATGGTCTTCCACATCAAAGATAGCGAAAAGATCTTCAGCTTCTTTCAACCAATTTCTCGCCTCCACAAAAGTCTCCGTCGCAATAAATTTTTTGCCACCCATCGCCTTAAAGTCCTTGCAAACCTTTGCGAAATCGGCTTGTGGATTCTAAGGAGGAGGAGGGACCTCAGTTACGGTGGGGGTGTTTGCTGGGCCCACATCGTTGGCCCTAGCTTCCAAGTACCTCCGGAACCATCCGGGAATGGTCACTCCCTCGGGGAGGTTAAGATCGGCCATACTGAAAAAGAAAAAGATAGATTCAGAACGAGGAAACGAAGGATAGTGCTAATGACTTTTGGGGAATAGCCTTTTAAAATAACTAGACTTTTCTTGGAAAATACTTAATTGGTTTTGAAAATAGTTTTTCAAAAGGTAAGTTTTAAAAACCTTTTGCTCAAATCTTGTAAACATTATGCTCTGATACCAAATGTAACACCGCACCTCCACCAATGCCACTCTTGCAAGGACACTAGCTTTGGAGGGGCATTTAACAAGGTATACATGCATGCAGATATCACAAGACAGAACATATAAGTAAAACAGAGTAGTAAAGCAGCGGATAAAACTAGCATTTCAAAACCATAGTCATGTAACATCAAAGTACTTGGTCATTATTTTCCCATAAAACAAAGTCTAGAATATAAACTGAAAACTGAAAAAGAAACATAAAGTAACTATCCCCAAAGTAGCACAAGGCCATAGCATGCTCAAACCATACGTGAGCTATCCAGAAAAGCAGCTAAAGATCCAGCTAGGTAACAGTGTTCCCACCCTGCAAACCTGGGGGGGGGGGGACGGAAGAAAAGAGGCGAAAGAAAACGGGTCAGTCAAAAAGACTGGTAAGTCCTATCTACCATTAGTATAAAAACTAATAAAGTTAACTGAACATGTAAAACAGAGTGAGATATAGGGTGATAACTGTCATGGTGAAAAGTTAACAAGATAGATCAAGTGTGGCATCACATATACATGGTTAAGTTGCACCAGGTGTGTACTAGTATTCCAATCCATGTCAAGTATAAACAAGAAATGATCCCTTGGCCCAAAGCTGGCCCACATCATGAGATGACCTAAATCGAGGTCCAACTACTCGGTCTAGTCGATCGGCTCCCTAAAAGCCTAACTCGTCAAGTGTCGGTGTCATACGGCCCAATCATGAAATGTAGTCGACTGTGCTAGGTCCACCCTATGGTGTATCCGGCCCTAGGGTGTCAACCACTGACATGAAACAAGCACGCACAGTCAAAACCTACTGGTGCCCAAGTCTGTCTTTCATCCCCGGACAATGTGCACGACCATGGTCCGTCGGAATCTACTATGGCGCACCTACTTTTGCCGTCTTTTTGGTCGCTTACACTCCAGCCCAGTAATCGTGCCCCACCCTAGCCTAGTCCCTAGGGTATCCGATACTCCCTAGCGGGTTACTACTGAGAAGGATCGCGTAACTAGGGTTTTCTAGTGGGTTAAGTGTGGTTAACCCCATCCAAACCATGTATCAAGTTGGTTAAGTGTTCCTCAAAAGGTTCACGACTTAACCCTATCCAACTAAGCATTGGGTTGGTTAAGTGTGTCCATGTTGACTTAACCCTATCAACCCATCATGTTCATGTGGTTAAGTATATTCAAGTGGTCCATGACTTAACCCTATCATGTGGCATTAATTATTTTAATGCACCCAACCTCTCACATTAGATTTTGTTGTGGTTACTAGTTAAGCCGGGCGGGTCCGGGTAGCTTTACACCACAACTTGGTCTAACCTCGGGTTCCTAGTGCAACATGACCAACTACTCACATTGGGTCCTATTGCTTGTAGCCACTAGTAAAGCCGGTCGGTTCCGGGTAGATTTATGCTACAAACTCAACCCAACCTCGAGTTGGCCACTCTCATGTTTTCTAGAAGTCATGTCCAAATTCATGTTTACAAACATAATCACAAGTCAATGTTCATGTCATATCTTAAAATCATGTTTCATGTCATTAATATTACCCAAACCCAATGCATTCCCCTCGCATGTACGTTTCGCATAACATAACATAGATCAAAATAGAGAACTTGGCAAAAGCATGACAAAAGGGCATGAAATAATAAGGTTGGCCACAAGTTAAACATGGTGGCATATGAGGCATAAATATGTTCATAAGCTTGCATATTACATCATGGGCCTCAAAACATGCATAATATCAACTTAAGAAAATAGGTGAAACATGATCATAAATGACATAGGATGGTGGCTAGAAGTTCGCATATAACATTATATGCAAGTTATCATAAAGGTTATGGGGGTTCTCATGTTGCATAATGCAACGTTTCAACATAAAGCTTATAGCTTTTAGCCAACAAGGTCAAGGTGATAGCTTTACAAACAAGCATAGAATAAACTTATGCATAACATGATAGGATCAAAGCACATATCATACTTAAGCCCAAACTCAACTTGCAACATGTCATATTTAACTTCATAGTCAAAATCTAAGAGTAGTACAGGGCTTACAATGCTATGAAGACTAGAATTAATATAAAATAAGATTGAGACGAAGCCACACTAGCAAATCCACAACCAAAGATGATAAACTCCACTTCAAGACTTGAGAACAAGAAGGAATAACCCCAAAGACAAAGAATGATGGCTCTTTTACTTAAGAAAGATGGCTCCTTTATGACATAGATTGATTTGAGACACTCATGCTCTCATGAAGAAGGTGAAGGCCATGATTAGTGAACATTTGGGCAGCATTTAGTTGTAGGAATAATTAATGAGGGTTTAGGCTAGGTCTAGGGGTCTTTTTATAGAGATTAGGGGTAGTTTAGACCATAGGATTAACCCTAAATCGAATCTGAGCCATCAATTCATGTCACTAGCCTCCAAAACAGGTCCAAACAGCCAAAATGGGTGCACCAGAAAAATTGGATCGACGGGGGGGGGGGGGGTCGACCCCTGGGTCGACATGGGTGTCGACCCATGGGGGGTCGACACTAGTGTCGACCTTGCCTGGGGCGGGAAAATTCCCACCCATCCTGCCTTGGTTGTAATTCGAATCTGAATTCGAATTTGAACTATTTTCGGGCTTGGAATTTTCTGAAAACTTCGTTGGGCCATAACTTGGTCATACGGACTCCGTTTTTCGAAAACTCAGACTCTATTTCGCGTATTTTTCCGAGACGAACGCAATGGCACATCCCGTTTCCCTTGATTCAGATTTTACAATTTAATTCTGCCTTGATTCACATTATAACATGTTATTCAAAATACGGGTTGTTACAGGAGTTATCGAATATTAGTTATTCGAATCGATTTAATGGAGTTACCGAATCTAGTTATTCGAAAAGAGTTAAGTTAAAGGAGTTATCGAATCTAGTTATTTGAAAGGAGTTAATCGAATCTAGTTATTCGAAAGGAGTTATTGATTAGTTAATCGAAAGGAGTTAATCGAATCTAGTTATTCGAAAGGAGTTATCGATTAGTTAATCGAAAGGAGTTAATCTAATCTAGTTATTCGAAAGGAGTTATCGATTAGTTTAATCGAAAGGAGTTATCGAATCTAGTTATTCAAAAGGAGTTAATCAAATCTAGTTATTCGAAAGGAGTTATCGATTAGTTAATCGAAAGGAGTTAATCGAATCTAGTTATTCGAAAGGAGTTATCTATTAGTTAATCAAAAGGAGTTAATCAAATCTAGTTATTCGAAAGGAGTTATCGATTAGTTTAATCGAAAGGAGTTAATCGAATATAGTATTCAAAAGGGAGACAATATCGAATATCGTTTATTCGAAAGAAAGAGTAATCGAATAACAGTTATTCGAAGTGGGGTAATCGAATATTAGTTATTCGAATGGAGTTATTCGACGAATTCGATTATATCGAATTCGGGAAAGTACTTATACTTTCCGGTGTTTAAATCAAGATTTATTTATTTATAAATTAGGTGTTTATTTATTTATTCACATTAAAGAATAAAAGTTAAAATATAAGTTAGATATTTCGAAAGTCGGGATTATAACGTTATCGTTGTAACCAATGTTTTCAATAAAGAAGTGGATTCGTAAATTGAATCCGAGAGAGACGTAAGGAAGTTGGTTAAAGGTTTAAAAGATAAACTTTGACAATTTCAAAGTTAAAACGTTGTTCAATTAAGGTATGAGAGGTAATTATACCCCAACTTGATTGACTTCTTTCTTAACTAAGGAATGGTAAGGTTTGATAGTGAAGGAGTTTTGGAAAAGTTTTCCAAACGAGAATCAGAAATGTTTTCTTATAATAGAAGATAAGAATTTAGAATATATGGAAACCAGAGATATGTAATTAATGAATTAAAAAGATGAATGTTAAATGATGATTGATCGACATAATTTCCACTTGGAAATAATATCGTTGTTTGCACACCTATTTTTCTTTGATAGTTAACTCACCGACTATCAAAGTTTTTGACCATTTTAACGTTGTTAATATGGAGAGACCGGTTGGATTAATATCCGAAGAACCACTCTGTATTGATATAAGTGTTGCGAATCAAGGATGATGAATATATTGAGGACGGAGTAAAGTGCAAGGGCTGTTGTATAAATCTTAGATAACAGTGCCTAAGATGGATATACTGAATAATGCCTTCGGTTTGTCCAGTCCCAGGACAACTTGTATGGACGAAGGTCTGACAGAGTATACCTAATCGATCGCATAAGTTGATCTCTTCAAACGTATTCCCCTTTAGTGGTGGCGGAATTCGTTTCTCTTAGCTGTATACCCTTGTTATTTTTGGATAAATCAATTTGTGATTTGGCGGGTATGACGATGTGACATTCTAAGTGAATGAAGATGTGGCATGTAAAAGATAAGCATAGATTCTATCCTCACATTCGGTAAATGGCAGAAATCGGGCAGGCAGCATGGCTATGTAGGTCGCACCTATTAGGGTGTATAATCACCTTATCTAGAGTTTCATTTACTTCTAAAAATCTATTGTTGATGCTGTCCCATTCGGGAAACGGTTGCTGAACCCAACCGTTGGTGATATACATTCGATACACTCAAGCGAAATGAGTGGTTGGTCATGTGTGGCCAGGTTGCAAGATGTTCTTGTTGAACCCAGTGTATTCCTCTCTAGAGGTACACTAGCGAAAGGTGGTTCTATACCTTGTCATAGTTGGAAATCCATTACCTAATACGTGCTTGAGGTTTTGATTGTATACTATATATGGAGAATGTGAGATGGAAGCGTTTCTGCTAGATGATTATTATATTGTGGTTGATATACATTACTATTATATCAAAAGGTTTTTGATATAAAGCTATTTTAGATTTTCATAAGGGAAAAACCCGATCCGTTATACGGCGTGGTCTTATGAGATATCGTTTACTTGTTCGAACTGTTTTAGATTGTTTTACTCACACCAGTCCCATAATTGACCCGGAGTTTATTTTATTTTGTTTTCCCTAAACTCTTGGGTGCCCAATTTTGTATGGGCAGTCAAGTAGCCGGGATTAACAGATACTTGAAGAGCAAGAGCAGGAGGCTTCAGGATTATATAGCTATTTTTATTCCGCTGTGTTGTAAGTGTTGTACTTTGATAATGATGCGTATACATATACTGATTTTATTTCAAGGATATATTATCTATTATATGTTGTTCGTTCCGGTGTGAGATTCGTGTTACTCTGATGTTGTGTTCTTCTTCTTCTTCTATTCTAAAGTTTCTATCTTATCTTTCCTCACCCTCTAATTTCGTTCATTAACCATCAGGTATTTTCGACTCTTGATGTTCGATATGTGTTGTATATCGGATAATCAAGATTGCAAAAACCCGGGCCGTTACTAACTAACTCAAAATGTATACAAATTTTTGTGTGGCGGAACATCCCACGTCTGTTGGGTGCAACAACGATGTCTTTAGGTGCAACATCAATTTGAAAATCCAAGATTGCAATGTATGACTTTTGAAAACTTGTTTATGGGTACGAAATAGAAATATAACATGGTGCATCATATTCCAAATATATTAAATAGAATTCCAACCATGGTCAAACCCCCTTTGACTAACAAAACAACATGTGAAAAATTAAGCTAAAAAAGCTTTCGATGTTCCCAAAAATCATTAAGACTGAATTTCTTGGATTACTGAACTAAGATGAGATGGGTGTAACCTGTTAGTCCTATAGATCTATGAGAGAGCTTTATTTTGATAGGTTATGGTTCTACTAACTCAAAATTTATATAAATTTATGTGTGGCGGAACATCCCACGTCTGTTTGGTGCAACATCAAAGTCTTGAGGTGCAACATCAGTTTGAAAATCCAAGATTACACTGTATGACTTTTGAAAACTCGTTTATGGGTACGAAATAGAAATATAACATGGTCCATCATATTCCAAAATATATTAAATCGAATTCCGACCATGGTCAAACCCCCTTTGACTAACAAAACAACATGTGAAAAATAAAAAATTGACCTAAAAAAGCTTTTGATGTTCCCAAATGTCATTAAGATTGAATTTCTTGGTTTATTTAACTAAGATGAGATGTGTGTAACCTGTTAGTCCTATAGATCTATGAGAGAGCTTCATTTTGATAGGTTATGGTTCTACTAACTCAAAATGTATACAAATTTATGTGTGGCGGAACATCCCACGTCTGTTGGGTGCAACATCGAAGTCTTGAGCGGCAACATCAGTTTAAAAATACAAGATTGCACGGTATGACTTTTGAAAATTCGTTTATCAGTACGAAATAGAAATATAACACGGTGCATCATATTCCAAAATATATTTAATCCAATTCCAACCATGGTCAAACCACCTTTGACTAACAAAACAACATGTGAAAAATTAAGCTAAAAAACTTTCGATGTTCCCAAAAATCATTAAGATTGAATTTCTTGGTTTACTGAACTAAGATGAGATGGGTGTAACCTGTTAGTCCTATAAATCCATGAGAGAGCTTCATTTTGATAGGTTATGGTTATACTAACTCAAAAAGGATACAAATTTATGTGTTGCGGAATATCCCACGTCTGTTGGGTGCAACATCGAAGTCTTGAGGTGCAACATCAGTTTGAAAATCAAAGATTGCACTGTATGACTTTTGAAAACCCGTTTATGGGTACGAAATAGAAATATAACATGGTGCATCATGTTCGAAAATATTGTAAATCGGATTCCGACCATGGTCAAACCCCCTTTGACCAACAAAACAACATGTGAAAAATTGAGCTAAAAAAGCTTTCGATGTTCCCAAATGTCATTAAGATTGAATTTCTTGGTTACTGAACTAAGATGAGATGGGTGTAACTTGTTAGTCCTATAGATCTATGAGAGAGCTTCATTTTGATAGGTTATGGTTCTGCTAACTCAATATGGATACAAATTTATTTGTGGCGGAACATCCCACGTCTGTTAGGTGCAACATCGAAGTCTTGAGGTGCAACATCAATTTGAAAATCCAAGATTGCACTGTATGACTTTTGAAAACTCGTTTATGGGTACGAAATAGAACTATAACATGGTGCATCATATTCCAAATTATAGTAAATCGAATTCCGACCATGGTCAAACCCCCTTTGACCAACAACACAACATGTGAAAAATTAAAAATTGAGCTAAAAAAAGCTTTCGATGTTCCCAATTGTCATTAAGATTGAATTTCTAGGTCTACTGAACTAAGATGAGATGGGTGTAACCTATTAGTCCTACAGATCTATGAGAGAGCTTCTTTTTGATAGATTGTGGTTCTACTAACTCAAAATGGATACAAATTTATGTGTGGCGGAACATCCCACGTCTGTTGGGTGCAACATCGAAGTCTTGAGGTGCAACATCAGTTTGAAAATCCCGGATTGCAATGTATTACTTTTGAAAACTCATTTATGGGTACGTAATAGAAATATAACATGGTGCATCATATTCCAAAATATATTAAATCGAATTTCGACCATGGTCAAACCCCCTTTGACTAACAAAACAACATGTGAAAAAATAAAAATTGACCTAAAAAAGCATTTAATGTTCCCAAATGTCACTAAGATTGAATTTCTCGGTTACTGAACTAAGATGAGATGGGTGTAACCTGTTAGTCCTATAGAACTATGAGAGAGCTTCATTTTGATAGGTTATGGTTCTACTAACTCAAAATGGATACAAATTTATGCATGGCGGAACATCCCACTTCTGTTGGGTGCAACATCGAAGTCTGGAGATGCAACATCAGTTTGAAAATCCAAGATTGCGCTGTATGACTTTTGAAAACTTGTTTATGGGTACGAAATAGAAATATAATATGGTGCATCGTATTCCAAAATATATTAAATCGAATTCCGACCATGGTCAAACCCCCTTTGACTAACAAAACAACATGTGAAAAATTAAAAATTGACCTAAAAAGCCTTTTGATGTTCCCAAATGTCATTAAGATTGAATTTCTTGGTTTACTGAACTAAGATGAGTTGGGTGTAACCTGTTAGTCCTATAAATCATGAGAGAGTTTCATTTTGACCGGTTATGTTTCCGCTAACTCAAAATGGATACAAATTTGTGTGTGGCGGAACATCCCACGTCTGTTGGGTGCAACATCGAAGTCCTGAGTTGCAGCATCTGTTTGAAAATCCAAGATTGCATTGTATGACTTTTGATAACTCGTTTATGGGTACGAAATGGAAATGTAACATGGTGCATCATATTCCAAAATATATTAAATCGAATTCTGACCATGGACAAACCCCCTTTGACCAACAAAACAACATGTGAAAAATTTAAAATTGAGATAAAAATTTTTTCGATGTTCCCAAATGTTATTAAGATTGAATTTCCCGGTTACTAAACTTAGATGAGATGGGTGGAACCTGTTATTCCTATAGATCTATGTGAGAGCTTATTTTGACAAGTTTCGGTTCTACTAACTCAAAATGGATACAAATTTATGCATGGTGGAACAACCCACGTCTGTTGGGTGCAACATCGATGTCTTGAGGTGCAACATCAATTTGAAAATCCAAGATTGCTATGTATGACTTTTGAAAACTCGTTTATGGGTACGAAATAGAAATACAACATGGTGTATCATATTCCAAAACATATTAAATCGAATTCTGACCATGGTCAAACCCCCTTTGACTAACAAAACAACATGTGAAAAAATAAAAAATTGTGCTAAAAAAGCTTTTGATGTTCCCAAATGTCATTAAGATTGAATTTCTTTTTTTATTGAACTAAGATGAGATAGGCGTAACCTGTTAGTCCTATAGATCTATGAGAGAGCTTCATTTTGATAGGTTATGGTTCTACTAACTCAAAATGTATACAAATTTATGTGTGGCGGAACATCCCACGTCTGTTGGGTGCAACATCGAAGTCTTGAGGTGCAACATCAGTTTGAAAATCCAAGATTGCACTGTATGACTTTTGAAAACTCGTTTATGGGTACGAAATAGAAATATAACATGGTGTATAAATTCCAAAATATATCAAATCCAATTCCGACCGTGGTCAAACCCCCTTTGACTAACAAAACAACATGTGAAAAATTAAGCTAAAAAAACTTTCGATGTTCCCAAAAATCATTAAGATTGAATTTCTTTGTTTACTGAACTAATATGAGATGGGTGTAACCTGTTAGTCCTATAGATCTATGAGAGAACTTAATTTTGATAGGTTATGGTTATACTAACTCAAAATGGATACAAATTTATGTGTTGCGGAATATCCCACGTCTGTTGGGTGCAACATCGAAGTCTTGAGGTGCAACATCAGTCTGAAAATCCAAGATTGCACTGTTTGACTTTTGAAAAGTCGAATATGGGTACCAAATAGAAATATAACATGGTGCATCATATTCCGAAATATTGTAAATCGAATTCCGGCCATGGTCAAACCCCCTTTGTCCAACAAAATAACATGTGAAGAATTGAGCTAAAAAAGCTTTTGATGTTCACAAATGTCATTAAGATTGAATTTCTTGGTTAGTGAACTAAGATGAGATGGGTGTAACTTGTTAGTCCTATAGATCTATGAGAGAGATTCATTTTGAAAGGTTATGTTTCTACTAACTCAAAACGGATACAAATTTATGTGTGGCGGAACATCCCCCGTCTGTTGGGTGCAACATCGAAATCTTGAGGTGCAACATCAGTTTGAAAATCCAAGATTACACTGTATGACTTTTGAAACTCGTTTTTGGGTACGAAATAGAAATATAACATGGTGCATCATATTCCAAAATATATTAAATCGAATTTCGACCATGGTCAAACCCCTTTGACCAACAACACAACATGTGAAAAATTAAAAATTGAGATAAACAAGCTTTCGATGTTTCCAAATGTCATTAAGATTGAATTTCTTGGTTTACTGAACTAAGATGAGATGGGTGTAACCTATTAGTCCTACAGATCTATGAGAGAGCTTCTTTTTGATAGGTTATGGATCTGCTAACTCAAAATGGATACAAATTTAGGTGTGGCAGAACATCCCACGTCTGTAGGGTGCAACATCGAAGTCTTGAGGTGCAACATCAGTTTGAAAATCCAAGATTGCAATGTATGACTTTTGAAAACTCATTTATGGGTACGAAATAGAAATATATCATGATGAATCATATTCCAAGATATATTAAATCAAATTCCGACCATGGTCAAACCCCCTTTGACTAACAAAACAACATGTGAAAAATTAAAAATTGACCTAAAAAAGCTTTTGATGTTCCCCAATGTCATTAAAATTGAATTTCTCGGTTACTGAACTAAGATGATATGGGTGTAACATGTTAGTCCTATAGATCTATAAGAGAGTTTCATTTTGATAGGTTATGGTTCTACTAACTCAAAATGGATACAAATCTATTCATGGCGGAACATCCCACTTCTGTTGGGTGCAACATCGAAGTCTTGAGGTGCAACATCAGTTTGAAAATCCACGATTACACTGTATGACTTTTGAAAACTCGTTTATGGGAACGAAATAGAAATATAACATGGTGCACCATATTCCAAAATATATTAAATCGAATTCCGACCATGGTTAAACCCCCTTTGACTAACAAAACAACATGTGAAAAATTAAAAATTGACCTAAAAAAGCTTTTGATGTTCCCAAATGTCATTAAGATTGAATTTCTTGGTTTATTGAACTAAGATGAGATGGGTGTAACCTGTTAGTCCTATAAATCCATGAGAGAGTTTCATTTTGACCGGTAATGGTTCTACTACCTCAAAATGGATACGAATTTATGTGTGGCGGAACATCCCACGTCTGTTGGGTGCAACATCGAAGTCTTGAGGTGCAACATCAGTTTGAAAATCCAAGATTGCGCTGTATGACTTTTGAAAACTCGTTTATGGGTACGAAATAGAAATATAACATGGTGCATCATATTCCAAAATATATTAAATCGAATTCCGACCATGGTCAAACCCCCTTTGACCAACAAAACAACATGTGAAAAATTAAAAATTGAGCTAAAAAAGCTTTCGATGTTCCGAAATGTTATTAAGATTTAATTTCTCGGTTACTGAACTTAGATGAGATGGGTGGAACATGTTAGTCCTATAGATCTATGTGAGAGCTTCATTTTGACTAGTTTTGGTTCTACTAACTCAAAATGGATATAAATTTATGCATGGCGGAACAACCCACGTCTGTTGGGTGCAACATCGATGCCTTAAGGTGCAACATCAATTTGAAAATCCAAGATTCCAATGTATGACTTTTGAAAACTCGTTTATGGGTACGAAATAGAAATATAACATGGTGTATCATATTCCAAAATATATTAAATCGAATTCCGACTATGGTCAAACCCCCTTTAACTAACAAAACAACATGTGAAAAATTAAAAATTATGCTACAAAAGCTTTCGATGGTCCCAAATGTCATTAAGATTGAATTTCTTGGTTTACTGAACTAAGATGAGATGGGTGGAGCCTGTTAGTCATATAAATCTATGAGATAGATTAGTTTTGACTGGTTATGGTTCTAGTAACTCAAAATGGATACAAATTTATGTGTGGCGGAACAACCCACGTCTGTTGGGTGCATAATCGAAGTCTTTAGTTGCAACATCAGTTTGAAAATTCAAGATTGCACTGTATGACTTTTGAAAACTCGTATATGGGTACGAAATAGAACTATAACATGGTGTCTCATATTCCAAAATATTTTAAATCGAATTCCGACCACGGTCAAACCCCCTTTGACCAACAAAACAACATGTGAAAAATTAAAAATTAAGCTAAAAAGGCTTTTGATCTTCCCAAATGTCATTAAGATTGAATTTCTTGGTTATTGAACAAAGATGAGATGGTGTAACCTGTTAGTCCTATAGATCTATGAGAGAGCTTCATTATGATAGGTTACGGTTCTACTAACTCAAAATGGATATAAATTTATGCGTGGCGGAACAACCCACGTCTGTTGGGTGCAACATTGAAGTCTTGAGGTGCAACATCAATTTGAAAATCCAAGATTGCAATGTATGACTTTTGTAAACTCGTTTATGGGTACGAAATAGAAATATAACATGGTGCATCATATTCCAAAATATATTAAATCGAATTCCGACCATGGTCAACCCCCCTTTGACTAACAAAACAACATGTGAAAAATTAAAAATTGAGCTAAAAAAGTTTCGATTTTCCCAAATGTCATTAAGATTGAAATTCTTGGTTACTGAACTAAGATGAGATGGGTGTAACCTGTTAGTCCTATAGATATACGAGAGAGCTTCTTTTTGACTGGTTTAGGTTCTACTAACTCAAAATTGATACAAATTTATGCGTGGAGGAACAACCTACGTCTGTTGGGTGCAACATCGAAGTCTTGAGGTGCAACATCAATTTGAAAATCCAAGATTGCAATGTATGACTTTTGAAAACTCATTTATGGGTACGAAATAGAAATATAACATGGTGTATCATATTCCAAAATATGTTAAATCGAATTCCGACCATGGTCAAACCCCCATTGACCAACAAAACAACATGTGAAAAAAATAAAAATTGAGCTAAAAAAAGCTTCCGATGTTCCCAAATGTCATTAAGATTGAATTTCTTGGTTATTGAACTAAGATGAGATAGGTGTAACCTGTTAGTCCTATAGATCTATGAAATAGCTTCATTTAGACTGGTTTTGGTTCAACTAACTCAAAATGGATACAAATTTATGCGTGGCAGAACAACCCACTTCTGTTGGGTGCAACATCGAAGTCTTGAGGTGCAACATCAATTTGAAAATCCAAGATTGCAATGTATGACTTTTGAAAACTCGTTTATGGGTGCGAAATAGAAATATAACATGGTGCATCATATTCCAAAATATATTAAATCGAATTCCGACCATGGTCAAACCCCCTTCGCCCAACAAAACAACATGTGAAAAATTAAAAATTGAGCTAAAAAACCTTTCGATGTTCCCGAATGTCATTAAGATTGAATTTCTTGGTTACTGAATTAAGATGAGATGGGTGTAACCTATTAGTCCTTTAGATCTATGAGAGAGCTTCATTTTGATTGGTTATGGTTCTACTAACTCAAAATGGATACAAATTTATGTGTGGCGGAACATCCCACGTCTGTTGGGTGCAACATCGAAGTCTTAAGGTGCAACATCAGTTTGAAAATCCAAGATTGCACTGTATGACTTTTGAAAACTCGTTTATGGGTACGAAATAGAAATATAACTTGGTGCATCATGCTTCAAAATATATAAAATCGAATTCTGACCATGGTCAAACCCCCTTTGACCAACAAAACAACATCTGAAAAATAAAAAATTGAGCTAAAAAAGCTTTCGATGTTCCCAAATGACATTAAGACTGAATTTCTTGATTTACTGAACTAGGATGAGATGGGTGGAACCTTTTAGTCGTATAGATCTATGAGGGAGCTTTGTTTTGACTAGTTATGGTTCTAGTAACTCAAAATGGATACAAATTTATGCGTGGCGGAACAACCCACGTCTGTTGGGTGCAACATCGAAGTCTTGAGGTGCAACATCAGTTTGAAAATCCAAGATTGAACTGTAGGACTTTTGAAAACTCGTTTATGGGTACGAAATAGAAATATAACATGGTGTATCATATTCCAAAATATATTAAATTGAATTCCGACCATGGTCAAACCCACTTTGACCGACAAAACAACATGTGAAAAATTAAAAATTGAGCTAAAAAAGCTTTTGATGTTTCCAAATGTCATTAAGATTGAATTTATTGGTTACTGAACTAAGATGATATGCGTGTAACCTATTAGTCCTATAGATCTATGAGAGAGCTTCATTATGATAGGTTACGGTTCTACTAACTCAAAATGGATACAAATTTATGCGTGGCGGAACATCCCACGTCTGTTGGGTGCAACATCGAAGTCTTGAGGTGCAACATCAATTTGAAAATCAAAGATTGTAATGTATGACTTTTGAAAACTCGTATATGGGTACGAAATAGAAATATAACATGGAGCATAATATTCCAAAATATATTAAATCGAATTCCGACAATGGTCAAACCCCCTTTGACTAACAAACAACATGTGAAACATTAATAATTGAGCTAAAAAAGTATCGATGTTCCCAAATGTCGGTAAGATTGAATTTCTTGGTTACTGTACTAAGATGAGATGGGTGTAACCTGTTAGTCCTATAGATCTATGAGAGAGCTTCATTTTGACTAGTTTTGGTTCTACTAACTCAAAATGGATACAAATTTATGCGTGGCGGAACAACCCACGTCTGTTGGGAGCAACATCGAAGTCTTGAGGTGCAACATCAATTTGAAAATCCAAGATTGCAATGTATGACTTTTGAAAACTCATTTATGGGTACGAAATAGAAATATAATATGGTGTATCATGTTCCAAAATATATTAAATCGAATTCCAACCATGGTCAAACCCCCTTTGACCAACAAAACAACATGTGAAAAAATAAAAATTGAGCTAAAAAAGCTTCTGATGTTCCCAAATGTCATAAAGATTGAATTTCTTGGTTACTGAACTAAGATGAGATGGGTGTAACCTGTTAGTCCTATAGATCTATGAGAGAGCTTCATTTTATCTGGTTTTGGTTCTACTAACTCAAAATGGATAAAAATTTATGCGTGGCGGAACAACCCACGTCTGTTGGGTGCAACATCGAAGTCCTAAGGTGCAACATTAGTTTGAAAATCCAAGATTGCAATGTATGACTTTAGAAAACTCGTTTATGGGTATGAAATAGAAATATAACATGGTGCATCATATTCCAAAATATATTAAATCGAATTCCAACCATGGTCAAACCCCCTTTGACCAACAAAAAAACATGTGAAAAATTAAAAATTGAGCTAAAAAAGCTTTCGATGTTCCCAAATGTCATTAAGATTGAATTTTTTGGTTACTGAACTAATATGAGATGGGCGTAACCTGTTAGTCCTATAGATCTATGAGAGAGCTTCATTTTGATAGGTTATGGTTCAACTAACTCAAAATGGATACAAATTTATGTGTGGCGTAACATCCCACGTCTGTTGGGTGCCACATCGAAGTCTTGAGGTGCAACATCAGTTTGAATATCCAAGATTGCACTGTATGAATTTACAAAACTCGTTTATTGGTACGAAATAGAAATATAACATGATGCCTCATATTCCAAAATATAGTAAATCGAATTCCGACCATGGTCAAACCCCCTTGGACAAACAAAACAACATGTGAAGAATTAAAAATTGAGCTAAAAAAGCTTTGGATGTTCCCAAATGTCATTAAGATTCAATTTCTTGGTTACTGAAATAAGATGAGATGGGTGGAACTGTTAGTCTTATAGATCTATGAGAGAGCTTCGTTTTGACTGCTTTTGGTTCTAGTAACTCAAAATGGATACAAATTTATGCGTGGCGGAACATCCCATGTCTATTGGGTGCAACATCGAAGTCTTGAGGTGCAACATCAGTTTGAAAATTCAAGATGGCAATGTATGACTTTTAATAACTTGTTTATGGGTTCGAAATAGAAATATAACATGGTGCATCATACTTCAAAATATATTAAATCTTATTCCGACAATGGTCAAACCCCCTTTGACTAACAAAACAACATGCGGAAAATTAAAATTGAGCTAAAAAAGCGTTCGATGTTCCCAAATGTCATTATGATTGAATTTCTTGGTTTACTGAACTAAGATGAGATGGTGTAACCTGTTAGTCCTATATATCTATGAGAGAGCTTCATTTTGACTGGTTTTGGTTCTACTAACTCAAAATGGATACAAATTTATGCATGGCGGAACAACCCACGTCTGTTGGGTGCAACATCGAAGTCTTGAGGTGCAACATCAGTTTAAAAATCCAAGATTGCAATGTATGACTTTTGAAAACTCGTTTATGGGTACGAAATAGAAATATAACATGGTGCATCATATTCCAAAATATATTAAATCGAATTCCAACCGTGGTCAAACCCCCTTTGACCAACAAAACAACATGTGAAAAACTAAAAGTTGAGTTAAAAAAGCTTTCGATGTTCCCAAATGTTATTAAGATTGAATTTCTTGGTTACTAAACTACTATGAGATGGGTTGTAACACCCTGTAATTCTGTAACACTAAGATTCGCAAATCAAGGCAGAATCAAAAGTTGATATCAAAATCAAGGGAAACGGGCTGTGCCATTGCATTCGTCTCGGAATTCTGCATAAAAACGAGTCCGAGTTTGCGTAAATCGGAGTCCGTATTAGGAATATATGGCCTTCGGAAGATTCAGCGAAGTTCAAATTTCAAAACAGGTCAGGTTCAAAATTCAAATCCGACCCTGAATGGGCTGGGCAGGAATATTCCCGCCCAAGGCACCCTGGTCGACTGGGTAGTTGACCTGGGGGGCACCCAGGTCGACCTGGGTCACCCAGGTCGACTGGGTAGTCGACCTGGGGGTCGACCCCCTGCTTTTTTCCAGCTTTATGCACCTGGTTCGTTCTGATGTATTTGTTCACGTTATCTGACCAGGTTCGTCCTCCTAACACTATATAAACAGCCCTGGTCTTCTTCTCTATTCACAATTCTTTTCTACCCTTATGCTGCAAAGATTCTTGTTAGACATGGCTTCTCCTCCTCCTCTAAAATATATAAGTAAATAATATATAAAAAATAAACCAGGACGAGGAAATGCGGCTAAAAGATTTTCAAGAAGAGGTTCAAGTCAAGCTAGGATTCAAGAGGAGGTTCAAACGACTTCAACGACTGTTTTTCTACGAATCTTAGCAACGCCATCTTTCTGTTCTGATCTAATTTCTGTAAGTCAGTTACTTTTTAGATTTGAATGTCTTTCTCTGTTCGTGACATGAAATTTAAAGGAATAAAAGAATATGCCAAATCTCTCTCTCTCTCTATTCGAATCAATGCCTATACTCTTGAACCTAATTAAGAGCTGTTATGATTCGAGGACAAATAAGACCGTGACAATGAAACTATGGACCTTAAAACCATATGCCTATGACTATGAACATTTGCCTATGACTATGAACATTGCCTATGACTATGGACATTGCCTATGACTGTGAACATTGCCTATGACCGTGACTGTGACTATGAGGATTATTTCCTTGACTAAGCCTATGCCTTTGATTAGGAAATATAAACAGTTGCCTATGACATAACAAGAACATCTGTGATTAAACACCTGTGATTCATGACTAGGAAAGTGTTGCTTAAGTTTTGTGACTATGAAATTGGATCTAAACCCGATTATCTATTCTGTCTATTCTTGGTTATCTTTGGTTTTAGACCTTGGGAATTTACCTATTAAGTTAGGTCTGCCCATATTCTTGAACCTACGTCTCAATTCTGTCTATTCTTGGTTTTCTTTGGTTTTAGACCTTGGGAATTTACCTATTAAGTTAGGTCTACCCATGTTCTTGAACCGACGTTGTTATTCAAACCTTTTTATGCCAATTAATATGTCTATCTTTTGCATAGCATCTTTGGTTCATTCCCTATTTTCTACGAACCTAGCTTTATTTATAATCTAGACTGAATCACGATTATACGAACGGTGGGAATGCGGTTTGGGCAAAATATGAAATTTACTAAAAACGTAGTTTAACTTGGAAATTGGTATAAATTGGGAATATGTATTATGGCATGTTCATAGAAATGAAAATTGGATAAATTTGACATGAATTTATAAGATGTGTAATTTGAATCTAGTATTCACATGTAAATCTAGCATTTACATGAATAGTGAACTAGAGTAATAAGTCTAGTTTGACGTGAATTAGAATGTTGAATCGGAATTGGATTAGCTAATTTGGCACGGTAAGTATACTGGCATAAATGTGAAATTGGCCATAATTGGGAATAACTGTCAGGTTTAGCAAAATCATGGTTAGTGACACTTAATTTGGTATAGTTTACATACCAAAAAGCATAAATATGATATAGAGGGAAAATAGGCCACAGAAATAAATGTTGACAGATTACATTAAAAGAGTAAATTGGGAAATAAGTAAATTAGGAATAATTTACTTATAGATTTTGTCCTAAATGAGAAATGTAAATTTAGACAAATTAAAGATTTATTAACGACATCTCTTTAAATGAAACACCAGAAAGTTCTAGGGTGACCGAGAGGGTAGTGTCAAGGCTTGGGTTTGAAAAATACAAGTTTCCTGCTCTCCCTGGCTATCCCTAACTGATCCGACGGACGAGATGGTTACTTTTAAAACCTAATTTGAAAATTAATCAAAACCCTTCGAACTTAGAAAACACGAATATGCCTAACCTGAGGTTAGACTGAGTTGCGATGTAAACCTTCCCGGAACCAACCGGCACATCCAGTATTCGCAACAATATTTGTCTAATGTGAGTGGTCGCGGCTTTAATCTATTTAGTTAAAGCTAGAAGAAGAATGGTAGGTTTAAGTTAACTAAGACACTTAACCAGTTCAACATGATAACTAAACTGATGGGTGGGCTTAGGTTCAGACTGACACTTAATACGGTTGAGCTAGAATGAGAGGGTTAAGTCCATAGAAGCACTTAACCAACTTAACACAGTTAAGCTAGAATAGGAGGGCTAGGTCCATAGAGACACTTAACCAAACTCAAGGTAGCAAGACAAGATTTGTAGGGGTTAAGTAACTAAGAAAACACGTAGCCAAATTAACATGTTAACTAGACTAAGAAGGTGGGGTTAAGTAAAGTTAATACACTTAGCCAATTTGATAGGTTAGCTGGGCTAGACCGTAGGGTTAAGTAAACTTGAACACTTAACCATCAGGTTGTGATAAAGGAATAAGGCTAAGTCTAAAACATGAAGGGACAATACTTAACCATTAGTTACATGTCAGTGAAAACAGACGGGCAAGGTTAAGTTAAAAAGGAACACTTAACCAACACAGGGTGAATGTGTAGGGTTAAGTAATAAATACTTAACCAATATAACTTGGTTTGTGGTAGGGTTAAGTCAACATGAGTTACTGATAACACTTAACCAGTTTAACAGGGTAAATGAGGAGGGTTAAGTTAGCTTGAATTGAATGACACTTAACCAATCCAAATTGACGGGAAAGAGAACTAAGTAAACCTTAGTTAAGAAAACAACGATTCTCGAAACTAAGTGGTAAATCTTAGTTAGCAAAACTAAGTAGTAATTCTTAGTATAACACGGGAAGGAGCGAATGTCCGTTTGAGTAAAAAAGAGGCTCCAACGAATTGGGCTACGAAGCCCGAGGCTTCGAGGGGATGTGAGGGTACTCTTGGTATCCCTCTGTCAGGCTGCAGATGATCCTCCTAGGCTCACAGAGGTTAAGGTCTGCGTAGAAGAACCAGGGGTATGCCTTGGTTGCAATATATGGCAACCTAAAGACTAGGATGGACCGGCGTGATTCGACGAGAAAACGGTAGCCCTGTGATAGCAACTCGTCGTCTACCATCCATCGTGAGTCAATCGAGATACGTGAAGCGGAAAGGCGGAGAACTCCAAAAGACCATATACTTGCTATCTAGTTATGGGTGAGGATGGCCATAGGAAAGTGAGGCACCGGGGGCCGGCGTATAGTTCTCATTTTACAAGGTGTGCCTTTCATTAGTTGAGGGAGGGGTCAAGTGGGACCATAGCCACTGAAATAAAAACAGACCTTAGCATCTGCATCGGCAGATATCTAAAAGCTCCCAACCGAGTTCTGTATTCCTTGATTTGCCCTGTCACAGGACTCAGACCGCACATTACAGGACATGTGCATCTTGACAAGCATTAACGGTTTGCGATACATGTGTGGGAAAGTATAGGAACTTATACCACTCTAGGTAGTATGTCCTAGACTTGGGGGCATCGTTCGACAGGTAGCATAATCCCTAGTTGGACTAGGTGGCATAAATCCTGAATCCGAGAAGCATTCAGTAGATAGCGTAAACTCTAGTTAAATCTAGAAAGCACTTGATAGAAAACCCTAGATTTGATCTAGGTAATAAATAATGAATGTATACCGGAAGGCAATGGAAAATACAGGGATTGGGATCACGTTATCGTTACTAGTTGGGACACTAGTTAGGAGGTGCAGAGATATAGAAACCAGTATAGCAAGGAAATAGCGAAGAGGAGAAAGTATTAGAGCATATCCAGTTTATCTTAGCTTAGCATATCTTGTGATTATCTTGTCTAATCTTGCTGACCCTATCGCCATGGTGTTATCTTGTATTCAGTTAATTCATGTCGTTTTGTTGTTCCATGTTCATATGCTAGAAGTTACTGAACTCACTCAGGCTTTATGTCTAACTCTGTTTTTCTTTCGTCTTCTTTTCTTCCGTCCCCCCCCCCCAAGGTTGTAAAGGAGGGGATAGTATAGCTTAGGTTAAGTTGGACTGTCACTCTTTCCCAGCTTGAAGATTCGTCGAAGTTTGCTTGGATTCTCTTTTCAGATGATATGGCTGGTTCTTGCTACATTGGGGAATATA
Organism: Allium sativum; assembly: GCA_030737875.1. Taxonomy (NCBI): domain Eukaryota; kingdom Viridiplantae; phylum Streptophyta; class Magnoliopsida; order Asparagales; family Amaryllidaceae; genus Allium; species Allium sativum. The sequence goes on along the minus strand of CM060919.1, from coordinate 884,553,606 downwards.
AATATATTTTTATGCTTCTTTATTTTGTAAGACAGATGATACTCTGATATTGTAAAGAAACCATTGTACAAATTATTTTATCAATAAAGCAAAGTCTTATTTTCCGCTGTTCAATTTCTGTCTGTCTTGTAATTTATCTGCATCTTTTACCCAAAATGCTCCACAGAACTTAGTGCATTTCCTTTGTGAGTGACACTAACGGACGTGGGGTGTTACACGTGGTAACAGAGCTGAAGGTTACCAGATCAGATAAAGGATTTGAAAAATTATTTTCAAAACGGTTTTTAAAGAAGCATTTTCAGAGGAAAGTTTTGTTTTAAAGGCAAATTCCCCAAAAGCCATACGCATTATCTTCTCTTCCTCTGTTTGAATTCTCGTCTCCTTCTTTCTTGAGTCTCTGGGGCTCCTGGCTTTCTGGGAGTTAACCTCCTCGATGGGCGAAGTAGTGCCTGGCTTCCATCCATAGCCTTAGTTGTTTCACCTACGGCTAGTTTTCTTTCAAGCTTAGTAGGGTTTTCTGTACGATGGAAGCAGCTTTCGGGATATTTGTTAACAATGGCTACACATGGAAGGGGATGAGGAGTTTGGCTAGGGAGCACAACCCTAGGATGATGAGTTCATGGATGTAGAATTAGCTCACGAAGAAGGAAGGAATTATAAAACCTAAGACAAGAGGAAGTATCTTTACTAGGGTATGATAGGGCATATACTTAAGGACAAGGGCAAGAACGGGGACGAGATTTTCATAAGGACATGTACATGCTTTCGCCACCAAACATACCTAGGAGAAGGGTAGTAAAATTCTGTTGGAAGGGTCTAGTTTTTTTGTTCGTACTATTTCCTTGGTTCTAGCGCTTCGCATTTGTTCATATCCACTTCCATAGTTGAGTCTCTGCACCATAGTACTTGTATAGTAGAAAGATCCCACTAGAGTCTCAAATCCAATTGGTGGTCCGACCAGTTTATTTTTGGTTAGTACGGATTTGAGGATAGCTATCGAGTTTGCTTATATCATCTCACGAGGATCGTCTAAATTCGGAGGAGATATTCCTTGGGTGTTTGTCTGATATTGGTTTAGGCCTTTGGGGCTTGTACTTGAGGAATGTCGAGTTCGACTAGGATGGTTTGCGTGAGAGATGAATAGTTGTGGCAGGTACTCTAAAAAGCACGTAGTGACCTTTTGACCCTTATAGTTATGGCATGGTGGATAAGAGAGAGACCTCTAATCATCTTAGTACATATACTTGGTACCGTGATTGACATCTGTTTATTTTGAATTGGAGGTCAGAAACTTCACAATCGTGAAGTTAAATTAGTTAAGATACAGTGGAGTAAAGCTCAAGAAGGCTAGATACTAGCGCCATACCCGTTTTCTTAAGGGTGCATCCTTGATTTCTTTGTTTAGGAGCTTTACGCATAATTGTTTCTCTCTTTCCGAAGTATATCACCTAGGTCGTACCTTCGATCTTTAGGTAGAAGCCAATGGATGTAAACATGTGTTTGAAACATGTTATGGTTGGTGGTTGCAAGTGATTGCTAATGGTTGCTCGTGGATGCATATGCATACATATTAGGCGCTAGATCAGTTCAGACGCTTTCATATTGCATTTACGGATATGTATTTGTTTGTAAGTTTAGGCTGATATATTATCATATGAATGAATGGTTGTGCACGCATGTAGTATTTACATAACTAGGGATGCCTGCATACATGATTGGACGCATGGCACTGACGTGATTCGCATTAAGGAGGTCAACTGAATCAGTAGACCGCCTGATTTTGTATTAGACAAAGACATATAAACACACAATGCATATGAACATGAAGGCATTAGAAATCTTTTAAGGACAATTAATGCCTGCGATTAAATGGTTGAGTAGATGGGTGATTGGATGGTAGGACACATTCTTCCTAACTTGGAGATTTCGGGGACGAAATCCTTTTAAGTGGGGGAGAATGTAACACCCCGTAATTCTGTAACACTAAGATTCGCAAATCAAGGCAGAATTAAAAGTTAATATCAAAATCAAGGGAAACGGGCTGCGCCATTGCGTTTGTCTCGGAATTCTGCATGAAAACGAGTCAGAGATTGCATAAATCGGAGTCCGTATGAGGAAGATATGGCCTCCAGAAGATTCAGCGAAGTTCAAATTTCAAAACAGGTCAGGTTCAAAATTCAAATCGGACCCTGAATGGGATGGGCGGGAATTTTCCCGCCCAAGGCGCCCAGGTCGACTCGGTAGTCGACCTGGGGGGCACACAGGTCGACTGGGTAGTCGACCTAGGGGTCGACCCCCTGCTTTTTTCCTGCTTTCTACACCTGGTTCGTTCTAATGTATTTGGTCACATTTTCTGACCAGGTTCGTCCACCTAACACTATATAAACAGCCCTGGTCTTCTTCTCTATTCACAATTCTTTTCTACCCTTATGTTGCAAAGATTCTTGTTAGACATGGCTTCTCCTCCTCTAAAATATATAAATAATAATATATATAAAATAAACCAAGACGAGGAAAGGCTGCTAAAAGATTTTCAAGAAGAGGTTCAAGTCAAGCTAGGATTCAAGAGGAGGTTCAAACGACTTCAACGACTGTTTTTCTACGAATCTTAGCAACGCCATCTTTCTGTTCTGATCTAATTTCTGTAAGTCAGTTACTTTTTAGATTTAAACGTCTTTCTCTGTTCGTGACATGAAATTTAAAGGAATAAAAGAATATGCCAAATCTCTCTCTCTATTCGAATCAGTGCCTATACTCTTGAACCGAATTAAGAGCTGTTATGATTCGAGGACAAATAGTGACTATGAAACAATGGACCTTAAAACCATATGTCTATGACTATGAACATTTGCCTATGACTATGAACATTTCCTATGACTATGGACATTGCCTATGACTATGAACATTGCCTATGACCGTGACTGTGACTATGAAGATTATTTCCTTGACTAAGCCTATGCCTTTGATTAGGAAATATAAACTATTGCCTATGACATAAAAAGGACATCTGTGATTAAACACCTGTGATTCATGACTAGGAAAGTGTTGCTTAAGTTTTATGACTACGAAATTGGGTCTAAACCCGATTATCTATTCTGTATATTCTTGGTTATCTTTGGTTTTAGACCTTGGGAGTTTACCTATTAAGTTAGGTCTACCCATATTCTTGAACCTACGTCTCAATTCTGCCTATTCTTGGTTTTCTTTGGTTTTAGACCTTGGGAATTTACCTATTAAGTTAGGTCTACCCATGTTCTTGAACCGACGTCGTTATTGAAACCTTTTTATGCCAGTTAGTATATCTATCTTTTGCATAGCATCTTTGGTTCATTCCCTATTTTCTACGAACCTAGCTTTATTTATAATCTAGACTGAATCACGATTATACGAATGGTGGGAATGCGGTTAGGGCAAAATATGAAATTTACTAAAAACTTAGTTTAACTTGGAAATTGGTATAAATTGGGAACATGTATTATGGCATGTTCATAGAAATGAAAATTGGATAAATTTGACATGAATTTATAAGATGTGTAATTTGAATCTAGTATTGACGTGTAAATCTAGCATTTACATGAATAGTGAACTAGAGTAATAAATCTAGTTTGACGTGAATTAGAATGTTGAATCGGAATTGGATTAGCTAATTTGGCACGGTAAGTATACTGGCATAAATGTGAAATTGGCCATAATTGGGAATAACTGTCAGGTTTAGCAAAGTCATGGTTAGTGACACTTAATTTGGTATAGTTTACATACCAAAAAGCATAAATATGATATAGAGGGAAAATAGGCCATAGAAATAAATGTAGACAGATTACATTAAAAGAGTAAATTGAGAAATAAGTAAATTAGGAATAATTTACTTATAGAATTTGTCCTAAATGAGAAATGTAAATTTAGACAAATTAAAGATTTATTAACGACACCTCTTTTAATGAAACACCAGAAAGTTCTAGGGTGACAGAGAGGATAGTGCTTAGGCTTGGGTTTGGAAAATACAAGTTTCCTACTCTCCCTGGCTATCCCTAACTGATCCGACGGACGGGACGGTTACTTTTAAATCCTAATTTGAAAATTAATAAAAACCCTTTGAACTTAGAAAACACGAATATGCCTAACCCGAGGTTAGACTGAGTTGCGCTGTAAACCTGCCCGGAACCAACCGGCACATCCAGTATTCGCAACAATATCTGTCAAATGTGAGTGGTCGCGGCTTTAATCTATTTAGTTAAAGCTAGAACAAGAATGGTAGGGTTAAGTTAACTAAGACACTTAACCAGTTCAACATGATAACTAAACTGATGGGTGGGGTTAGGTTCAGACTGACACTTAATATAGTTGAGCAAGAATGAGAGGGTTAAGTCCATAGGAGCACTTAACCAACTTAACACAGTTAAGCTAGAATGGGAGGGCTAAGTCCATAGAGACACTTAACCAAACTCAAGGTAGTAAGACAAGATTTGTAGGGGTTTAGTAACTAAGAAAACACTTAGCCAAATTAACATGTTAACTAGACTAAGAAGGTGGGGTTAAGTAAAGTTAATACACTTAGCCAATTTGATTGGTTAGCTGGGCTAGACCGTAGGGTTAAGTAAACTTGAACACTTAACCATCAGGTTGTGATAAAGGAATAAGGCTAAGTCTAAAACATGAAGGGACAATACTTAACCATTAATAACATGTTAGTGAAAACAGACGGGCAAGGTTAAGTTAAAAAGGAACACTTAACCAACACATGGTGAATGGGTAGGGTTAAGTAATAAATACTTAACCAATGTAACTTGGTTTGTGTAGGGTTAAGTCAACATGAGTTACTGATAACACTTAACCAGTTTAACAGGGTAAATGAGGAGGGTTAAGTTAGCTTGAATTGACTATGACACTTAACCAATCCAAATTGACGGGAAAGAGAACTAAGTAAACCTTAGTTAAGAAAACAACGATTCTGGAAACTAAGCGGTAAATCTTAGTTAGTAAAACTAAGTAGTAATTCTTAGTATAACACGGGAAGGAGCGAATGTCCGTCTGAGTAAAAAAGAGGCTCCAACGAATTGGGTTACGATGCCCGAGGCTTCGAGGGGACGTGAGGGTACTCTTGGTATCCCTCTGTGAGGCTGCAGATGATCCTCCTGGGCTTACAGAGGTTAAGGTCTGCGTAGAAGAACCAGGGGTATGCCTTGGTTGCAATATATGGCAAACTAAAGACTAGGATGGACCGGCGTGATTCGACGAGAAAACGGTAGCCCTGTGATAGCAACTTGTCGGCTACCATCCATCTTGATTCAATCAAGATACGTGAAGCGGAATGGCGGAGAACTCCAAAAGAACAAATACTTGCTATCTAGTTATGGGTGAGGATGGCCATAGGATAGAGGGGCACCAGGGGCCGATGTATAGTTCTCATTTTACAAGGTGTGCCTTTCATTGGTTGAGGGAGGGGTCAAGTGGGACCATAGCCAATGGAATAAAAACAGACCTTAGCATCTGCATCAGCAGATATATGAAAGCTCCCGACCGAGTTCTGTATTCCTTGATTTGCCCTGTCACAGGACTCTGACCGCACATTACAGGACATTTTCATCTAGACAAGCGATAACGGTTCGCGATACATGCGTGGGGAAGTATAGGAACATATACCACTCTAGGTAGTGTGTCCTAGACTTGGGGGCATCGTTCGGCAGGTAGCATAATCCCTAGTTGGACTAGGTGGCATAAATCCTGAATTCGAGAAGCGTTCAGCAGATAGCGTAAACTCTAGTTAAATCTAGAAAGCACTTGATAGAAAACCCTAGATTTGATCTAGGTAATAAATAATGAATGTATGCTGGAAGGCAATGGAAAATACAGGGATTGGGATCACATTATCGTTACTAGTTGGGACACTAGTTAGGAGGTGCAGAGATATAGAAACCAGTATAGCAAGGAAATAGCGAAGAGGCGAAAGTATTAGAGCATATCCAGTTTATCTTAGCTTAGCATATCTTGTGATTATCTTGTCTAATCTTGCTGACCCTATCGCCATGGTGTTATCTTGTATTCAGTTAATTCATGTCGTTTTGTTGTTCCATGTTCATATGCTAGAAGTTACTGAACTTACTCAGGCTTTATGTCTGACTCTGTTTTTCTTTCGTCTTCTTTTCTTCCGTCCCCCCCCCCCAGGTAGTAAAGGAGGGGATAGTATAGCTCATGTTAAGTTGGACTGCCACTCTTTCCCAGCTTGAAGATTCTCGAAGTTTGCTTGGATTCTCTTTTCAGATGCTATGGCTGGTTCTTGCTACATTGGGGAATATAAATGTATTTTTATGCTTCTTTATTTTGTAAGACAGATGATACTCTGATATTGTAAAGAAACCATTGTACAAATTATTTTATCAATAAAGCAAAGTCTTATTTTCCGCTGTTCAATTTCTGTCTGTCTTGTAATTTATCTGCATCTTTTACCCAAAATGCTCCACAGAACATAGTGCATTTCCTTTGTGAGTGACACTAACAGACGTGGGGTGTTACATGGGTGTAACCTGTTAGTCCTATAGATCTATGAGAGAGCTTCATTTTGATAGGTTATGGTTCTACTAACTCAAAATGGATACAAATTTATGTGTGGCGGAACATTCCACGTCCGTTGGGTGCGACATCGAAGTCTTGAGGTGCAACATCAGTTTGAAAATCCAAGATTGCACTGTATGACTTTTTAAAACTCGTTTATGGGTACGAAATAGAAATATAACATGGTGCATCATACTTCAAAATATATTAAATCGTATTCCGACCATGGTCAGACCCCCTTTGACCAACAAAACAACATGTAAAAAATTAAATATTGAGCTAAAAAAGCTTTCGATGTTCCCATATGTTATTAAGATTGAATTTCTTGGTTTACTGAACTAAGGTGAGATGGGTGTAACCTGTTAGTCCTTTAGATCTATGAGAGAGCTTCATTTTGATAGGTTATGGTTCTACTAACTCAAAATGGATACAAATTTATGTTTGGCGGAACACCCCACGTCTGTTAGGTGCAACATCGAAGTCTTGAGGTGCAACATCAGTTTGAAAATCCAGGATTGCACTGTATAACTTTTGAAAACTCGTTTATGGGTACGAAATAGAAATATAACATGGTGTATCACTTTCCAAAATATGTTAAATTGAATTCCGACCATGGTCCAACCCCCTTTGACTAACAAAACAACATGTGAAAAAATAAAAATTGAGCTAAAAAAGCTTTTGATGTTCCCAATTGTCATTAAGATTGAATTTCTTGGTTACTGAACTAAGATGAGATGGGTGGACCTGTTAGTCCTATAGATCTATGAGAGAGCTTCGTTTTGACTGGTTTTGGTTCTAGTAACTCAAAATGGATACAAATTTATGCGTAGCGGAACATCCCACGTCTGTTGGGTGCAACATTGAAGTCTTGAGGTGCAACATCAGTTTGAAAATCCAAGATTGCAGTGTATGACTTTTGAAAACTTGTTTATGGGTACGAAATAGAAATATAACATGGTGCATCATACTTCAAAATATATTAAATCGAATTCCGACCATGGTCAAACCCCCTTTGACTAACAAAACAACATGCGAAAAATTAAAACTTGAGCTAAAAAAGCATTTGATGTTCCCAAATGTCATTAAGATTGAATTTCTTAGTTTACTGAACTAAGATGAGATGGTGTAACGTGTTAGTCCTATAGATCTATGAGAGAGCTTCATTTTGACAGGTTTGGGTTCTACAAACTCAAAATGGATACAAATTTATGCCTGGCGGAACAACCCACGTGTGTTGGGTGCAACATCGAAGTCTTGAGGTGCAACATCAGTTTGAAAATCCAAGATTGCAAAGTATGACTTTTGAAAACTCGTTTATGGGTACGAAATAGAAATATAACATGGTGCATCATATTCCAAAATATATTAAATCGAATTCCAACCATGGTCAAACCCCCTTTGACCAACAAAACAACATGTGAAAAATTAAAAATTAAGCTAAAAAATCTTTCGATGTTCCCAAATGTCATTAAGATTGAATTTCTTGGTTACTGAACAAATATGAGATGGGTGTAACCTGTTAGACCTATACATCTATGAGAGAGCTTCATTTTGATAGGTTATGGTTCTACTAACTCAAAATGGATATAAATATGTGTGGCGGAACATCCCACGTCTGTTGGGTGCAACATCGAAGTATTGAGGTGCTACATCAGTTTGAAAATCCAAGATTGCACTGTATGACTTTTGAAAACTCGTTTATGGGTACGAAATAAAAATATAACACGGTGCATCATACTTCAAAATATATTAAATCGAATTCCGACCATGGTCAAACCCCCTTTGACCAACAAAACAACATGTGAAAAATTAAAAATTGAGCTAAAAAAGCTTTCAATGTTCCCAAATGTCATTAAGATTGAATTCCGTGGTTTACTGAACTAAGATGAGATGGGTGTGACCTGTTAGTTCTACAGATCTATGAGAGAGCTCCATTTTGATAGGTTATGGTTCTTGTAACTCAAAATGGATACAAATTTATGTGTGGTGGAACATCCCACGTCTGTTGGGTGCAGCATCGAAGTCTTGAGGTACAACATCAGTTTGAAAATCCAAGATTGCACTCTATGACTATTGAAAACTCGTTTATTGGTACGAAACAGAAATATTACATGGTGCATCATACTTCAAAATATATTAAATCGAATTCCGACCATGGTCAAACCCCCTTTGACAAGCAAAACAACATGTGAAAAATTAAAAATTGAGCTAAAAAAGCTTTCAATGTTCCCAAATGTCATTAAGATTGAATTTCTTGGTTTACTGAACTAAGATGAGATAGGTGTAACCTGTTAGTCCTAAAGATCTTTGAGAGAACTTCATTTTGATAGGTTATTGTTGAACTAACTCAAAATGGATACAAATTTATATGTTGCGGAATATCCCACGTCTGTTGGGTGCAACATCGAAGTCTTGAGGTGCAACATCAGTTTGAAAATCCAAGATTGCACTCTATGACTTTTGAAAACTCGTTTATGGGTACGATATAGAAATATAACATGATGCATCATATTCCAAAATATTGTAAATCGAATTCCGACCATGGTCAAACCCCCTTTGACCAACAAAACAACATGTGAAAATTTGAGCTAAAAAAGCTTCCGATGTTCCCAAATGTCATTAAGATTGAATTTCTTGGTTACTGAACTAAGTTAAGATGGGTGTAACTTGTTAGTCCTATAAATCTATGAGAGAGCTTCATTTTGAAAGGTTATGGTTCTACTAACTCAAAATGGATACAAATTTATGTGTGGCGGAACATCCCACATCTGTTGGGTGCAACATCGAAGTCTTGAGGTGCAACATCAGTTTGAAAATCCAAGATTGCACTGTATGACTTTTGAAACTCGTTTTTGGGTACGAAATAGAAATATAACATGGTGCATCATATTCCAAAATATAGTAAATCGAATTCCGACCATGGTCAAACCCCTTTGACCAACAACACAACATGTGAAAAATTAAAAATTGAGCTAAAAAAGCTTTCGATGTTCCCAAATATCATTAAGATTGAATTGCTTGGTTTACTGAACTAAGATGAGATGGGTGTAACCTATTAGTCCTATAGATCTATGAGAGAGCTTCATTTTGATAGGTTGTGGTTTTACTAACTCAAAATGGATACAAATTTATGTGTGGCGGAACATCCCACGTCTGTTCGGTGCAACATCGAAGTCTTGGGGTGCAACATCAGTTTGATAATCCAAGATTGCGATGTATGACTTTTGAAAACTCATTTATGGGTAAGAAATGGAAATATATCATGGTGCATCATATTCCAAAATATATTAAATCGAATTCCGACTATGGTCAAACCCCCTTTGACTAACAAAACAACATGTGAAAAATTAAAAATTGACCTAAAAAAGCTTTTGATGTTCCCAAATGTCATTAAGATTGAATTTCTCGGTTACTGAGCTAAGATTAGATGGGTGTAACCTGTTAGTCCTATTGATCTATGAGAGAGCTTCATTTTAATAGGTTAGGGTTCTACTAACTCAAAATGGATACAAATCTATGCATGGCGGAACATCCCACTTCTGTTAGGTGCAACATCGAAGTCTTGAGGTGCAACATCAGTTTGACAATCCAAGATTGCACTCTATGACTTTTGAAAACTCGTTTATGGGTACGAAATAGAAATATAACATGGTGCATCATATTCCAAAATATATTAAATCGAATTCCGACCATGGTCAAACCCACTTTGACAAACAAAACAACATGTGAAAAATTAAAAATTGATCTAAAAAAGCTTTTGATGTTCCCAAATGTCATTAAGATTGAATTTCTTGGTTTACTGAACTAAGATGAGATGGGTGTAACCTGTTAGTCCTATAAATCCATGAGAGAGTTTCGTTTTGACCGGTTATGGTTCTACTAACTCAAAATGGATACGAATTTATGTGTGGCGGAACATCCCACGTCTGTTGGGTGCAACATCGAAGTCTTGAGGTGCAACATCAGTTTGAAAATCCAAGATTGCACTGTATGACTTTTGAAAACTCGTTTATGGGTACGAAATAGAAATATAACATGGTGCATCATATTCCAAAATATATTAAATTGAATTCCGACCATGGTCAAACCCCTTTTGACCAACAAAACAACATGTGAAAAATTAAAAATTGAGCTAAAAAAGCTTTCGATGTTCCCAAATGTTATTAGGATTTAATTACTCGGTTACTGAACTAAGATGAGATGGGTTGAACCTGTTAGTCCTATAGATCTATGTGAGAGCTTCATTTTGACTAGTTTTGGTTCTACTAACTCAAAACGGATACAAATTTATGCGTGGTGGAACAACCCATGTCTGTTGGGTGCAATATCGATGTCCTAAGGTGCAACATCAATTTGAAAATCCAAGATTGCAATGTATGACTTTTGTAAACTCATTTATGGGTACGAAATAGAAATATAACATGGTGCATCATATTCCAAAATATATTAAATCGAATTTCGACATTAGTCAAACCCCCTTTGACTAACAAAACAACATGTTAAAAATTAAAAATTGAGCTAAAAAAGTTTCGATTTTCCCAAATGTCATTAAGATTAAAATTCTTGGTTACTGAACTAAGATGAGATGGGTGTAACCTGTTAGTCCTATTGATATATGAGAGAGCTTCATTTTGACTGGTTTAGGTTCTACTAACTCAAAATGGATACAAATTTATGCGTGGTGGAACAACCTACGCCTGTTGGGTGCAACATCGAAGTCTTGAGGTGCAACATCAATTTGAAAATACAAGATTGCAATGTATGACTTTTGAAAACTCATTTATGGGTACGAAATAAAAATATAACATGGTGTATCATATTCCAAAATATGTTAAATCGAATTCCGACCATGGTCAAACCCCCTTTGACCAACAAAAAAACATGTGAAAAAATAAAAATTGAGCCAAAAAAGCTTCCGATGTTCCCAAATGTCATTAAGATCGAATTTCTTGGTTACTGAACTAAGATGAGATGGGTGTAACCTGTTAGTCCTATAGATCTATGAGAGCGCTTCGTTTTGACTGGTTTTGGTTCTACTAACTCAAAATGGATACAAATTTATGTGTGGCGGAACAACCTACTTCTGTTGGTTGCAACATCGAAGTCTTGAGGTGCAACATCAGTTTGAAAATCCAAGATTGCAATGTATGACTTTTGAAAACTCGTTTATGGGTGCGAAGTAGAAATATAACATGGTGCATCATATTCCAAAATATATTAAATCGAATTCCGACCATGGTCAAACCCCCTTTGACCAACAAAACAACATGTGAAAAATAAAAAATTGAGCTAAAAAAGCTTTCGATGTTCCCGAATATCATTAAGATTGAATTTCTTGGTTACTGGACTAAGATGTGATGGGTGTAACCCAATAGTCCTATAGATCTATGAGGGAGCTTCATTTTGATAGGTTATGGTTCTACTAACTCAAAATGGATATAAATTTATGTGTGGCGGAACATCCCACGTCTGTTGGGCACAACATCGAAGTCTTGAGGTGCAACATCAGTTTGAAAATCCAAGATTGCACTATATGACTTTTGAAAACTCGTTTATGGGTATGAAATAGAAATATAACCTGGTTCATCATGCTTCAAAGTATATTAAATCGAATTCTGACTATGTTCAATCCCCCTTTGACCAACAAAACAACATCTGAAAAATAAAAAATTGAGCTAAAAAAGCTTTCGATGTTCCCAAATGTCATTAAGACTGAATTTCTTGATTTACTGAACTAAGATGAGATGAGTGGAACCTTTTAGTCCTATAGATCTATGAGAGAGCTTTGTTTTGACTAGTTATGGTTCTGTTAACTCAAAATGGATACAAATTTATGCGTGGCGGAACAACCTACGGCTGTTGGGTGCAACATCGAAGTCTTGAGGTGCAACATCAGTTTGAAAATCCAAGATTGCACTGTAGGACTTTTGAAAACTCGTTTATGGGTACGAAATAGAAATATAACATGGTTTATCATATTCCAAAATATATTAAATCGAATTCCGACCATGGTCAAACCCACTTTGACCAACAAAACAACATGTGAAAAATTAAAAATTGAGATAAAAAAGCTTTTAATGTTTCCAAATGTCATTAAGATTGAATTTATTGGTTACTGAACTAAAATGAGATGGGTGTAACCTATTAGTCCTATAGACCTATGAGAAAGCTTCATTATGATAGGTTACGGTTCTACAAACTCAAAAGGGATACAAATTTATGCGTGGCGGAAAAACCCGCGTCTGTTAGGTGCAACATCGAAGTCTTGAGGTGCAACATTAGTTTGAAAATCCAAGATTGCACTATATGACTTTTGAAAACTCGTTTATGGGTACGAAATAGAAATATAACATGGTTCATCATGCTTCAAAATATATTAAATCGAATTCTGACTATGGTCAATCCCCCTTTGACCAACAAAACAACATCTGAAAAATAAAAAATTGAGCTAAAAAAGCTTTCGATGTTCCCAAATGTCATTAAGACTGAATTTCTTGATTTACTGAACTAAGATGAGATGAGTAGAACCTTTTAGTCCTATAGATCTATGAGAGAGCTTTGTTTTGACTAGTTATGGTTCTGGTAACTCAAAATGGATACAAATTTATGCGTGGCGGAACAACCCGCGGCTGTTGGGTGCAACATCGAAGTCTTGAGGTGCAACATCAGTTTGAAAATCCAAGATTGCACTGTAGGACTTTTGAAAACTCGTTTATGGGTAAGAAATAGAAATATAACATGGTTTATCATATTCCAAAATATATTAAATCGAATTCCGACCATGGTCAAACCCACTTTGACCAACAAAACAACATGTGAAAAATTAAAAATTGAGATAAAAAAGCTTTTGATGTTTCCAAATGTCATTAAGAATGAATTTATTGGTTACTGAACTAAAATGAGTTGGGCGTAACCTATTAGTCCTATAGACCTATGAGAAAGCTACATTATGATAGGTTACGGTTCTACAAACTCAAAAGGGATACAAATTTATGCGTGGCGGAAAAACCCGCGGCTGTTGGGTGCAACATCGAAGTCTTGAGGTGCAACATCAATTTGAAAATCAAAGATTGTAATGTATGACCTTTGAAAACTCGTTTATGGGTACGAAATAGAAATATAACATGGTGCATAATATTCCAAAATATATTAAATCGAATTCCGACAATGGTCAAACCCCCTATGACTAACAAACAACATTTGAAAAATTAATAATTGAGCTAAAAAAGTTAGGATGTTCCCAAATGTCGTAAAGATTGAATTTCTTGGTTACTGAACTAAGATGAGATGGGTGTAATCTGTTAGTCCTATAGATCTATGAGAGAGCTTCATTTTGAATAGTTTTGGTTCTATTAACTCAAAATGGATACTAATTTATGTGTGGCGGAACATCCCACGTCTGTTGGGCACAACAACGAAGTCTTGAGGTGCAACATCAGTTTGAAAATCCAAGATTGCACTGTATGACTTTTGAAAACTCGTTTATGGGTACGAAATAGAAATATAACATGGTGCATCATATTCCAAAATATATTAAATCGAATTCCGACCATGGTCGAACCCCCTTTGACCAACAAAACAACATGTGAAAAATTAAAAATTGAGCTAAAAAAGCTTTTGATGTTCCCAAATGTCATTAAGAGTGAATTTCTCGGTTTACTGAACTAAGATGAGATGGGTGTAAACTGTTAGTCCTATAAATCCATGAGTTTCGTTTTGACCGGTTATGGATCTACTAACTCAAAATGGATATGAATTTATGTGTGGCGGAACATCCCACGTTTGTTAGGTGCAACAACGAAGTCTAGACGTGCAACAACAGTTTGAAAATCCAAGATTGCACTGTATGACTTTTGAAAACTCGTTTATGGGTACGAAATAGAAATATAACATGGTGCATCATATTCCAAAATATATTAAATCGAATTCCGACCATGGTAGAACCCCCTTTGTCCAACAAAACAACATGTGAAAAATTAAAAATTGAGCTAAAAAGGCTTTCGATGTTCCCAAATGTTATTAATATTGAATTTCTCGGTTACTGAACTAAGATGAGATGGGTGGAACCTGTTAGGTCTATAGATCTATGTGAGAGCTTCATTTTGACTAGTTTTGGTTCTACTAACTAAAAATGGATACAAATTTATGCGTGGCGGAACAACCCACGTCTGTTGGGTGCAACATCGATGTCTTGAGGTGCAACATCAATTTGAAAATCCATGATTGCAATGTATGACTTTTGAAAACTCGTTTATGGGTACAAAATGGAAATATAACATGGTGTATCATATTCCAAAATATATTAAATCGAATTCAGACCATGGTCAAACCCCCTTTGACTAACAAAACAACATGTGAAAAAATAAAAATTAAGCTAAAAAAGCTTTCGATGTTCCCAAATGTCATTAAGATTGAATTTCTTGGTTTACTGAACTAAGATGAGATGGGTGGAACCTGTTAGTCCTATAGATTTATGAGAGAGCTTAGCTTTGACTGGTTATGGTTCTAGTAACTCAAAATAGATACAAATTTATGCATGGTGGAACAACCCACGTCTGTTGGGTGCATAATCGAAGTCTTTAGGTGCAAGACCAATTTGAAAATCCAAGATTGCACTGTATGACTTTCGAAAACTCGTTTATGGGTACGAAATAGAACTATAACATGGTGTATCTTATTCCAAAATATATTAAATCGAATTCCGACCATGGTCAAACCCCCTTTGACCAACAAAACAACATGTGAATAATTAAAAATTGACCCAAACAAGGATTTTGATGTTCCCAAATGTCATTAAGATTGAATTTCTTGGTTATTGAACAAAGACGAGATGGTGTAACTTGTTAGTCCTATAAATCTATGAGAGAGCTTCATTATGGAAGGTTACGGTTCTACTAACTCAAAATGGATAAAAATTTATGCGTGGCGGAACAACCCACGTCTGTTGGGTGCAACATCAAAGTCTTTATTTGCAACATAAATTTGAAAATCCAAGATTGCAATGTTTGACTTTTGTAAACTCGTTTATGGGTACGAAATAGAAATATAACATGGTGCATCATATTCCTAAATTTATTAAATCAAATTCCGACCATGGTCAAACCCCCTTTGACTAACAAAACAACATGTAAAAAATTAAAAATTGAGCTAAAAAAGTTTCGATTTTCCCAAATGTCATTAAGATTGAATTTCATGGTTACTGAACTAAGATGAGATGGGTGTAACTTGTTAGTCCTATAGATCTATGAGAGAGCTTCATTTTGACTGGTTTAGGTTCTACTAACTCAAAATTGATACAAATTTATGCGTGGCGGAACAACCTACGTCTGTTGGGTGCAACATCGATGTCTTGAGGTGTAACATCAATTTGAAAATCCAAGATTGCAATGTATGACTTTTGAAAACTCATTTATAGGTACGAAAAAGAAATACAACATGGTGTATCATATTCCAAAATATGTTAAATCGAATTCCGACCATGGTCAAACCCCCTTTGACTAACAAAACAACATGTGAAAAATTAAAAATTGAGCTGAAAAAGCTTCTGATGTTCCCAAATGTCATTAAGATTGAATTTCTTGGTTACTTTACTATGATGAGATGGGTGTAACCTGTTTGTCCTATATATCTATGAGAGAGCTTCATTATGATAGGTTACGGTTCTACAAACTCAAAATGGATACAAATTTATGCATGGCGGAACAACCCACGTCTGTTTGGTGCAACATCGAAGTCTTGAGGTGCAACATCAATTTGAAAATCTAAGATTGTAATATATGACTTTTGAAAACTCGTTTATGGGTACGAAATAGAAAGATAACATGGTGCATAATATTCCAAAATATATTAATTCGAATTCCGACAATGGTCAAACCCCCCTTGACTAACAAAACAACATGCGAAAAATTAAAAATTGAGCTAAAAAAGTTTTGATGTTCCCAAATGTCATTAAGATGGAATTTCTTGGTTTACTGGACTAAGATGAGATGGTGTAACCTGTTAGTCCTATAGATCAATGAGAGAGCTTCATATTGACTGGTCTTGGTTCTACTAACTCAAAATGGATAAAAATTTATGCTGGCGGAACAACCCACGTCTGTTGGGTGCAACATCGAAGTCTTGTGGTGCAACATCAGTTTGAAAATTCAAGATTGCAATGTATGACTTTTGAAAACTCGTTTATGGGTACGAAATAGAAATATAACATGGTGCATCATATTCCAAAATATAATAAATCGAATTCCAACCATGGTCAAACCCCCTTTGACCAACAAAACAACATGTGAAAAATTAAAAATTGAGCTAAAAAAGCTTTCGATGTTCCCAAATGTCATTAAGATTTAATTTCTTGGTTACTGAACTAATATGAGATTGGTGTAACCTATTAGTCCTATAGATCTATGAGAGAGCTTCATTTTGACTAGTTATGGTTCTACTAACTCAAAATGGATACAAATTTATGTGTGGCGGAACATCCCCCGTCTGTTGGGTGCAACATCGAAGACCTGAGGTGCTACATCAGTTTGAAAATCCAAGATTGCACTGTATGACTTTTGTAAACTCGTTTATGGGTACGAAATAGAAATATAACGTATTGCATCATATTGCAAAATATATTAAATCGAATACCGACCATGGTCAAACCCCTTTTGACCAACAAAACAACATGTGAAAAATTAAAAATTGAGCTAAAAAAGCTTTCGATGTTCCCAAATGTCATTAAGATTGAATTTCTTGGTTTACAGAACTAGGATGAGATGGGTGTAACCTGTTAGTCCTATAGATCTATGAGAGAGCTTCATTTTGATAGGTTATGGTTCTACTAACTCAAAATGGATACAAATTTATGTGTGGCGGAACATCCCACGTCTGTAGGTTCAACATCGAAGTCTTGAGGTGCAACATCAATTTGAAAATCCAAGATTGCACTGTATGACTTTTGAAAACTCGTTTATGGGTACGAAATAGAAATATAACATGTTGTATCATATTCCAAAATATATTAAACCGAATTCCGACCATGGTCAAACCCCCTTTGACTAACAAAACAACAAGTGAAAAATTAAAATTTGAGCTAAAAAAGCTTTCAATGTTCCCAAATGTCATTAAGACTGAATTTCTTTGTTATTGAACTAAGATGAGATGGGTGTAACCTGTTAGTCCTATAGATCTATGAGAGAGCTTCATTTTGATAGGTTATGGTTCTACTAACTCAAAATGGATACAAATTTATACGTGGCGGAACGTCCCACGTTTGTTGGGTGCAACATCGAAGTCTTAAGGTGCTACATCAGTTTGGAAATCCAAGATTGCACTGTATGACTTTTGAAAACTCGTTTATGGGTACGAAATAGAAAAATAACATGGTGCATCATACTTCAAAATATAGTAAATCGAATTCCGACCATGGTCAAACCCCCTTTGACCAACAAAACAACATGTGAAAAATTAAGCTAAAAAGCTTTTGATGTTCCCAAATGTCATTAAGATTGAATTTCTTGGTTTACTAAACTAAGATGAGATGGGTATAACCTGTTAGTCCTATATATCTATGAGAGAGCTTCATTTTGACTAGTTTTGGTTCTAGTAACTCAAAATGGATACAAATTTATAAGTGGCGGAACAACCCACGTCTGTTGGGTGCGACATCGAAGTTTTGAGGTGCAACATCAGTTCGAAAATCCAAGATTGCACTGTATGACTTTTGAAAACTCGTTTATGGGTACGAAATAGAAATATAACATGGTGCATAATATTCCAAAATATATTAAATCGAATTCCGATCATGGTCAAACCCCCTTTGACCAACAAAACAACATGTGAAAAATTAAAATTGAGCTAAAAAAGCTTTCGATGTTCCCAAATGTCATTAAAATTGAATTTCTTGGTTACTGAACTAAGATGTGATGGGTGTAACCTGTTAGTCCTACAGATCTATGAGAGAGCTTCATTTTGACCGGTTATGGTTCCACTAACTCAAAATGGATACAAATTTATGCATGGAGGAACAACCCATGTCTGTTGGGTGCAACATCGAAGTCTAGAGGTTGAAAATCAGTTTGATAATCCAAGATTGCACTGTATGACTTTTAAAAACTCGTTTATGGGTACGAAATAGAAATATAACATGGTGCATCATATTCCAAAATATATTAAATCGAATTCCGACCATGGTCAATCCCCCTTTGACCAACAAAACAACATGTGAAAAATTGAGCTAAAAAAGCTTTCGATGTTCCCAAAAGTCATTAAGATTGAATTTCTTGGTTTACTGAACTAAGATGAGATGGTTGTAACCTGTTAGTCCTATAGATCTATGAGAGAGCTTCATTTTGATAGGTTATGGTTCTACTAACTCAAAATGGATACAAATTTATGTGTGGCGGAACATCCCACATCTATTGGGTGCGACATCGAAGTCTTGAGGTGCACCAACAGTTTGAAAATCCAAGATCGCACCGTATAACTTTTGGAAACTCGTTTATGGGTACGAAATAGAAATATAACATGGTGCATCATATTCCAAAATATTGTAAATCGAATTCCGACCATGGTCAAACCCCATTTGACCAACAAAACAACATGTGAAATATTAAGCTAAAAAAGCTTTTGATGTTCCCAAATGTCATTAAGATTGAATTTCTTGGTTTACTGAACTAAGATTAGATGGGTGTAACCTGTTAGTCCTATAGATCTATGAGAGAGCTTCATTTTGACTGGTTATGGTTCTAGTAACTCAAAATGGATACAAATTTATAAGGGGTGGACTAACCCACGTCTGTTGGGTGCAACATCGAAGTCTTGAGGTGCAACATTAGTTCGAAAACCTCAGATTGCATTGTATGACTTTTGAAAACTCATTTATGGGTACGAAATAGAAATATAACATGGTACATCATATTCCAAAATATATTAAATCGAATTCCGACCATGGTCAAACCCCCTTTGACCAACCAAACAACAAGTGAAAAATTAAAAATTGAGCTAAAAAAGCTTTCTATGTTCCCAAATGTCATTAGGATTGAATTTCTTGGTTACTGAACTAAGATGAGATGGGTGTAACCTATTAGTCCTATAGATCTATGAGAGAGCTTCATTTTGACTGGTTATGGTTCTACTAAGTCAAAATGGATACAAATTTATGCATGGCGTAACAACCCACGTCGGTTGGGTGCAACATCGAAGTCTTGAGGTTGAGCATCAGTTTGAAAATCCATGATTGCACTGTATGACTTTTAAAAACACATCTATGTGTACGAAATAGAAATATAACATGGTGCATCATATTCCAAAGTATATTAAATCGAATTCCGACCATGGTCAAACCCCCTTTGACCAACAAAACAACATGTGAAAAATTGACTTAAAAAAGCTTTTGATGTTCCCAAAAGTAATTAAGATTTAATTTCTTTGTTTACTGAACTATGATGAGATGGTTGTAACCTGTTCGTCCTATAGATCTATGAGAGAGCTTCATTTTGATAGGTTATGGTTCTACTAACACAAAATGGATACAAATTTATGTGTGGCGGAACATCCCACGTCTGTTGGGTGCGACATCGAAGTCTTGTGGTGCAACATCAGTTTGAAAATCCAAGATGGCACTGTATGACTTTTGAAAACTCGTTTATGGGTACGAAATAGAAATATAACATGGTGCATCATATTCCAAAATATTGTAAATCGAATTCCGACCATGGTCAAACCCCCTTTGACTAACAAAACAACATGTGAAAAATAAAAAATTGACATAAAAAAGCTTTTGATGTTCCCAAATGTCATTAAGATTGAAATTCTTGGTTACTGAACTAAGATGAGATGGCAGAACCTGTTGGTCCTATAAATCCATGAGAGAGCTTCATTTTGACTGGTTATGGTTCTACTAACTCAAAATGGATACAAATTTATGCATGGCGGAACAACCCACGTCTGTTAGGTTCAACATCGAAGTCTTGAGGTGCAACATCAGTTTTAAAATTTAAGATTGCACTGTATGACTTTTGAAAATTCGTTTATGGGTAAGAAATAGAAATATAACATGGTGCATCATATTCCAAATTATAATAAATCGAATTCCGGCCATGGTCAAACCCCCTTTGACTAACAAAACAACATGTGAAAAATTAAAAATTGAGCTAAAAAAGCTTTTGATGTTCCCAAACATCATTAAGATTGAATTTCTTGGTTTACTGAACTAAGATGAGATGGGTGTAACCTGTTAGTCCTATCGATCTATGAGAGGGCTTCATTTTGATAGGTTATGGTTCTACTAACTCAAAATGGATACAAATTTATGTGTGGCGGAACATCCCACGTCTGTTGTGTGCAACATCGAAGTCTTGATGTGCAACATCAGTTTGAAAATCTAAGATGGCACTGTATGACTTTTGAAAACTCGTTTACGGGTACGAAATAGAAATATAACATGGTGCATCATATTGCAAAATATATTATATAGAATTCCGACCATGGTCAAACCCCCTTTGACCAACAAAACAACATGTGAAAAATAAAAAATTGACCTAAAAAAGCTTTTGATGTTCCCAAATGTAATTAAGATTGAATTTCTTGGTTACTGAACTAAGACGAGATTGGTGTAACCTATTAATCCTATAGATCTATGAGTGAGCTTCATTTTGATAGGTTATGGTTCTACTTACTCAAAATGGATACAAATTTATGTGTGGCGGAACATCCCACGTCTGTTGGGTGCAACATCGAAGTCTTGAGGTGCAACATCAATTTGAAAATCCAAGATTGCACTGTATGACTTTTGAAAACTCGTTTATGGGTACGAAATAGAAATATAACACGGTGCATCATATTACAAAATATATTAAATCGAATTCCGACCATTGTCAAACCCCCTTTGACTAACAAAACAACATGTGAAAAAATCAAAATTGACCTAAAAAGCTTTCGATGTTCCCAAATGACATTAAGATTTAATTTCTTGGTTACTGAACTAAGATGACATGGGTGGAACCTATTAGTCCTATAGATCTATGAGAGAGATTTATTTTGATAGGTTATGGTTCTACTTACACAAAATGGATAAAAATTATGTGTGGCGGAACATCCCACGTCTGTTGGGTGCAACATCGAAGTCTTGAGGTGCAACATCAGAATCTAAGATTGCACTATGTGACTTTTGAAAACTCGCTTATGGGTACGAAATAGAAATATAACATGGTCCATCGTATTCCAAAATATATTAAATCGAATTCCGACCAAGGTCAAACCACCTTTGACCAACAAAACAACATGTGAAAAAATAAAAAATGAGCAAGAAATGCTTTCGATGTTCCCAAATGTCATTAAGATTGAATTTCTTGGTTTACTAAACTAAGATGAGATGGGTGTAACCTGTTGGTCCTATAGATCCATGAGAGAGCTTCATTTTGACCGGTTATGGTTCTACTAACTCAAAACGGATACAAATTTATGCATGGCGGAACATCCCACGTCTGTTGGGTGCAACATCGGAGTCTTGAGGTGCAACATCGGTTTGAAAATCTAAGATTGCACTGTACAACTTTTGAAAACTCGTTTATGGGCACGAAATAGAAATATAACATGGTGTATCATATTCCAATATATATTAAATCGAATTCCGACCATGGTCAAACCCCCTTTGACTAACAAAACAACATGTGAAAAATTGAGCTAAAAAAGCTTTCGAGGTTCCCAAATGACATTAACATTGAATTTCTTGGTTACTGAACTAAGATGAGATGGGTATAATCTGTTAGTCCTATAGATCTATGAGAAAGCTTCATTTTGATAGGTTATGGTTCTACTAACTCAAAATGGATACAAATTTAATATATTAATATATTCCAAAATATATTAAATCGAATCCCAACTCATCTTTGCATGATGCACCATGTTCTAACAACATGCGGAACAACCCATGTCTGTTGGGTGCAACATCGAAGTCTTGAGGACAACATATTTGACATTTGTTACTTACGGAATGGGTATGAAATAGAAATATAACATGGTGCATCATATTCCAAAATATATTAAATCGAATTCCGACCATGGTGAAACCCCCTTTGACCTTCATTTTGACTGTTAGTATGTTATTAACATGGGTTTCCAACAACATGTTAGTCCTATAAATCTATGAGTGACCTTTGTTTTGACTGGTTACGGTTCTACTAACTCTAAATGGATACAAATTTATGCATGGCGGAACATCCCATGTCTGTTGGGTGCAACATCGAAGTCTTGAGGTGCAACATCAATTTGAAAATCCAAGATTGCACTATATGACTTTTGCAAACTCGATGATTTTTGGGAATATCGAAAGCTTTTAGTCCTACTAACATCGATGTTGCACCTATCTCATTTGACCATGGTCGGAATTCGATTTAATATATTTTGGAATATGATGCACCATGTTATATTTCTAAAAAAATTCACATAAATTTGTATCCATTTTGAGTTAGTAGAACCATAACCAGTCAAATCAAAGCTCTCTCATGGATCTATAGGACTAACAGGTTCCACCATCTCATCTTAGTCGAACCATAACCAGTTAAACAATATGTGAAAAATTAAAAATTGAGCTAAAAAAGCTTTTGATGTTCCCTAATGTCATTTTGAGTTCCTATAGAAATCTTAATGACATTTGCACCTAAAGACTTCGATGTTGCACCAAACAGACTTGGGTTGTTCCGCCACTCATAAATTTTATCCATTTTGAGTTACTAACTGATTGAATTTCCATAACCAGTTAGAATATTTGGGTTGTTATACAGTGCACCTCAAGACATCTCAACAAAACCATGTCTGTTTGGAATTCCGACCATGGTCAAACCATCTTTGGAACAACCCACGTCAAAGGATTTCATGTTGTTTTTAAAACTCTTAATGACCTAAAAAAGCTTTCGATTTTCCTAAGTGTCATCAAGATTGAATTTCTTGGTTACTGAACTAAGATGAGATGGGTGTAACTTGTTAGTCCTATAGATCTATGAGAGAGCTTCATTTTTTATTTTGGAATATGATACACCATGTTAATATTTTGACTGGTTATGGTTCTATAGGACATGTGATGGTTTTGTTGACCATGGTCGGACACATAAATATATTAAATCATAGAGTTTAATATATTAAAACTCATTTAATTTCTTGGTTACTGAACTAAGATGAGATGCGTGGTGGACTAACAGGTTACATTTTGGAATATATTTTTAAACATGGTCATACAACATAGTTATGGTGTAACATTATGGTTAGTCCTATACGCATAAAAAAGGGGTATGAGAGGGCTTCATTAAGCTTAATGATTGCATAAATGGATACAAATTTATGTGTGGCTGAACATCCTACGTCTTTTGGGTGCAACATCGATGTATTGAGGTGCAACATCAGTTTGAAAATCCAAGATTGCACTGTATGAATTTTGAAAACTCGTTTATGGGTATGAAATAGAAATATAACATGGTGCATCATATTCCAAAATATATTAAATCGAATTCCGACCATAGTCAAACCCCCTTTGACTAACTAAATAACTTGCGAAAAATTAAGCTAAAAAAGCTACTGATCTTCCCAAATGTCATTAAGATTGAATTTATTGTTTTACTGAACTAAGATGAGATCGGTGTTAACTGTTAGTCCTATAGATCTATGGTCAGTAATCGAAGTCTTGGATTTAATATATTTTGATAGGTTATGGTTCTACTAACTCAAAAGTCATAAATTTATGCGTAGCGGAAGAACCCACGTCTGTTGGGTGCAACATCGAAGTCTTGAGGTCCAACATCAGTTTGAAAATCCAAGATTGCACTGTATGACTTTTGAAAACTCGTTTATGGGTACGAAACAGAAATAAAACATGGTGCATCATATTCCAAAATATATTAAATCGAATTCCGACCATGGTCGAACCCGCTTTGACCAACAAAACAACATGCGAAAAATTAAAAATTGACATAAAAAAGCTTTCGATGTTCCCAAAAATCATTAAGATTGAATTTCTTGGTTTACTGAACTAAGATGAGATGGTGGAACCTGTTAGTTCTATAGATCCATGAGACAGCTTCATTTTGATAGGTTATGGTTCTACTAACTCAAAATGGATACAAATTTATGTGTGGCGGAACATCCCACGTCTGTTGGGTGCAACATCGATGTCTTGAGGTGCAACATCAGTTTGAAAATCCAAGATTGCACTGTATGACTTTTAAAAACTCGTTTATGGCTATAAAATTGAAATATAACATGGTGCATCATATTCCAAAATAGAAATATGATGCCCCATGTTATATTTCTATTTCATACCCATAAACAAGTTTTCAAAAGTCATACATTGCAATCATGGATTTTCAAATAGATGTTGCACCTCCAGACTTCGATGTTGCACCCAACAGATGTGGGTTGTTCCACCACTTATAAATTTGTATCCATTTTGAGTTACTAACAGTGCAATCAGTTTGACTAACAGGTTACTGAGCTAAGATGAGATGGGTCGAACCTGTTAGTCCTATAGATCTGTGAGAGAGTTTCATTTTGACTGGTTTTGGTTCTATTAACACAAAATGGATACTAATTTATGCGTGGCGGAACAACCCACGTCTGTTGGGTGCAACATCGATGTCTTGAGATGCAACATCCGATTGAAAATCCAAGATTGCACTGTATGACTTTTGAAAACTAGTTTATGGGTACGAAATTGAAATATAACATGGTGCATCATATTCCAAAATATATTAAGATGGAATTCTGACCATGGTCAAACCCCCTTTGACTAACAAAACAACATGTGAAAAAATAAAAATTGAGCTAAAAAAGCTTTTGATGTTCCCAAATGTCATTAAGATTGAATTTCTTGCTTGACGGAACTAAGATGAGATAGTGGAACCTGTTAGTCCTATAGATCTGTGAGAGAGCTTTATTTTGATAGGTTATGGTTCTACTAACTCAAAATGGATACAAATTTATGCGTGGCGGAACAACCCACGTCGGTTGGGTGCAACATTGAAGTCTTGAGGTGCAACATCAATTTGAAAATCCAAGATTGTACAGTATGACTTTTGAAAACTCTTTTATGTGTATGAAATAGAAATATAACATGGTTCATCATATTCCAAAATATATTAAATCGAATTCCGACCATGGTCAAACCCCCTTTCACTAACAAAACAACATGTGAAAAATTAAAAATTTATCTAAAAAAGCTTTTGATGTTCCCAAATGTCATTAAGATTGAATTTCTTGGTTTACTGAACTAAGATGAGATGGGTGTAACCTGTTAGTCTAATAGATCTTTGAAAGAGCTTCGTTTTGACTGGTTGTGGTTCTACTAACTCAAAATGGATACAAATTTACGCGTGGCGGAACAACCCACGTCTGTTGGGTGCAACATCGAAGTCTTGAGGTGTTGAAAATCCAAGATTGCAATGTATGACTTTTGAAAACTCGTTTATGGGTACGAAATAGAAATATAACATGGTGCATCATATTCCAAAATATATTAAATCGAATTCCGACCATGGCCAAACCCCCTTTGACCAACAAAACAACATGTGAAAATTTGAGCTAAAAAAAGCCTTCGATGTTCCCAAATGTCATTAAGATTGAATTTCTAGGTTATTGAACTAAGATGAGATGGGTGTAACCTATTAGTCCTATAGATCTATGAGAGTGCTTCATTTTAACTGGTTATGGTTCAAGTAACTCAAAATGGATACAGATTTATGCACGGCGGAACATCACACGTCTGTTGGGTGCAACATCGAAGTCTTGAGGTGCAACATCAGTTTGAAAATCTAAGATTGCATTGTCTGACTTTTGAAAACTCGTTTATGGGTACAAAATAGAAATATAACATGGTGTATCTTATTACAAAGTATATTAAATCAAATTTCGACCATGGCCAAACCCCCTTTGACTAACAAAACAACATGTGAAAATTAAAAATTGACCTAAAAAAGCTTTTGATGTTCCCAAATGTCATTAAGATTGAATTTATTGGTTTACTGAACTAAGATGAGATGGGTGGAACCTGTTAGTCCTATAGATCCATGAGAGAGCTTCATTTTGATTGGTTTTGGTTCTACTAACTCAAAATGGACACAAATTTATGAGTGGCTAAACATACTACTTCTGTTGGGTGCAACATCGAAGTCTTGAGGTGCAACATCAGTTTGAAAATCCAAGAATGCACTGTATAACTTTTGAAAACTCGTTTACGGGTACGAAATAGAAATATAACATGGTGCATCATATTCCATGGTCGGAATTCGATTTAAAATATTTTGGAATATCATGCACCATGTTATATTTCTATTTTATACCCATAAACGAGTTTTCTAAAGTCATACAGTGCAATCTTAGATACAAATTTATGCGTGTAACCCCCTTTCACTAACAAAACAACATGTGAAAAATTAAAAATTGACCTAAAAAAGCTTTTGATGTTCCTAAATGTCATTAAGATTGAATTTCTTGGTTACTGAACTAAGATGAGACGGGTGTAACCTGATAGTCCTATAGATCAGAGAGAGCTTCATTTTGACTGGTTATGGTTCTACTAACTTAAAATGGATACAAATTTATGTGTGGCGGAACATCCCACGTCTGTTGGGTGCAACATCGAAGTCTTGAGGTGCAACATCAGTTTGAAAATCCCAGATTGCAAAGTATGACTTTTGAAAACTGGTTTATGGGAACGAAATAGAAATAAAACATGGTGCATCATATTCCAAAATATATTAAATCGAATTCCGACCATGGTCAAACCCCCTTTGACTAACAAAACAACATGCGAAAAATTAAAAATTGACCTAAAAAAGCTTTCGATGTTCCCAAATGTAATTAAGATTGAATTTCTTAGTTTACTGAACTAAGATGAGATGGTGGAACCTGTTAGTCCTATAGATCTATGAGAGAGCTTTATTTTGACTAGTTTTGGTTCTACTAACTCAAAATGGATACAAATTTATGCATGGCGGAACGACCCACGTCTGTTGGGTGCAAGATCAAAGTCTTGAGTTGCAACATCAGTTTGAAAATCCAAGATTGCACTGTATGACTTTTGAAAACTTGTTTATGGGTACGAAATGGAAATATAAAATGGTTATGGTGAATGTCATTAAGATTGAATTTCAATCATATTTGTATCCAAAATATGTCTAAAAAAGCTTTCGATTAAGCCTTTTGTATCCATTTTTAATTTTTAATCTTAATGTCTTTAGGGAACATGTTATCTATGGATCTATGGAAATATTTTACATTCGTTTGAAAATCCAAGATTGCACTGTATGACTTTTGAAAACTCGTTTATGGGTGAGAAATAGAAATATAACATGGTGCATCATATTCCAACATATATTAAATCGAAATCCGACCATGGTCAAACCCCCTTTGACTAACAAAACAACATATGAAAAATTGAGCTAAAAAAGCTTTCGATGTTCCCAAATGTCAATAAGATTGAATTTCTTAGTTTACTGAACTAAGATGAGATGGGTGTAACCTATTAGTCCTATAGATCTATGAGAGAGCTTCATTTTGATTGGTTATGGTTCTACTAACTCAAAATGGATACAAATTTATTGCATGGCGGAAAAACCCACGTGTGTTGGGTGCAACATCGAAGTCTTGAGGTGCAACATCAGTTTGAAAATCCAAGATTGCACTGTATGACTTTTTCACATGTTATATTTTGACCAACAAAATAACATGTGAAAAATTAACATGGTGCATCATACTTCAAAATATATTAAATCGAATTCCGACCATGATCAAATTCCCTTTGACTTACAAAACAACATGTCAAAAATTGAGCTAAAAAAGCTTTTGATGTTCCCAAAAGTCATTAAGATTGAATTTTTTGGTTTACTGATCTAAGATGAGATGGGTGGAAGCTGTTAGTCCTGTAGATCTATGAGAGAGCTTCATTTTGACTGGTTTTGGTTCTACTAACTCAAAATTGATACAAATTTATGCATGGCGGAAGATCCCACGTCTGTTGTGTGCATCATCGAAGTCTTGAGGTGCAACATTTGTTTGAAAATCTAAGATTGCACTGTATGACTTTTGAAAACTCGTTTATGGGTATGAAATAGAAATATAACATGGTGCATCATATTCGAAAATATATTAAATCAAATTCCGACCATGGTAAAACCCCCTTTGACCAACAAAACAACATGTGAAAAATTAAAAAATGACCTAGAAAAGCTTTTGATGTTCCCAATGTCATTATGATTGAATTTCTTGGTTTACAGAACTATGATGAGATGGTGGAACCTGTTAGTCCTATAGATCTATGAGAGAGCTTCATTTAGATAGGTTATGGTTCTACGAACTCAAAATGGATACAAATTTATGCGTCGCGGAACATCCCACGTCTGTTGGGTGCAACATCGAAGTCTTGAGGTGCAACATCAATTTGAAAATCCAAGATTGCAGTGTATGAATTTTGAAAACTCGTTTATGGGTATGAAATATAAATATAACATGGCGCATCATATCCCAAAATATATTAAGATTGAATTTCTTGGTTACTGAACTAAGATGAGATGGATGTAACCTGTTAGTCCAATAGATCTATGAGAGAGCTTCATTTTAATAGGTTATGGTTCTACTAACTCAAAAATTTTACAAATTTATGTGTGGGGGAACAACCCACGTCTGTTAGGTGCAACATCGAAGTCTTGAGGTGCAACATCAGTTTGAAAATCCAAGATTGCAATGTATGACTTTTGAAAATTCGTTTATGGGTACGAAATAGAAATATAACGTGGTGCATCATACTTCAGAATATATTAAATCGAATTCCGACAATGGTCAAACCCGCTTTGACCAACAAAACAACATGCGAAAAATTGAGCTAAAAAAGCTTTCGATGTTCCCAAAAGTCCTTAAGATTTAATTCCTAGATTTACTGAACTAAGATGAGAAGGGTGTAACCAATTCGTCTTATATATCTATGAGCGGGCTTCGTTTTGATACGTTATGGTTCTACTAACTCAAAATGGATACAAATTTATGCGTGGCGTAACAACCCACGTCTGTTGGGTGCAACATCGATGTCTTGAGGTTCAACATCAGTTTGAAAATCCAAGATTGCACCATATGACTTTTGAGAACTCATTTATGGGTATGAAATAGAAATATAACATGTTGCATCATAATTCAAAATATATTAAATTGAATTCCGACCATGGTCAAACCCCCTTTGACCAAAAAAACAACATGTGAAAAATTAAAAATTGAGCTAAAAAAGCTTTTGATGTTCCCAAATGTCATTAAGATTGAATTTCTTGGTTTTCTGAATTAAGATGAGATGGCTGTAACATGTTAGTCCTATAGATCTATGAGAGAGCTTCATTTTGATAGGTTATGGTTCTACTAACTTAAAATGGATACAAATTTATGTGTGGCAGAACATCCCATGTCTGTTGGGTGCAACATCGAAGTCTTGAGGTGCAACATCAATTTGAAAATCCAAGATTGCAATGTATGACTATTGAAAACTCGTTTATGGGCACGAAATAGAAATATAACATGGTGCATCATACTTCAAAATATATTAAATCAAATTCCGACCATGGTCAAACCCCCTTTAACCAACAAAACAACATGCGAAAAATTAAAAATTGAGCTAAAAAAGCTTTCGATGTTCCCAAAAATCATTAAGATTGAATTTGTTGGTTTACTGAACTAAGATGAGATGGTGGAACCTGTTAGTTCTATATATCCATGAGAGAGCTTCTTTTTGATAGGTTATGGTTCTACTAACTTAAAATGGATACAAATTTATGCGTGGCGGAACATCCCACGTCTATTGGGTGCGACATCGATGTCTTGAGGTGCAACATCAATTTGAAAATCTAAGATTGCACTGTATGACTTTTGAACACTCATTTATGGGTACGAAATAGAAATATAACATGGCGCATCATATTCCAAAATATATTAAATCGAATTCCGACCATGGTCAAACCCCCTTTGACTAACAAAACAACATGTGAAAAATTAAATATTGACCTAAAAAAGCTTTTGATGTTCCCAAATGTTATTAAGATTGAATTTCTTGGTTTACTGAACTAAGATGAGATGGGTATAACCTGTTAGTCCTATAGATCCATGAGAGAGTTTTGTTTTGATAGGTTATGGTTCTACTAACTCAAAATGGATACAAATTTATGTGTGGCGGAACATCCCACGTCTGTTGGGTGCAACATCGAAGTCTTGAGGTGCAACATTAATTTGAAAATCTAAGATTGCACTGTATGACTTTTGAAAACTCGTTTATGGGTATGAAATAGAAATATAACATGGTGCATCATATTCCAAAATATATTAAATCGAATTCCGACCATGGTCAAACCCCCTTTGACTAACAAAACAACATGTGGAAAATTAAAAATTGACCTAAAAAAGCTTTTGATGTTCCCAAATGTCATTACGATTGAATTTCTTGGTTTACTGAACTAAGATGAGATGGGTGTAACCTGTTAGTCCTATAGATCTATGAGAGAGCTTCATTTTGACTGGTTTTGGTTCTACACTCAAAAAGGATACAAATTTATGCATGGCGGAACAACCCACTTCTGTTGGGTGCAACATCGAAGTCTTGAGGTGCAACATCAGTTTGAAAATCCAAGATTGCACAGTATGACTTTAATGTTGCACCCAATAGACGTGGGTTGTTCCGCCACTTATAAATTTGTATCCATTTTGAGTTAGTAGAACCGTAACCAGTCAAAATGAAGCTCTCTCATAGATCTATAGGACTAAAAGGTTACACCCATCTCATCTTAGTTCAATAACCAAGAAATTCAATCTTAATGACATTTGGGAACATCAAAAGCTTTTTTAGCTCAATTTTTAATTTTTCACATGTTGTTTTGTTTGTCAAAGGGGGTTTGACCATGGTCAGAATTCGATTTTATATATTTTGAAGTATGATGCACGATGTTATATTTCTATTTCGCACCCATAAACGAGTTTTCAAAAGTCATACAGTGCAATCTTGGATTTTCAAATTGATGTTGCACCTCAAGACTTCGATGTTGCGCCTAACAGACATGGGTTGTTCCGCCACGCATAAATTTGTATCCATTTTGAGTTAGTAGAATGACAACAAGTCAAAATGAAGCTCTCAAATAGATCTATAGGACTAACCGGTAACATCCATCTCATCTTAGTTCAGTAATCCAAGAAATTCAATCTTAATGACATTTGGGAACATCAAAAGCTTTTTTAGCTCAATTTTTAATTTTCCACATGTTGTTTTGTTAGTCAAAGGGGGTTTGACCATGGTCGGAATTCGATTTAATATATTTTGGAATATGATACATCATGTTATATTTCTATTTCGTACCTATAAACGAGTTTTCAAAAGTCATACATCGCAATCTTGGATTTTCAAATTGTTGTTGCACCTCAAGACTTCGATGTTGCACCCAACAGATGTGGGTTGTTCTGCCACTTATAAATTTGTATCCATTTTGAGTTAGTAGAACCAAAAGCAGTCAAAATGAAGCTCTCTTATAGATCTATAGGACTAACAGGTTCCACCATCTCATCTTTGTTCAGTAACCAAGAAATTCAATCTTAATGACATTTGGGAACATCGAAAGCATTTTTAGGTCAATTATTAATTTTTCACATGTTGTTTTGTTTGTCAAACGGGGTTTGACCATGGTCGGAATTCGATTTAATATGTTTTGGAATATGATGCACCATGTTATATTTCTATTTCGTACCCATAAACAAGTTTTCAAAAGTCATACATTGCAATCTTGGATTTTCAAACTGATGTTGCACCTCAAGACATCGATGTTGAACCCAACAGACCTGGGATGTTCCGCCACGCATAAATCTGTATCCATTTTGAGTTAGTAGAACCATAACCTATCAAAATGAAGCTCGCTCATAGATCTATAGGACTAACAGGTTACACCCATCTCATCTTAGTTCAGTAAACCAAGAAATTCAATCGTAATGACATTTGGGAACATCAAAAGCTTTTTTAGGTCAATTTTTAATTTTTCACATGTTGTTTTGTTAGTCAAAGGGGGTTTGACCATGGTCAGAACTCGATTTAATATATTTTCGAATATGATGCACCATGTTATATTTCTATTTCATACCCATAAACGAGTTTTCAAAAGTCATACATTGCAATCTTGGATTTTCAAATTAATGTTGCACCTCAAGACTTCGATGTTGCACCCAATAGATGTGGGTTCTTCCGCCACTTATAAATTTGTATCCATTTTGAGTTAGTAGAACCAAAACCAGTCAAAATGAAGCTCTCTCATAGATCTATAGGACTAACAGGTTACACCCATCTCATCTTAGTTCAGTAACCAAGAAATTCAAACTTAATTGAATTTGGGAACATCGAAAGCTTTTTTAGGTCAATTTTTAATTTTCCACATGTTGTTTTGTTGGTCAAAGGGGGTTTGACCATGGTCGGAATTCGACTTAATATATTTTGGAATATTATGCACCATGTTATATTTCTATTTCATTCCCGTAAACGAGTTTTCAAAAGTCATACAGTGCTATCTTGGATTTTCAAACTGATGTTGCACCTCAACACTTCGATGTTGCACCCAACAGACGTGGGATGTTCCGCCACACATAAATTTGTATCCATTTTGAGTTAGTAGAACCATAACCTATCAAAATGAAGATCTCTCATAGATTTATAGGACTAACAGGTTACATCCATCTCATCTTAGTTCAGTAAACCAAGAAATTCAATCTTAATGACATTTGGGAACATCGAATTCCATCTTAATATATTTTGGAATATGATGCACCATGTTATGTTTCTATTTCGTACCCATAAACGAGTTTTCAAAAGTCATACAGTGCAATCTTGGATTTTCAAACTGATGTTGCACTTCAAGACTTTGATGTTGCACCCAACAGACGTGGGTTGTTCCGCCGTGCATAAATTTGTATCCTTTTTGAGTTAGTAGAACCAAAACCAGTCAAAATGAAGCTCTCTCATAGACCAATAGGACTAACAGGTTACACCCATCTCATGTTAGTTCAGTAACCAAGAAATTCAATCTTAATGAAATTTGGGAACATCGAAAACTTTTTTAGGTCATTTTTTAATTTTTCACGTGTTGTTTTGTTGGTCAAAGGGGTTTGACCATGTTCGGAATTCGATTTAATATATTTTGGAATATGATGCACCATGTTATATTTCCATTTC
This sequence comes from Allium sativum, assembly GCA_030737875.1. Classification (NCBI taxonomy): domain Eukaryota; kingdom Viridiplantae; phylum Streptophyta; class Magnoliopsida; order Asparagales; family Amaryllidaceae; genus Allium; species Allium sativum. Next base: position 884,519,855 of record CM060919.1, on the reverse strand, counting down.
GTACCCATAAACGAGTTTTCAAAAGTCATACAGTGCAATCCTGGATTTTCAAACTGATATTGCACCTCAAGACTTCGATGTTGCACCCAACAGACGTGGGATGTTCCGTCACACATAAATTTGTATCCATTTTGAGTTAGTAGAACCATAACCTATCAAAATGAAGATCTCTCATAGATCTATAGGACTAACAGGTTACACCCATCTCATCTTAGTTCAGTAAACCAAGAAATTCAATCTTAATGACATTTGGGAACATCGAATTCCATCTTAATATATTTTGGAATATGAGGCACCATGTTATATTTCTATTTCGTACCCATAAACGAGTTTTCAAAAGTCATATAGTGCAATCTTGGATTTTCAAATTGATGTTGCACCTCAAGACTTCGATGTTGCACCCAACAGAAGTGGGTTGTTCCGCCATGCATAAATTTGTTTCCTTTTTGAGTTAGTAGAACCAAAACCAGTCAAAATGAAGCTCTCTCATAGACCAATAGGACTAACAGGTTACACCCATCTCATCTTCATTCAGTAACCAAGAAATTCAATCTTAATGAAATTTGGGAACATCGAATACTTTTTTAGGTCAATTTTTAATTTTTCACGTGTTGTTTTGTTGGTCAAATAGGTTTGACCATGTTTGGAATTCGATTTAATATATTTTGGAATATTGTGCACCATGTTATATTTCTATTTCGTACCCATAAACGAGTTTTCAAAAGTCATACAGTGCAATCTTGGATTTTCAAACTGATATTGCACCTCAAGACTTCGATGTTGCACCCAACAGACGTGGGATGTTCCGCTACACATAAATTTGTATCCATTTTGAGTTAGTAGAACCATAACCTATCAAAATGAAACTCTCTCATAGATCTATAGGACTTACAGGTTACACCCATCTCATCTTAGTTCAGTAAACCAAGAAATTCAATCTTAATGACATTTGGGAACACCGAATTCCATCTTAATATATTTTAGAATATGATGCACCATATTATATTTCTATTTCTTACCCATAAACGAGTTGTCAAAAGTCATACAGTGCAATCTTGGATTTTCAAACTGATGTTGCACCTCAAGACTTCGATGTTGCACCCAACCGACATGGGTTGTTCCGCCATGCGTAAATTTGTAACCTTTTTGAGTTAGTAGAACCAAAACCAGTCAAAATGAAGCTCTCTCGTAGACCAATTGGACTAATAGGTTACACCCATCTCATCTTTGTTCAGTAACCAAGAAATTCAATCTTAATGAAATTTGGGAACATCGAAAACTTTTTAGCTCAATTTTTAATTTTTCACGCGTTGTTTTGTTGGTCAAAGGTGTTTGACCATGTTCGGAATTCTATTTAATATAATTTGGAATATGATGCACCATGTTATATTTCTATTTCGTACCCATAAACGAGTTTTCAAAAGTCATACAGTGCAATCTTGGATTTTCAAACTGATATTGCACCTCAAGACTTCGATGTTGCACCCAACAGACGTGGGATGTTCCGCCACACATAAATTTGTATCCATTTTGAGTTAGTAGAACCATAACCTATCAAAATGAAACTCTCTCATAGATCTATAGGACTTACAGGTTACACCGATCTCATCTTAGTTCAGTAATCAAGAAATTCAATCTTAATGACATTTGAAAACATAAAAAGCTTTTTTCGGTCAGTTTTTAATTTTTCACATGTTGTTTTGTTAGTCAAAGGGGGTTTAACCATGGTCGGAATTCGATTTAATATATTTTGGAATATCATGCACCATGTTATATTTCTATTTTGTACCCATAATTCGAACATCAACACGTGAAAATTTAAAAATTGACCTAAAAAAGCTTTTGATGTTCCCAAATGTCATTAAGATTCGATTTCTTGGTTTACTGAACTAAGATGAGATGGGTGGAACCTATTAGTCCTATAAATCTATGAGAGAGATTTATTTGATAGATTATGGTTCTACTAACTTAAAATGAATACAAATTTGGGCATGGCGGAACATCCCACGTCTGTTGGGTGCAACATCGAAGTCTTGAGGTGCAACATCAGTTCGAAAATCCAAGATTGTAATGTATGACTTTTGAAAACTTGTTTATGTGTATGAAATATAAATATAACATGGTGCATCATATTCCAAAATATATTAAATCGAATTCCGACCATGGTCAAACCCCCTTTGACAAACAAAACAATATGTGAAAAATTAAAAATTGAGCTGAAAAAGATTTCGATGTTCCCAAATGTAATTAAGATTGAATTTCTTGGTTTACTGAACTAAGATGAGATGGGTGTAACCTTTTAGTCCTATAAATCCATGAGAGAGCTTGATTTTGACCGGATTTGATTCTAGTAACTCAAAATGGATACAAATTTATGCGTGGTGGAACAACCCTTGTCTATTGGGTGCAACATTGATGTCTTGAGGTGCAACATCAGTTTGAAAATCCAAGATTGCACTGTATGACTATTGAAAACACGTTCATGGGTATGAAATAGAAATATAACATGGAGTATCATATTCCAAAATATATTAAATCGAATTCCGACCATGGCCAAACCCACTTTGACCAACAAAACAACATGTGAAAAATTGAGCTAAAAAAGCTTTTGATGTTCCCAAATGTCATTAAGATTGAATTTCTTGGTTTACTGAACTAAGATGAGATGGGTGTAACCTGTTAGTCCTATAGATCTATGCGAGAGCTTTATTTTGACTAGTTATGGTTCTAGTAACTCATAATGGATATAAATTTATGCGTGGCGTAAGCACCCACATCTGTTGGGTGCAACATCGAAGTCTTGAGGTGCAACATCAGTTTGAAAATCCAAGATTGCACTGTATGACTTTTGTAAACTCGTTTATGGGTACGAAATAGAAATATAACGTGGTGCATCATACTTCGAAATATAAATAATCAAATTCCGACCATGGTCAAACACCCTTTGACCAACAAAACAACATGTGAAATTTTAAAATTGAGCTAAAAAAGCTTTTGATGTTCCCAAATGTCATTAAGATTGAATCTCTTGGTTTACTTAACTAAGATGAGATGGGTGTAACCTATTAGTCCTATAGATCAATGAGAGAGCTTCATTTTGATAGGTTATGGTTCTACTAACTCAAAATGGATATAAATTTATGCATGGCGGAACATCCCACGTCTGTTGGGTGCAACATCGAAGTCTTAAGGTGCAACATCAGTTTGAAAATCCAAGATTGCAATGTATGACTTTTGAAAACTCGTTTATGGGTACGAAATAGAAATATAACATGGTGTATCATATTCCAAAATATATTAAATCGAATTCTGACCATGGTCAAACCCCCTTTGACCAACAAAACAACATGTGAAAAAATAAAAATTGACCTAAAAAAGCTTTCGATGTTCCCAAATGTCATTAAGATTGAATTTCTTGATTACTGAACTAAGATGAGATGGGTGTAACCTGTTAGTCCTATTGATCCATGAGAGAGTTTTGTTTTGACCGGTTATGGTTCTAGTTACTCAAAATGGATACAAATTTATGCATGGCGGAACAACCCACGTCTGTTGGGTGCAACATCGAAGTCTTAAGGTGCAACATCAATTTGAAAATCCAAGATTGCAATATATAACTTTTGAAAACTCGTTTATGGGTACGAAATAGAAATATAACATGGTGCATCATATTCCAAAACATAGTAAATAGAATTCTGACCATGGTCAAACCGCCTTTGACTAACAAAACAACATTTGAAAAATTAAAAATTGAGCTAAAAAAGCGTTTGATGTTCCTAAATGTCATTAAGATTGAGTTTCTTGGTTTACTGAACTAAGATGAGATGGGTGTAACCTGGTAGTCCTATAGGTCTGTGAGAGGGCTTCGTTTTGACCGGTAATGGTTCTAGTAACTCAAAATGGATACAAATTTATGGATGGCAGAACAATCCACGTCTGTTGGGTTTAACATCGAAGTCTTGAGGTGCAACATCCGTTTGAAAATCCAAGATTGCACTGTAGGACTTTTGAAAACTCATTTATGGGTATGAAATTGAAATATAACATGGTGCATCATACTTCAAAATATATTAAATCGAATTTCGACCATGGTCAAACCCCCGTTGACCAATAAAACAACATGTGAAAAATAAAAAATTGACCAAAAAAAGCTTTCGATGTTCCCAAATGTCATTAAGATTGAATTTCTTGGTTTACCGAACTAAGATGAGATGGGTGCAACATGTTAGTCCTATAGATCCTTGAGAGAGCTTCATTTTGACTGGTTATAGTTCTAGTAACTCAAAATGGATACAAATTTATGCGTGGCGGAACAACCCACGTCTGTTGGGTGCAACATCGAAGTCTTGAGGTGCAACATCAGTTTGAAAATCCAAAATTGCACTGTATGACTTTTGAAAACTCGTTTATGGGTACGAAATAGAAATACGCAATGGTGCATCATATTCCAAAATATATTAAATCGAATTTTTACCATGGTCAAACCCCTTTGACCAATAAAACAACATGTGAAAAATTAAAAATTGTGCTAAAAAAGCTTTCGATGTTCCAAATGTCATTAAGATTGAATTTCTTGGTTTACTGAACTAAGATGCGATGGGTGTAACCTGTTAGTCCTATAGATCTATGAGAGAGATTCACTTTGACTGATTATGGTTCTACTAACTCAAAACGGATACAAATTTATGCATGGCAGAACAACCCACGTCTTTTGGGTGCAACATCAGTTTGAAAATCCAAGATTGCAATGTATGACTTTTGAAAACTCTTTTATGGGTACGAAATAGAAATATAAAACGGTGCATCAAATTCCAAAATATATTAAATCGAATTCCGACCATGGTCAAACCCCCTTTGACCAACAAAACAACAAGCGAAAAATTGACCTAAAAAAGCTTTTGATGTTCCCAAATGTCATTAAGATTGAATTTCTTGGTTACTGAACTAAGATGAGATGGGTGTAACCTGTTGGTCCTATAGATCCGTGAGAGAGTTTCGTTTTGACTGGTTATGGTCCTACTAACTCAAAATGGATACAAATTTATGCATGGCGGAACAACCCACGTCTATTGGGTGCAACATTGAAGTCTAGAGGTGCAACATCAGTTCGAAAATCCAAGATTGCACTGTACGACTTTTGAAAACTCGTTTATGGGTACGAAATAGAAATATAACATGGCGCATCATATTCCAAAATATATTAAATTGAATTCCGACCATGGTCAAACCCACTTTGACTAACAAAACAACGTGTGAAAAAATAAAAATTGACCTAAAAATGATTTTGATGCCCCCAAATGTCGTTAAGATTGAATTTCTTCGTTTACTAAACTAAGATGAGATGGGTATAACCTGTTAGTCCTATAGATCTATGAGAGAGCTCAATTTTGACTAGTTTTGGTTTTACCAACTCAAAATTATTACAAATTTATGCGTGGCGGGACTACCCACATCGTTGGGTGCAACATCGAAGTCTTGAGGTGCAACATCAGTTTGAAAATCCAAGATTGCACTGTATGACTTCTGGAAACTCATTTATGGGTATGAAATAGAAATATAACATGGTGCATCATACTTCAAAATATATTAAATCGAATTCCGACCATAGTCAAACCCCCTTTGACTAACAAAACAACATGTGAAAAAATTAAAATTGAGCTAAAAAATCTTTTGATGTTCCCAAATGTCTTTAAGATTGAATTTCTTGGTTTACTGAACAAAGATGAGATGGGTGTAACCTGTTAGTCCTATAGATCTATGAGAGAGCTTCATTTTGACTGGTTTTGTTTCAACAAACTCAAAATTTTTACAAATTTATGCGTGGCGGAACCACCCACATCTGTTGGGTGCAACATCGAAGTCTTGAGGTGTAGCATCAGTTTGAAAATCTAAGATTGCACTGTATGACTTTTGAAAACTCATTTATGGGTATGAAATAGAAATATAACATGGTGCATCATACTTCAAAATATATTAAATCGAATTCCGACCATGGTCAAACCATCTTTGACCAACAAAACAACATGTGAAAAATTAAAAATTGACCTAAAAAAGCTTTTGATGTTTCCAAATGTCATTAAGTTTGAATTTCTTGGTTACCGAACTAAGATGAGATGGGTGTAACCTGTTAGTCCTATAGATCTATAAGAGAGCTTCATTTTGATAAGTTATGGTTCTGCTAACTCAAAATGGATACAAATTTATGTGTGGCGGAACATCCCACATCTGTTGGGTGCAACATTAAAGTCTTGAGGTGCAACATCAGCTTGAAAATCCAAGATTTCACGGTATGACTTTTGAAAACTCGTTTATAGGTACGAAATAGAAATATACAATGGTGCATCATATTCCAAAATGTATTAAATCGAATTCCGATCATGGTCAAACCCCCTTTGACCAACAAAACAACATGTGAAAAATAAAAAATTGAGCTAAAAAAGCTTTTGATGTTCCCAAATATCATTAAGATTGATTTTTTTGGTTTACTGAACTAAGATGAGATGGGTGTAACCTTCCAGTCCTATAGATCAACGAGAGAGATTCATTTTGACTGATTATGGTTCTACTAACTCAAAATGGATACAAATTTATGCATGGTGGAAGAACCCACGTCTTTTGGGGGCAACATCAGTTTGAAAATCCAAGATTGCAATGTATGACTTTTGAAAACTCTTTTATGGGTACGAAATTGAAATATAACACGGTGCATCAAATTCCAAAATATATTAAACCGAATTCGGACCATGGTCAAACCCCCTTTGACCAACAAAACAATATGCGAAAAATTGACGTAAAAAAGCTTTCGATGTTCCCAAATGTCATTAAGATTGAATTTCTTGGTTATTGAACTAAGATGATATGGGTATAACCTGTTAGTCCTATAAATCCATGAGAGAGTTTCGTTTTGACTGGTTATGGTTCTACTAACTTAAAATGGATACAAATTTATGAGTGGCGGAACAACCCACCTCTATTGGGTGCAACATTGATGTCTTGAGGTGCAACATCAGTTCGAAAATCCAAGATTGCACTGTATGACTTTTAAAAACTCGTTTATGGGTAAGAAATAGAAATATAACATGGTGCATCATATTCCAAAATATATTAAATCGAATTCCGACCATGGTCAAACCCCCTTTGACTAACAAAACAACATGTGAAAAATTAAAAATTGACCTAAAAAAGATTTTAATGTTCCCAAATGTCATTAAGATTGAATTTCTTGGTTTACTGAGCTAAGATGAGATGGGTGTAACCTGTTAGTCCTATAGATCTATGAGAGAGCTTCACTTTGACTGGTTTTGTTCTACTAACTCAAAAATTTTACAAATTTATGCGTGGTGGGACCACCCACGTCATTGGGTGCAACATCGAAGTCCTGAGGTGCAACATCAGTTTGAAAATCCAAGATTGCACTGTACGCTTTTGAAAACTCGTTTATGGGTATGAAATAGAAATATAAATTGAATCGAATTTCGACCATGGTCAAACCCCCTTTGACTAACAAAACAACATGTGAAAAATTAAAAATTGAGCTAAAAAAGCTTTTGAAGTTCCCAAATGTCATTAAGATTGAATTTCTTGGTTTACTAAACTAAGATGAGACGGGTGTAACCTGTTAGTCCTATAGATCTATGAGAGAGCTTCATTTTGACTGGTTATGGTTCTACTAACTCAAAATGGATACAAAACAACATGGTGCATCATATTCCAAAATATATTAAATCGAATTCCGACCATGGTCAAACCCCCTTTGACCAACAAAACAACATGTGAAAAATTGGGCTAAAAAAAGCTTTCGATGTTCCCAAATGTCATTAAGATTGAATTTCTTGGTTTACTGAACTAAGATGAGATGGGTGTAACCTGTTAGTGATATAGATCTATGAGAGAGCTTCATTTTGACTGGTTATGGTTCTACTAACTCAAAATGGATACAAATTTATGTGTGACGGAACAACCCACGTCTGTTGGGTGCAACATCGAAGTCTTGAGGTGCAACATCAATTTGAAAATCCAAGATTGCAATGTATGACTTTTGAAAACTCGTTTATGGGTACGAAATAGAAATATAACATGGTGCATCATACTTCAAAATATATTAAATCGAATTCCGACCATAGTTAAACCCCCTTTGATCAAAAAAACAACATGTGAAAAATTAAAAATTGACCTAAAAAAGCTTTTGATGTTTCCAAATGTCATTAAGATTGAATTTCTTGGTTACTGAACTTAGATGAGATGAGTGTAATCTGTTAGTCCTATAGATCTATGAGAGAGCTTCATTTTGATAGGTTATGGTTCTACTAACTCAAAATGGATACAAATTTATGTGTGACGGAACATCCCACGTCTGTTGGGTGCAACATCGAAGTCTTGAGGTGCAACATCAGTTTGAAAATCCAGGATTGCACTGTATGACTTTCGAAAACTCGTTTATGGGTACGAAATAGAAATATAACATGGTGCATCCTATTCAAAAATGTCATTAAGATTGAATTTTGAAAGTCCTATAGATCTATGAAAGAGCTTCGTTTTGACTGGTTATGGTTCTACTAACTCAAAATGGATACAAATTTATAAGTGGCGGAACATCCCATGTATGTTAGTTGCAACATCGAAGTCTTGAGGTGCAACATCAGTTTGAAAATCAAAGATTGCACTGTATGAATTTTGAAAAGACGGCCATGGTCAAACCCCCTTTGACAAACAAAATAACATGTGAAAAATAAAAAATTGAGCTAAAAAAGCTTTTGATGTTCCCAAAAGTCATTAAGATTGAATTTCTTGGTTTACTGAACTAAGATGAGATGGGTGTAACTTGTTAGTCCTATATATCTATGAGAGAGCTTCATTTTGACTGGTTTTGGTTCTACTAACTCAAAATGGATACAAATTTATGCATGACGGAACAACCCACGTCTTTTGGGTGCAACATCGAAGTCTTGAGGTGCAACATCAGTTTGAAAATCCAAGATTACAATGTATGACTTTTGAAAACTCGTTTATGGGTACGAAATAGAAATATAACATGGTGCATCATATTCCAAATTATATTAAATCGAATTCTGACAATGGTCAAACCCCCTTTGACTTACAAAACAACATGTGAAATATTAAAAATTGAGCTAAAAAAGCTTTCGATGTTCCCAAAAGTCATCAAGATTGAATTTCTTGGTTTACTGAACTAAGATGAGATGGGTGTAACCTGTTAGTCCTATAGATGTATGAGAGAGCTTCCTTTTTATAGGTTATGGTTCTACTAACTCAAAATTTTTACAAATTTATGCATGGCGGAACCACCCACATCTGTAGGGTGCAACATCGAAGTCTTGAGGTGCAACATCAGTTTGAAAATCTAAGATTGCACTGTATGACTTTTGAACTCGTTTATGGGTATGAAATAGAAACATAACATGGTGTATCATATTCCAAAATATATTAAATCAAATTCCGAGCATGGTCAAACCCCCTTTGACTAACAAAACAACATGTAAAAAATTAAAATTTGAGCTAAAAAAGCTTTCGATGTTCCCAAATGTCATAAAGACTGAATTTCTTGGTTTACTGAACTAAGATGAGATAGGTGTAACCTGTTATTCCTATATATCTATGTGAAAGCTTCATTTTGACTGGTTTTGGTTCTACTAACTCAAAATGGATACAAATTTATAAGTGGCGGAACAACCCACATCTGTTGGGTGCAAAATCGATGTCTTCAGGTGCAACATCAATTTGAAAATCCAAGATTGCAATGTACGACTTTTGAAAACTCATTTATGGGTACGAAATAGAAATTACACATGGTGCATCATATTCAAAAATATAGTAAATGGAATTCGGACCATGGTCAAACCCCCTTTGACTAACAAAACAACATGTGAAAAATTAAAATTTGAGCTAAAAAAGCTTTCGATGTTCCCAAATGTCATTAAGACTGAATTTCTTGGTTACTGAACTAAGATGAGATGGGTGTAACCTGTTAGTCCTATAAACCTATGAAAGAGCTTGGTTTTGACTGGTTATGGTTCTAGTAACTCAAAATAGATACAAATTTATGCGTGGCGAAACAACCCACGTCTGTTGGGTGCAACATTGAAGTCTTGAGGTGCAACATCAGTTTGAAAATCCGAGATTGCACTATATGACTTTTGAAAGCTCGTTTATTGGTACGAAATAGAAATATAACATGGCGTATCAAATTCCAAAATATATTAAATCGAATTCCGACCATGGTCAAACCCCCTTTGACCAACAAAACAACGTGTGAAAAATTAAAAATTGAGCTAAAAAAGCTTTCAATGTTCCCAAAAGTCATTAAGACTGAATTTCTTGGTTTACTGAACTAAGATGAGATGGGTGTAACCTGTTAGTCCTATAGATCTATGGTAGAGCTTCCTTTTTATAGGTTATGGTTCTACTAACTCAAATTTTTTACAAATTTATGCGTGGCGGAACCACCCACATCTGTTGGGTGCAACATCGAAGTCTTGAGGTGCAACACCAGTTTGAAAATCTAAGATCACACTGTATGACTTTTGAAAACTCGTTTATGGGTATGAAATAGAAATACAACATGGTGTATCATATTCCAAAATATAATAAATCGAATTCCGACCATTGTCAAACCCCCTTTGACTAACAAAACAACGTGTGAAAAATTCAAAATTGAGCTAAAAAAGCTTTCGATGTTCTCAAATGTCATAAAGACTGAATTTCGTGGTTTACTGAACTAAGATGAGATGGGTGTAACCTGTTAGTCCTATATATCTATGTGAGAGCTTCATTTTGACTGGTTTTGGTTCTACTAACTAAAAATGGATAAAAAATTATAAGTGGCGGAACAACCCACATCTATTGGGTGCAACATCGATGTCTTCAGGTGCAACATCAAATTGAAAATCCAAGATTGCAATGTATGGCTTTTGAAAACTTGTTTATGGGTACGAAATAGAAATTACACATGGTGCATCAAATTCAAAAATATAGTAAATGGAATTCGGACCATGGTCAAACCCCATTTGACTAACAAAACAACATGTGAAAATTAAAAATTGATCTAAAAAAAGCTTTCGATGTTCCCAAATGTCATTAAGATTGAATTTCTTTGTTTACTGAACTAAGATGAGATGGGTGTAACCTACTAGTCCTACAGATCTATGAGAGAGCTTCATTTTGATTGGTTGTAGTTCTAGTAACTCAAAATGGATACAAATTTGTGCGTGGCGGAACATCCCACGTCTGTTGGGTGCAACATCGAAGTCCTGAGGTGCAACATCAGTTTGAAAATCCAAGATTGCACTGTATGACTTTTGAAAACTCGACCATGGTCAAAACCCTTTGACCAACAAAACAACATGTGAAAAATTAAAAATTGAGCTAAAAAAGCTTTCGATGTCCCCAAAAATCACGAAGATTGAATTTCATGGTTGCTGAACTAAGATGAGATGGTGGAACCTGTTAGACCTATAGATCTATGTGAGAGCTTTGTTTTGACTGGTTGTGGTTCTAGTAACTCAAAATGGATACAAATTTATGCGTGGCGGAACATCCCACGTCTGTTGGGTGCAACATCAGTGTCTTGGGGTGCAACATATGTTTGAATATCCAAGATTGCACTGTATGACTTTTGAAAATTCGACCAAGGTCAAACCCCCTTTGACCAACAAAACAACATGTGAAAAAATAAAAATTGAGCTAAAAAAGCTTTCGATGTTCCAAAAGTCATTAAGATTGAATTTCTTTGTTACTAAACTAAGATGAGATGGGTTTAACCTGTTAGTCCTATAGATCTATGTGATAGCTTCATTTTGATGGGATATGGTTCTACTAACTCAAAATGGATACAAATTTATGCATGGCGGAACAACCCACATCTGTTGGGTGCAACATCGAAGTCCTGAGGTGCAACATCAGTTCGAAAATCCAAGATTGCAATGTTTGACTTTTGAAAACTCGTTTATGGGAACGAAATAGAAATATAACATGGTGTATCATGTTCCAAAATATATTAAATCGAATTCCGACCATGGTAAAACCCCCTTTGACCAAGAAAACAACATGTGAAAAATTAAAAATTGAGTTAAAAAAGCTTTCGATGTTCCCAAAAGTCATTAAGATTGAATTTCTTGGTTACTGAACTAAGATGAGATGGTGGAACCGGTTAGTCCTATAGATCTGTGAGAGAGCTTCATTTTGACTGGTTATGGTTCTAGTAACTCAAAATGGATACAAATTTATGCGTGGTGGAACGTCCCACATCTGTTGGGTGCAACATCGAAGTCTTGAGGTGCAACATCAGTTTGAAAATCCAAGATTGCGCTATATGACTTTTGAAAACTCGTTTATGGGTACGAAATAGAAATATAACATGGTGCATCATATTCCAAAATGTATTAAATCGAATTCCGACCATGGTAAAACCCCCTTTGACTAACAAAACAACATGTGAAAAATTAAAAATTGAGCTAAAAAAGCTTTCAATGTTCCCAAATGTCATTAAGATTGAAATTCTTGGTTACTAAACTAAGATGAGATGGGTGTAACCTGTTAGTCCTATAGATCTATTAGAGAGCTTCATTTTGATAGGTTATGGTTCTACTAACTCAAAATGGATACAAATTTATGCATGGCGGAACAACCCACGTCTGTTCGGTGCAACATCGAAGTCTGGAGGTGCAACATCATTTTGAAAATCCAAGATTGCACTGTACGACTTTTAAAAACTAGTTTATGGGTACGAAATAGAAATATAACATGGTGCGTCATACTTCAAAATATATTAAATCGATTTCCGACCATGGTCAAACCCCCTTTGACTAACAAAACAACATGTGAAAAAATAAAAATTGAGCTAAAAAAGCTTTCGATGTTCCCAAAAGTCATTAAGACTGGATTTCTTGGTCGCTGAACTAAGATGAAATGGGTGTTGAGAGAGCTTCATTTTGACTGGTTATGGTTCTACAAACTCAAAATGGATACAAATTTATGTGTGGTGGAACATCCCACGTTTGTTGGGTGCAACATCGAAGTCTTGAGGTGCAACATTAGTTTGAAAATCCAAGATTGCACGGTATGACTTTTGAAAACTCGTTTATGGGTACGAAATAGAAATATAACATGGTGCATCATCCAAAATACATTAAATCGAATTCCGACCATGGTCAAACCCCCTTTGACCAACAAAACAACATGTGAAAAATAAAAAATTGAACTAAAAAAGCTTTTGATGTTCCCAAATGTCATTAAGATTGAATTTCTCGGTTTACTGAATTAAGATGAGATGGGTGTAACCAGTTAGTCCTATAGATCTATGAGAGAGAGCTTCATTTTGACTGGTTATCATTCTACTAACTCAAAATGGATACAAATTTATGCGTGGCAGAACAACCCATGTCTATTAGGTGCTACATCGAAGTCTTGAGGTGCAACATCAGTTCGAAAATCCAAGGTTGTAATGTATGACTTTTGAAATCTTATTTATGGGTACGAAATATAATTATAACACGGTGTATCATATTTCAAAATATATTAAATCGAATTCCGACCGTGGTCAAACCCACTTTGACTAACAAAACATGTGAAAAATTAAATTTTGAGCAAAAAAAGCTTTCGATGTTCCCAAAAGTCATTAAGATTGAATTTCTTGGTTTACTAAACTAAGATGGGATGGGTGCATCCAATTAGTCCTATAGATCTATGACAAAGCTTTATTTTGATAGGTTATGGTTGTACTAACTCTAAATTTTTACAAATTTACGCGTGGCGGAACCACCCATATCTGTTGGGTGCAACATCGATGTCTTGAGGTGCAACATCAGTTTGAAAATCCAAGATTGCACTGTATGACTTTTGAAAGCTCGTTTATGGGTATGAAATATAAATATAACATGGTGCATCATACTTCAAAATATATTAAATCGAATTCCGACCATGGTCAAATCCCCTTGTACTAACAAAACAATATATGAAAAAAAAATTGAGCTAAAAAAGCTTTTGATGTTCCCAAATGTCATTAAGATTGAATTTCTTGGTTTACTGAACTAAGATGAGATGGTGTAACCTGTTAGCCCTATAGATCTATGAGTGAGCTTCATTTTGACTGGTTATGGTTCTACTAACTCAAAATGGATACAAATTTATGCGTGGTGGAACAACCCACGTCTGTTGAGTGCAACATTGAAGTCTTAAGGTGCAACATCAGTTCGAAAATTCAAGATTGCAATGTATGACTTTTGAGAAGTCGTTTGTGGGTACGAAATAGAAATATAACATGGTGCATCACATTCCAAAATATATTATATCGAATTCCGACCATGGTCAAACACCCTTTGACCAACAAAACAACTTGTGAAAAATAAAAAATTACCTAAAAAAGCCGTCGATGTTCCCAAAAGTCATTAAGATTGAATTTCTTGGTTATTGAGCTAAGATGAGATAGTGGAACCTGTTAGTCCTATAGATCTATTAGAGAGCTTCATTTTGACTGGTTATGGTTCTAGTAGCTCAAAATGGATACAAATTTATGCGTGGCGGAATAACCCACATCTGTTGGGTGCAACATCGAAGTCTTGAGGTGCAACATCAGTTTGAAAATCCAAGATTGCACTGTATGACTTTTTAAAACTCGTTTATGGGTACAAAATAGAAATATAACATGGTGCATCATATTCCAAAATATATTAAATTGAATTCCGACCATGGTCAAACCCTCTTTGACTAACAAAACAACATTTGAAAAATTAAAAATTGAGCTAAAAAAGCTTTCGATGTTCCCAAATGTCATTAAGATTAAATTTCTAGTTTACTAATCTAAGATGAGATGGGTGTAGCCTGTTAGTCCTATAGATCCATGAGAGAGCTTCAGTTTGACTGGTTATGGTTCTACTAACTCAAAATGGATACAAATTTATGTGTGGCGGAACATCTCATATTTGTTGGGTGCAACATCGAAGTCTTGAGGTGCAACATCAGTTTGAAAATCCAAGATTGCACTGTATGACTTTTGAAAACTCGTATATGGGTATGAAATATAAATATAACATGGTGCATCATATTTCAAAATATATTACATCGAATTCCAACCATGGTCAAACCCCCTTTGACTAACAAAACAACATGTGAAAAATTAAAAATTGAGCTAAAAAAGCTTTTGATGTTCCCAAATGTCATTAACATTGAATTTCTGGGTTTGCTGAACTAAGATGAGATGTGTGTAACCTGTTAGTCCTATAGATCTATGAGAGGTCTTCATTTTGACTGGTTATGGTGCTAGTAACTCAAAATGGATACAAATTTATGCATGGCGGAACAACCCACGTCTGTTGGGTGCAACATCTAAGTCTTGAGGTGCAACATCAGTATGAAAATCCAAGATTGCAATGTATGACTTTTGAAAACTCGTTTATGCTTACGAAATAGAAATATAACATGGTGTATCATATTCCTAAATATATTAAATCGAATTCCGACCAAGGTCATACCCCCTTGGACTAACAAAACATGTGAAAAAATAAAAATTAACCTAAAAAAGCTTTCGATGTTCCCAAAAGTCAATTAGATTGAATTTCTTGGTCTACTGATCTAAGATGAGATGGGTGTAACCTGTTAGTCCTACAGATCTGTGAGAGAGCTTCATTTTGATAGGTTATGGTTCTACTAAATCAAAAATTTTACAAATTTTTGCGTGGCGGAAACACCCACATCTGTTCGGTGCAACATCGAAGTGTTGAGGTGCAACATCAGTTTGAAAATCCAAGATTGCACTGTATGACTTTTGAAAACTCGTTTATGGGTATGAAATAGAAATATAACATGGTGCATCATATTCCAAAATATATTAAATGGAATTCCGACCATGGCCAAACCCCCTTTGACCAACAAAACAACATGTGAAAAATTAAAAATTGAGCTAAAAAAGCTTTCGATGTTCCCAAAAGTTTTTAAGATTGAATTTCTTAGTTTACTGAACTAAGATGAGATGGGTGTAACCTGTTAGTCCTACAAAACTATGAGAGAGCTTCATTTTGACTGGTTATGGGTGGCGGAACATCCCACTTCTGTTGGGTGCAACATCGAAGTCTTGAGGTGCAACATTAGTTTGAAAATCCAATATTACACAGTATGACTTTTGAAAACTCGTTTATGGGTATGAAATAGAAATATAACATGTTGCATCATGTTCCAAAATATGTTAAATCGAATTCCTACCATGGTCAAACCCCCTTTGACCAACAAAACAACATGTGAAAAATTGAGCTAAAAAAGCTTTCGATGTTCCCAAAAGTCATTAAGATTGAATTTCTTGGTTTACTAAACTAAGATGAGATGGGTGTAAGCTTTTAGTCTTATAAATCTATGAGAGAGATTCATTTTGACTGGTTATGGTTCTACTAACTCAAAATGGATACAAATTTATGCATGGCGGAACAACCAATGCCTGTTGGGTGCAGCATCGAAGTCTTGAGGTGCAACATCAGTTTGAAAATCAAAGATTGCACTGTATGACTTTTGAAAACTCGTTTATGGGTATGAAATAGAAATATAACATGGCGCATCATATTCCAAAATATATTAAATCGAATTCCGACCATGGTCAAACTGCATTTGACTAACAAAACAACATGTGAAAATTTAAAAATTGACCTAAAAAAGCTTTTGATGTTCCAAATGTCATTAAGATTGAATTTCTTGGTTACTAAACTTAGATGAGATGGGCGTAAACTGTTAGTCCTATAGATCTATGAGAGAGCTTCGTTTTGATAGGTTATGGTTCTACAAACTCAAAAAGAATACAAATTTATGCATGGCGGAACAACCCCTGTTGGGTGCAACATCGAAGTCTTGAGGTTCAACATCAGTTTGAAAATCCAAGATTGCACTGTATGACTTTTGAAAACTCGTTTATGGGTATGAAATAGAAATATAACATGGTGCACCATATTCCAAAATATATTAAATCGAATTCCGACCATGGTCAAACCCCCTTTGACCAACAAAACAACATGTGAAAAATTGAGCTAAAAAAACTTTTGATGTTCCCAAAAGTCATTAAGATTGAATTTCTAGGTTTACTGAACTAAGATGAGATGGGTTTAACCAATTAGTCCTATAGATCTATGAGAGAGCTTCATTTTGACAGGTTTTGGTTCTACTAACTCAAAATGGATACAAATTTATGCATGGCGGAACATCCCACGTCTGTTGGGTGCAACATCGAAGTCTTGAGGTGCAACATCAGTTTGAAAATCCAAGATTGCACTGTATGACTTTTGAAAACTCATTTATGGGTATGAAATTGAAATATAACATGGTGCATCATGAAATAGAAATATAACATGGTGCATCATACTTCAAAATATATTAAATCGAATTCCGACGATGGTCAAACCCCCTTTGACTAACAAAACAACATGTGAAAAATTAAAAATTGAGCTAAAAAAGCTTTTGATGTTCCCAAATGTCATTAACATTGAATTTCTGGGTTTGCTGAACTAAGATGAGATGTGTCTAACCTGTTAGTCCTGTAGATCTATGAGAGGGCTTCATTTTGACTGGTTATGGTGCTAGTAACTCAAAATGGATACAAATTTATGCATGGCGGAACAACCCACGTCTGTTGGGTGCAACATCTAGGTCTTGAGGTGCAACATCAGTATGAAAATCCAAGATTGCACTGTATGACTTTTGAAAACTCGTTTATGGGTATGAAATAGAAATATAACATGGTGCATCATATTCCAAAATATATTAAATCGAATTCCGACCATGGTCAAACCCCCTTTGACTAACAAAACAACATGTGAAAAAATAAAAATTGAGCTAAAAAAGCTTTCGATGTTCCCAAAAGTCATTAATATTTTATTTCATGGTTTACTAAACTAAGATGAGATGGTTGTCACCTGGTAGTCCTATAAATCTATGAGAGAGCTTCATTTTGATTGGTTATGGGTGGCGGAACATCCCACGTCTGTTGGGTGCAATATCGAAGTCTTGAGGTGCAACATCAGTTTGAAAATCCAAGATTGCACTGTATGACTTTTGAAAACTCGTTTATGGGTATGAAATAGAAATATAACATGGTGCATCATATTCCAAAATATATTAAATCGAATTCCAACCATGGTCAAACCCCTTTGACCAACAAAACAACATGTGAAAAATTGAGCTAAAAAAGCTTTCGATGTTCCCAAAAGTCATTAAGATTGAATTTCTTGGTTTACTGAACTAAGATGAGCTGGGTGTAAGCGTTTAGTCCTATAAATCTATGAGAGAGCTTCATTTTGACTGGTTATGGTTCTACTAACTCAAAATGGATACAAATTTATGCATGGCGGAACCACCCATGTCTGTTGGGTGCAACATCGAAGTCTTGAGGTGCAATATCAGTTTAAAAATCCAAGATTGTACTGTATGACTTTTGAAAAATCGTTTATGAGTACGAAATAGAAATATAACATAGTGCATCATATTCCAAAATTTATTAAATCGAATTCCGAGCATGGTCAAACCCCCTTTGACTAGCAAAACAACACGTGAAAAATTACGAATTGACTTAAAAAAGCTTTCGATGTTCCAAAATTTATTAAGATTGAATTTCTTGGTTACTAAACTAAGATGAGATGGGTGTAACCTATTTGTCCTATAGATCTATGAGAGAGCTTCATTTTGATAGGTTATGGTTCTACAACTAAAAATGGATACAAATTTATGCATGGCGGAACAACCCACGTCTGTTGGGTGCAATATCGTAGTCTTGAGGTGCAACATCAGTTTGAAAATCCAAGATTGCACTGTATGACTTTTGAAAACTCGTTTATGGGTATGAAATAGAAATATAACATGGTGCATCATACTTCAAAATATATTAAATCGAATTCCGCCAATGGTCAAAACCCCTTAGACAAATAAAACAACATGTGAAAATTTGAGCTAAAAATGCTTTCGATGTTCCCAAAAGTCATTAAGTTTGAATTTCTTGGTTTACTGAACTAAGATGAGATGGGTGAAACCTGTTAGTCCTATAGATCTATGATAGAGCTTCATTTTGATAGGTTATGGTTCTACTAACTCAAAATGGATACAAATTGGTAAGTGGCGGAACAACCCACATCGGTTGGGTGCAACATCGAAGTCTTGAGGTGCAACATCGATTTGAAAATCCAAGATTGCACTGTATGTAACACCCCGTGTATTCTATAACAGTGAAATTCACAAATTAAAGTATAATTAATTTCAAATCAAATAATTAAGGGAAACGGGATACGCCATTGTGTTCGTCTCGGAAAAATACGCGAAATAGAGTCCGAGTTTTCGAAAAACGGAGTCCGTATGAAGAAGATATGGCCTCCGGAAGTTTCAGAATTCAGGTTAAAATTCAAACAGACGAAAACAACTCAGAAAAACAAGTTTAAAATTCAAAATCGGGCCCAATTGGCCAGGGCGGGAAAATTCCCGCCTAAGGCACCCAGGTCGACTTGGCAGTCGACCTGGGCTAGAGGTCGACAGGGCTGTCGACACCCGTGTCGACTGCCAAGTCGACACGGTGTCGACTGGGCTGTCGACCTGGCCCCAGAGCCAGGTCGAACCCAGCCCACCCTGGCTGGCCTAGTCTATGTTTGGTCGATTTTCTGAGCCTTTCCTTGTCACTAGGGCTTGGTGTCAGCTCCTGGTTGGTCTCTTCTTTGAACGAACGGCTATTATTGAACCAAGCTTCATCGACGGTCTAAATCAACTCACAAACTCTATAAAAAGGACCTAAGGCTAACCCTAATTCACACAAACTAAAATGGAGCTGAGACCGTCATGTTGCTGAGGAGAGACTAAAGATAGCCATCGGAAATTGAGAGGCAATTAGGAGAATAAACAAAAGCTTAAAGCAACGTTAATCAAATCAAAGCAACGCCTACAACAAAGGATAGCATCTCCAAATTCAAAATTCAGATTTCTGAATTAAAGATTCGCCAAACGCTGTAAGTAGAGTGCTATTCCGATATGAATTAAATAATTGTGTTGATTTGTGTAAAGAAAGAAATGGAATTGTGGCGATAATAATTTATATTTGTATGTTGCTTTGATGCTAAACGATTTGGGAATATTGTGGTATACGATTGGATATTCGCAAGTACGTGATTTGCGAAATGGAATTATGGCGATTATAATCTATATTTGTATGTTATTTTGATTCTAAACGATTTGTCAATACTATGGTGTATGTTATTTTGATTCTAAACGATTTGGCAATACTATGGTGTATGTTATTTTGATTCTTAACGATTTGGCAATACTATGGTGTACGATTGGATTCATACAAGCATATGATTTATGTTGACAGCCACATGTTGTGGAATTTTAATTCAAGCATATGATTCATATTGAAAACCACATGTTTGTGGTGGTTATTTACAACACCCCTTTGATAATTGCAAGTACATGATTCATGTTGAAAGTAACAACTATATGTTGTAATAATTTATTTAAGATTCATGCAAGTATATGATTCATGTTAACAACTATATGTTGAGATATTTTAATTGAAATTCATGCAAGTCTATGATCTATTGTTATGACAACATGATGTAAAACTCTATGGTCATCTTTAGTGTAATTTGATTCACCTAAGTATTATGATTCATAAGAAGGTTATGTTGAAATTGGCATCATAGTTCAAGTATAAAAACCATACTTTTGTGATAGTGACAAAAGGACGCATCTTTGTAAATTTGTATTAATTTTATGAACATGACTAAACTATGTTCGTTATTATGCCCAATTGAAAAATATGTTTTTAGGCTCATGTTGTCATAAGTTAGATTAGAATTACATTAGAATTACATTCCTCTTGCAAGTTTACATAGATAAAATAAAAACCATGATCTAAGTTTAGATATGTTTATGCTATAATTCTATGAATAGAATGAAAACCATGATTCATATAAGAATTAGATTCTTAATTTCAAGTTTACATGGTTAGTTGAACCTAGGATTCATGTTTAAGTTTATGCCATTATCATATGACTAATTCATGTTTAAGTACTGCTTATGCCAGAATTATTTGAATAGAATAATTCATGCTTAGGTATTGTTTATGCCATAATCATATGGATAGTATAATTCATGTTTAAGTATTGTCTATACCATAATTATTTGAATAAAATGATTCATGTTTAAGTTTTGTTTATACTATGATTATATGAATAAAATGATTCATGTTATGCCATGATTACATGAATAGATCAAAAACCCTGATTTCATGTTTAGGAATATTTATGCCATGATTACATGAATAGATCAAAAACCATGATTTCATGTTTGGGTATATTTGTGCTATGATTATGTGAATAGATTAAAAATCATGATTAAGTTGGAATAATTCTAGTTGAACTATACTTTTGTATTAGTAACAAAAGTAAGCACCTTTGTAAACATATAGTAATTTTATAAACATGATTTGCTTATGTTTGACATTATGCCTAAGTAAAAAGATAGGTTCATGTTGTAGTTAAGACTATGTGTCAATAATGATATCTAATTTAGTTAGATTCTTAACTTAACTACAAGTTTACATGGTTTGATTCATGTCACTTATGCTTTATGAACAAAGTATATGTTACTATAATGCAAGTACACCAGTTTCTATTTTGTAGTTCCAACGTTATGTTGCAAGTTCATGCGTTCACATTCCCCTTTTTGTGTATATAATCACGTTTTGAGCCTCCCCTTTTTCACGTGGCTAAGTTGGGCTTAAAAGGCTAAGCCCAACATATATTATAATAAACGAACGTATTAAACGGGGGAAAATAGCGTTGGGCCAAATTAATTAATAAATGAAAATATAAAAGTAGATGGGCCCAAATTCAAGAATGGGTTGGGCCCATGATTGGTGTAAACCTTTACACCATTAGCTTAAATTGATTTTGAATAATGGGCCGCAAATATTTACATATAAAAAGAAGAAAGACAAAATATGTAAATGTAGAAAAATACGATGTGTTTAACCCGAGGTTGGATTGAGTTGTGATGTAAACCTGCCCGGAACCGCCCGGTTGTCCAGTAGTCACAACAATACCTATCGAATGTGGGTGGTTAAACATGGAGCCCAATAAGGACCCGAGGTTAGACTGAGTTGTGGCGTAAGACTGCCCGGACCCAACCGGCAACAGGCAGCCACAACAATACCTGTCTAATGTGAGAGGTCAAGGCTTTAATAAGACAATTAAGGCTGAGTCAGGATTGATAAGATTAAGTAAATTATATTAATACTTAATCAAAATGGAACATGCTAAACTAAACAGACTGATTGGGGGGTTACGGTTATAAAACACTTAACCAACTTAGCATGTTGGCTAGAAATAGAAAACCTAGTAGCGGAGGACCCTTTTCGCAGTAACCCTACAAGGTATCATGATACCCTGAAACTAGGCAGGGTGGGGCACGATTACTGGGCTGATTGTAAGAGGTCAAATCGACGGCGGTGGTGCAGCAGTGTAGGTTCTAACGGGGTGCGGGCGTGCACACACTCCGGCGCAGAAAAATAAGGCACTGGGCACCAGTAGCATACCTGTGCATTCTAGGATTGTGTCGGGCCTCCACCATGGGACTTGATGCACCCCATGGTGGGACCAGCATAGGTAACTACAACATCGGGGGCCGTAAGACACATGTAACTATGCGAGTAGGAGCCGATCATCATAAAATGGATCACTTCACCCTGATTATGGGGTGCCTGTTGGGAACTAGTTTATATGGGTACAGAGATTAATATGGGGTACGATAGTATATTCGACCCTAGACAACTTAACTAAGTTTATGGTGCTTTCCCACTTCTAGTTTATACTTATCATACCCAGTTCTTTATTCATAGACTGAATAGTCCTAGACTTACTCAGGCTTTATGTCTGACTCTACTTTTCTTTCGCCTTCTTTTCTTCCGTTTCCCCCCCAGGTCCACAGGGAGGGAACACCGCAGCTTGACCAGCCTTCATATCCAGCTTGAAGAGAAAGAATGTGTTGCTTGGATCTTTTCGTTTTGGACTATGGCTTTGGACAGCAACTATGGGACTTTTGCAGTTTATTTATGTTTTCTTTATGCTTCTTTAAATGATGTAATCAAGACAGTTATGAAAATGTTATGTTTTTGGAAGTACTGTAAGACAATTATGGTATGGTTGTTGTAACACGTATTTTTAATAAAATAAAAGTTGTTGTTTTTCCGCTGTTCAAAAATATGTGTTCTTATATCTGTCTTGTACATCTGGGATTTATACTTATAAACCTCCACCAAAATTAGGGCATTCCCTTTGAGAGTGACCCTAACGGAGGTGGGGTGTTTCACTGTATGACTTTTGAAAACTCGTTTATGGGTACGAAATAGAAATATATCATGGTGCATCATATTCCAAAATATATTAAATCGAATTCCGACCGTGGTCAAACCCCCTTTGACTAACAAAACAACATGTGAAAAATTAAAAATTGACCTAAAAAAGCTTTCGATGTTCCAAAAGTCATTAAGATTGATTTTCTTGGTTACTAAACTAAGATGAGACGGGTGTAGCCTGTTAGTCTTATAGATCTATGAGAGAACATCATTTTGATAGGTTATGGTTCAACTAACTCAAAATGGATACAAATTTATGCATGGCGGAACAACCAACGTCTGTTGGGTGCAACATCGAAGTCTTGAGGTGCAAGATCAGTTTGAAAATCCAAGATTGCACTGTATGACTTTTGAAAACTCCTTTATGGGTATGAAATAGAAATATAACATGGTGCATCATACATCAAAATATATTAAATCGAATTCCAACCATGGTCAAACCCCCTTTGACTAACAAAACAACATGTGAAAAATTGAGCTAAAAAAAGCTTTCGATGTTCCCAAATGTCATTAAGATTGAATTTCTTGGTTTACTGAACTAAGATGAGAGGGGTCTAACCTGTTAGTCCTATAGATCTATGAGAGAGCTTCATTTTGATAGGTTATGGTTCTGCTAACTCAAAATGGATACAAATTTATAAGGGGCGTAACAACCCACATCTGTTGGGTGCAACATCGAAGTCTTGAGGTGCAACATCAGTTTGAAAATCCAAGATTGCACTGTATGACTTTTGAAAACTCGTTTATGGGTATGAAGTAGAAATATAACATGGTGTATCATATTCGAAAATATATTTAATCGAATTCCGACCATTGTCAAACACCCTTTGACTAACAAAACAACATGTCAAAAATTAAAAATTGACCTAAAAAAGCTTTCGATGTTCCCAAATGTCATTAAGATTGAATTTCTTGGTTACTGAACTAAGATGAGATGGGTGTAACCTGTTAGTCCTATAGATCTATGAGAGAGCTTCGTTTTGACCGGTTATGGTTCTAGTAACTCAAAATGGATAGAAATTTATGCATGGCGGAACAACCCACGTCTGTTGGGTGCAACATCTAAGTCTTGAGGTGCAACATCTGTTTGAAAATTCAAGATTGCACTGTATGACTTTTGAAAACTCGTTACACCCAACTCAACTATGAGAGAGCTTCATTTTGACTTGTTATGGTTCTATTAACTCAAAATGGATACATATTTATGCATGGCGGAACATCCCACGTCTATTCGGTGCAACATCGAAGTCTTGAGGTGCAACATCAGTTTGAAAATCCAAGATTGCACTGTATGACTTTTGAAAACTCGTTTATGGGTACGAAATAGAAATATAACATGGTGCATCATATTCCAAAATATAGTAAATGGAATTCGGACCATGGTCAAACCCCCTTTGAATAATAAAACAACATGTGAAAAATTAAAAATTGAAGTAAAAAAGCTTTCGATGTCCCAAATGTCATTAAGATTGAATTTCTTGGTTTACTGAACTAAGATGAGATGGGTGTAACCTGTTTGTCCTATAGATCTACGAGGGAGCTTCATTTTGTCAGGTTGTGGTTCTAGTAACTCAAAATTGATACAAATTTATGCGTGGCGGAACATCCCACGTCTGTTGGGTGCAACATCGATGTCTTGAGGTGCAACATCAGTTTGAAAATCCAAGATTGCACTGTATGTAACACCCCACATTCGTTAGTGTCACTCACAAAGGGAATGCACTAAGTTCTGTGGAGCATTATAGGTAAAAGATGCAGATAAATTATAAGACAGACGTAATTTAAAACAGCGGAAAAATAAAACTTTGCTTTATTGATAGAATAGTTTGTACAACAATAGTTTTCCAATATCAGAGTATCATCTTTCTTACAAAATAAAGAAGCATAAAAAAACATTTTTATTCCCCAATATAGCATGAGCCAGCCATAGCAATGGAAAAGAGAATCCAAGAAAAACTTCAACTAATCTTCGAGCTTGGAAAGAGTAGTGGTCCAATCTTACCTGAGCTGTACTATTCCCTCCTCAACTACCTGGGGAGGGGGGGCAACGGAAGAAAAGAAGACGAAAGAAAAGTAGAGTTAGACATAAAGTCTGAGTAAGTCTAGTGACTATTCAGTCTATGGATAAGAAAAAGAGCATGATAAGTATAAACTGGAAATCGGAAAGCACCATAGACTAAGTTAAGTTGTCTAGGACCGAATATACTATTGTACCCCATACTAATCTCTGCACCACCTAACTAGTGTCCCAACTAGTAATGATAACGTGACCCTAATCCCTGAAATTTTGGTTGTCATCAGGCGTACATTTATTATTTATTACCTAGATTTAATCTAGGGTTTTCTATCACGTGCTTTCTAGATTCAACTAGAGTTTACGCTATCCGCTGAATGCTTCTCGGATTCTGGGTTTATGCCACCTAGGTCCAATTAGGGATTATGCTACCTTTCGAATGATGCCCTGTAGTCTAGGACGCACTACCTAGAGTGGTAAATGTTCCTAGATTTTTCCCACGTATGTATCGCGAATCGTTATCGCTTGTCTAGATGCACATGTCCTGCAATGTGCGGTCCGAGTTCCGTAGCAGGGCTACTCTAGAAACACGGAACTCGGTCGGGAGCTTTCAGAGATCTGCCGATGCAGATGCTAAGGTCGGTTTTTCTAGTGGCTATGGTCCCACTCGACCCCTCCCTCAACTAATGAAAGGCAAACCTTGAAAAATGAAAACTATACGCTGGCCCCTATATGCCCCATTAACCTATGGCCAATCGCAACCGCAACCACAACTAGATAGCAAGTATATGGTCCGTAGGAGTTCTCCGCCTTTTCGCTTCACGTATCTCGATTGACTGAAGATGGTAGGTAGACGACGAGTTGTTGTCATAGGGCTTCTGGTTTCTCGCCGAATCACGCTGGTCCATCCTAGTCTTTAGGTTGCCATATATTGCAACCAAGGCATACCCTTGGTTCTTCTAACACAGACCTTAACCTCTGTGAGCCCAGGAGGATCATCTGCAGCCTCACAGAGGGATACCAAGAGTACCCTCACGTCCCCTCGAAGCCTCGGGCTTCGTAACCCAATTCGTTGGAGCCATCTTTAAAATTAGATGGACATTCGATCCTTCTCGTTTTATACTAAGAATTACTACTTAGTTTTCCTAACTAAGGTTAACCACTTAGTTTCTTGAATCGTTGTTACCTTGACTAAGGTTTACCACTTAGTCCCGTTCCTCGTCAAGTTGGATTGGTTAAGTGTCATTAGTCAATTCGAGTTAACTTAACCCATTCATTTGTCATATTAAACTGGCTAAGTGTTACCAGTAGTTCATGTTGACTTAACCCTAACACCGACCAAGTTATATTGGTTAAGTATTTCTTATTGCTTAACCCTACCCATTCACCTTGTATTGGTTAAGTGTTCTTTTTAACTTAACCCTGACATCCGTTTAGTTAACATGTTATAACGGTTAAGTGTTCCCTTAGTTAACTTAACCCTAATATCTGTACATGTTCTAATGGTTAAGTATTACCCCTTCATGTCTTAACTTAACCTTGTTCATCTATCATGCTATGATGGTTAAGTGTTCTAGTTTACTTAACCTCACCTTCTGGTCTAGTTAACATGTTAAATTGGCTAAGTGTATTCTCAGTTACTTAACCCCTACAAGTCTTGTCTTGTTACCATGTTAAGTTGGTTAAGTGTCATTAATAAATTCCAGTTAACTTAACCTTCCTG
This sequence comes from Allium sativum, assembly GCA_030737875.1. NCBI lineage: Eukaryota > Viridiplantae > Streptophyta > Magnoliopsida > Asparagales > Amaryllidaceae > Allium > Allium sativum. The sequence goes on along the minus strand of CM060919.1, from coordinate 884,492,741 downwards.
CTTATCATGTTACTCTGGTTAAGTGTTACCTCCTGGTGTTAACTTAACCTCATCATCTGTTTAACTACCTGTTACCGTGGTTAAGGGTTTCTAACTTACTTAACTTAACTCACCTGTCAAATCAACTTGTTATCATGATTAAGAGTTCAGATTTTGCTTAACCTCAATCGCTTGTCTAACTAACATGTTTCCATGGTTAAGTGTTCTAATTAACGTAACCACAATCACTAGTCCGGCTAATCATGTTATAATGGTTAAACATTTGCTTAACCTTACCCACTCCCTTAGTCAACATATTAAATTGTTTATGTGTCAGTATAAGCCTAACCCCCAATCAGTTTGTATAGTTAACATGTTGAATTTGATCAAGTATTAATTCAATTTACTTAATCCAATCAATCCTGACTCAGCCTTAATTTATTAATTAAAGCGCCAACCACTCACATTAGACAGGTATTATTGCGGTAACTGGACAGCCGGTCGGTTCCGGGCAGGTTTACACCACAACTCATGTCTAACCCCGAGTCTTTATTGGGCTCAACGCTTTACCTCCCACATTGGATAGGTATTGTTGTGACTACTGGACAGCCGGGCGGGTCCGGGCAGGTTTATATCACAACGCAATCCAACCACGGGTCAAGCATATCGTATTTTCTAAGTTTGCATATATTTTGTCTCTTTCCATTCTATATGTAAATATTTGCGGCCCATTATTCTTATTGGGTATAATAATTTATACCACTTAAATGTTCTCAAGTCGTTGGCATGTGTCAAACATGCCAACACATATGTTTTATTTTTAATCCCAACGTCACTACCCCCGTCTTATACGTTTGCTATATGATAACATATGTTTGGGCTTAACATTTAAGCCCAACTTAGCCACATGAAAAAGGGGAGGCTTAGAACATGATGTATATATTCTAAGTAACATAAAAGGGTGTGTGAACGCATGAACTTGCACATAGCGATTTAATCACAAATTAGAGACTAGTGTATTTGCATTGTAATAGCATATACTATGGACATAAAGCATAAACCTAAATATGGATCCTATGTTTCAATCTAATCATGTAAACTTGAATTACAATAAGGATCTAACTTAATTAGACATCACTATTATGATCTTGACTACAATATAAGCCTATATTTTTATTTAGGCATAATATCAAACATAAGCTTGTCATGTTCATAAAGTCACTATATGTTCACAAAGGTGCTTACTTTTGTTACTAATACAAAAGTATGGTTCAACTAGAATTATGAGGCCTATTCCAACATAAACTTATATGAATCATAATACCCAAATGGATCCAACTACACTAGAGATGATCATAGGAATATACATACAAGGGTCTATATCCTGTAGTCATTATAGTGGATCATACTTGCATAAGTCTTAACTTTGTTGTAACGAAATATGTATACAACTTTTATTAACCAAAATCATGTAAGAGTCAATTTCCAACATGAATCACATACTTGTAAGGTGTGTTACTTTTCATTGCAAACGCACAATTAATCATGGTAATTATACTACAATATCCCAAATCCATTTATAACAAAATCATAGCAACATACAATTATAAACTAGCATCATTACAATTAAAGTACAATTCCACTTTCATTCTATACAAATCAAATCCCAATTGTTATTCATATCGGAATAGCACTCTACTTACAACGTATGACGAATCTTCCATTCAGGATTCTGAATTCTGAATTTGGTGATACTATCCTTTGTTGTAGATGTTGTTTTGTTTACACTTAAGCTTTGAATCAACTCTTAATCGTCTCTTAGATTTCTCTCTAACTTGATGGCTATTCCTAGTTTCGCCTTAGCATCATGACGGCTCCTTCTTTATTTTATTTGTGTGAATTAGCTTGAGTCTTAGGTCCTTTTTATAGATTTGTATATTGATTTGAGCCGTCGATGAAGCCAAGATTAATACAAGCTGTCCGTTCTAAAGAGAAGCCAATCAAAAGAAGACAACTCAGCCCTAGTGACACTCCAGGGCATAGAAATTCGACCAACACTGACCGGGCCAGCCAGAAGGTGGCTGGGTTCGACCTGGCTCAGGGGCCAGGTTGACTACCCAGTCGACCTGGGTCCTGGGCAGAAATTTTCCCGCCCAGCCCAATCTGGGTCCGTTTTCCGAATTTGAACTCGTTTTTGACCTGTTTGAATTTTAAATCGAATTCTGAAAATTCTGAAGACCAGAACTCCTTCATACGGAGTCCGATTCACGCAAACTCGTACTCTATCTCAAGCAGAATTCCGAGACGAACGCAATGGCGTAACCCGTTTCCCTTAATTCTTTGATTTCAAATTAATTATACTTTAATTTGTGAAACTTAATGCTACAGAATTACGGGGTGTTACATTTTCCCCTACTTAAAAGGATTTCGTCCCTGAAATCTTCAAGTTAGGAAGAATGTGTCCTACCATCCAATCACCTATCTACTCAACCATTCAATCACAGGCATTCATAGTCCTTAAAAGATTTATAATTATTTCATGTTCATATGCAAAGTGTGTGTAAATGTCCTTATCTAATGCAAAATCAGGCGGTCTACTGATTCAGTTGACCTCCTTAATGCAAATCATGTTAGTGCCATGCGTCCAATATGTATGCAAATTCTAATGATACATATTATTTCTATATGAGTGCGCAACCATTCACCCAAATGCAACGTCCATATGATAACACATTAAGTTCAATTCATAAACAAATAAATATTTGTAAATGCAATATGAAAGCGTTCAAGCTGATATGCATCCACAAGCAGCCACTTGCAACCATCAATCATAACTTGTTTCAAATACATGTTTAAATACATATTTACACCCAAAAGGATTTCTACCTAAGGATCGAAGATACAACCTAGAGGATATACCTTAAAAGATGGAAACAAGTATACCTAACATTCCTAGGAAAAGAGATCAAGGATATACCCTTAAGAAAAAGGGTGTGATGCGCGTTTCTAGTCTTTCAGTTTTCTAAGTTGCATCCTCTTGAGCTTTACTCAACTGTACCTTAACTAATTTAACTTCACGATTGCGAAACTTCTTGACCTCCATTTACAAAATGAACAGATGTTAACCATGCTACCAGGCATATACTAAATGATTAGAGGTCTCTCTTCTTAGCTTATCCATCATGTCATAACTATGAAAGCCAAAAGCTAAAGGGCACCACGTACTTTTTACCTTTCTGAAGGTTAGTCTTATTCTATTTAGAGCGCCGGCCACAACTATTTATCTCTCACGCAAACCATCCTAGTCGAACTTGACATCCCTCAAGTACAAGCCCCAGAGGCTTAAACCAATATCAGACAAGCACCCAAGGAATACCTCCTCCGAATTTGGACGATCTACGTGAGATGATATGAACAAAAACAAGCAAAGATAAATTGGTCGAACCACCTAATGGGGTTTGAGGCTCTAGTGGGATCTCTCTACTATACAAGTACGACGGTGCAGAGACTTAACTATGGAAGCAGATATGAACAAATGCAAAGTGCTAAGATCAAAAGATTTCCATCTGGTTGATCAAGACGAAAAGCAAAACTTTTCCAACAGAGAATTTTACTATCTCCTTTCTCAGGTATTCGGGTGGTCAAAGTATGCACTCGCCCTTCTGAAAATCTTGTCCCTCGTTCTTGCCCTTGTCCTTAATTATATGTCCTATTATACTACAGAAAAGCTACTTCTTATTGTCTTAGGTTTTATAATTCCTTCCTCCTTTCTGAGCTAAGTCTAAATCCATGAGTTTCTTACCCTTGGGTTGTGCTCCCAATCCTAACTCTCTTGTCCTCATCTTTACCATCCTTGTGAAATCATGTTGACCAGTCCCTCGAAGGCTGCCTCTATCGCACGGAAAACTCTACCAAGCTTAAATGAAAACTAGCCGCAGGTGAAACTATTGCGGCTATCGATGGAAGTCGGGCACATCTTTGCCCTTCGAAGAGGTTACCTCCCTGAAAGCCGGGAGCCCCAGAGATTCAATAATGAAGGAAACAAGGATTCAAGCAGAGGATCGAAAGATAGTGCATATGGCTTTGCGGATTATGCCTTTAAAACAAAACTTTTCTTTTGAAAATGCTTCTTTTAAAACTGTTTTGAAAATAATTTTTCAAATCTTTTATCTGATCCGGTAACCTTTAGCTCTGATACCAAGTGTAACACCCCACATTCGTTAGTGTCACTCACAAAGGGAATGCACTAAGTTCTGTGGAGCATTATAGTTAAAAGATGCAGATAAATTACAAGACAGACGTAATTTAAAACAACGGAAAAATAAAACTATGTTTTATTGATAGAATAGTTTGTACAACAATAGCTTTCCAATATCAGAGTATCATCTGTCTTACAAAATAAAGAAGCATAAAATAACATTTTTATTCCCCAATATAGCATGAGCCAACCATAGCAATGGAAAAGACAATCTAAGCAAAACTTCAACTAATCTTCGAGCTTGGAAAGAGTAGCGGTCCAATCTAACCTGAGCTGTACTATTCCCTCCTCAACTACCGGGGGGGGGGGAGAGGGGGAAGGGAAGAAAAGAAGACGGCAGAAAAGTAGAGTCAGACATAAAGCCTGAGTAAGTCTAGTGACTATTCAGTCTATGGATAAGAAAAAGAGCATGATAAGTATAAACTGGAAATGGGAAAGCACCATAGACTAAGTTAAGTTGTCTAGGACCGAATATACTATCGTACCCCATTCTAATCTCTGCACCACCTAACTAGTGTCCCAACTAGTAATGATAACGTGATCCCAATCCCTGAAATTTTGGTTGCCATCAGGCATACATTTATTATTTATTACCAAGATATAATCTAGGGTTTTCTATCACGTGCTTCCTAGGTTCAACTAGAGTTTACGCTATCCGCTGAATGCTTCTCGGATTTAGTGTTTATGCCACCTAGGTCCAACTAGTGATTATGCTACCTGTCGAACGATGCCCTTTAGTCTAGGACACACTACCTAGAGTGGTAAATGTTCCTAGATTTTTCCCACGTATGTGTCGCGAATCGTTATCGCTTGTCTATATGCACATGTCCTGCAATGTTCGATCCGAGTTCCGTAGCAGGGCTACTCTAGAAACATGGAACTCGGTCGGGAGCTTTTAGATATCTGCCGATGCAAATGCTAAGGTCTTTTTTTCTAGTGGCCATGGTCCCACTGGACCCTTCCCTCAACTAATGAAAGGCAAACCTTGAAAAATGAGAACTATACGCTGGCCCCTATATGCCCCACTAACCTATAGCCAACCGCAACCGCAACCACAACTAGATAGCAAGTATATGGTCCGTAGGAGTTCTCCGCCTTTCCGCTTCATGTATCTCGATTGACTGAAGATGGTAGGTAGACGACGAGTTGCTATCACAGGGCTTCTGGTTTCTCGCTGAGTCACGCTGGTTCATCCTAGTCTTTAGGTTGCCATATATTGCAACAAAGGCATACCCTTGGTTCTTCGAACGTAGACCTTAACCTCTGTGACCCCAGGAGGATCATCTGCAGCCTCACAGAGGGATACCAAGAGTACCCTCACGTCCCCTCGAAGCCTCGGGCTTCGTAACCCAATTCGTTGGAGCCTTCTTTAAAATCAGATGGACGTTCGCTCCTTCTCGTTTTATACTAAGAATTACTACTTAGTTTTCCTAACTATGGTTTACCACTTAGTTTCGTGAATCATTGTTACCTTAACTAAGGTTTACCACTTAGTCCCCTTCCTCGTCAAGTTGGATTGGTTAAGTGTCATTAGTCAATTTGAGTTAACTTAACCCATTCATTTGTCATATTAAACTGGTTAAGTGTTACCAGTAGTTCATGTTGACTTAACCCTACCACATACCAAGTTATATAGGTTAAGTATTTCTTATTGCTTAACCCTACCCATTCATCTTGTATTGGTTAAGTGTTCTTTTTAACTTAACCCTGACATCCGTTTAGTTAACATGTTATAACGGTTAAGTGTTCCCTTAGTTAACTTAACCCTAATCTCTATACATGTTCTAATGGTTAAGTATTACCCCTTGATGTCTTAACTTAACCTTGTTCATCTATCATGCTATGATGGTTAAGTGTTCTAGTTTACTTAACCTCACCTTCTGGTCTAGTTAACATGATAAATTGGCTAAGTGTATTCTCAGTTACTTAACCACTACAAGTCTTGTCTTGTTACCATGTTAAGTTGGTTAAGTGTCATTAATAAATTCCAGTTAACTTAACCTTCCTGCTTATCATGTTACTCTGGTTAATTGTTGCCTCATGGTGTTAACTTAACCTCATCATCTGTTTAACTACCTGTTACAGTGGTTAAGTGTTTCTAACTTACTTAACCTAACCCACCTGTCAAATCAACTTGTTATCATGGTTAAGAGTTCAAATTTTGCTTAACCTCAATCGCTTGTCTAACTAACATGTTTCCATGGTTAAGTGTTCTAATTAACTTAACCTCAATCACTAGTCCAGTTAATCATGCTATAATTGTTAAACATTTGTTTAACCTTACCCACTCCCTTAGTCAACATATTAAATTGGTTAAGTGTCAGTATAAGCCTAACCCCAATCAGTCTGTATAGTTAACATGTTGAATTTGATCAAGTATTAATTCAATTTACTTAATCCTATCAATCCTGACTCAACCTTAATTTATTAATTGAAGCGCCAACCACTCACATTAGGCAGGTATTGTTATGGTAGCTGGACAGCCGGTCGGTTCCGGGCAGGATTACACCACAACTCATATCTAACCTCGGGTCTTTATTGGGCTCAACGCTTAACCTCCCACATTGGATAGGTATTGTTGTGACTACTGGACAGCCGGGCGGGTCCGGGCAGGTTTATATCACAACGCAATCCAACCTCGGGTCAAGCATATCGTATTTTCTAAGTTTACATATATTTTGTCTCTTTCCATTCTATATGTAAATATTTGCGGCCCATTATTCTTATTGGGTATAATAATTTATACCACTTAAATGTTCTCATGTCGGTGGCATGTGTCAAACATGCCAACACATATGTTTTATTTTTAATCCCAACGTCACTACCCCCGTCTTATACGTCTGCTAAATGATAACATATGTTTGGGCTTAACATTTAAGCCCAACTTAGCCACATGAAAAAGGGGAGGCTTAAAACATGATGTATATATTCTAAGTAACATAAAAGGGTGTGTGAACGCATGAACTTGCACATAACGATTTAATCACAAATTAGAGACTAGTTTATTTGCATTGTAATAGCATATACTTTGGACATAAAGCATAAACCTAAACATGGATCCTATGTTTCAATCTAATCATGTAAACTTGCATTTACAATAAGGATCTAACTTAATTAGACGTCACTTTTATGATCTTGACGACAACATAAGCCTATATTTTTATTTAGGCATAATATCAAACATAAGCTAGTCATGTTCATAAAGTCACTATATGTTCACAAAGGTGCTTACTATTGTTACTAATACAAAAGTATGGTTCAACTAGAATTATGAGGCCTATTCCAACATAAACTTATATGAATCATAATACCCAAATGGATCCTACTACACTAGAGATGATCATAGGAATATACATACAAGGGTCCAAATCCTGTAGTCATTATAGTGGATCATACTTGCATAAGTCTTAACTTTGTTGTAACGAAATATGTATACAACTTTTATTAACCAAAATCATGTAAGAGTCAATTTCCAACATGAATCACATACTTGTAAGGTGTGCTACGTTTCATTGCAAACGCACAATTAATCATGGTAATTATACTACAATATCCCAAATCCATTTATAACAAAATCATTGCAACATACAATTATAAACTAGCATCAATACAATTAAAGTACAATTCCACTTTAATTCTATACAAATCAAATCCCAAGTGTAATTCATATCGGAATAGCACTCTACTTACAAAGTTTGACGAATCTTCAATTCAGGATTCCGAATATGGTGATACTATCCTTTGTTATAGACGTTGTTTTATTTCCACTTAAGCTTTGTATCAACTCTTAATCATCTCTTAGCTTTCTCTCTAACTTGATGGCTATTCCTAGTTTCGCCTTAGCCGCATGACGGCTCCTTCTTTATTTTATTTGTTTGAATTAGCTTGAGTCTTAAGTCCTTTTTATAGAGTTGTAAATTGATTTGAGCCATCGATGAAGCCAAGATTAATACAAGCCGTCCGTTATAAAGAGAAGTCAATCAAAAGAAGACAACTCAGCCCTAGTGACACTCCAGGGCTCAGAAATTCGAGCAACACTGACCAGGCCAGCCAGAAGGGGGCTGGGTTCGACCTGGCTCAGAGGCCAGGTCGACTACCCAGTCGACCCCCAGGTCGACTACCCAGTCGACCCCCAGGTCGACTACCCAGTCGACCCCCAGGTCGACTACCCAGTCGACCTGGGTACCCCAGGTCAACTACCCAGTCGACCTGGGTCCTAGGCAGGATTTTTCCCGCCCAGCACAATCTGGGTTTGTTTTCCGAATTTGAACTCGTTTTTTACCAGTTTGAATTTTAAATCGAATTCTGAAACTACTGAAGACCATAACTCCTTTATATGGAGTCTGATTCACGCAAACTCGGACTCTATCTCAAGCAGAATTCCGAGACGAACACAATGGCGTAACCCTTTTCCCTTAATTCTTTGATTTCAAATTAATTATACTTTAATTTGTGAAACTTAATGCTACAGAATTAAAGGGTGTTACACTGTATGACTTTTGAAAACTCGTTTATGGGTACGAAATAGAAATATTACATGGTGCATGATATTCCAAAATATAGTAAATGGAATTCGGACCATGGTCAAACTACCTTTGACTAACAAAACAACATGTAAAAAATTAAAAATTGAGCTAAAAAAGCTTTTGATGTTCCCAAATGTCATTAAGATTGAATTTCTTGGTTTACTGAACTAAGATGAGATGGGTGTAACCTGTTATTCCTATAGATCTATGAGAGAGCTTCATTTGACTGGTTATGGTTCTACAAACTCAAAATGGATACAAATTTATGCGTGGCGGAACAACCCACGTCTGTTGGGCGCAACATTGAAGTCTTGAGGTGCAACATCAGTTTGAAAATCCAAGATTGCACTATACAACTTTTGAAAACTCGTTTATGGGTACGAAATAGAAATATAACATGGTGCATCATATTCCAAAATATATTAAATCGAATTCCGACCATGGTCAAACCCTCTTTGACCAACAAAACAACATGTGAAAAATTAAAAATTGAGCTAAAAAAGCTTTTGATGTTCCCAAATGTCATTAAAATTGAATTTCTTGGTTTACTGAACTAAGATGAGATGGGTGCAACCTGTTAGTCCTATAGATCTATGAGAGATCTTCATTTTGACTGGTTATGGTCCTACTGACTCAAAATGGATACAAATTTGTGCATGGTGGAACAACCCACGTCTGTTGGGTGCAACATAGAAGTCTTGAGGTGCAACATCAGTTTGAAAATCAAAGATTGCACTGTATGACTTTTGAAAACTCGTTTATGGGTGCGAAATAGAAATATAACATGGTGCATCATATTCCAAAATATATTAAATCGAATACCAACCATGGTCAATGCCCCATTGACCAACAAAACAAAATGCGAAAAATTAAAAGTTGAGCTAAAAAAACTTTCGATGTTCCCAAAAGTCATTAAAATTGAATTTCTTGGTTACTGAACAAAGATGAGATCGGTGTAACCTGTTAGTCCTATAGATCCATGAGAGAGTTTCGTTTTGACGGGTTATGTTTCTACTAACCCAAAATGGTTACAAATTTATGTGTGGCGGAACAACCCACGTCTGTTGGGTGAAACATCGAAGTTTTGAGGTGCAACATCAGTTTGAAAATCCAAGATTGCACTGTATGACTTTTTGTAACACCCCACCTCCGTTAAGGTCACTCACAAGGAAATGCCTTAACTTTGGGGGAGCGTTTTAGTAAACAGAACAGAAACTTACAAGATAGATAAAACAATACTTGAAAAATGTATAACTTTATTTCAACAGAAGCTTGGTTACATCCTTTCAAATCACAATATCAGAATTCAAGTACAAAATATCAGTCTTGTATAAAAGCCGTCAGAATGCATAGTTTTAAAATCATAATCCCACAGAAGAAGACAAGCCATACTTTAAGCACTGCAAGCGGAAGAAATCTGGATCAAGCTAGAGTATTCCCTTCTACAAAACCTGGCGGAAGAAACGGAAGAAAGGAGGCGAAACAACATGGGTCAGCAAAAGTCTGGCAAGTCCAGTGATTTTCAGTTATGAACAGATAATAATAACATGACATGAAAATAAAACTGGATGAGAGATAACTGCAACAGATGTAGCAGATATGACAGAAGTACAGAATGATATAAGCTATTGCTTTACACTTCTCTGCACTAATACTAGTATAACAGAATTAGGTGTTACCCTAATGTCTAAACTGAAACAAAAACGGGAACATTATAATTCTTATAGAACAGAATGCTAGTAATGGGCTTTTACCGCCCCAACAGAAGGTACAGAAACAGAATGCTAATAATGAGCCTTTTACCACCCGAAAAGAAGATATAGAAACAGAACGGAATAATGGGCCTTTACCACCCGAACAGAAGGTACAGAAACAGAAACAGAATAATCCCAAGGGAAACAGAATGTTAGAATTAGGTGTACACTAGTAATGGGCCTTTACCACCCCAACAGACATATGGTACCACGCAGACAGGTGTTACCACCCAACAGAAACAGACGGTACCCCACAGAAACGGACAAAACTATGTGTACCCTAAATCCAACTCCACACGATCGGCTCCCTAATACATAAATACCTTGTGGTAGCCCCACAAAAGGGTGTATCATTCCCTAAAGTGGCAACCTTTGAATGACACAGACCTATTTACAGATGTAACAGCGTCTTACATCCTCAGAGGCAGACCGAGATCCATGCACGCACATGACCCAGTTGGAACGCACCATCAACACCCCTCACCATTATCAGAATGAACCACTTATAATTAGTTCAGTAAGCGTGCCCGGACCCTACTTACTTTTGGGTCAAAGTTTTGATACCAGAAAGGGTTACTGACTAATATGGGTCCCAAACAACAGATGATACAAGTAATTCCCCTCCTAACCTTGTGTCCCCAGACTAACGGATTTCAGCTTAACTTGTCTACAAGTTTCAGACATACAAAATTTAGATTAACTAGTTCACAGATCAGACAATCAAGTTAACATGTTTTCAGACTAACGGATCAAATGATCGGATTAACAGGCTTACAGATTAACTGGTTACAGATTAACAGACTTACAAATTAACTAGTTAGAGATTATCTAACTTTGTATTGGGCCTACAGATTCACCAAACGGGTTTATCAGATTCATTGGTCCAATTGGTTTAGCCTTACTCAACACGTTTTAGACATCATAATTATCTCAGATTTTCATTAATTAAATATTAATGCCCAAACCTCTCACATTAGACTGACAGTTTGCAGCTACTGGTTAGGCCGGTTGGTTCCGGGCAGGTTTTTGTCGCAAACTGAGTCTAACCACGGGTTTCAAGCACGTTATGACTAACTTCTCACATTAGAACCTATTGTTTGCGACCACTGGAATATACCGGGCGGTTCCAGGCAGAATTACGCCGCAAACTCATTCTAATCTCGAGTTAGCCATGTTTATCTTTGCGGCCAATTAATTAATGATTCACCATTTATACCCACGCCTAATATACATGTCAATTATTCATAACTATAGCCAATTCAGATTATGTCAATAGCGGACTAATTATATCAACTCAACAGATATTGCAGATAACAGATTTTTCCGATTAGGCGACTTAATGGATTTAGCAGATTAAGCAAACTAGCAGATCAAGCATATAACAGTTTAGGCATCTTCAGCAGACTTAGCAGATGACAGATTTGGTATATGAACAGATATAGAAGATTATAGCAGAACTAGCAGATTAGGCAATATAACAGAACTAGCAAATTAGGCAATATAACAGAACTAGCAGATTAGGCCATATAACAGATTTAATCATTCCTTAAAGTTTCACAAACATATCTTACCTAATTATAAATTTGGCCTAAGTTTGCATGCCTAAATAGTTGTCATGATTCACATTATGATCATATACCCCACGTTTGCATTGAATTTACATGGCACAGATTATGGTCATAATTTACCATATAACACACATCTCAAATTTAGTTAAACTTGCCTCGTACAAAAGATTCACATATAAATTATACCAAATATAGCCATCGATTTCAATGCATGTCATATATTCAAAAATCTCCCACTTAGGTGTTATTCACATTTAATAGTTATCAAATCTTAACATAAATCTTCACACCTATGTCATATTCCCTTTTTATCCCAAATCATGAATCTTTATATAAACAATATGCACAACAATCTAGAACTTTAAATTATAACGGATCTTTAATTCAAAAATATGCGTTATGTCCAATGTCTCAAGTCACATGTTAATATACCATGGTTCCTCTTCTTCCAATTCACAGAATATGCACAGATCTAAATCTAGTTTACAAGCTATGTCCTTTTAGTCACAGATTGGCCATGTCCAATTATGCCATCATTCATTATTTGTCCCAAAGTTTAACGTTCGTGCGTTAATCTCTTATGAGATTTGGCGCAGGCTCGGGGTAGCCTGGCTATAGAACAGAAAGAAGAAAGAGATATAGAATAAAATAGATCAGAACAGAACATACGCAATCTCAAATTCAGATTTACAATCATATCACAATTATAATTAAAGTTTATATCAGAAAATAACAGCACTTGCCTTGGTTGGATTCTAAAAGAAAAAGGTGTTGTAGTTGTTCTCTTTTAATCCTAATCAGAATTGGAGGAAGAAGAAGCACAAGTCCTAACTTAGGTTTTAGCAGAGTAGAAACGCCATTGATTTATTTATTTTTAGAGAGGAAGAGAGCAATGGAGGCTAGAGAATTGTATATGAGATTTAGGTTTAGGTTAGGGATGTATATATAGGTGTAGGATGTTATTTAGGACCATTAGATTAACCCTGAATCATGAGAACCATTCAAATGAAAAATCTGCATTCGAGCGAATCGGCCCACGGGATGACAGCCAAACACCCTGGATTAACCCCTAGTCAACCCAGCTGGGCTTGGGTCGACCTCAAAAATGGGCCGGTTCGGTTATTCCCCCTCCCAATTCGCTGTTTTGAACCTTTTTTGCATGTTTATTTATTTAATTTTTATATATATCTACATATATTTCTCTCATATGCATACAAACTTCAAGGCTTAATAACTTCTTCATAATTAACCAATTTTTTTTATATTCTCAGAAATACGGGGTGTTACATTCTCCCCTCCTTAAAGGATTTCATCCCCGAAATCTTCAAGTTAAGAAAATGTATCCTAACATCCAACATCCATCTACTCAACCATTCAATCACAGGCATCCATTGTCCTTAAAATGTTTCTAATGCCGTATGAACATATGCAAAGTGTGTGTATATGTTTCTTATCTAATGCAAAATCAGGCGGTCTACTGATCCAGTTGACCTCCTTAATGCGAATCATGTTAGTGTCATGAGTCCAAATATGTATGCAAGAAATCCTATTTGATACACATCATTTCTATATGAGTGCATAACCATTCATCCAATGCAACATCCATGTGAGGAGTCAATCATTCTGCATCCACCAAAATTGAAAAATGCACACACATCCATATGCAGTATGAGAGTGTTTTTGAGCCGATCTAGTGCCTAGTGTGTGTATATGCATCCACGAGAAACCACTAGCAACCACTTGCATCCACTTGTAACCATCAAACATAACATGTCTCAAACACATGTTTACACCCATTAGTTTCTACCTAAAGTTCGAAGATTCAATCGATAGGATACAGTCGAATGATGGAAGCGAGTACGGATAAAACAAAAACTTGGTTCCCATTAGACATTGGTTGAGAAAATAATCCCCCTAAGTATCAAACCTGAAGACCGAAATCAACATCAGATTGACACCCAGAGGATTACCTCCTTTAGACAATGTCAAAACTGGAAAGCAGAATTATTCAAATATTTATAGACTACTGGTACAGATCAGGTTCCCTAATGATTCTTAGGATGCTAAGCATGATAAAATCATATCCCACAAAAACTCAGAATGTATGCGTCATACTTGACGTCTAACACAGATATCCCTCAAACCCCAATCTATCATAAACAGATGAGTCATATCCCTTATAGGTTTGAGTTTACAACGGAATCAGAAACAATACTAGTATTAAAGTGTAGAGTATCAATTACAAAATCCAAATACCAGAATCAGAAAGAGTCTTAACTCCATAATCAGATAAAGAAATTAAACCTACTATAGGAATTTTCCTACTTCTATCCTAGCCGCTAGCTTCAAGAGTGTTCGCCTGCCTTCCTTGTCCTCGTCTCTTCGGGCAGTCCCTAGTGAAGTGTCCCATCTCCCCACAGTTGAAGCAAGCGCCCTTCCTTTTTCTGCAATCCTTGTTCAGATGAGTCGAGCTTCCACAAGTAAAGCACTTTTTCCCCTTCTTATCTTCACACTTCTCATCCTTCCTTTGCGTTTCCTTTTTGGGCCCTGCTTTCTTATTCTGTGGTTCTTCCTTCTTTGTCTCTTTCGGGCCTTTGTCTTCCTCGTGCAGTAGTGCCATGTCCACCAATCTCTCGTAAGTCGCTCCTATGGGTACATGAGTCATGGCTAGGCTGTGCAGTGGCTCGTTTAATCCTTTAACAAAGCGGAGAGCCTTTTTTTGCTGAGTGTTGACTAAATCCAATCCGAACTTAGCTAGTTGGTTGAACTGGTTGACGTATTCCTTGACCGTCATACTTCCTTGCTTAAGAGATAAGAACTTTTCCAGTTGTAAACTTCGTTCCGCTTGCGATAGGAATTTTGTCTCAAACCTTGTTCTGAAATCCATCCATGTCTCAATCGGCCTCTCGTCGTTAGTGACTTCCCACTAGTAGGAAGCTTTCGTCTTTGAGCAGCCATACCGCCAACTGTACCTTCTGCCTATCGTCCACCTCGAAGATAACGAATAGATCCTCAGTTTCTTTGAGCCAGTTCCTCGCTTCTACGAATGATTCTGTTCCTTTTAAATCCTTCCCACCCATGGCCCTGAAATCTCTACAGATCTTTGAAAAAGTAATTGCACGAGGAGGGGGTGGAGGAGGAGGATCATTTGCTAGACCTACGGCGGCGGTCCTAGCCTCAAGATATTGACGAAACCAACCGGGTACGTGAACACCCTCTGGTATCTCAGATGCTTCAGACATGCTGAAACGAAAAAAAAGGAAAGATTCAATACAAAAAAAAAAGGACTGAAGGAAAGATATATGGCTCTTGGGGATCATGTTTTTCAAAATAAGCTTTATTTTTAAAAATACTTCCTTTCAAAACCTTTTAGAAAATAGTTTTCAAAAACTATACCCAATCTGGTAACCTTCAGCTCTGATACCAAGTGTAACACCCCACGTCCTTTAAGGTCACTCACAAGGGAATGCCTTAACTTTGGTGGAGCATTTTAGTAAATAGAACAGAAACTTACAAGACAGATAAAACAATACTTGAAAATTTTATAACTTTATTTCAACAGAAGCTTGGTTACATCCTTTCAAATCACAATATCAGAATTCAAGTACAAAATATCAGTCTTGTACAAAAGCCTTCAAAATGCATAGTTTTAAAATCATAATCCCCACAGAAGAAGACAAGCCATACTTTAAGCTCTGCAAGCGGAAGAAATCTGGATCAATCTAGATTATTCCCTTCTACAAAACCTGGGGGGAAGAAACGGAAGAAAGGAGGCGAAACAACAAGGGTCAGACAAAAGTCTGGCAAGTCCGGTAATTTTCAGTTATCAACAGATAATAATAACATGACATGAAAATAAAACTGGATGAGAGATAACTGTAACAGATGTAGCAGATATGACAGAAGAACAGAATGATATAAGCTATTGCTTTACACTTCTCTGCACTAATACTAGTATAACAGAATTAGGTGTTACCCTAATGTCTAAACTGAAACAAAAACAGGAACAGAATAATTCTTATAGAACAGAATGCTAGTAATGGGCTTTTACTGCCCCAACAGAAGGTACAGAAACAGAATGCTAATAATGAGCCTTTTACCACCCGAATAGAAGATATAGAAACAGAACGGAATAATGGGCCTTTACCACCCGAACAGAAGGTACAGAAACAGACAGAATAATCCCTACGGAAACATAATGTTAGAATTAGGTGTACACTAGTAATGGGCCTTTACCACCCCAACAGACAGATGGTACCACGCAGACAGGTGTTACCACCCAACAGAAACAGACGGTACCCCACAGAAATGGACAGAACTAAGTGTACCCTAAATCCAACCCCACACGATCGGCTCCCTAATACATAAATACCCTGTGCTTGCCGCACAGAAGGGTGTATCATTCCCTAAAGTGGCAACCTTTGAATGACACAGACCTATTTACAGATGTCACGGCGTCTTACATCCTCAGAGGCAGACCGGGATCCATGCACACACATGACCCGGTTGGAACGCACCATCAACACCCATCGCCATTATCAGAATGAACCGCTTATAATTAGTTCAACAAGCGTGCCCGAACCCTACTTACTGTTGGGTCAAAGTTATGATACCAGAAAGGGTTACTGACTAATATGGGTCCCAAACAACAGATGACACAAGTAATTCCTCTCCTAAACTTGTGTCCCCAGACTAACAGATTTTAGCTTAACTTGTCTACAAGTTTCAGACATACAAAATTTAGATTAACTAGTTCACAGATTAGACAATCAAGTTAACAGGTTTTCAGACTAACGGATCATATGTTCGGATTAACAGGCTTACAGATTAACTGATTATAGATTAACAGCCTTACAGATTAACTGGTTACAGATTATCTAACTTTGTATTGGGCCTACGGATTCACGAAACGGGTTTATCAGATTCATTGGTCCAATTGGTTTAGCCATACCCAACACGTTTTAGACATCATAATTATCTCAGATTTTCATTAATGAAATATTAATGCCCAAACCTCTCACATTAGACTGACAGTTTGCGGCTACTGGTTAGGCCGATTGGTTCTGGGCAGGTTTCTGTCGCAAACTGAGTCTAATCTCGGGTTTCAAGCACATTATGACTAACTTCTCACATTAGAACCTATTGTTTGCGACCAATGGAATATGCCGGGCGGTTCCGGGCAGAATTACGTCGCAAACTCGTTCTAACCTCGAGTTAGCCATGTTTATCTTTGCGGCCAATTAATTAATGATTCACCATTTATACCCACGCCTAATATACATGTCAATTATTCATAACTATAGCCAATTCAGATTAGGTCAATAGCGGACTAATTATATCAACTCAATAGATATTGCAGATAACAGATTTTTCAGATTAGGCGAGTTGACGGGTTTAGCAGATTAAGCAAACTAGCAGATCAAGCATATAACAGTTTAGGCATCTTCAGCAGACTTAGCAGATGAAAGATTTGGTATATGAACAGATATAGCAGATTATAGCAAAACTAGCAGATTAGGCAATATAACAGAACTAGCAAATTAGGCAATATAACAGAACTAGCAGATTAGGCCATAAAACAGATTTAATCATTCCTTAAAGTGTCATAAACATATCTTGCCTAATTATAAATTTGGCCTAAGTTTGCATGCCTAAATAGTTGTCATGATTCACATTATGATCATATACCCCACGTTTGCATTGAATTTACATGGCACAGATTATGGTCATAATTTACCATATAGCACACGTCTCAAATTTAGTTAAACTTGCCTAGTACAAAAGATTCACATATAAATTATACCAAATATAGCCATCGATTTCATTGCATGTCATATATTCAAAAATCTCCCACTTAGGTGTTATTCACATTTAATAGTTATCAAATCTTAACATAAATCTTCACACCTAAGTCATATTCTCTTTTTATCCCAAATCATGAATCTTTATATAAACATTATGCCCAACAATCTACAACTTTAAATTATAATAGATCTTTAATTCAAAAATATGTGTTATGTCCAATGTCTCAAGTCACATGTTAATATACAATGGTTCCTCTTCTTCCAATTCACAGAATATGCACAGATCCAAATCTAGTTTACAAGCTATGTCATTTTGGTCACAGATTAGCCATGTCCAATTATGCCATCATTCATTATTTGTCCCAAAGTATAACGTTCGTGCGTTAATATCTTATGAGATTTGGCGCAGGCTCGGGGTAGCCTGGCTATAGAACAGAAAGAAGAAAGAGATATAGAATAAAATTGATCAGAACAGAACATACGCAATCTCAAATTCAAATTTACAATCATATCACAATTATAATTAAAGTTTATATCGGAAAATAACTACACAAGGTGTTGTAGTTGTTCTCTTTTAATCCTAATCAAAATTGGAGGAAGAAGAAGCACAAGTCCTAGCTTAGGTTTCAGCAGAGTAGAGACGCCATTGATTTATTTATTTTTAGAGAGGAAGAGAGCAATGGAGGCTAGAGAATTGTATATGAGATTTAGGTTTAGGTTAGGGATGTATATATAGGTGTAGGAAGTTATTTAAGACCATTAGATTAACCCTGAATCATGAGAACCATTCAAATGAAAAATCTGCATTTGAGCGAATCGGCCCACGGGATGACAGCCAAACACCCTGGATTAACCCCTAGTCGACCCAGCAAAGCTCGGGTCGACCTCAAAAATGGGCCGGTTCGGTTATTCCCCCTCCCAATTCACTGTTTTGAACCTTTTTTGCATGTTTATTTATTTAATTTTTATATATATCTATATATATTTCTCTCATATGCATACAAACTTCAAGGCTTAATAACTTCTTCATAATTAACCATTTTTTTTAATATTCTCATAAAATACGGGGTGTTACACTTTTGAAAACTCGTTCATGGGTACGAAATAGAAATATAACATGGTGCATCAAATTCCAAAATATAGTAAATTGAATTCGGCCATGGTCAAACCACCTTTGACTAACAAAACAACATGTGAAAAATTAAAAATTGAGCTAAAAAAGCTTTTGATGTTCCCAAATGTCATTAAGACTGAATTTCTTGGTTAACTGAACTAAGATCAGATGGGTGTAACCTGTTAGTCCTATAGATCTATGAGAGAGCTTCATTTTGACTGGTTATGGTTCTACTAACTCAATATGGATACAAATTTCTGCATGGCGGAACAACCCACGTCTGTTGGGTGCAACATCGAAGTCTTGAGGTGCAACATTAGTTTGAAAATCCAAGATTGCACTATATGACTTTCGAAAACTCGTTTATGGGTACGAAATAGAAATACAACATGGTGCATCATATTCCAAAATATATTAAATCGAATTCCGATCGTGGTCAAACCCCCTTTGACCAACAAAACAACATGTGAAAAATAAAAAATTGAGCTAAAAAAGCTTTTGATGTTCCCAAATGTCATTAAGATTGAATTTCTTGGTTCACTGAACTAAGATGAGATGGGTGCAACCTATAAGTCCTACAGATCTATGAGAGAGTTTCTGTAACACCCCACCTCCGCCAATGCCACTCTTGCAAGCGCACTGGCTTTGGGGGTCGTTAAACGAGGTAAACTTGCATGTAGATATCACAAGACAGAAAATATAAGTAAAACAGAGTAAATAAAGCAGCGGATAAAACTACTATTTCAAAACCACAGTCAAGTTACATCAAAGTACTGTCATTATTTTCCAACTACTACAAGTCTAGAAAACATAAACTGAAAACTGGAAATAACATAAAGTAACTATCGCCAAAGTAGAATAAAGCCATAGCATGCTCAAGTCCAAACCGTACATGAGCTATCCAGAAAAGCAGCTAAAGATCTAGCTAGGTGCTAGTGTTCCCACCCTGAGAACCTTGAGGGGGGGGGAACAGAAGAAAAGAGGCGAAAGAAAACGGGTCAGTCAAAAAGACTGGTAAGTCCTACCTACTATTAGTATAAAAACTAATAAAGTTAACTGGACATGTAAAGCAGAGATGAAACATAGGGTGATAACTGGCATGGTGAAAAGTTAATAAGATAGATCAAGTGTGGTATCACATATACAAGGTCAAGTTGCACCAGGTGTGTACTAGTTTTCCAATCCATGTCAAATATAAACAAGAAATGATCCCTTGGCCCAAAGCTGGCCCAATATCATGAGGTGACCTAAATCAAGGTCCAACTACTCGGTCTAGTCGATCGGCTCCCTATAAGCCTAACTCGTTGTGTATCGGTCTCATACGGCTTAATCGTGGAATGTAGTTAACTGTGCAAGGTCCACCCCAGGGTGTATCCAGCCCTAAGGTGTAAACCACGGACACAATTCAAGCACGCACAGTCTAAACCTACTGGTGCCCATGTTCAACTCTGGACTTAATGTGCACGACCATGGTCCGCCTAAACAACCGGCGCACCCTTCAGCCGTCTCTTTTGGTCTCTTACAATCAGTCCAGTAATCGTGCCCCACCCTAGCCTAGTCCAGGGTACCCATGATACTTCCAAGTGGAATACTGCTGAAAAGGGCCACATAACTAGGATTTCAAGCGGGTTAAGTGTGGTTAACCCTATCCTAACCATGTATTGAGTTGGTCAAGTGTATTCAAGCAGTTCATGACTTAACCCTATCAATACATCGGGTTTAATTGGTTAAGTATTCAAGTAATCCATGTCTTAACCCTACCAATCCATCGTGTTTAATTGGTTAAGTATATTCAAGTAGTCCATGACTTAACCCTACCAATCCATCGTGTTTAATTGGTTAAGTATTCAAGTAGTCCATGACTTAACCCTACCATGTGGCATTAATTAACTTAATGCACCCCAACCTCTCACATTAGACTTTGTTGTTGTTTACTAGTTAAGCCGGGCGGGGCCGGGTAGCTTTACACCACAACCTAGTCTAACCTCGGGTTTTAAGTGCGATATGACCAACTACTCACATTGGGTCCTATTGTTTGTAGCCACTAGTTAAGTCGGTCGGTTCTGGGTAGATTTATGCTACAAACTCAACCCAACCTTGAGTTGGCCACTTTCATGTTTTCTACATGTCATGTCCAC
The DNA here is from genome assembly GCA_030737875.1 of Allium sativum. Taxonomy (NCBI): domain Eukaryota; kingdom Viridiplantae; phylum Streptophyta; class Magnoliopsida; order Asparagales; family Amaryllidaceae; genus Allium; species Allium sativum. Next base: position 884,471,600 of record CM060919.1, on the reverse strand, counting down.
GTTCGTGTTTTCAAGCATAAACAGATGTCAAACTTTCATGTCATATTTTCAAGTCATGTTTTCATGTTATTTAAGTTTGCCCAACTACCCATAACGTATTCCCATCGCACGTAAATTCGCATCAACGCAAATAGATCAAAGAGGGAACATAACAATACGACAAGGTGGGAATAAGGTGGCAAAGTCTATTACAAGTCAAACATGGTGATATTTGAGGCCAAAAGGGGTTCAACATACTAGCATATGGCCTCAACATGTATGATAGCATAAAAGGTGACTTGGCCTCAAACGTATCAAATAGCATAAGGGTGATTTGGCCACTAGCATCCATAATAGCATAAAGGTGATTTGGCCACAAGCATGCACAATAGCATAAGGGTGATTTGGCCACAAGCATATTAAGTAACATGAGGGGTTAAGGTTTGGCCACAAGTTAAACATGGTGGCATATGAGGCAAATGTGTTCATAAACTTGCATATTACATTATAAGCCTCAAAACATTCATGATATCAAACTTTAGCAAAATAGGTGAAACATGGTCATAAATGACATAGGATGTTAGCCATTGATTCGCATATAACATCATATGCAAGATAACATAAGGTTTATTAGAGTTTCTATTTTGCTTTATGCAACATTTCAAATCAAAGTTCATAGCTTTCTATGCACAAAGTCAAGGTGATAGCTTTACAAACATGCATTGAATAAATCTATGCATAACATGATAGGATCAAAGCTCATAGTTTTCTATGCACAAAGTCAAGGTGATAGCTTTACAAACATGCATAGAATAAATCTATGCATAACATGATAGAATCAAAGCACAAATCATACTTAGGCCTAAACTCAAACTTGCAACATGTCATATTTAACTTCATAGTTAGAATCTAAGAGTAGAATAGGGCTTACAATGCTATGAAGACCTATAAAATAAAAAAAGATTGAGACGAAGCCACACTAGCAACACTAAAAATCCCAAATGAATATAAGCTCCAAGTTGTCTTGAGAAACAAGAAGCTCCCTTTGATTTGTATGAAGAAAGATCCTTGTTTTGATGAAGAAAGGTGGTTCTTTTACTAGCTTAGGACACTCAAATTTTCATGAAGAGGATGGAGGCCATGATATGAAGATGGAGGCCATGATCAAGAAACATTTTGTCATAGTCTAGTTGTAGGAGTGATTAATGAGGGTTTAGGCTAGGTCTTAGGGTCTTTTAGAAGATTAGGTTAGTTTAGGCCATAGGATTAACCCTAGTTCAGATCTGAGCCATCCAATCATGTCACAAGCGAACAAAACATGTCTTGAGGAACAAGTCAGGTGCACCCAGGCCAGACTGGCCGACCACCCAAGTCGTCAGGGGTGTCGACTGGGCAGTTGACACCACCTGGGGTGTATCGACTCCCCAGTCGACTTGGGGGTGGCGGGAATTTTTCCCGCCTATTCTTCTTGGCTGAATTTGAATTCTGATTCAAATTTGAACTATTTTCGAACTTGAAATTTTCTGAAAACTTTGACGGGCCATAACTTGGTCATACGGACTCCGATTTTCGAAAAACTTGGACTCTATTTCGCGTATTTTTCCGAGACGAACGCAATGGCACAGCCCGTTCCCTTGATTCGGATTTTATCATTTAATTCTACCATGGTTTATGTTATAACATGTTATTTAAAAATACGGGTTGTTACATTCTCCCCTCCTTAAAGGATTTCGTCCCCGAAATCTTCAAGTTAGGAAGAACATATCCTACCATCCATCATCGATCTACTCAAAACATCATCCACAAGTAAACATTTTCCTTAAAAGATTCTAAATGCTGTATGATCATATGCAGAGGTGTGTGTATATGTACTTATCTAATGCGAAAATCAGGCGGTTGCTGATTCAGTAAACCTCCTTAATGCAAAGTATGTTAGTGAAATGAGTCCATATGTATGCAAATTCCTAACATAATTTATACTCTCTATATGAGTGCACATAACATTCATCCATATGCAACATCCACGTGATAGCATAACAAGTTTCAACCATGAATAAGCATAAACACTCATGCATATGCAATATGAAAGTGTGTGAGCCGATCTTAGTGCCTAATGTGTATCATGCATCCACGAGTGTCCACTTACAAACACTTGCAACCACTTGCAAACATCAAGCATAACATGTTTCAAATACATGTTTCATCCAAAGGGTTTCTACCTAAGGTTCTCATGACAAGGTTAACGAGATAACAAGATAAACATGGATAGTGAAAGAAAGATATGCTGGCTAGGAAAAGAGATTGAGAATGTACCCTCAAAAAGAAATGGGTGAAGCGCGCGCATCTTCTCCTTGGTTTCCCAAGTTGCATCCCCTTCGGCTTCACTCCACTGAACCTTTACTAACTTGACTTCTCGATTCCTCAGCTTCTTGATCTCCGTTCCCAAGATACGAATCAGAGCTCGCCTCAAGGTCGCCTCTTTCTATACCTCCGTGTCTTCAAGAATACTTGGTTCAACTACCTTGGCTGACTGATGTAGGCACTTTCGGAGATGCGAAACATGAAAACATTGTGAACTCCAGCCAGCTTCTCGGGCAACTCCACCTTATAAGTCATCTTCCCAACTCTCTCTATAATAGGGAAGGGTCCTACGAACCTTGATGTCAGCTTCCCAACTGCTCCAAAATGAACCACATTTCGCAAAGGAGAAATCTTCACAAAGACCATATCTCCAACTTTAAATTCTAAGTCTGTCCTTCGCTTGTCTGCATAGGATTTCTGTCTGTCTTAGGCCGTTTTCATCCGTCTTCGAATCAATTCAACCCTCTCGGATGTGTCCCTTATCATGTCGGGCCCAATTATAAGCTTATCCGTCATCTCCCACCAACATGTTGGTGGCTTGCACGGCCTCCCATACAAAGCTTCGCATGGTGTCATTCCTCTGCTTTCTTGGTAGCTGTTATTATAAGCAAACTCTACAAGAGGAAGATGATCTTCCCAAGTACCAAAGTCAAGAATGCATAGCCTCAATAGATCTTCTAGTACCCTATTCACCCTTTCGGTCTGACCATCTGTCTGTGGGTGATAGGCCGTACTTAGATTCAATCGCGTACCCATCGCTTCTTGCAAACTATTCCAGAACTGGCTAGTGAAGATTGGGTCACGATCGCTAACTATGCTAGAAGGAAATCCATGCAGTCGCACTGTCTCTCAAAGGTGAACAGATGCTAGCCCTAATGTGGTCCTCTTGCTCTTCAACGGAACAAAGTGAGTACTCTATGTAAGTCTATCAACTATGACCCATATCCCATAAAGCCCAAATTGTTTGGTCAACTTAATGGACATCTTCACCCCAACTATATATATCACAAACAGGCGAGTCATACTCCTTATGGGGTTTGCGACAGAACTAAAATTGAGAATAGGACCGAGGGGATATACTTAAAAGATAGCATGCGAGTAAGCTCTACAGAATATTCGGGATCAAGGATATACTCTTAGAAAGAGATATAATGCGCGTATCTAATCTTCAATCTTCTAAGTCGCAATTTCTTGAGCTTAATCCTATCGTGCCTTGATCGTCTTTTAACTTCACAATTCCGTAGCTTCTTAATTCTTAATTCCAAAACATGAGTTAGAACTTATTTCACCGTTGCCTCTCATTCCACTTCCACTTATTCTTTCGCTAGAATGCGTGCTCATGGTTTCATGCAAGCTTTCCAAAATTCGTTAGTGAATCCTGGATCTCGTTTACATACCATACAGTATTCCACGCAGAAAAACTATCTTTTGAAAACAAATGTCAATCCACGTTGCCCAATGTACTTACTAGGGTGATTTCTCTAACCCATGCTTAAGTGAAATGGACTATCCGCCTTAGTGGCGAACACTACTCGATTGGATTACAAATTTCCAAAAAGTGCCAAGGGATTCTAGATAACTAATCATGACGGAACCCTAAAGGTCACACGACATTTCGAGGGTATTACCGAGGCGAGTCATGAGCCTCGCAACCCTATGTTCGAAGTCAAGAATGGCTCCATAACTGGACAACCAACCCATGCCCTAAATCAACCCGTATCCCATAAACCCGAGAACATAAGCATCACACACGAATTCTACGCTCAAGATAGAGATTTTCAAATCCATACAAATCGCAGATAGATGGGCGAAACCTCCAATCGGATTTGAAATACTAACGAGATTTTCAACTAGACAAGTACTTAGGTGCAAACTTTCAACAAGATCAGGAGAAATAAAACTATGCGATGCGCCAGAATCAAATAAGGTATGAACAGGGAAATCAAAAATGTAAACATGACTTTCTATAGAAACACTACCTCGATCAAAAGCTGGAAGAGCGAGTGGAGTCTGCAACTGCCCTCCAGAGGGTCCTGTTTGCTGAATTTGCCTTTTCCCTTGTCCTCGTTTTTTCGGACAATCCTTACTATAGTGTCCAGACTCTCCACAATGAAAGCATTTATCCAACTTCCTCTTCTTCTTCCTACAGTATTTGACTATGTGCCCAGGGATCCTACAGAAGTTGCACTTTCTTGTGTCTTTTGCCTTGTTGTTGTTGGCCTTGTTTCCCTTCTTGTTGTTCTTGTCTCCTTTCTCGGAATCTTCCTTCTTGCCTTGAGACTTATTTGCCTTGACCTCCTTCTTGCCACTCTTATCTTCCTCTTGAAGCAGGCCATATTCACCAAACTCTCGAAGGTCGCTCCCATGGGTATATGAGACATGGCCAAACCGCGCAATGGCTCATTCAATCCTAGAGCAAAGCGTAGGTCCTTTTTCTGAGCTGTGTTAACCAAGTCTAGACCGAACCGAGCAAGTTGATTAAACGTATCCACGTATTCCCTAACTGTCATGTCCCCTTGCTTTAGAGATAGGAACCTCTCCATCCGAAGGTTCTCTTCTGTCGATGATAGAAACCTCAATCTGAACCTTCTCCTAAAGTCATCCCAAGTCTGAGTTGGTCTAGTAGTGGTGGTGACTACCCACCAATATGCAGCTTCCTCTTTTAACATCCATACCGCTAACATAACTTTTCTACAGTCTTCTATATCAAAGATAGCAAAGAGGTCTTCAGTTTCCTTTAACCAGTTTCTTGCCTCAACATAAGTCTCTATCCCAATAAAATTCTTGCCACCCATCGCCTTAAAGTCCTTGCAAATCTTCGCGAAATCCGCTTGTGGATGCGGAGGAGGAGGAGGAACCTCAACTACGGGAGGGAGAGGAATGTTAGCCACAGAGGGAGGAGGAGGAATGTCTGTGGGGCCGGCTTCATTCGCCCTTGCCTCCATGTACCTTCTAAACCAAATAGGAACTGGTACGCCCTTCAGAATGGCAAAATTATCGGCCATACTGAAACGAAAAAAAAGATAGATTGAGAACGAGGAAACAAAGGATAGTGCTAATGGCTTTTGGGGAATAGCCTTTTAAAATAAACTAGACTTTTCTTGGAAAAATACTTAATTGGTTTTGAAAATAGTTCTCCAAAAGGTATGTTTCAAAAAACTTTTTGCTCAAATCTTGTAAACCTTATGCTCTGATACCAAATGTAACACCCCATCTCCGCCAATGCAACTCTTGCAAGCGCACTGGCTTTGGGGGGGCATTAAACGAGGTAAACATGCATGCAGATATCACAAGACTGAACATATAAGTAAAACAGAGTAAATAAAGCAGCGGATAAAACTACTATTTCAAAACCATAGTCAAGTTACATCAAAGTACTCTCATTATTTTCCAACTACTACAAGTCTAGAAAACATAAACTGAAAACTAGAAATAACATAAAGTAACTATCCCCAAAGTAGAATAAAGCCATAGCATGCTCAAGTCCAAACCGTACATGAGCCATCCAAAAAAGCAGCTAAAGATCTAGCTAGGTGCTAGTGTTCCCACCCTGAGAACCTTGTGGGGGGGGAAACGAAAGAAAAGAAGCGAAAGAAAACGGGTCAGTCAAAAAGACTGGTAAGTCCTACCTACTATTAGTATAAAAACTAATAAAGTTAACTGGACATGTAAAGCAGAGATGAAACAAAGGGGATAACTGGCATGGTGAAAAGTAAATAAGATAGATCAAGTGTGGTATCGCATATACAAGGTTAAGTTGCACCAGGTGTGTACTAGTATTCCAATCCATGCCAAGTATAAACAAAAAATGATCCCTTGGCCCAAAGCTGGCCCAATATCATGAGGTGACCTAAATCAAGGTCCAACTACTCGGTCTAGTCAATCGGCTCCCTATAAGCATAACTCGTTGTGTATCGGTGTCATACGGCTTAATCGTGGAATGTAGTTAACTGTGCAAGGTCCACCCCAGGGTGTATCCAGCCCTAAGGTGTAAACTACAGACACAATTCAAGCACGCACAGTCTAAACCTACTGGTGCCCATGTTCAACTCCGGACTTAATGTGCACGACCATGGTCCGCCTGAACAACCGGTGCACCCTTCAGCCGTCTCTTTTGGTCTCTTACAATCAGTCCAGTAATCGTGCCCCACCCTAGCCTAGTCCAGGGTACCCATGATATTTCCAAGTGGGTTACTGCTAAAAAGGACCACGTAACTAGGATTTCAAGCGGGTTAAGTGTGGTTAACCCTATCCTAACCATGTATTGAGTTGGTCAAGTGTATTCAAGCAGTTCATGACTTAACCCTATCAATACATCGGGTTTAATTGGTTAAGTATTCAAGTAATCCGTGTCTTAACCCTACCAATCCATCGTGTTTAATTGGTTAAGTATATTCAAGTAGTCCATGACTTAACCCTACCAGTCCATCGTGTTTAATTGGTTAAGTATTCAAGTAGTCCATGACTTAACCCTACCATGTGGCATTAATTAACTTAATGCACCCCAACCTCTCACATTAGACTTTGTTGTGGTTACTAGTTAAGCCAGGCGGGTCCAGGTAGCTTTACACCGCAACCTAGTCTAACCTCGGGTTTTAAGTGCGATATGACCAACTACTCACATTGGGTCCTATTGTTTGTAGCCACTAGTTAAGCCGGTCGGTTCCGGGTAGATTTATGCTACAAACTCAACCCAACCTCGAGTTGGCCACTTTCATGTTTTCTACATGTCATGTCCACGTTCTTGTTTTCAAGCATAAACACATGTCAAACTTTCATGTCATATTTTCAAGTCATGTTTTCATGTTATTTAAGTTTTCCCAACTACCCATAACTTATTCCCATCGCACGTAAATTCGCATCAACACAAATAGATCAAAGAGGGAACATAACAATACGACAAGGTGGGCATAAGGTGGCAAAGTCTATCACAAGTCAAACATGGTGATATTTGAGGCCAAAAGGGGTTCAACATACTAGCATATGGCCTCAACATATGATAGCATAAAAGGTGACTTGGCCTCAAACATATCAAATAGCATAAGGGTGATTTGGCCACTAGCATGCACAATAGCATAAAGGTGATTTGGCCACAAGCATGCACAATAACATAAGGGTGATTTGGCCACAAGCATATTAAGGAACATGAGGGGTTAAGGTTTGGCCACAAGTTAAACATGGTGGCATATGAGGCAAATGTGTTCATAAACTTGCATATTACTTTATAAGCCTCAAAACATGCATGATATCAAACTTTAGCAAAATAGGTGAAACATGGTCATAAATGACATAGGATGTTAGCTAGTGATTCGCATATAACATCATATGCAAGATAACATATGGTTTATGATAGTTTCTATGTTGCTTTATGCAACATTTCAAATCAAAGTTCATTGCTTTCTATGCACAAAGTCAAGGTGATAGCTTTACAAACATGCATTGAATAAATCTATGCATAACATGGTAGGATCAAAGCTCATAGTTTTCTATGCACAAAGTCAAGGTGATAGCTTTACAAACATGCATAGAATAAATCTATGCATAACATGATAGAATCAAAGCACAAATCATACTTAGGCCCAAACTCAAACTTGCAACATGTCATATTTAACTTCATAGTTAGAATCTAAGAGTAGAATAGGGCTTACAATGCTATGAAGACCTATAAAATAAAATAAGATTGAGACGAAGCCACACTAGCAACACTAAAAACCCAAAATGAATATAAGCTCCAAGTTGTCTTGAGAAACAAGAAGCTCCCTTTGATTTGTATGAAGAAAGATCCTTGTTTTGATGAAGAAAGGTGGCTCTTTTACAAGCTTAGGACACTCAAACTTTCGTGAAGAGGATGGAGGCCATGATATGAAGATGGAGGCCATGATCAAGAAACATTTTGGCATAGTTTAGTTGTAGGAATGATAAATGAGGGTTTAAGCTAGGTCTTAGGGTCTTTTTATAGAAGATTAGGATAGTTTAGGCCATAGGATTAACCCTAGTTCAGATCCGAGCCATCCAATCACGTCATAAGTCAACAAAACATGTCTTGAGGAACAAGTCAGGTGCACCCAGGCCAGACTGGCCGACCACCCAAGTCGATAGGGGTGTCGACTGGGCAGTCGATACCACTTGGGGTGTGTCGACTCCCAAGTCAACTCCCAAGTCGACTTGGGGGTGGCGGGAATTTTTCCCACCTATTCTGCTTGGCTGAATTTGAATTCTGAATTCAAATTTGAACTGTTTTCGAACTTGAAATTTTCTGAAAACTTTGACAGGCCATAACTTGGTCATACGGACTTCGATTTTCGAAAACTCGGACTCTATTTCGCGTATTTTTCCGAGACGAACGCAATGGCACAGCCAGTTTCTCTTGATTCGGATTTTATCATTTAATTCTGCCTTGGTTTATGTTATAACATGTTATTTAAAAATACGGGTTGTTAAAGTTTCATTTTGACTGGTTATGGTTCTACTAACTCAAAATGAATACAAATTTATGCATGGTGGAGAACCCACGTCTGTTGGGTGCAACATAGAAGTCTTGGGGTGCAACATCAGTTTGAAAATCCAAGATTGCACTGTATGACTTTTGAAAACTCGTTTATGGGTACGAAATAGAAATATAACATGGTGCATCATATTCCATAATATATTAAATCGAATTCCGGCCATGGTCAAAGCCCTTTTGACCAACTAAACAAAATGCGAAAAATTAAAAATTGAGCTAAAAAAGCTTTCGATGTTCCCAAAAGTCATTAAAATTGAATTTCTTGGTTACTGAACAAAGATTAGATGGGTGTAACCTGTTTTGACTGGTTATGGTTCTACTAACCCAAAATGGATACAAATTTATGCGTGGCGGAACAACCCACATCTGTTGGATGCAACATCGAAGTCTTGAGGTGCAACATCAGTTTGAAAATCCAAGATTGCACTGTATGACTTTTGAAAACACATTTGTGGGTATGAAACAGAAATATAACATGGGGCATCATATTCCAAAATATATTAAATCGAATTCCGACCATGGTCAAACCCCCTTTGACTAACAAAACAACATGTGAAAAATTAAAAATTGACCTAAAAAAGTTTTTGATGTTCCCAAACGTCATTAAAATGGAATTTCTTGGTGTACTGAACTAAGATGAGATGGGTGTAACATGTTAGACCTACAGATCTATGAGAGAGCTTCATTTTGATAGGTTATGGTTCTACTAAATCAAAATGGATACAAATTTATGCATGGCGGAACATCCCACGTCTGTTGGGTGCAACATCGAAGTCTTGAGGTGCAACATCAGTTTGAAAATCCAAGATTGCACTGTATGACTTTTGAAAACTCGTTTATGGGTACGAAATAGAAATATAACATGGTGTATCATATTCCAAAATATATTAAATCGAATTCCGACAATGGTCAAACCCCCTTTGACCAACAAAACAACATGTGAAAAATTAAAAATAGAGCTAAAAAAGCTTTCGATGTTCCCAAATGTCATTAAGATTGAATTTATTGGTTTACTGAACTAAGATGAGATGGGTGTAACCTGTTAGTCCTATAGATCTATGAGAGAGCTTCATTTTGACTGGTTATGGTTCTACTAACACAAAATGGATACAAATTTATGTGTGGCGGAACAACCCACGTCTGTTGGTTGCAACATCGAAGTCTTGAGGTGAAACGTCAGTTTGAAAATCCAAGATTGCACTGTATGACTTTTGAAAACTCGTTTATGGGTATGAAATAGAAATATAACATGGTGCGTCGTATTCCAAAATATATTAAATCGAATTCCAACCATGGTCAAAACCCCTTTGACCAACAAAACAACATGTGAAAAATAAAAAATTGAGCCAAAAAAGCTTTCGATGTTCCCAAATGTCATTAAGATTGAATTTCTTGGTTTACTGAACTAAGATGAGATGGGTGTAACCTGTCAGTCCTATAGATCTATGAGAGATCTTAATTTTGACTGGTTATGGTTCTAGTAACTCAAAATGGATACAAATTTATGCGTTGCGGTACCACCCATTTCTATTGGGTGCAACATCGAAGTCTTGAGGTGCAACATAAGTTTGAAAAATCTAAGATTGCATTGTATGACTTTTGAAAACTAGTTTATGGGTATGAAATAGAAATATAACATGGTGCATCACACTTCAAAATATATTAAACCGAATTTCGACCATGGTCAAACCCCCTTTGACTAACAAAACAACATGTGAAAAATTAAAAATTGAGCTAATAAAGCTTTTGATGTTCCCAAATGCCATTAAGATTGAATTTCTTGGCTACTGAACAAAGATGAGATGGGTGTAACCTGTTAGTCCTATAAATCAATGAGGGAGCTTTGTTTTGAATGGTTATGTTTCTAGTAACTCAAAATGAATACAAATTTATGCGTTGCAGAACCACCCACTTTTGTTGGGTGCAACATCGAAGTCTTGAGGTGCAACATCAGTTTGAAAATCCAAGATTGCACTGTATGACTTTTGAAAACTTGTTTATGGGTATAAAATAGAAATATAACATTAATTATCATACTTCAAAATATATTAAATCGAATTCCGACCATGGTCAAACCCCCTTGAGGTGCAATATCAGTTTGAAAATCCAAGATTGCACCGTATGACTTTTGAAAATTCGTTTACGGGTATAAAATAGAAATATAACATGGTGTATCATATTCCAAAATATAGTAAATAAAATTCCGACCATGTCAAACCCCCTTTGACCAACAAAACAACATGTGAAAAATTGAGCTAAAAAAGCTTTTGATGTTCCCAAAAGTCGTTAAGATTGAATTTCTAGGTTTACTAAACTAAGATGAGATGGGTGTAACCTGTTAGTCCTATAGATCTATGAGAGAGCTTCATTTTGACTTGTTTTGGTCATGTAACTTTGGGAAACATCTATTACAGTCATTTCCCATGCTCATGATTTTTGTCGATTTTTAAATGACCATTTTGCCCCTAGTTGGTACTGTTTTGGCCATAACTTTTGAACGGAAAGGAATTTTGACCTGAAACCACTTCCATTTGATTCGTTTGATGGTTTATCTTTCCGTAGAGTGGTCATAATAGCCAAACGGACTTACCGTTTGGGAGATATGGCTGAAACAAGGTTTGGAGGTTGAAAAACTGCTTAACCGGGCCAAATCGGGTGATTACTGAGTAGGCCCATAACCCATTTCGGGATTAGGGTTATGGGAGGGCTGAAATGAGATGGAGAATCATTCCATTTCAGTTTTCTAGCCTCCACTTATCACCAAGGATCCCTAAAAATGGCCTCCAACCTCTAAATCATCTCCAAATCACCTTTAGGTAAAGGATTTGGCTTAGCAACCCCTAATCAAGAAGGATCTTCACCAAATCAACAAAGGAGCTGCTGTTTGGTATTGAAATTCACATCAAATCAGAGAATTATTTCAGATCTTAGTTTATTTTGTGGCTAAGGTGAGTGATTTGCTTAGTTTTGCACTAATTATGGCTAATTAGGGTTGATTAGTGGTAATTAGCGAATTTAAACATGATAAAATTCTGGAAAAATGTTTATAAAATTCGGAATGATGTTTTAGACCTCTGATATGAATTTGGGTTAATTTGGTTAAGTTTTGCTAATTCTATCATTTGTTTCACCTAAACATGCTTAAGGGGAAATATGGGATTTTGGGTATATTTGATCCATTTTTACCTATTATATTGATGTTTTGATGTTTGTGGTTGATTATGCATGTTGCTATGACTGTATGGTATGCTTTGTGATTGTTTAGAAGTGTTAGATTGGTCGAAAACGCCGTCGAATGGCGTAAAAACAGTCGCAGGAAACATGCAGGAAATGACCTAGAATCCGGATCGGATCGGTGAAGGGGAGCACGACCAGACCCGTTCCTGCATGGGCGTTACGATCCGTTTAAAGGAGTAAGTCACGACTCAGCTAGGTGGCACGATCCGGTGGTAGAAGCACGATCCAAACCAGAGGAGGGTGGGGAGCTCACGAGTCGATGGGTACTAGGCGAGACGATCCGACCCGACCAGAAGACACGACCCGACCCGGATGAAGCAACCCGATCCGGTCCGAAGTGGTGACGCCGATCCGAATCAGGAAGAGGAGCCACGAGTTGGAGGACCACGACCCGATCCGATGCAAGAGGCGCGACCCGATCCGAATGCAAAGGCCAATCCGATCCGATGAAGAATGTGAAGGCTGATCCGATCCGATTCGATTGTGATGACCAATAACCCGAGATGCAAAGGTAGTCCAAATGGAAGCTAGAGCTCAGGATCCCGGAACCAGTTGGGAACCAATGAGTTCACTTCATGGTTGGACTTTGCTGCGGGACGTGTGCTAAGGAGTTGTCGATGTTCATAACTTCGATTCACCACTAAAAAGGAATGATGGGCTACTTATCAGTGCAGTAGGGTCATTATGACCTGAGGAGCAAAGTGATGGTAGCAAGACTACGTTATCAGTGCAGTAGGGTCATTACGACCCGAGGGGCAAGGTGATGCGTAGTAAGACTATGAGCCGGTGCAGTGGGGTTCTTGTAACTCCATGGGGCAGAGTGGACATAGTAAGGACTAGTAAGGCTATGAGCCAGTGCAGTGGGGTTCTTGTGACTCCATGGGGCAAAGTGGACATAGCGAAGGATTTGTGGCTACGTTATCAGTGCAGTGAAGCCATTTATGACTTCATGGGGCAGAGTGATCGCAGCAAGGTATGTTGGGTGATCGAAGTGGTGAATATCGTATACTTTACGCACTGAGTGAGAGAAGTGAGGATGGATGCTATACTTGATTGTTTGCCATCATTATGACATGCACACCTCCCTCACCTCCGTATCTTTATACCATTTGATATGATACCTTAGAGTGTTGTACAGTATGTAGTGCTAACTCTTTGGTTGCAGGTCCAGGTTCAGGTATGTTTTAGTCTACCTGTTATTGTTCACTTTAGATGCTTATCGCTCATACCAGGCTTTATGTCTGACCCAGAGTTTTATGTCTCCTCTTGTTACTCTAGGTGCTCACACGAGCAGACTAGAGACATGTTAGCTGGTGATGTGCGAGTAGCTGATTCGGAGGCGGGCATGAGGCTTCCACGTGTGATATATATATATATATATACACATTCTCCCTGTGTCGTTGGTGGTCGATACTTAGGCATTAGTAGTGTACCTCATTTACCTTAATTTTGCTTTGAGACAGTTTGAAAGTTGTAATAAGTTGTATTCTGAATTTCCGCTGCTATGATGTTTAGTTCTGATTTTCAGCTTATGCACTGTCTCTCCTGTTTTATGTCAAGTATGTTATTATTATATTTTGTTCTATGCGCTGTGAGACATTCTACAGGTTCTTTGTATGTTCATTTCCTTCTTCCTTTTTCCCCTTCTGGCGACCCGTTCCGTGCTAACTGGACATGTGTACAGCGCACTTTTGGAGTAAATGTCGGTTGGTGCGGGGCGGGCCGTCACACTTGGTATCAGAGCTCTAGGTTGCGTAGTTAACCTAGGGAAAGACACCAGGGAGAGATAGTACGTATACGAGAGCGCGTATTTGTTATTACTTTGATTTTCAAAAGCTATGTATATATATACTATTAGTAGTATAAAGATGAAGTCGCACTGCACTAGTACCACTATGGGTTCGTTAATCGTTTTCCTTTTTCAGATTAACGATGAGCCGAGACACGAGGGGTGCTGGTAGAGGGACCAACCAAGGGAATGCCGCTGACATGAGGTATATGTTTACTAACCTCAAAAGAGACATGCTTAGAGAAGTGCAAGGGGCAATTCCCAATCCCGGAGTTGGTGCTGGCCCAGTAGTGCAGGCGCCTAGGGTCGATTTCGCCAAGCTGTGCAAGGATTACACTAATCTTGGTGGGAAGTCGTTCCACGGGACGGAGTCGACCATAGATGTTCAAGATTGGATGGATAGCTGTGACCGTATCTTTGATGACTTGGGTCTCGAGGATGCAATGAAGAGAAGGCTAGCGTCTTGTCAGCTGCAAGGGCGAGCGATGAATTGGTGGAATGCCATTAGAACAGCTACTCCTGAGGACCAAGTTACTTAGGATCAGTTCAAGGCTCGCTTTAGCGAGAAGTTTATCCCAGCTGCCCAGAAGTCAGTGTTGTTTAAGAGGTTCTTAGAACTCAAGCAGAACGAAAGGGCAGTTTCTGATTATATTGCTGAGTTTGACACTTTGTCGAAGTATGGACTTTCTCTTATCGATACTCCTGAGAAGAAGAATGAGAAGTTCATTACGGGTTTGGATGGGTACTTAGGGGAGAGGCTTATTAACCACATCGATGAGACTTTTGAATCAATCGTGGGGAAAGCTTTGAGATCAGAGAGTCTTTACCTTAAGTCAAAGACTGAGGCTGCATCTGCAGAAGGGCCAAAGCCGCAAGCAGGCGGTGGAGGCAAGAATAGCTCTCAAAATAAGAGGAAGCAGGACCAATCTAAGGGTGGCCAGAAAAAGAGTAAGAAGGATGTTGAGTGCTTCAGCTGTGGAAAGAAGGGCCATTATGCTAAGGAATGTCGGGCCAAGCCAGCGGAAAGGAAGTGCTACAACTGTGATCAAGTGGGAAATCAGAAAGATAAGTGTCCGCAACCTCTTAAGGAGAAGCAGATTGTGAAAGCATATGCTATTGATGTTGTTCCTTCTTCGTCGAATGCCCCAACTGCGGCGGAGAAAGGAAAGAATGTCGTTATTCAAGGTAAGCTTTCTATTTATGATATACTAGTTCGAGTTTTGTTTGATACTGGGGCTTCCCGTTCCTTCATATCTAGTGACCTGGTAGATAGGTTGGGACTGGAACCCGAGATAGTCGATAGACCATTGATAGTGACGAACCCGATTGGTGGTTCGACTAGCCTTAGTATGATTTGCAGGAATTTGGTCTTATCGAGTCATGGATGTATGTTTGTATGTGATTGCTTTGTTTTGGGCTTTATTGGGTATGGCATTATATTGGGGGTCGATTGGCTCCAAAGATACGGGGTGGTGGTAGACTGTGAGGGCTTTTTGGTGACAGTGAGGGCGGATGATGGGCGGAGGGTAGTGTTTGGTAGTCTACCTAGTGATGGGGTTATGGCTAGTTTTGTAAATTCCCTCGACAGCCCGCAGGATGAGTTGTCAGATGTGCCCGTGGTTGGCTAGTATCCGGACGTCTTCGAGGAGGTGACCGGGCTTCCACCACACCGAGAGATTGAGTTCCGTATTGATTTAGTGAAAGATGCCAGACCTATAGTGATGCCACTTCGTCGCATGGCACCAAGGGAGCAGCGAGAGCTCGGGGTGCAAGTCAGCAATCTTTTGAAGAAGGGATTTATTAGAAGGAGTGTCTCCGAGTGGGGAGCACCAGTTGTGTTTGCCGCTAAGGCAGATGGTTCCCTTCGTTTGTGTGTGGACTATCGCGAGTTGAATAAGGTGACGAGGAAGAATAAGTACCCTCTACCGCGGATAGATGATTTGTTTGATCAGCTGGAAGGAGCTAGAGTGTTCTCCCAGTTAGACCTCGCGACAGGATTTCATCAGCTTCGAGTAGCGGATGAGAGTGTTCCGAAAACGGCATTTAGGACGCCGACTGGATTTTATGAGTGGTTGGTCATGCCATTTGGGTTGACCAATGCACCGGCCTATTTTGTGGATCTTATGAATCGAGTATTCAGGGATCAGTTGAATAAGTTTGTTCTTGTGTTCGTGGATGATATCCTTGTTTACTCAAGTACAGAGGAGGAACACAAGGGGAACTTGAGGATAGTGATGGAGGTGTTGAGGAAACACCAATTGAAAGCGAAATTCTCTAAGTGTCATTTTTGGAGAAGGGAAGTGAGATTCTTGGGTCATGTTGTTTCCGAGAATGGTATTGCCGTGGACCCTGCGAAGGTGGCTACGGTACAGGATTGGCCAACGCCCAAGAATGCTACGGATGTGAGAAGTTTCTTGGGATTAGCTGGATATTATCGTAAGTTTATCCAGGACTTCTCCAAGATTGCAGCACCGTTGACTCAGTTGACTAAGAAGAATCAGTCCTTCGTCTGGGACGGAGTGTGTGAGGATGCCTTCAAAAGTCTAAAGGAGAGGTTGGCGCGTGCGCCAGTGTTAGTCATTCCTAAAGGGAATGAAGAGATGACGGTATACACGGATGCTTGTGGTACCGGACTGGGTGCTGTATTGATGCAAGGAGGTAGGTTTGTAGCTTATGCTAGTCGACAGTTAAAGCCGCATGAGAAGAAGTATCCTACCCATGATTTTTAATTGGCAGCGATCGTATTTGCGCTGAAGATGTGGAGACACTATCTCTTAGGAGAAAGGTTTGAGTTGTTTACCGATCATAAATCGTTAAAGTATCTCTTCTCTCAGAAAGATCTGAATTTTCGTCAACAGAGATGGTTGGAGTTCTTGGCTTCGTATGATTTCGATATCGCATATGCACCTGGGAAAGGTAATGCGGTAGCCGATGCCTTGAGTAGGAGACATGCCAGCTTAGGGGCAATGTTTCTTGAATGGAAGCAACTGGAGTATATCGTGGGGTTTGATTTCAGACCAAAGTGCGAGTTGGATCCAGTTATGTTAGCCAGTTTGACGATCAGACCCACTTTGATAGAGCGGATTGGTTCTAGTCAGAGGGACGATCCTGGTCTATTAGAAATCATCCCCAAGTTAAAGATGGGAATCGATGAGGAGATGAATGTGAATGCGCTTGATAGAGATGGATGGCTTCGAAAGAATGGAAGAGTAGTTGTGCCCAACGTGAATGGTTTGAGAGATGAAGTGCTTAGAGAATGTCATCACTCAAAACTGACTATACATCCCGGTGGTAATAAGATGTATTGAGACATGAGACAGACTTACTACTGGGAAGGGATGAAAAGAGACGTTGGGAAGTTTATATCCAAATGCATGAATTGCCAGCTAGTTAAAGCCGAGCAAAAGAAGCCTAGTGGGTTGTTGCAACCATTAGAAATTCCCGAATGGAAATGGGAGCAAGTCTCGATGGATTTCATCGATGGCCTACCAAGGACTAGATCGGGATATGACAGCATTTGGGTAATTGTGGACCGATTGACTAAGAGCGCAAGATTTATACCAGTCAAATCGACCAGAACGACAGCCAAGTTGGCAGAATTGTATATGAAGTGGGTAGTGAGATTTCATGGACTACCCAAAAGCATTGTGAGTGACCGAGACCCGTTGTTCACTAGTGGGTTTTGGAAGAGCTTACAAGAGGCTCTAGGGTCAAGATTACATCTCAGTACCGCATATCATCCTCAGACCGACGGTCAGACGGAGAGGGTGAATCGCATATTGGAAGATATCTTGAGAGCGTGTATATTGGATTTTGGTGGATCATGGGATGACCATTTGCATCTAGTAATAATAGCTACCAATCCAGTATCGGTATGGCTTCATATGAAGCTTTCTACGGAAGACCGTGCAACTCACCATTATGTTGGATAGAGACTGGCAAGAAGTTTGTGCTTGGACCAGACGTGGTGAGGGAAACTTCAGATAAGATTAAGGTCATTCAGCAACGAATGAAAGCTGCTCAAGATAGGCAGAAAAGCTATGCTGATAAGAGGAGAAGAGACTTGAAATTCTCCGTTGGTGACTTGGTGTTCGTCAAGATCTCTCCATTGAAGAGCGTGATTCGATTTGGCAGGAGAGGCAAGTTGGCACCCAGATTTGTTGGGCCATTCCCTGTTCTTGAATTAGTTGGGAATTTGGCGTATAGAGTTGGCTTACCAGAGAAGATGGCAGGAGTTCGCAATGTATTTCATGTTTCCCAACTAAGGAAGTTCGTTCATGACTCGGATGTGACTATTTCACCTGATCAGTTAGAGGACTTCGAAGTAGAACCCGAGGCGGTTGGGAACCGCAAGCCGATTCGTATTGTGGGGCATGATAAGAAGCAACTTCGAAGGAAGGCGGTGAAGCTAGTCAAGGTTCAGTGGGGCGAGAAAGAGAATGATTGTACTTGGGAAACAGAGGAGAGCATTAGGAAGATGCATCCAGAACTCTTTGCCTGGTAAGACTTACTTCGTAATTTAATTTTCCGCATGCTAGGATAGACTTGTTTTGATTGGTTGCATGTTTGATTGTTGTTTTATGATTGATAGGCATGCAGGAACCTTTGTGTATGTTTGGAATAGGGAATTTCGGGGGCGAAATTTCTTAAGGGGGGGAGAGTGTAATGACTTGTATTCTACACATCATGGGATCGTAGAATATTTAATTCTTTCCCATATGAAGTTGTATGGTCATGTAACTTTGGGAAACATCTATTAGAGTCATTTCCCATGCTCATGATTTTTGTCGATTTTTAAATGACCATTTTGCCCCTAGTTGGTACTGTTTTGGCCATAACTTTTGAATGGAAAGGAATTTTGACCTGAAACCACTTCCATTTGATTTGTTTGAGGGTTTCTCTTTCCGTAGAGTGGTCATAATAGCCAAACGGACTTACCGTTTGGGAGATATGGCTGAAACAAGGTTTGGAGGTTGAAAAACTGCTTAACCGGGCCAAATCGGGTGATTAGTGAGTAGGCCCATAACCCATTTCGGGATTAGGGTTATGGGAGGGCTGAAATGAGATGGAGAATCATTCCATTTCAGTTTTCTAGCCTCCACTTATCACCAAGGATCCCTAAAAATGGCCTCCAACCTCTAAATCACCTCCAAATCACCTTTAGGTTAAGGATTTGGCTTAGCAACCCCTAATCAAGAAGGATCTTCACCAAATCAACAAAGGAGCTGCTGTTTGGTATTGAAATTCGCATCAAATCAGAGAATCATTTCAGATCTTAGTTTATTTTGTGGCTAAGGTGAGTGATTTGCTTAGTTTTGCACTAATTATGGCTAATTAGGGTTGATTTGTGGTAATTAGCGAATTTAAACATGATAAAATTCTGGAAAAATGTTTATAAAATTCGGAATGATGTTTTAGACCTCTGATATGAATTTGGGTTTATTTGGTTAAGTTTTGCTAATCCTATCATTAGTTTCACCTAAACATGCTTAAGGGGAAATATGGGATTTTGGGTATATTTGATCCATTTTTACCTATTATATTGATGTTTTGATGTTTGTGGTTGATTATGCATGTTGCTATGACTGTATGGTATGCTTTGTGATTGTTTAGAAGTGTTAGATTGGTCGAAAACGCCGTCGAATGTCGTAAAAACAGTCGTAGGAAACATGCAGGAAATGACCCAGAATCCGGATCGGATCGGTGAAGGGAAGCGCGACCCGACCCGTTCCAGCTTGGGCGTTACGATCCGTTTAAAGGAGTAAGTCACGACTCAGCTAGGTGGCACGATCCGGTGGTAGAAGCACGATCCGAACCAGAGGAGGCTGGGGAGCTCACGAGTCGATGGGTACTAGGCGAGACGATCCGACCCGACCAGAAGACACGACCCGACCCGGATGAAGCAACCCGATCCGATCCGAAGTGGTGACGCCGATCCGAATCAGGAAGAGGAGCCACGAGTTGGAGGACCACGACCCGATCCGATGCAAGAGGCGCGACCCGATCCGAATGCAAAGGCCGATCCGATCCGATGAAGAATGTGAAGGCTGATCCGATCTGATTCGATTGTGATGACCAATAACCCGAGATGCAAAGGTAGTCCAAATGGAAGCTAGAGCTCAGGATCCCGAACCAGTTGGGAACCAACGAGTTCACTTCATGGTTGGACTTTGCTGCGGGACGTGTGCTAAGGAGTTGTCGATGTTCATAACTTCGATTCACCACAAAAAAGGAATGATGGACTACTTATCAGTGCAGTAGGGTCATTATGACCTGGGGAACAAAGTGATGGTAGCAAGACTACGTTATCAGTGCAGTAGGGTCATTACGAACCGAGGGGCAAGGTGATGCGTAGTAAGACTATGAGCCAGTGCAGTGGGGTTCTTGTAACTCCATGGGGCAGAGTGGACATAGTAAGGACTAGTAAGGCTATGAGCCAGTGCAGTGGGGTTCTTGTGACTCCATCGGGCAAAGTGGACATAGCGAAGGATTTGTGGCTACGTTATCAGTGCAGTGAAGCCATTTATGACTTCATGGGGCAGAGTGATCGTAGCAAGGTATGTTGGGTGATCGAAGTGGTGAATATCGTATACTTTACGCACTGAGTGAGAGAAGTGAGGATGGATGCTATGCTTGATTGTTTGCCATCATTATGACATGCACACCTCCCCCACCTCCGTATTTTTATACCGTTTGATATGATACCTTAGAGTGTTGTACAGTATGTAGTGCTAACTCTTTGGTAGCAGGTCCAGGTTCTGGTATGTTTTAGTCTACCTGTTATTGTTCACTTTAGATGCTTATCGCTCATACCAGGCTTTATGTCTGACCCAGAGTTTTATGTCTCCTCTTATTACTCTGGGTGCTCACACGAGCAGACTAGAGACAGGTTAGCTGGTGATGTGCGAGTAGCTGATTCAGAGGCGGGCAGGAGGCTTCCGCGTATGATATATATATATACCCATTCTCCCTGTGTCGTTGGTGGTCGCTACTTGGGCATTAGTAGTGTACCTCATTTACCTAACTTTTGCTTTGAGACAGTTTGAAAGTTGTAATAAGTTGTATTCTGAATTTCCGCTGCTATGATGTTTAGTTCTGATTTTCAGCTTATGCACTGTCTCTCCTGTTTTATGTCAAGTATGTTATTATTATATTTTGTTCTATGCGCTGTGAGACATTCTACAGGTTCTTTGTATGTTCATTTCCTTCTTCCTTTTTCCCCTTCTGGCGACCCGTTCCGTGCTAACTGGACATGTGTACAGCGCACTTTTGGAGTAAATGTCGGTTGGTGCGGGGCGGGCCGTCACAACATGGTGCATCATATTCCAAAATATATTAAATCGAATTCCGACCATGGTCAAAACAAATTTGAGCAACAAAACAACATGTGAAAAAATAAAAATTGAGCTAAAAAAGCTTTCGATGTTCCCAAATGTCATTAAGATTGAATTTCTTGGTTCACTGAACTAAGATGAGATCGGTGTAACCTGTTAGTCCTATAGATCTATGAGAGAGCTTCATTTTGACTGGTTATGGTTCTAGTAACTCAAAATGGATACAAATTTATACGTTACGTACCACCCATTTCTATTGGGTGCAACATCGAAGTCTTGAGGTGCAACATAAGTTTGAAAATCTAAGATTGCACTGTATGACTTTTGAAAACTAGTTTATGGGTATGAAATAGAAATATAACATGGTGCATCATATTTCAAAATATATTGAATTGAATTTCGACCATGGTCAAACCCCCTTTGACTAACAAAACAACATGTGAAAAATTAAAAATTGAGCTAAAAAAGCTTTTGATGTTCCCAAATGTCATTAAGGTTGAATTTCTTGGTTACTGAACTAAGATGAGATGGGTGTAACCTGTTAGTCCTATAAATCAATGAGGGAGCTTTGTATTGACTGGTTATGGTTCCAGTAACTCAAAATGGATACAAATTTATGCGTTGCGGAACCACCCACTTTTGTTGGGTGCAACATCGAAGTCTTGAGGTGCAACATTATTTTGAAAATCCAAGATTGCACTGTATGACTTTTGAAAACTTGTTTATGGGTATAAAATAGAAATATAACATGGAGTATCATACTTCAAAATATATTAAATCGAATTCCGACCATGATCAAACTCCCTTGAGGTGCAACATCAGTTTGAAAATCCAAGATTGCATCGTATGACTTTTGAAAATTCGTTTACGGGTATGAAATAGAAATATAACATGGTGTATCATATTCCAAAATATAGTAAATAAAATTCCGACCATGGTCAAACCCCCTTTGACCAACAAAACAACATGTGAAAAATTGAGCTAAAAAAGCTTTTGATGTTCCCAAAAGTCGTTAAGATTGAATTTCTAGGTTTACTGAACTAAGATGAGATGGGTGTAACCTGCTAGTCCTATAGATCTATGAGAGAGCTTCATTTTGATTGGTTTTGGTTCTACTAACTCAAAATGGATACAAATTTATGCGTGGCAGAACATCCCACGTCTGTTGGGTGCAACATCGAAGTCTTGAGGTGCAACATTAGTTTGAAAATCCAAGATTGCACTGTATGACTTTTGAAACTCGTTTATGGGTATGAAATAGAAATATAACATGGTGCATCATATTCCAAAATATATTAAATCGAATTTCGACCAAGGCCAAACCCCCTTTGACCAACAAAACATGTGAAAAATTAAAAATTGAGCTAAAAAAGTTTTCGATGTTCCCAAAAGTCATTAAGATTGAATTTCTTGGTTTACTGAACTAAGCTGAGATGGGTGTATCCTGTTAGTCCAAAAAATCTATGAGAGAGCTTCATTTTGACTGGTTATGGGTGGCGGAACATCACATGTCTGTTGGGGTGCAACATCGAAGTCTTGAGGTGCAACATCAGTTTGAAAATCCAAGATTGCACTGCATGACTTTTGAAAATTCGTTTATGGGTATGAAATAGAAATATAACATGGTGCATCATATTCCAAAATATATTAAATCGAATTCCGACCATGGTTAAACCCACTTTGACCAACAAAACAACATGTGAAAAATTGAGCTAAAAAAGATTTCATGTTCCCAAAAGTCATTAAGATGGAATTTCTTGGTTTACTGAACTAAGATGAGATGGGTATAACCTGTTAGTCCTATAGATCAATGAGAGAGCTTCATTTTGATAGGTTATGGTTCTAATAACTCAAAATGGATACAAATTTTTGCATGGCGGAACATCCCACGTCTGTTGGGTGCAACATCGATGTCTTGAGGTGCAACATCAGTTTGAAAATCCAAGATTGCACTGTATGACTTTTGAAAACTCGTTTATCATTACGAAATAGAAATATAACATGGTGTATCATGTTCCAAAATATATTAAATCGAATTCCGACAATGGTCAAACCCCCTTTGACCAACAAAACAACATGTGAAAAATTAAAAATTGAGCTAAAAAAGCTTTCGATGTTCCCAAATGTCATTAAGATTGAATTTCTTGGTTTACTGAACTAAGATGAGATGGGTGTAACCTGATAGTCATATACGAGAGAGCTTCATTTTGACTGGTTATGGTTCTACTAACTCAAAATGGATACAAATTTATGCGTGGCGGAACAACCCACGTCTATTGGGTGCAACATCGAAGTCTTGAGGTGCAACATCAATTGAAAATCCAAGAATGCACTATATGACTTTTGAAAACTTGTTTATGGGTATGAAATAGAAATATAACATGGTGCATCATATTCCAAAATATATTAAATCGAATTCCGACCATGGCCACAACAACTTTGACCAACAAAACAACATGTGAAAAAATAAAAATTGAGCTAAAAAAGCTTTCGATGTTCCCAAATGTCATTAAGATTGAATTTCTTGGTTTACTGAACTAAGACGAGATCGGTGTAACCTGTTAGTCCTATAGATCTATGAGAGAGCTTCATTTTTACTGGTTATGGTTCTAGTAACTCAAAATGGATACAAATTTTTACGTTACGGTACCACCCATTTCTATTGGGTGCAACATCGAAGTCTTGAGGTGCAACATAAGTTTGAAAATCTAAGATTGCACTGTATGACTTTTGAAAACTAGTTTATGGGTATGAAATAGAAATATAACATGGTGCATCATACTTCAAAATATATTAAATCGAATTTCGATCATGGTCAAACCCCCTTAAACTAACAAAACAACATGTGAAAAATTAAAAAATTGAGCTAAAAAAGCTTTTGATGTTCCCAAATGTCATTAAGATTGAATTTCTTGGTTACTGAACTAAGATGAGATGGGTGTAACCTGTTAGTCCTATAAATCAATGAGGGAGCTTTGTTTTGACTGGTTATGTTTATAGTAACTCAAAATGGATACAAATTTATGCGTTGCGGAACCACCCACTTTTGCTGGGTGCAACATCGAAGTCTTGAGGTGCAACATTAGTTTGAAAATCCAAGATTGCACTGTATGACTTTTGAAAACTTGTTTATGGGTATAAAATAGAGATATAACATGGAGTATCATACTTCAAAATATATTAAATCGAATTCCGACCATGGTCAAACCCCCTTGAGGTGCAACATCAGTTTGAAAATCCAAGATTGCATCGTATGACTTTTGGAAATTCGTTTACGGGTACGAAATTGAAATATAACATGGTGTATCATATTCCAAAATATAGTAAATAAAATTCCGACCCTGGTCAAACCCCCTTTGACCAACAAAACAACATGTGAAAAATTGAGCTAAAAAAGCTTTTGATGTTCCCAAAAGTCGTTAAGATTGAATTTCTAGGTTTACTGAACTAAGATGAGATGGGTGTAACCTGTTAGTCCTATAGATCTATGAGAGAGATTCATTTTGATTAGTTTTGGTTCTACCAACTCAAAATGAATACAAATTTATGCGTAGCAGAACATCCCACGTCTGTTGGGTGCAACATCGAAGTCTTGAGGTGCAACATCAGTTTGAAAATCCAAGATCGCACTGTATGACTTTTTAAAACTCGTTTATGGGTATGAAATAGAAATATAACATGGTGCATCATACTTCAAAATATATTAAATCGAATTCCGACCATTGCCAAACCCCCTTTGAATAACAAAACAACATGTGAAAAAAATAAAAATCGAGCTAAAAACGCTTTTGATGTTCCCAAATGTCATTAACATTGAATTTCTTGGTTTACTGAACTAAGTTGAGATGGGTGTAACTTGTTAGTCTTATAAATCTATGAGATGGCTTCGTTTTGACCGGTTATGGTTCCAGTAACTCAAAATGGATACAAATTTATGCATGGCGGAACAACCCACGTCTGTTCGGTGCAACATCGAAGTCTTGAGGTGCAACATCCGTTTGAAAATCCAAGATTGCACTATATGACTTTTGAAAACTCGTTTATGGGTATGAAATAGAAATATAACATGGTGCATCATATTCCAAAATATATTAAATCGAATTCCGACCATGGTCAAACCCCCTTTGACCAACAAAACAACATGAGAAAAAAATAAAAATTGAGCTAAAAAAGCTTTCGGTGTTCCCAAAAGTCATTAAGATTGAATTTCTTGGTTTACTGAACTAGGATGAGATGGGTGTAACCTGTTAGTCCTATAGATCCCTGAGAGAGTTTCGTTTTGACTAGTTATGGTTCTACTAATCCAAAATAGTTACAAATTTATGCGTGGCGGAACAACCCACGTCTGTTGGGTGCAACATCGAAGTCTTGAGGTGCAACATCAGTTTGAAAATCCAAGATTGCACTGTATGACTTTTCAAAACTCGTTTATGGGTATGAAATAGAAATATAACATGGTGCATCAAATTCCAAAATATAGTAAATGGAATTCGGCCATGGTCAAACCACCTTTGACTGACAAAACAACATGTGAAAAATTAAAAATTGAGCTAAAAAAGCTTTTGATGTTCCCAAATGTCATTAAGATTGAATTTCTTGGTTAACTGAACTAAGATGAGATGGTTGTAACCTGTTAGTCCTATAAATCTATGAGAGAGCTTCATTTTGACTAGTTATGGTTCTACTAACTCAAAATGGATACAAATTTATGCGCGGTGGAACAACCCACGTCTGTTAGGTGCAACATCGAAGTCTTGAGGTGCAACATCAGTTTCAAAATCCAAGATTGCACTATATGACTTTTGAAAACACTATTATGGGTACGAAATAGAAATATAACATGGTGCATCATATTCCATAATATATTAAATCGAATTCCGTCCATGGTCAAAGCCCCTTTGACCAACTAAACAAAATGCGAAAAATTAAAAGTTGAGCTAAAAAAGCTTTCGATGTTCCCAAAAGTCATTAAAATTGAATTTCTTGGTTACTGAACAAAGATTAGATGGGTGTAACCTGTTAGTCCTATAGATCCATGAGAGAGTTTTGTTTTGACCGGTTATGGTTCTACTAACCCAAAATGGATACGAATTTATGCGTGGCGGAACAACCCACGTCTGTTGGATGCAACATCGAAGTCTTGAGGTGCAACATCAGTTTGAAAATTCAAGATTGCGCTGTATGACTTTTGAAAACTCATTTATGGGTATGAAACAGAAATATAACATGGTGCATCATATTCCAAAATATATTAAATCGAGTTCTGACCATGGTCAAACCCCCTTTGACTAACAAAACAACATGTGAAAAATTAAAAATTGACCTAAAAAAGTTTTTGATGTTCCCAAACGTCATTAAGATGGAATTTCTTGGTTTACTGAACTAAGATGAGATGGTTGTATATTGTTAGACCTATAGATCTATGAGAGAGCTTCATTTTGATAGGTTATGGTTCTACTAACTCAAAATTGATACAAATTTATGCATGGCGGAACATCCCACGTCTATTGGGTGCAACATCGAAGTCTTGAGGTGCAACATCAGTTTGAAAATCCAAGATTGCACTGTGTGACTTTTGAAAACTCGTTTATGGGTACGAAATAGAAATATAACATGGTATATCATATTCCAAAATATATTAAATCAAATTCTGACAATGGTCAAACCCCCTTTGACCAACAAAACAACATGTGAAAAATTAATAATTGAGCTAAAAAAGCTTTCGATGTTCCCAAATGTCATTAAGATTGAATTTCTGCGTTTACTGAACTAAGATGAGATGGGTGCAATCTGTTTGTCCTATAGATCTATGGGAGAGCTTCATTTTGACTGGTTATGGTTCTACTAACACAAAATGGATACAAATTTATGCGTGGCGGAACAACCCACGTCTGTTGGTTGCAAAATCGAAGTCTTGAAGTGCAACATCAGTTTGAAAATCCTAGATTGCACTGTATGACTTTTGAAAACTCGTTTATGGGTATGAAATAGAAATATAACATGGTGCATCATATTCCAAAATATATTAAATCGAATTCCAACCATGGCCAAAACCCCTTTGACCAACAAAACAACATGTGAAAAATAAAAAAATGAGCGAAAAAAGCTTTCGATGTTCCCAAATGTCATTAAGATTGAATTTCTTGGTTTACTGAACTAAGATGAGATGGGTGTAACCTGTTAGTCCTATAGATCTATGAGAGAGCTTCATTTTGACTGGTTATGGTTCTAGTAACTCAAAATGGATACAAATTCATGCGTTGCGGTACCGCCCATTTCTATTGGGTGCAACATCGAAGTCTTGAGGTGCAACATAAGTTTGAAAATCTAAGATTGCACTGTATGACTTTTGAAACTAGTTTATGGGAATGAAATAGAAATATAACATGGTGCATCATACTTCAAAATGTAGTAAATCGAATTTCGACCATGGTCAAACCCCCTTTGACTAACTAAACAACATGTGAAAAATTAAAAATTGAGCTAACAAAGCTTTTGATGTTCCCAAATGTCATTAAGATTGAATTTCTTGGCTACTGAACTAAGATGAGATGGGTGTAACCTGTTAGTCCAATAAATCAATGAGGGAGCTTTGTTTTGACTGGTTATGTTTCTAGTAAGTCAAAATGGATACAAGTTTATGCGTTGCGGAACCACCCACTTTTGTTGGGTGCAACATCTAAGTCTTGCGGTGCAACATCAGTTTGAAAATCCAATATTGCACTGTATGACTTTTGAAAACATGTTTATGGGTATAAAATAGAAATATAACATTGAGGATCATACTTCAAAATATATTAAATCGAATTCCGACCATGGTCAAACCCCCTTGAGGTGCAACATCAGTTTGAAAATCCAAGATTGCACCGTATGACTTTAGAAAATTCGTTTACGGGTATGAAATAGAAATATAACATGGTGTATCATATTCCAAAATATAGTAAATAAAATTCCGACCATGGTCAAACCACCTTTGACCAAGAAAACAACATGTGAAAAATTGAGCTAAAAAAGCTTTTGATGTTCCCAAAAGTCGTTAAGATTGAATTTCTAGGTTTACTGAAGTAAGATGAGATGGGTGTAACCTGTTAGTCCTACAGATCTATGAGAGAGCTTCATTTTGACTGGTTTTGGTTCTACTAACTCAAAATGGATACAAATTTATGCGTGGCGGAACAACCCACGTCTGTTGGGTGCAACATCGAAGTCTTGAGGTGCAACGCCAGTTTGAAAATCCAAGCTTGCACTGTATCACTTTGGAAAACTCGTTTATGGGTATGAAATAGAAATATAACATGGTGCATCATACTTCAAAATATATTAAATCGAATTCCGACCATGGCCAAACCCCCTTTGACTAACAAAACAACATGTGAAAAATTAAAATTTGAGCTAAAAAAGCTTTCGATGTTCCCAAATGTCATTAACATTGAATTTCTTGGTTTACTGAACTAAGATGAGATGGGTGTAACCTGTTAGTCCTATAGATCTATGAGAGGGCTTCGTTTTGACCGGTTATGGTTCTAGTAACTCAAAATGGATACAAATTTATGCATGGCGAAACAACATGTCTATTGGTGCAACTTCGAAGTCTTGAGGTGCAACATCAGTTTGAAAATCCAAGATTGCACTATATGACTTTTGAAAACTCGTTCATGGGTATGAAATAGAAATATAACATGGTGCATCATATTCCAAAATATATTAAATCGAATTTTGACCAAGGCCAAACCCCCTTTGACCAACAAAACAACATGTGAAAAATTAAAAATTGAGCTAAAAATGCTTTCGATGTTCCCAAAAGTCATTAAGATTGAATTTCTTGGTTTACTGAACTAAGCTGATATGGGTGTAACCTGTTAGTCCAATAAATCTATGAGAGAGCTTCATTTTGACTGGTTATCGGGGGCGGAACATCACACGTCCGTTGGGTGTAACATCGAAGTCTTGAGGTGCAACATCGTTTGAAAATCCAAGATTGTATTGCATGACTTCTGAAAATTCGTTTATGGGTATGAAATAGAAATATTACATGGTGCATCATATACCAAAATATATTAAATCGAATTCCGACCATGGTTAAACCCCCTTTGACCAACAAAACAACATGTGAAAAATTGAGCTAAAAAAGATTTCGATGTTCCCAAAAGTCATTAAAATGGAATTTCTTGGTTTACTGAACTAAGATGAGGTGGGTGTAACCTGTTAGTCCTATAGATCAATGAGAGATCTTCATTTTGATAGGTTATGGCTCTACTAATTCAAAATGGATACAAATTTTTGCATGGTGGAACATCCCACATCTGTTGGGTGCAACATCGAAGTCTTGAGGTGCAACATCAGTTTGAAAATCCAAGATTGCACTGTATGACTTTTGAAACCTCGTTTATGGGTACGAAATAGAAATATAACATGGTGTATCATGCTCCAAAATATATTAAATCGAATTCCGACAATGGTCAAACCCCCTTGACCATGAAAACAACATGTGAAAAATTAAAAATTGAGCTAAAAAAGCTTTCGATGTTCCCAAATGTCATTAAGATTGAATTTCTTGGTTTACTGAACTAAGATGAGATGGGTGTAACCTGATAGTCCTATTTATATATGAGAGAGCTTCATTTTGACTTGTTATGGTTCTACTAACTCAAAATGGATACAAATTTATGCGTGGCGGAACAACCCACGTCTGTTGGATGCAACATCGAAGTCTTCAGGTGCAACATCAATTGAAAATCCAAGAATGCACTGTATGACTTTTGAAAACTCGTTTATGGGTATGAAATAGAAATATAACATGGTGCATCATATAACAAAATATATTAAATCGAATTCCGACCATGGTCAAAACAACTTTGACCAACAAAACAACATGTGAAAAAATAAAAATTGAGCTAAAAAAGCTTTCGATGTTCCCAAATGTCATTAAGATTGAATTTCTTGGTTTACTGAACTAAGTTGAGATCGGTGTAACTTGTTAGTCCTATAGATCAATGAGAGAGCTTCATTTTGACTGGTTATGGTTCTAGTAACTCAAAATGGATACAAATTTATACGTTACGTACCACCCATTTCTATTGGGTGCAACATCAAAGTCTTGAGGTGCAACATAAGTTTGAAAATCTAAGATTGCACTGTATGACTTTTGAAAACAAGTTTATGGGTATGAAATAGAAATATAACATGGTGCATCATATTCCAAAATATATTAAACCGAATTTCGACCATGGTCAAAACAACTTTGACCAACAAAACAACATGTGAAAAAATAAAAATTGAGCTAAAAAAGCTTTCGATGTTCCCAAATGTCATTAAGATTGAATTTCTTGGTTTACTGAACTAAGATGAGATCGGTGTAACTAGTTAGTCCTATAGATCAATGAGAGAGCTTCATTTTGACTGGTTATGGTTCTAGTAACTCAAAATGGATACAAATTTATACGTTACGTACCACCCATTTCTATTGGGTGCAACATCGAAGTCTTGAGGTGCAACATAAGTTTGAAAATCTAGGATTGCACTGTATGACTTTTGAAAACTAGTTTATGGGTATGAAATAGAAATATAACATGGTGCATCATACTTCAAAATATATTAAATCGAATTTCGACCATGGTCAGACCCCCTTTGACTAACAAAACATCATGTGAAAAATTAAAAATTGAGCTAAAAAAGCTTTTGATGTTCCCAAATGTCATTAAGATTGAATTTCTTGGTTACTGAACTAAGATGAGATGGGTGTAACCTGTTAGTCATATAAATCAATGAGGGAGCTTTGTATTGACTGGTTATGGTTCTAGTAACTCAAAATGGATACAAATTTATGCGTTGCGGAACCACCCACTTTTGCTGGGTGCAACATCGAAGTCTTGAGGTGCAACATTATTTTGAAAATCCAAGATTGCACTGTATGACTTTTGAAAACTTGTTTATGGGTATAAAATAGAAATATAACATGGAGTATCATACATCAAAATATATTAAATCGAATTCCGACCATGATCAAACTCCCTTGAGGTGCAACATCAGTTTGAAAATCCAAGATTGCATCGTATGACTTTTGAAAATTCTTTTACGGGTATGAAATAGAAATATAACATGGTGTATCATATTCCAAAATATAGTAAATAAAATTCCGACCATGGTCAAACCCCCTTTGACCAACAAAACAACATGTGAAAAATTGAGCTAAAAAAGCTTTTGATGTTCCCAAAAGTCGTTAAGACTGAATTTCTAGGTTTACTGAACTAAGATGAGATGGGTGTAACCTGTTAGTCCTATAGATCTATGAGAGAGCTTCATTTTGATTGGTTTTGGTTCTACTAACTCAAAATGGATACAAATTTATGCGTGGCAGAACATCCCACGTCTGTTGGGTCCAACATCGAAGTCTTGAGGTGCAACATCAGTTTGAAAATCCAAGATTGCACTGTATGACTTTTGAAAACTCGTTTATGGGTATGAAATAGAAATATAACATGGTGCATCACATTCCAAAATATATTAAATCGAATTTCGACCAAGACCAAACCCCCTTTGACCAACAAAACAACATGTGAAAAATTAAAAATTGAGCTAAAAATGCTTTCGATGTTCCCAAAAGTCATTAAGATTGAATTTCTTGGTTTACTGAACTAAGCTGAGATGAGTGTAACCTGTTTGTCCAATAAATCTATGAGAGAGCTTCATTTTGACTGGTTATGGGTGGCGGAACATCACACGTCTGTTGGGTGCAACATCGAAGTCTTGAGGTGCAACATCAGTTTGAAAATCCAAGATTGCACTGCATGACTTTTGAAAATTCGTTTATGGGTATGAAATAGAAATATTACATGGTGCATCATATTCCAAAATATATTAAATCGAATTCCGACCATGGTAAAACCACCTTTGACCAACAAAACAACATGTGAAAAAATTAGCTAAAAAAGATTTTGATGTTCCCAAAAGTCATTAAGATGGAATTTCTTGGTTTACTGAACTAAGATGAGATGGGTGTAACCTGTCAGTCCTATAGATCAATGAGAGAGCTTCATTTTGATCGGTTATGGTTCTACTAACTCAAAATGGATACAAATTTTTGCATGGCGGAACATCCCACATCTGTTGGGTGCAACATCAAAGTCTTGAGGTGCAACATCAGTTTGAAAATCCAAGATTGCACTGTATGACTTTTGAAAACTCGTTTATGGGTATGAAATAGAAATATAACATGGTGTATCATGTTCCAAAATATATTAAATTGAAATCTGACAATGGTCAAATCCCCTTTGACCAACAAAACAACATGTGAAAAATTAAAAATTGAGCTAAAAAAGCTTTCAATGTTCCAAAATGTCATTAAGATTGAATTTCTTGGTTTACTGAACTAAGATGAGATGGGTGTAACCTGATAGTCGTATACGAGAGAGCTTCATTTTGACTGGTTATGGTTCTACTAACTCAAAATGGATACAAATTTATGCGTGGCGGAACAACCCACGTCTGTTGGATGCAACATCGAAGTCTTGAGGTGCAACATCAATTGAAAATCCAAGAATGCACTGTATGACTTTTGAAAACTCGTTTATGGGTATGAAATAGAAATATAACATGGTGCATCATATTCCAAAATATATTAAATCGAATTCCGACCATGGTCAAAACAACTTTGACCCACAAAACAACATGTGAAAAATTAAAAATTTAGCTAAAAAAGCTTTCGATGTTCCGAAATGTCATTAAGATTGAATTTCTTGGTTTACTGAACTAAGATGAGATCGTTGTAACCTGTTAGTCCTATAGATCTATGAGAGAGCTTCATTTTGACTGGTTATGATTCTAGTAACTCAAAATGGATACAAATTTATACGTTACGTACCACCCATTTCTGTTGGGTGCAACATCGAAGTCTTGAGGTGCAACATAAGTTTGAAAATCTAAGATTGCACTGTATGACTTTTGAAAACTAGTTTATGGGTATGAAATAGAAATATAACATGGTGCATCATACTTCAAAATATATTAAATCGAATTTCGACCATGGTCAAACCCCCTTTGACTAACAAAACAACATGTGAAAAATCATAAATTGAGCTAAAAAAGCTTTTGTTGTTCCTAAATGTCTTTAAGATTGAATTTCTCGGTTACTGAACTAAGATGAGATGGGTGTAACCTGTTAGTCCTATAAATCAATGAGGGAGCTTTGTTTTGACTGGTTATGGTTCTAGTAACTCA
The DNA here is from genome assembly GCA_030737875.1 of Allium sativum. Taxonomy (NCBI): domain Eukaryota; kingdom Viridiplantae; phylum Streptophyta; class Magnoliopsida; order Asparagales; family Amaryllidaceae; genus Allium; species Allium sativum. Next base: position 884,438,179 of record CM060919.1, on the reverse strand, counting down.
AAATGGATACAAATTTATGCGTTGCGGAACCACCCACTTTTGTTGGGTGCAACATCGAAGTCATGAGGTGCCACATTATTTTGAAAATCCAAGATTGCACTGTATGATTTTTGAAAACTTGTTTATGGGTATAAAATAGAAATATAACATGGAGTATCATACTTCAAAACATATTAAATCGAATTCCGACCATGGTCAAATTCCCTTGAGGTGCAACATCAATTTGAAAATCCAAGATTGCATCGAATGACTTTTGAAAATTCGTTTACGGGTATGAAATAGAAATATAACATGGTGTATCATATTCCAAAATATAGTAAATAAAATTCCGACCATGGTCAAACCCCCTTTGACCAACAAAACAACATGTGAAAAATTGAGCTAAAAAAGCTTTTGATGTTCCCAAAAGTCGTTAAGATTGAATTTCTAGGTTTACTGAACTAAGATGAGATGGGTGTAACCTATTAGTCCTATAGATCTATGAGAGAGCTTCATTTTGATTGGTTTTGGTTCTACTAACTCAAAATGGATACAAATTTATGCGTGGCAGAACATCCCACGTCTGTTGGGTGCAACATCGAAGTCTTGAGGTGCAACATCAGTTTGAAAATCCAAGATTGCACTGTTTGACTTTTGAAAACTTGTTTATGGGTATGAAATAGAAATATAACATGGTGCATCATACTTCAAAATATATTAAATCGAATTCCGACCATTGCCAAACCCCCTTTGACTAACAAAACAACATGTGAAAAAAAATAAAAATTGAGCTAAAAAAAGCTTTTGATGTTCCCAAATGTCATTAACATTGAATTTCTTGGTTTACTGAACTAAGATGAGATGGGTGTAACTTGTTAGTCCTATAGATCTATGAGATGGCTTCGTTTTGACCGGTTATGGTTCTAGTAACTCAAAATGGATACAAATTTATGCATGGCGGAACAACCCACGTCTGTTGGGTGCAACATCGTAGTCTTGAGGTGCAGCATCCGTTTGAAAATCCAAGATTGCACTATATGACTTTTGAAAACTCGTTTATGGGTATGAAATAGAAACATAACATGGTGCATCATATTCCAAAATATATTAAATCGAATTCCGACCATGGTCAAACCCGCTTTGACAAACAAAACAACATGTGAAAAATTAAAAATTGAGCTAAAAAAGCTTTCGATGTTCCCAAAAGTCATTAAGTTTGAATTTCTTGGTTTACTGAACTAAGATGAGATGGGTGTAACCTGCTAGTCCTATAAATCTATGAGAGAGCTTCATTTTTACTGGTTATGGGTGGCGGAAGAACACACGTCTATTGGGTGCAACATCGAAGTCTTGAGGTGCAACATCAGTTTGAAAATCCAAGATTGCACTGTATGACTTTTGAAAACTCGCTTATGGGTATGAAATAGAAATATAACATGGTGCATCATATTCCAAAATATATTAAATCGAATTCCGACCATGGTCAAACCCCCTTTGACTAACAAAACAACATGTGTAAAATTAAAAATTGACCTAAAAATGCTTTCGATGTTCCAAAAGTCATTAAGATTGAATTTCTTGGTTACTAAACTAAGATGTGATGGGTGTAACCTGTTAGTCCTGTAGATCTATGAGAGAGCTTCATTTTGATAGGTTATGGTTATACTCACTCAGAATGGATAAAAATTTATGCATGGTGGAACAACCCACGTTTGTTGGGCGCAACATAGAAGTCTTGAGGTGCAACATCAGTTTGAAAATCCAAGATTGCACTGTATGACTTTTGAAAACTAGTTTATGGGTATGAAATAGAAATATAACATGGTGCATCATATTCCAAAATATACTAAATCGAATTCCACCATGGTCGAACCCCCTTTGACCAACAAAACAACATGTGAAAAATTAAAAATTGAGCTAAAAAAGCTTTTGATGTTCCCAAATGCCGATAAGATTGAATTTCTTGGTTACTGAACTAAGATTAGATGGGTGTAACCTGTTAGTCCTATAAATCTATGAGGGAGCTTTTTTTTGACTGGTTATGGTTCTAGTAACTCAAAATGGATACAAATTTATGCGTTGCGGAACCACCCACTTTTGTTGGGTGCAACATCGAAGTCTTGAGGTGCAACATCAGTTTGAAAATCCAAGATTGCACCGTATGACTTTTGAAAACTTGTTTATGGGTATGAAATAGAAATATAACATGGAGTATCATACTTTAAAATATATTAAATCGAATTCCGACCATGGTCAATACCCCCTTGAGGTGCAACATCAGTTTGAAAATACAAGATTGCACTATATCACTTTTGAAAACTCGTTTATGGGTATGAAATAGAAATACAACATGGTGTATCATATTCCAAAATATAGTAAATAAAATTCCGACCATGGTCAAACCCCTTTTGACCAACAACCAACATGTGAAAAATTGAGCTAAAAAAGCTTTTGATGTTCCAAAAAGTCATTAAGATTGAATTTCTTGGTTTACTGAACTAAGATGAGATGGGTGTAACCTGTTAGTCCTATAGATCTATGAGAGAGCTTCATTTTGACTGGTTTTGGTTCTACTAACTCAAAATGGATACAAATTTATGAGTGGCGGAACATCCCACGTCTGTTGGGTGCAACATCGAAGTCTTAAGATGCAACATCGGTTTGAGAATCCAAGATTGCACTGTATGACTTTTGAAAACTCGTTTATGGGTATGAAATAGAAATATAACATGGTGCATCATACTTCAAAATATATTAAATCGAATTCGGACCATGGACAAACCCCCTTTGACTAACAAAACAACATGTGAAAAATTAAAAATTGAGCTAAAAAAGCTTTTGATGTTCCCAAATGTCGTTAACATTGAATTACTTGGTTTACTGAACTAAGATGAGATGGGTGTAACCTGTTAGTCCTATAGATCATGAGAGGGCTTCGTTTTGGCCGGTTATGGTTCTAGTAAATCAAAATGGATACAAATTTATGCATGGCGAAACAACCCACGTCTGTTGGGAGCAACATCCAAGTATTGAAGTGCAACATCAGTTTGAAAATCCAAGATTGCACTGAATGACTTTTGAAAACTCGTTTATGGGTATGAAATAGAAATATAACATGGTGCATCATATTCCAAAATATATTAAATCGAATTCCGACAATGGTCAAACCCCCTTTGACCAACAAAACAACATGTGAAAAATTAAAATTGAGCTAAAAATACTTTCGATGTTCCCAAAAGTCATTAAGATTGAATCTCTTGGTTTACTGAACTAAGCTGAGATGGGTGTAACCTGTTAGTCCAATAAATCTATGAGAGATCTTCATTTTGACTGGTTATGGGTGGCGTAACATCCCACGTCTGTTGGGTGCAACATCGAAGTCTTGAGGTGCAACATCAGTTTGAAAATCCAAGATTGCACTGTATGACTTTTGAAAACTCATTATGGGTATGAAATAGAAATATAATATGGTGCATCATATTCCAAAATATATTAAATCGAATTCCGACCATGGTTTAACCCCGTTTGACGAACAAAACAACAAGTGAAAAATTGAGCTAAAAAAGCTTTCAATGTTCCCAAAAGTCATTAAGATTGAATTTCTTGGTTTACTGAACTAAGATGAGATGCGTGTAAGCTTTTAGTCCTATAAATCTATGAGAGAGCTTCATTTTGACTGGTTATGGTTCTACTAACTCAAAATGGATACAAATTTATGCATGGCGGAACAACCCATGTCTGTTGGGTGCAACATCGAAGTCTTGAGGTACAACATCAGTTTAAAATCCAAGATTGCACTGTATGACTTTTGAAAACTCGTTTATGGGTACGAAATAGAAATATAACATGGTGCATCATATTCCAAAATATATTAAATCGAATTACGAACATGGTCAAACCCCCTTTGACTAACAAAACAACATGTGAAAAATTAAAAATTGACCTAAAAAAGCTTTCGATGTACCAAAAGTCATTAAGATTGAATTTCTTGGTTACTAAACTAGGATGAGATGGGTGTAACCTGTTAGTCCTATATATCTATGAGAGAGCTTCATTTTGATAGGTTATGGTTCTACACACTCAAAATAGATACAAATTTATGCATGGCAGAACAACCCACGTCTGTTGGGTGCAACATCGAAGTTTTTAATGTTCCCAAAAGTCATTAAGATTGAATTTCTAGGTTCATTGAACAAAGATGAGATGGGTGTAACCTATTAGACCAATAGATCTATGAGAGAGCTACATTTTGACTGGTTTTGGTTCAAAAAACTCAAAATGGATACAAATTTATGCGTGGCGGAACATCCCACGTCTGTTGGGTGCAACATCGAAGTCTTGAGGTGCAATATCAGTTTGAAAATCCAAGATTGCACTGTATGACTTTTGAAAACTCGTTTATGGGTATGAAATAGAAATATAACATGGTACATCATACTTCAAAATATATTAAATCGAATTCCGACCATGGTCAGACCCCCTTTGACTAATAAAACAACATGTGAAAAATTAAAAATTGAGCTAAAAAAGATTTTGATGTTCCCAAATGTCATTAACATTGAATTTCTTGGTTTACTGAACTAAGATAAGATGCGTGTAACCTATTAGTCCTATAGATCTATGAGAGGGCTTCATTTTGACCGGTTATGGTTCTAGTAACTAAAAATGGATAAAAATTTATGCATGGTGGAACAACCCACGTCTGTTGGGTGCCACATCGAAGTCTTGAGGTGCAACATCAGTATGAAAATCCAAGATTGCACTGTATGACTTTTGAAAACTCGTTTATGGGTATGAAATAGAAATATAACATGGTGCATCATATTCCAAAATATATTAAATCGAATTCCGACCATGGTCAAACCCCCTTTGACCAACAAAACAATATGCGAAAAATTGAAAATTGAGCTAAAAAAGCTTTCGATGTTCCCCAAAGTCATTAAGATTGAATTTCTCGGTTTACTGAACTAAGATGAGATGGGTATAACCTGTTTGTCCTATAAATCTATGAGAGAGCTTCATTTTTACTGGTTATGTGTGGCGGAACATCCCACGTCTGTTGGGTGCAACATCGAAGTCTTGAGGTGCAACATCAGTTTGAAAATCCAAGATTGCACTTCATGACTTTTGAAAATTCGTTTATGTGTATGAAATGGAAATATTACATGGTCCATCATATTCCAAAATATATTAAATCAAATTCTGACCATGGTTAAACCCCCTTTGACCAACAAAACAACATGTGAAAAATTGAGCTAAAAAAGATTTCGATGTTCCCAAAAGTCATTAAGATGGAATTTCTTGGTTTACTGAACTAAGATCAGATGGGTGTAACCTGTTAGTCCTATAGATCAATGAGAGAGCTTCATTTTGATAGGTTATGGTTCTGCTAACTCAAAATGGATACAAACTTTTGCATGGCGGAACATCGCACGTTTGTTGGGTGCAACATCGAAGTCTTGAGGTGCAACATCAGTTTGAAAATCCAAGATTGCACTTATGCCTTTTGAAAACTCGTTTATGGGTACGAAATCGAAATATAACATGATGCATCATATTCAAAAATATATTAAATCGAATTCCAACCATGGTCAAACCCCCTTTGACTAACAAAACAATAAGTGAAAAAATAAAAATTGACCTAAAAAAGCTTTCGATGTTCCAAAAGTCATTAAGATTGAATTTCCTGGTTACGAAACTAAGATGAGATGGGTGTAACCTGTTAGTCCTATAGATCTATGAGAGAGCTTCATTTTGATAGGTTATGGTTCTACTAACTCAAAATGGATACAAATTTATGCATGGCGGAACAACCCACGTCTGTTGGGTGCAACATCGTAGTCTTAAGGTGCAACATCAGTTTGAAAATCCAAGATTGCAATATATGACTTTTGAAAACTCGTTTATGGGGATGAAATAGAAATATAACATGGTGCATCATACTTCAAAATATATTAAATCGAATTCTGACCATGGTCAAACCCCCTTAGACAAACAAAACATCATGTGAAAAATTGAGCTAAAAGAGCTTTCGATGTTCCCAAAAGTCATTAAGATTGAATTTCTTGGTTTACTTAACTAAGATGAGATAGGTGTAACCTGTCAGTCCTATAGATCAATGAGAGAGCTTCATTTTGATAGGTTACGGTTCTACTAACTCAAAATGGATACAAATTAATAAGTGGCGGAACAACCCACGTTTGTTGGGTGCAACATCGAAGTCTTGAGGTGCAACATCAGTTTTAAAATCCAAGATTGCAATGTATGACTTTTGAAAACTTGTTTATGGGTATGAAATAGAAATATAACATGGTGCATCATATTCCAAAATATATTAAATTGAATTTCGACCATGGTCAAACCCCTTTTGACTAACAAAACAACATGTGAAAAATTAAAAATTGACCTAAAAAAGCTTTCAATGTTCCAAAAATTCATTAAGATTGAATTTCTTGGTTACTAAACTATGATGAGATGTGTGTAACCTGTAAGTCCTATATATCAATGAGAGAGCTTCATTTTGATAGGTTATGGTTCTACTAACTCAAAATGGATACAAATTTATGCATGGCGAAACAACCAACGTCTGTTTGGTGCAACATCGAAGTCTTGAGGTGCAACATCAGTTTGAAAATCCAAGATTGCACGGTATGACTTTTGAAAACTCGTTTATGGGTATGAAATAGAAATATAACATGGTGCATCATACTTAAAAATATATTAAATCGAATTCCGACCATGGTCAAATCCCCTTTGACTAACAAAACAACATGTGAAAAATTGAGCTAAAAAAGCTTTCGATGTTCCCGAAAGCCATTAAGATTGAATTTCTTGGTTTACTGAACTAAGACGAGATGGGTGTAAGCTTTTAGTCCTATAAATCTATGAGAGAGCTTCATTTTGACTGGATATGGTTCTACTAACTCAAAATGGATACAAATTTATGTATGGCGAAACAACCCATGTCTGTTGGTTGCAACATCGAAGTCTTGAGGTACAACATCAGTTTAAAATCCAAGATTGCACTGTATGACTTTTGAAAACTCGTTTATGGGTACGAAATAGAAATATAACATGGTGCATCATATTCCAAAATATATTAAATCGAATTACGAACATGGTCAAACCCCCTTTGACTAACAAAACAACATGTGAAAAATTAAAAATTGACCTAAAAAGCTTTCGATGTTCCAAAAGTCATTAAGATTGAATTTCTTTGTTACTAAAATAGGATGAGATGGGTGTAAGCTGTTAGTCCGATATATCTATGAGAGTGCTTCATTTTGATAGGTTATGGTTCTACACACTCAAAACGGATACAAATTTATGCATGGCGCAACAACCCACGTCTGTTGGGTGCAACATCGAAGTCTTAAGGTGCAACATCAGTTTGAAAATCCAAGATTGCACTGTATGACTTTTGAAAACTCGTTTATGGGTATGAAATAGAAATTTAACATGGTGCATCATATTCCAAAATATATTAAATCGAATTCCGACCATGGTGAAACCCCCTTTGATCAACATAACAACACGTGAAAAATTAAGCTAAAAAAGCTTTCGATGTTCCCAAAAGTCATTAAGACTGAATTTTTTGGTTTACTGAACTAAGATGAGGTGGGTGTAAGCTTTTAGTCCTATAAATCTATGAGAGAGCTTCATTTTGACTGGCTATGGTTCAACTAACTCAAAATGGATACAAATTTATGCATGGCGGAACCACCCATGTCTGTTGGGTGCAACATCGAAGTCTTGAGGTGCAACATCTGTTTGAAAATCCAAGATTGCACTGTATGACTTTTGAAAACTCGTTTATGGGTACGAAATCGAAATATAACATGATGCATCATATTCCAAAATATATTAAATCGAATTCCGACCATGGTCAAACCCCCTTTGACTAACAAAACAACATGTGAAAAAATAAAAATTGACCTAAAAAAGCTTTCGATGTTCCAAAAGTCATTAAGATTGAATTTTTTGGTTACTAAACAAAGATAAGATGGGTGTAACCTGTTAGTCCTATAGATTTATGAGAGAGCTTCATTTTGATAGGTTATGTTTCTACTAACTCAAAATGGATGCAAATTTATGCATGGCGGAACAACCCACATCTGTTGGGTGCAACATCGAAGTCTTAACGTGCAACATCAGTTCGAAAATCCAAGATTGCACTGTATGACTTTTGAAAACTCGTTTATGGGTATGAAATAGAAATATAACATGGTGCATCATACTTCAAAATATATTAAATCGAATTCTGACCATGGTCAAACCCCCTTAGACAAACAAAACAACATGTGAAAAATTGAGCTAAAAAAGCTTTCGATGTTCCCAAAATTCATTAAGATTGAATTTTTTGGTTTACTGAACTAAGATGAGATAGGTGTATCCTGTTAGTCCTATAGAACTATGAGAGTGCTTCATTTTGATAGGTTATGGTTCTACTAACTCAAAATAGATACAAATTTATAAGTGGCGGAACAACCCACATCTGTTTGGTGCAACATCGAAGTCTTGAGGTGCAACATCAGTTTGAAAATCCAAGATTGCAATGTATGACTTTTGAAAACTCGTTTATGTGTACGAAATAGAAATATTACATGGTGCATCATATTCCAAAATATGTTAAATTGAATTCCGACCATGGTCAAACCCCCTTTGACTAACAAAACAACATGTGAAAAATTAAAAATTGACCTAAAAAAGCTTTCGATGTTCCAAAAGTCATTAAGACTGAATTTCTGGGTTACTAAACTAAGATGAGATGTGTGTAACCTTTTACTCCTATATATCTATGAGAGAGCTTCATTTTGATAGGTTATGGTTCTACTAACTCAAAATGGATACAAATTTATGCATGGCGGAACAACCCACGTCTGTTGGGTGCAACATCGAAGTCTTGAGGTGCAACATCAGTTCGAAAATCCAAGATTGCACTGTATGTCTTTTGAAAACTCGTTTATGGGTATGAAATAGAAATATAACATGGTGCATTATACTTCAAAATATATTAAATCGAATTCCGACCATGGTCAAACCCCCTTTGACTAACAAAACAACATGTGAAAAATTGAGCTAAAAAAGCTTTCGATGTTACCAAAAGTCATTAAGATTGAATTTCTTGGTTTACTGAACTAAGATGAGATGGGTGTAAGCTTTTAGCCCTATAAATCTATTAGAGAGCTTCATTTTGACTGGTTATGGTTCTACTAACTCAAAATGGATGCAAATTTATGCATGGCGGAACAAACCATGTCTGTTGGGTGCAACATCGAAGTCTAGAGGTGCAACATCAGTTTGAAAATCCAGGATTGCAATGTATGACTTTTGAAAACTCGTTTATGGGTACGAAATAGAAATATAACATGGTGCATCATATTCCAAAATATATTAAATCTAATTCCGACCATGGTCAAACCCCCTTTGATTAACAAAACAACATGTGAAAAATTAAAAATTGACCTAAAAAAGCTTTTGATGTTCCAAAAGTCATTAAGATTGAGTTTCTTGGTTACTAAACTAGAATGAGATGGTTGTAACCTGTTAGTCCTATATATCTATGAGAGAGCTTCATTTTGATAGGTTATGGTTCTACACACTCAAAATAGATACAAATTTATGCATGGTGGAACAACCCACGTCTGTTGGGTGCAACATCGAAGTCTTTAGGTGCAACATCAGTTTAAAAATCCAAGATTGCAATGTATGACTTTTGAAAACTCGTTTATGGGTATGAAATAGAAATATAACATGTTGCATCATATTCCAAAATATATTAAATCGAATTCCGGCCATGGTCAAACCCCCTTTGACTAACAAAACAACATGTGAAAAATTAAAAATTGAGCTAAAAAAGCTTTTGATGTTCCCGAATGTCATTAACATTGAATTTCTTGGTTTACTGAACTAAGATGAGATGGGTCTAACCTGTAAGTCCTATAGATTTATGAGAAGGCTTCATTTTGAGCGGTTATGGTTCTAGAAACTCAAAATGGATACAAATTTATGCATGGCGGAACAACCCACGTCTGTTGGGTGCAACATCGAAGTCTTGAGGTGCAACATCAGTATGAAAATCCAATATTGCACTGTATGACTTTTGAAAACTCGTTTATGGGTATGAAATAAAAATATAACATGGTGCATCATATTCCAAAATATATTAAATCGGATTCCGACCATGGTCAAACCCCCTTTGACCAACAAAACAACATGTGAAAAATTAAAAATTGAGCTAAAAAAGCTTTCGATGTTCCCCAAAGTCATTAAGATTGAATTTCTTGGTTTACTGAACTTAGATGAGATGGGTGTAACCTGTTAGTCCTATAAATCTATGAGAGAGCTTCATTTTGACTAGTTATGGGTGGCGGAACATCCCACGTCTATTGGGTGCAACATCGAAGTCTTGAGGTGCAACATCAGTTTGAAAATCCAGGATTGCACTGTATGACTTTTGAAAACTCGTTTATGGGTATGAAATAGAAATATAACATGGTGCATCATATTCCAAAATAGATTAAATCGAATTCCGACCATGGTCAAACCCCCTTTAACCAACAAAACAACACGTGAAAAATTGAGCTAAAAAAGCTTTCGATGTTCCCAAAAGTCATTAAGACTGAATTTCTTGGTTTACTGAACTAAAATGAGATGGGTGTAAGCTTTTAGTCCTATAAATCTGTGGGAGAGCTTCATTTTGACTGGTTATGTTTCTTCTTACTCAAAATGGATACAAATTTATGCATGGCGGAACCACCCATGTCTGTTGGGTGCAACATCGAAGTCTTGAGGTGCAACATCAGTGTGAAAATCCAAGATTGCACTATATGACATTTGAAAACTCGTTTATGGGTACGAAATCGAAATATAACATGGTGCATCATATTCCAAAATATATTAAATCGAATTCCGACCATGGTCAAACCCCCTTTGACTAACAAAACAACATGTGAAAAATTAAAAATTAACCTAAAAAAGCTTTCGACGTTCCAAAAGTCATTAAGATTGAATTTCTTGGTTACTAAACTAAGATGAGATGGGTGTAACCTGTTAGTCCTATAGATCTATGAGAGGGCTTCATTTTGATAGGTTATGGTTCTACTAACTCAAAATTGATACAAATTTATGCATGGCGGAACAACCCACGTCTGTTGGGTGCAACATCGAAGTCTTAAGGTGCAACATCAGTTTGAAAATCCAAGATTGCACTGTATGAATTTTGAAAACTCGTTTATGGGTATGAAATAGAAATATAACATGGTGCATCATACTTCGAAATATATTAAATCGAATTCTGACCATGGTCAAACCCCCTTAGACGAACAAAACAACATGTGATAAATTGAGCTAAAAAAGCTTTTGATGTTCCCAAAAGTCATTAAGATTGAATTTCTTGGTTTACTAAACTAAGATGAGATAGGTGTAACCTGTTAGTCCTATAGATCTATGAGAGAGCTTCATTTTGATAGGTTATGGTTCTACTAACTCAAAATGGATACAAATTTATAAGTGGCGGAACAACCCACGTCTGTTGTGTGCAACATCGAAGTCTTGAGGTGCAACATCAGTTTGAAAATCCTAGATTGCACTGTATAACTTTTGAAAACTCGTTAATGTGTACGAAATAGAAATATAACGTTGTGCATCATATTCCAAAATATATTTAATTGAATTCCGACCATGGTCAAACCCCCTTTGACTAACAAAACAACATGTGAAAAATTAAAAATTGACCTAAAAATTCTTTCGATGTTCCAAAAGTCATTAAGATTGAATTTCTTGGTTACTAAACTAAGATGAGATGTGTGTAACCTGTTAGTCCTATATATCTATGAGAGAGCTTCATTTTGATAGGTTATGGTTCTACTAACTCAAAATGGATACAAATTTATGCATGGCGGAACAACCCACTTCTGTTGGGTGCAACATCGAAGTCTTGAGGTACAACATCAGTTTGAAAATCCAAGATGGCACTGTATGACTTTTGAAAACTCGTTTATGGGTATGAAATAGAAATATAACATGGTGCATCATACTTCAAAATATATTAAATCGAATTCCGACCATGGTCAAACCCCCTTTGACTAACAAAAAACATGTGAAAAATTGAGCTAAAAAAGCTTTCGTTGTTCCCAAAAGTCATTAAGATTGAATTTCTTGGTTTACTGAACTAAGATGAGATGGGTGTAACCTGTTAGTCCTATATATTTATGAGTGAGCTTCATTTTGATAGGTTATGGTTCTACTAACTCAGAATGGATAAAATTTATAAGTGGCGGAACAACCCACATCTGTTGGGTGCAACATCGAAGTCTTGAGGTGCAACATCAGTTTGAAAATCCAAGATTGCACTGTATGAGTTTTGAAAACTCATTTATGGGTATGAAATAGAAATATAACATGGTGCATCATATTCCAAAATATATTAAATCGAATTCCGACCATGATCACACCCCCTTTGACTAACAAAACAACATGTGAAAAATTAAAAATTGACCTAAAAAAGCTTTCGATGTTCCCAAATGTCATTAAGATTGAATTTCTTGGTTACTGAACTAAGATGAGATGGGTGTAACCTATTATTCCTATAGATCTATGAGAGCTTCATTTTGACTGGTTATGGTTCTACTAACTCAAAATGGATACAAATTTATGTTTGGCAGAACAACCCAGTCTGTTGGGTGCAACATCGAAGTCTTGAGGTGCAATATCAGTTTGAAAATCCAAATTTGCAATGTATAACTTTTGAAAACGCGTTTATTGGTATGAAATAGAAATATAACATGGTGCATCATATACCCAAATATAGTAAATGGAATTCGGACCATGGTCAAACCCCCTTTGACTAACAAAACAACATGTGAAAAAATAAAAATTGACCTAAAAAAGCTTTTGATGTTCCAAATGTCATTAAGATTGAATTTCTTGGTTTACTGAACTAAGATGAGATGGGTGTAACCTGTTAGTCCTATAGATCTATGAGAGAGCTTCGTTTTGACCAGTTATGGTTCTAGTAACTCAAAATTTTTACAAATTTATGCATGGCGGAACAACCCACGTCTGTTGGGTGCAACATCGAAGTCTTGAGGTGCAACATCAGTTTGAAAATCCAAGATTGCAATGTATGACTTTTGTAAACTCGTTTATGGGTACGAAATAGAAATATAACATGGTGCATCATATTCCGAAATATATTAAATCGAATTCCGACCATGGTCAAACCCCCTTTGACCAACAAAACAACATGTGAAAAATTAAAAATTGAGCTAAAAAAGCTTTCGATGTTCCCAATTGTCATTAAGATTGAATTTCTGGTTTACTGAACTAAGATGAGATGGGTGGAACTTGTTAGTCCTATAGATCTATGAGAGAGCTTCATTTTGTCTAGTTTTGGTTCTACTAACTCCAAATGGATACAAATTTATGCGTGGCAGAACATCCCACGTCTGTTGGGTGCAACATCGATGTCTTGAGGTGCAACATCAATTTGAAAATCCAAGATTGCACTGTATGACTTTTGAAAACCCATTTATGGGTACGAAATAGATATATAAAATGGTGCATATTATTCCAAAATATATTAAATTGAATTCCAACCATGGTCAAACCCCCTTTAACCAACAAAACAACATGTGAAAAATTAAAAATTGAGCTAAAAAAGCTTTCGATGTTCCCAAAAGTCATTAAGATTGAATTTCTTGGTTACTGAACTAAGATGAGATGGGTTGAACCTGTTAGTCCTATAGATCTATGAGAGAGCTTCGTTTTGACTGGTTATGGTTCTAGTAACTCAAAATAGATACAAATTTATGCATGGCGGAACAACCCACGTCTGTTGGGTACAACATCGAAGTCTTGAGGTGCAACATCAGTTTGAAAATCCAAGATTGCAATATATCACTTTTGAAAACTCGTTTATGGGAACGAAATAGAAATATAACACGGTGCATCATATTCCAAAATATATTAAATTGAATTCCGACCATGTTCAAAGCCCCTTTGACTAACAAAACAACATGTGAAAAATAAAAAATTGACCTAAAAAAGCTTTTGATGTTCCCAAATGTCATTAAGATTGAATTTCTTGGTTACTGAACTAAGATGAGATGGGTGTAACCTGTTAGTCCTATAGATCATGAGAGGGCTTCGTTTTGATAGGTTATGGTTATACTAACTAAAAATGGATACAAATTTATGTGTGGCGGAACAACCCACGTCTGTTGGGTGCAACATCGAAGTCTTGAGGTGCAACATCAATTTGAAAATCCAAGATTGCAATGTATGACTTTTGAAAATTCGTTTATAGGTTCAAAATAGAAATATAACATGCCGCATCATATTCCAAAATATATTAAATCGAATTCCGACCATGGTCATACCCCCTTTAACTAACAAAACAACATGTGAAAAATTAAAAATTGAGCTAGAAAAGCTTTTGATGTTCCCAAATGTCATTAAGATTGAAATGGGTGTAACCTGTTATTTCAATTTCGTTCCACCCACCTCATTTATGGTCAAACCCCCTTTGACTAATAGGTTGCCCCTAACAGATGTGGGTTGTTCCGCCATGCATAAATTTGTATCCATTTTGAGTTACTAACAAAACAACATGTGAAAATTTAAAAATTGACCTTAAAAAGCTTTCAATGTTCCCAAATGTCATAAAGATTGAATTTCTTGGTTACTGAACTAAGATGAGATGGGTGTAACCTGTTAGTCCTATAGATCCCGCCATCCCATCTTAGTTCAGTAACCGAGAAATTCAATTTTTAATGGTTGTACCTCAAGACCATGGTCCGAATTCGATTTACTATATTAAATCAGTTTGACCATGGTGTATCATATTCCTAAAAAAGCTTTTGATGTTCCCAAATGTCATTAAGACCGAATTTCTCGGTTTCTGAACTAAGATGGGATGGTGTAACCTGTTAGTCCTATAGATCTATGAGAGAGCTTCGTTTTGACTGGTTATGGTTCTACTAACTCAAAATGGATACAAATTTATACGTGGCGGAACAGCCCACGTCTGTTGGGTGCAACCTGTTAGTGGGGGTGCAACGTCAGTTTGAAATTTCAATCATAATTTTGGATATATAACAGGTTGTTTTGTTTTGTTAGTCAAAGGGGGTTTGACCATGGTTGTTTTGTATCCCTCTGACCAAGAACCCATCAGTTAAAACCTCGATGTTGCACATAAACGAGTTTTCAAAAGTCATACTGTGCAATCTTGGAACATCGATGTCTTGATGTTGCACCCACGTCTGTTTGAATTTCTTGGTTTACTGAACTAAGATGAGATGGGTGTAACCTGTTAGTCCTATAGATCTATGAGAGAGCTTTGTTTTGACTGGTTATAGTTCTAGTAACTCAAAATGGATACAAATTTGTGCATGGCAGAACAACCCACGTCTGTTGGGTGCAACATCGAAGTCCTGAGGTTCCCAAAATATATTTGTTGTTGATCTAAAAAGTCACGTCTGTTTTTCAAATTTGACGTTCAGGTTAATTTGGAATTAAGCTGTATGACTGATGTTGGATCCAACAAATTTCTTGGTTATGGTTCTAGTTCAAACAATATATTGGTTAAGATATTTTGAAAACTCATTTATTGGTCCGAAATAGAAATATAACATAGTGCATCATATTCCAAAATATATAAAATCGAATTCCGACCATGGTCAAACCCCCTTTGACTAACAAAACAACATGTGAAAAATTTAAGTTGACCTAAAAAAGCTTTTGATGTTCCCAAATGTCAGTAAGACTGAATTTCTTGGTTTACTGAACTAAGATGAAATGGGTGTAACCTGTTAGTCCTATAGATCTGTGAGAGAGTTTCATTTTGACTGGTTATGGTTCTACTAACTCAAAATGGATACAAATTTATGCATGGCGGAATGACCCACGTCTGTAGGGTGCAACATCGAAGTCTTGAGGTGCAACATCAATTCTAAAATCCAAGATTGCGTTGTATGACTTTTGAAAACTCGTTTATGGGTACGAAATAGAAATATAACATGGTGCATCATATTCCAAAATATATTAAATCGAATTCTGACCATAGTCATACCCCCTTTGACTAACAAAACAACATGTGAAAAATTTAAGTTGACCTAAAAAAGCTTTTGATGTTCCCAAATGTCATTAAGATTGAATTTGTTGGTTTACTGAACTAAGATGAGATGGGTGTAACCTGTTAGTCCTATGGATCTATGAGAGAGCTTCATTTTGACTGGTTTTGGTTCTACTAACTCAAAATGGATACAAATTTATGCGTAGCGGAACAACCCACTTCTGTTGGGTGCAACATCGAATTCTTGAGGTGCAACATCAATTTGAAAATCCAAGATTGCAATGTATGACTTTTGGAAACTCGTTTATGGGTACGAAATAAAAATATAACGTAGTGCATCATATTCCAAAATATATTAAATTGAATTCCGACCTTAGTCAAACCCCCTTTGACCAACAAAACAACATGTGAAAAATTAAAAATTGAGCAAGAAAAGCTTTCGATGTTCCCAAGTGTCATTAAGATTGAATTTCTTGGTTTACTGAACTAAGATGAGATGGGTATAACCTGTTAGTCCTATAGATCTATGAGAGAGCTTCATTTTGACTGGTTATGGTTCTACTAACTCAAAATGGATAAAAATTTATGTGTGGCGGAACAACCCACGTCTGTTGGGTGCAACATCGAAGTCTTGAGGTGCAACATCAGTATGAAAATCCAATATTGCACTGTATGACTTTTGAAAACTCGTTTATGTGTATGAAATAAAAATATAACATGGTGCATCATATTCCAAAATATATTAAATCGGATTCCGACCATGGTCAAACCCCCTTTGACCAACAAAACAACATGTGAAAAATTAAAAATTGAGCTAAAAAAGCTTTCGATGTTCCCCAAAGTCATTAAGATTGAATTTCTTGGTTTACTAAACTTAGATGAGATGGGTGTAACCTGTTAGTCCTATAAATCTATGAGAGAGCTTCATTTTGACTAGTTATGGGTGGCGGAACATCCCACGTCTATTGGGTGCAACATCAAAGTCTTGAGGTGCAACATCAGTTTGAAAATCCAGGATTGCACTGTATGACTTTTGAAAACTCGTTTATGGGTATGAAATAGAAATATAACATGGTGCATCATATTCCAAAATATAGTAAATCGAATTCCGACCATGGTCAAACCCCCTTTAACCAACAAAACAACACATGAAAAATTGAGCTAAAGAAGCTTTCGATGTTCCCAAAAGTCATTAAGACTGAATTTCTTGGTTTACTGAACTAAGATGAGATGGGTGTAAGCTTTTAGTCCTATAAATCTATGAGATAGCTTCATTTTGACTGGTTATGTTTCTACTTACTCAAAATGGATACAAATTTATGCATGGCGGAACCACCCATGTCTGTTGGGTGCAACATCGAAGTCTTGAGGGGCAACATCAATGTGAAAATCCAAGATTGCACTGTATGACTTTTGAAAACTCGTCTATGGGTACGAAATCGAAATATAACATGGTGCATAATATTCCAAAATATACTAAATTGAATTCCGACCATGGTCAAACCCCCTTTGACTAACAAAACAACATGTGAAAAATTAAAAAATGACCTAAAAAAGCTTTCGACGTTCCAAAAGTCATTAAGATTGAATTTCTTGGTTACTAAACTAAGATGAGATGGGTGTAACCTGTTAGTCCTATAGATCTATGAGAGACCTTCATTTTGATAGGTTATGGTTCTACTAACTCAAAATTGATACAAATTTATGCATGGCGGAACAACCCACGTCTGTTGGGTGCAACATCGAAGTCTTAAGGTGCAACATCAGTTTGAAAATCCAAGATTGCACTGTATGACTTTGGAAAACTCGTTTATGGGTATGAAATAGAAATATAACATGGTGCATCATACTTCAAAATATATTAAATCGAATTCTGACCATGGTCAAACCCCCTTAGACGAACAAAACAACATGTGAAAAATTGAGCTAAAAAAGCTTTTGATGTTCCCAAAAGTCATTAAGATTGAATTTCTTGGTTTACTGAACTAAGATGAGATAGGTGTAAGCTGTTAGTCCTATAGATCTACGAGAGAGCTTCATATTGATAGGTTATGGTTCTACTAACTCAAAATGGATACAAATTTATAAGTGGCGGAACAACCCACGTCTGTTGTGTGCAACATCGAAGTCTTGAGGTGCAACATCAATTTGAAAATCCTAGATTGCACTGTATAACTTTTGAAAACTCGTTTATGTGTACGAAATAGAAATATAACGTGGTGCATCATATTCCAAAATATATTTAATTGAATTCCGACCATGGTCAAACCCCCTTTGACTAACAAAACAACACGTGAAAAATTAAAAATTGACCTAAAAATTCTTTCGATGTTCCAAAAGTCATTAAGATTGAATTTCTTGGTTACTAAACTAAGATGAGATGTGTGTAACCTGTTAGTCCAATATATCTATGAGAAAGCTTCATTTTGATAGGTTATGGTTCTACTAACTCAAAATGGATACAAATTTATGCATGGCGGAACAACCCACGTCTGTTGGGTGCAACATCGAAGTCTTGAGGTACAACATCAGTTTGAAAATCCAAGATTGCACTGTATGACTTTTGAAAACTCGTTTATGGGTATGAAATAGAAATATAACATGGTGCATCATACTTCAAAATTTATTAAATCGAATTCCGAACATGGTCAAACCCCTTTGACTAACAAAAAAACATGTGAAAAATTGAGCTAAAAAAGCTTTCGATGTTCCCAAAAGTCATTAAGATTGAATTTCTTGGTTTACTGAACTAAGATGAGATGGGTGTAACCTATTAGTCCTATATATTTATGAGTGAGCTTCATTTTGATAGGTTATGGTTCTACTAACTCAGAATGGATACAAATTTATAAGTGGCGGAACAACCCACATCTATTGGGTGCAACATCGAAGTCTTGAGGTGCAACATCAGTTTGAAAATCCAAGATTGCACTGCATGACTTTTGAAAACTCATTTATGGGTATGAAATAGAAATATAACATGGTGCATCATATTCCAAAATATATTAAATCGAATTCCGACCATGATCACACCCCCTTTGACTAACAAAACAACATGTGAAAAATTAAAATTGACCTAAAAAAGCATTCGATGTTCCCAAATGTCATTAAGATTGAATTTCTTGGTGCTGAACTAAGATGAGATGGGTGTAACCTATTAGTCCTATAGATCTATGAGAGCTTCATTTTGACTGGTTATGGTTCTACTAACTCAAAATGGATACAAATTTATGTGTGGTGGAACAACCCACGTCTGTTGCATGCAACATCGAAGTCTTGAGGTGCAATATCAGTTTGAAAATCCAAGATTGCAATGTATGACTTTTGAAAACGCGTTTGTTGGAACGAAATAGAAATATAACATGGTGCATCATATTCCAAAATATAGTAAATGGAATTCGGACCATGGTCAAACCCCCTTTGACTAACAAAACAACATGCGAAAAAATAAAAATTGACCTAAAAAATCTTTTGATGTTCCAAATGTCATTAAAATTGAATTTCTTGGTTTACTGAACTAAGATGAGATGGGTGTAACCTATTAGTCCTATAGATCTATGAGAGAGCTTCGTTTTGACCGGTTATGGTTCTAGTAACTTGTAACAACCCGTATTTCTATTAACCTGTTATAACATAAATCGAGGCAGTATTTAATTCTAAAATCTGAATCAAGGGAAACAGACTATGCCATTGCGTTCGTCTCGGAAAAATACGCGAAATAGAGTCCGAGTTTTCGAAAATCGGAGTCCGTATGACCCGATTAAGGCCCAATGAAGTTTTCAGAAAATTTCAAGTTCAAAACAGATTTCGAATTTCTGGTTCAAAATTCGAAAAACGGTCAGATTGGGCTAGGCAGGAAAATTCCCGCCAGAGCACCCAAGTCGACAGCCCTGTCGACTTGGGAGTCGACTTGGTTGGACCCAAGTCGACAGCCCTGTCGACTTGGCTGTCGACTTCGTTCAGCCGGGCAGTTTTGCCTGGTGCACCATTTTGGGGTTGTGTTGAGTTTGGGGGCCAGATTCGGTTTTGAGGGCTGAGATTGGAATTAGGGTTTAATCCTAAGGCTAGAACTAATCCTAATCTCTATAAATAAGACCCTAACCTAAGCCTAAATCAACATTATTCACTCATACAACTAAACTATGGCAAAATCATTCCTCTCATGGCCTCCACTCTCTTCATAAAATTCTAAGTTATTTCTGTGAGAGATTTTCCATGCATACAAGTGTTTTCAAGCTTTTATGAGTGTCATTAGCTTGCATTCAAGTCGAGTTTCCATATTTACATCATAAAGCAAGGGTTTTGATCATTTTGGCTCAAGGGTTTTTCTATTGGAGCTTGCATTTTGGGTTTATTTGATTGCATAAGGGCTTTGTCTCAATCTATATATATTTTTGTGTCTTCATAAGCATTGTAATCCCTTTTCTACTTTCATATTTAAACACTAAAGTTAAATGAATGATGCAAGTTTGGTTGATCATTATGATATGCAAGTTTGCCATGATATGCATGTTTACTATGTCATGTTATGCAAGTTTGATATGTTATGATATGCAAGTTTGTCATGTTATGTTATGCAAGTTTGCCATGTTATGATATGCAAGTTGTCATGTTATGTATGCAAGTTTTGGTGGATCATTTTACTCATTTTATCATGTTATGCAAACTTACCTTGAGTATATGAACATAAAGCTTCAAGCTTTATGCTAAAGGTTGCATTTTGGCAACATGTAAGTTATCATATCTCTTATGATAACTTGCATGTGAGGCTAAATGCGAACTTATGGCCATTTCTACATGTCATTTATCACCATGTATCACCAATATGCTAAGTTTGGTTTTATGCATGCTTTTGAGGCCTAAAAATGTAATATCCATGTATATAAACATATGTACATTTCATATGCCACCATGTTAAACTTGTGGCTTCAACACCTTTATGTCATGTTTATGCCAAATTCCCTCTTTCTATCCTTTATGCGCTATTGCGATATGTAAGCGATGGGATTGCGTTTGGGGTTGGGTAAACTTAAAAGACATGAAAACATAAGATTGGGAATTTACCTATTAAGTTAGGTCTACCCATTGGGAATTTACCTATTAAGTTAGGTCTACCCAAATTCTTGAAAACTTGTAATATGTTTTGGAAACATGATGGACATGACACTTAGAAAATATAAGTGTGACCAACTCGAGGTTGGGTTGAGTTTGTAGCATAAAACTACGCAGAACCGACCGGCTTAACTAGTTGCTACAAACAATAGGACCCAATGTGAGAAGTTGGTCATGTTGTACCTTGAACCCGAGGTTAGACCAAGTTGTGGTGTAAAGCTACCCGGACCCGCCCGGCTTAACTAGTAACCACAACAAGGTCTAATGTGAGAGGTTAAGGCACATTAAATTAATTAATGCCTCATGATTAGGGTTAAGTCATGGTCCACTTAATACTTAACCAATTTGGGCTTGGTGGATTAATCGGGGTTATGTCGTGAACCCATCGTTACACTTAACCAAGTTAATCCATGATTAGTAAAAGGGTTAAACCGTACTTAACCCACTAGAAAAATCCTAGCAATGGGGGTCCACTCCAGCAGTAATCCCAAGTTTGTATCATTAAGACCCTAGGGACTAGGCTAGGGAGGGGGCACGATTACTGGACTTGAGGTAAGTGACCAAAAACGACGGCAGAGTGGTACGCCGGTGTAGTTTCGGACGGACTATGGTCGTGCACATAGTCCGTAGCCGGAGAAAACATGCACGGGTACCAGTAGATCGAGACTGTGCACTTATGTTTATGGTGTCCAGGGGTTTATACCCTAGGGCTTGATACACCCGAAGGTGGACCCAGCACAGTCCGACTACAATTATGTTTGGGCCGTATTGACACCAACACGTGACGAGTTAGGCTTAGGGAGCCGATCGATTAGACCGTTTGGTTGGACCTCATATTAGGGTCATTTCATGTTATTGGGTCAAAGCTTGGGCCAAGGGATCAATACTTATTTATTCAAGTCATGTTAGTTTGCTAGTACACCTGTGGTGCAAAACCTTAATCCTGATTATGCGATGACACCTTTTATCTATCATGTCAGTATGTAGTTATCCTTATGTTCATCTCAGTTTTCATCATGCCAGTTAACTTTATTAGTTTATATACTGCTGGTAGTAGGGCTTACTCAGTCTTTTTGACTGACCTGTTTTTCTTTCGCCTCTTTTCTTCCGTTCCCCCCCAGGTTCTCAGGGTGGGAATATTGGAGCTTAGCTTGGATTTCTGATCGCTTGCTTGTTGGATTTTAGCTCGTGTACGGTCTTGACATGAAGCTAGCTATGGTTATCACTTATTTTGGGGATAGTACTTATGTATTTCAGTTTTTCAGTGATGTTGTTTTTATCTAGACTTGTGTATTTGGAAAGTTGACATTATGTTGTACCAGACTTGTTTTGAAATAGTTTGAAATCTTCCGCTGTTTTACTTATCTTATTTACTCTGTTTACATATATACATATGTTCTTGTTCTGCCTTGATATATCATTATGCATGTTTACCCGGTACAAATGCCCCTCCAAAGTCAGAGTGCTTGCAAGAGCCACCCTGGCGGAGGCGGGGTGTTACATTTGGTATCAGAGCATATGGTTTACAAGAAGGAACACAAAGGTTTTTAAAGCTTTTGGAAAACTATTTTCAAAACCAAGTATAAAGTATTTTCCAAAGAAAAGTCTAGTTTATTTTAAAGGCTATTCCCCAAAAAGCCATTAGCAAAATTCCTTCGTTTTTTTCAATTCTGAATCTGTCTTTTTCTTCGTTTTCAGTATGGCTGATAACTTTGCTATTCCGGAGGGAGTACACGTACCTGTTTGGTATAGGAGACTTTTGGAGGCTAGGGCGACCGAAGCCGGCCCCGCCGATGTTCCTCCTCCTCCTCCTCCTCCTCCGGTAGTTAATGTTCCTCCTCCTCCTGTCGCTGAGGTTCCTCTTCCTCCTCCCCCTCAGCATCCACAAGAGGATTTCGCGGAGATTTGCAAAGACTTTAAGGCGATGGGTCGCAAGAATTTCATTGGAACTGAGACTTATGTAGAGGCAAGAAATTGGTTGAAAGAAACCGAAGATCTTTTTGCCTTCTTTGATATAGATGACCGTAGGAAGGTTTTATTGGCAGTGTGGTTGCTAAAGGAAGAAGCTGCACGTTGGTGGGTGGTCACCACCGCGACTAGGCCAATTGAGACTTGGGATGACTTTCGGGGAAAGTTTGGACTAAGGTTCCTATCACTGAAGCAAGGGGACATGACTATTAGGGAATACATAGATAAGTTTAATCAACTGGCTCGGGTCGGTTTAGACTTGGTTAACACAGCTCAGAAGAAGGCCCTATACTTTGCTCTAGGATTAAACGAGCCATTACATGGTTTGGCCATATCTCATATACCCTTGGGGGCAACTTTCGAGAGTTTGGTGAATATGGCCCTACTCAATGAAGAGAATAGGAGTGACAAGAAGGAGGAGAAGTCTGAAGATAAGAAGGAAAAGAAGTGCTTTACTTGTGGAAGCTTGACCCATCTAAACAAGGATTGCAGAAAGAGGAAGGGCACTTGCTTTGACTGTGGAGAAATGGGACACTTCACTAGGGACTGCCCAAAGAAGGGAGGGCCTACGTCGGAAGGAACGGTGAATTCCGGGAAGTAAGACAAGAACTCCAAAAACCGCAAGAACAAGAACAAGAGTTAAGGCAACAAGGGGAACAATTGCAAGGGCAATAACGACAAGAGGAAGTGCCATTATTGCGGTTCAGTTGGGCATCTTATTAAGGATTGTAGGAAGAGAAAAAGGAAGAGTGGTGGATGCTTTCATTGTGGTGAGTTTGTACATTTCAGCAAAGATTGCCTGAAGAAGCAAGGGCAAGGTCAGACTCAGTGTGCAAGACCATCTGGAGGGCGAATTCATCCCCTCAACATCGTTCTTCCAGCTCATGATCGAGGTAGTATTTCTGTTGAAAGCCTTGTATATATATATTTCTGATTTTTCAGTTCGTACCCTGTTTGATTTTGGTGCATCGCATAGTTTATTTCATCTGATCTAGTTGAAAGTTTGCACCTAAGTACTAGTCTAGTTAATGATCCCGTGTATGTTTCAAATCTAATTGGGGTTTCCGCCCATTTGTCTATTATCTACGTGGATTTGAAAATCTCTATCTTTAGTGTAGAGTTCTCGTGTGATGCTTATATTCTCGGTTTCATGGGGTATGGGTTGATTTTGGGCATGGATGGGTTGTCCAGTTTTGGAGCCATCCTTGATTTTTGAGCATAGGGTTGTGAGGCTCATGACTCGCCTCGGTAATACCCTAAAAATTTCTTGTAACCCTATGGGTCCCGTTATGTTGTGTTATCTTGAATCCCTCAACTCGTCTATCGATAGGTTGCAATCGGTGAGGGTGGTCCGAGAATATCCTGAAATCTTGGGTGAAGTGAAGGGGGGGTTACCCCTAAGCGAGAGATTGATTTCCGCATTTATCTGGTTGATAATGCCAAGCCAGATACGTAGCCGGTTAGGCACATGGTCCCACAAGATGAGAGTTAAGAAAGCAAGTCAAGGAGTTTCTTGAGAAGAACTTCATACGATGAAGCATTTCCGAGGAGGGTGCTCTAGTAGTATGCGCTACTAATGTGGATAGTTCGCTTTGCCCGTGTGTTGATTATTGTGAGTTGAACAAGAAGAATAGACAACCATTACCAAGGATCGATGATTTGTTGATCAGCTAGTAGGAACATCTTTTTTCTCTTGATCTTGCTACTGGATTCCATCAGCACAGAGTAGCTGAGGATACTATAGTCAAAACTGCGTTCAAAACTCCAGATGGATTCTTAGAATGGCTAGTCATGCCATTCGGTTTGACTAATGCACCCGCCTACTTCGTGGACTTGATGAGTAGGGTGCCTAGGGAGTTCCTGAAAAAGTTTGTGGTAGTCTTTGTAGATGATATCCTGACTTTCTTAAAGAACGAGGAAGAACATGCTAGACATCTCAAGGAGGTGATGGATGCGCTTAGAGCCCATCAGTTGAAAGCCAAGTCCTCCAAATGTCATTTTGGAGAAAAGAAGGTAGATTTCTTGGGCACATAGTTTCTAAACAAGGCTTAGCGGTGGATCCCGCTAAAGTGGTCGCGGTTCAAGACCAGAAAGCCCCGACGAGGACAATTGAAGTAAGAAGCTTTCTCAGTTTAATTAGTTAGTTAGCGTCCCTTGAGCTTAGACCTACCCTTATGGATCAAGTAGGGACTTCGCAGAAAGAAGACCCGCAGTTAGTCGAGATCATGGACAAGTTGATTCGAGGCGAGATGTTAAGACACCTCGCTATAGATGACAAGGGATGGCTACGACGCAATGAGAGAAAGAAGGCTCTTGAAGATGCACATCACTCGAGGAGGTGGCCGAGTTTGTCCCAAGGTGCATGTTGTGCCAACAGATTAAGGTCGAGTCATAAAAAGCCCGGTGGGCTATTACATCCATTGGAGGTCCCCGCAATGGAAGTAGTAAAGCGTCACGAAGGATTTCGTGGATGGACTGCCTAGATCAAGAAAAGGGAATACGAGCATGTGGGTCATAGTAGGTAGACTCACGAAGAGTGCTCATTTCACTCCGGTAAAGAGCGAAAGGACTGCATCATAGCTAGCGACAGTTTACTTTCAAGAAATAAAGCGGTTGCACGAGGTTCCCTAAAGTATAATTAGTAACCATGACTCAATCTTCGCTATCCAGTTTCGGGATAGTCTACGGGAAGTCATGGGCAAGCAACTGAATCTAAGTACGGCCTATTATTCGCAGGCGGATGGTTCATTTCGTTCAAGCATGAGTTATAGAAAATCACGTTAGTAAGAGCAATTGGCAACGTGGATTGGTATTTCCAAGAAAAGTTCTGCTGCGGGGAATACTTTATAGTAAGTAAACGAGATCCAGGATTCACTAGTGAATTTTGGAGAGCTTGCAGGAAACCATGAGGTCACAGTTATGTTTAAGCCAAGTATGATAGAAGAAGAGTAAGTGAAAGAGGAAGACGAGAGGCGACGATGAAATGGGTTCCAACTCATATTTGGAAATAAGAGTTAAGAAGCCAAGAAATCATGAAGTAAAAGACGGTCAAAGCACAGTGGAGTTAAGCTCAAAGAAACGTGACTTGGAAGATTGAAGGCTAGATACGCGCATCATATCTCTTTTTAAGAGTATATTCTTGATCCTTGTTTTCCTGTGGAACTTACTTGCATGTTATCTTTTACATATATCCTCTCGGTCCCATTCTCGATCCCATTTCTGTTGTAAACTCCAAAAGGGGGTATGACTCATCGGTTAGTAATACATGTCAAGGTTTGAAGGGGTCCATTAGGTTGACTAAACCTTTTGGGCTTTTATAGGATTACGGTTGGGTTAGGAAGGGATTTCTTGTAATCCGAAAAGGAGTATATCCTGCTTATCTTCCCGATCTCT
This sequence comes from Allium sativum, assembly GCA_030737875.1. Classification (NCBI taxonomy): domain Eukaryota; kingdom Viridiplantae; phylum Streptophyta; class Magnoliopsida; order Asparagales; family Amaryllidaceae; genus Allium; species Allium sativum. Next base: position 884,411,652 of record CM060919.1, on the reverse strand, counting down.
TTGTAGCATATCTTTTGCTATCCATGTTTGTCTTGATTATCTAGTTTATCATGTTAATCTTGTCATGAGAACCTTAGGTAGAAACCCTTTGGATGAAACATGTGTTTGAAACATGTTATGCTTGATGGTTGCAAGTGGTTGCAAGTGTTTGCAAGTGGTTACTCGTGGATGCATTATACACGTTAGGCACTAGATCGGCTCACACACTCCTCATATTGCATATGCATGAGTGTTTATGCTTATTCATGGATGAAAATTTTTGTGTTATCACATGGATGTTGCATATGGATGTATGTTATGTGCACACATATAGATGTTATACATTATGTTAGGAACTGCATACATATGGATTCATTTCACTTACATAATTTGCATTGATGACATTTGCATTAGATAAGTACATATACACACACCTTTGCAGATGTTCATACAACATTTAGAATCTTGTAAGGACAATGATTGCTCGTGGATGATGTTTTGAGTAGATGGATGTTGGATGGTAGGATACGTTCTTCCTAACTTGAAGATTTCGGGGACGAAATCCTTTAAGGAGGGGAGAATGTAACAACCCGTATTTCTATTAACCTGTTATAACATAAATCGAGGCAGAATTTTATTCTTAATCTGAATCAAGGGAAATGGGCTATGCTATTGCGTTCGTCTCGGAAAAATACGCGAAATAGAGTCCGAGTTTTCGAAAATCGGAGTCCGTATGACCCGATTAAGGCCCAATGAATTTTTCAGAAAATTTCAAGTTCAAAACAGATTTCGAATTTCGGGTTCAAAATTCAAAAAACGGTCAGATTGGGCTAGGCGGGAAAATTCCCGCCAGAGCACCCAAGTCGACAGCCCTGTCGACTTGGGAGTCGACTTGGTTGGACCCAAGTCGACAGCCCTGTCGACTTGGCTGTCGACTTGGTTCAGCCGGGCAGTTTTGCCTGGTGCACCATTTTGGGGTTGTGTAGAGTTTGGGGGCCAGATTCGGTTTTGAGGGCTGAGATTGGAATTAGGGTTTAATCCTAAGGCTAGAACTAATCCTAATCTCTATAAATAAGACCCTAACCTAAGCCTAAATCAACATTATTCACTCATACAACTAAACTATGGCAAAATCATTCCTCTCATGGCCTCCACTCTCTTCATAAAATTCTAAGTTATTTCTATGAGAGATTTTCCATGCATACAAGTGTTTTCAAGCTTGTATGAGTGTCATTAGCTTGCATTCAAGTCAAGTTTCCATATTTACATCATAAAGCAAGGGTTTTGATCATTTTGGCTCAAGGGCTTTTCTATTGGAGCTTGCATTTTGGGTTTATTTGATTGCATAAGGGCTTTGTCTCAATCTATATATATTTTTGTGTCTTCCCTTTTCTACTTTCATATTTAAACTCTAAAGTTAAATGAATGATGCAAGTTTGGTTGATCATTATGATATGCAAGTTTGCCATGATATGCAAGTTTACTATGTCATGTTATGCAAGTTTGATATGTTATGATATGCAAGTTTGCCATGTTATGTTATGCAAGTTTGCCATGTTATGATATGCAAGTTGTCATGTTATGTATGCAAGTTTGGGTGGATCGTTTTACTCATGTTATGATGTTATGCAAGCTTACCTTGAGTATATGAACATAAAGCTTCAAGCTTTATGTTAAAGTTTGCATTTTGGCAACATGTAAGTTATCATATCTCTTATGATAACTTGCATGTGAGGCTAAATGCGAACTTATGGCCATTTCTACATGTCATTTATCACCATGTATCACCAATATGCTAAGTTTGGTTTTATGCATGCTTTTGAGGCCTAAAAATGTAATATGCAAGTATATGAACATATGTACATTTCATATGCCACCATGTTAAACTTGTGGCTTCAACACCTTTATGTCATGATTATGCCAAGTTCCCTCTTTCTATCCTTTATGCGCTATTGCGATATGTAAGCGATGGGATTGCGTTTGGGGTTGGGTAAACTTAAAAGACATGAAAACATAAGATTGGGAATTTACCTATTAAGTTAGGTCTACCCATTGGGAATTTACCTATTAAGTTAGGTCTACCCAAATTCTTGAAAACTTGTAATATGTTTTGGAAACATGATGGACATGACACTTAGAAAATATAAGTGTGACCAACTCGAGGTTGGGTTGAGTTTGTAGCGTAAAACTACCCGGTACCGACCGGCTTAACTAGTTGCTACAAACAATAGGACCCAATGTGAGAAGTTGGTCATGTTGTACCTTGAACCCGAGGTTAGACCAAGTTGTGGTGTAAAGCTACCCGGACCCGCCCGGCTTAACTAGTAACCACAACAAGGTCTAATGTGAGAGGTTAAGGCACATTAAATTAATTAATGCCTCATGATTAGGGTTAAGTCATGGTCCACTTAATACTTAACCAATTTGGGCTTGGTGGATTAATCGGGGTTAAGTCGTGAACCCATCGTTACACTTAACCAAGTTAATCCATGATTAGTAAAAGGGTTAAACCGTACTTAACCCACTAGAAAAATCCTAGCAATGGGGGTCCACTCCAGCAGTAATCCCAAGTTTGTATCATTAAGACCCTAGGGACTAGGCTAGGGAGGGGGCACGATTACTGGACTTGAGGTAAGTGACCAAAAACGACGGCAGAGTGGTACGCCGGTGTAGTTCCGGACGGACTATGGTCGTGCACATAGTCCGTAGCCGGAGAAAACATGCACGGGTACCAGTAGATCGAGAATGTGCACTTATGTTTATGGTGTCCAGGGGTTTACACCCTAGGGCTTGATACACCCGAAGGTGGACCCAGCACAGTCCGACTACAATTATGTTTGGGCCGTATTGACACCAACACGTGACGAGTTAGGCTTAGGGAGACGATCGATTAGACCGTTTGGTTGGACCTCGTATTAGGGTCATTTCATGTTATTGGGTCAAAGCTTGGGCCAAGGGATCAATACTTGTTTATTCAAGTCATGTTAGTTTGCTAGTACACCTGTGGTGCAAAACCTTAATCCTGATTACGCGATGACGCCTTTTATCTATCATGTCAGTATGTAGTTATCCTTATGTTCATCTCAGTTTTCATCATGCCAGTTAACTTTATTAGTTTATATACTGATGGTGGTAGGGCTTACTCAGTCTTTTTGACTGACCTGTTTTTCTTTCGCCTCTTTTCTTTTGTTCCCCCCAGGTTCTCAGGGTGGGAATATTGGAGCTTAGCTTGGATTTCGGATCGCTTGCTTGTGGGATTTTAGCTCATGTACGGTCTTGACATGAAGCTGGCTATAGTTATCACTTATTTTGGGGATAATACTTATGTATTTCAGTTTTTCAGTGATGTTATTTTTATCTACACTTGTGTATTTGGAAAGTTGACATTATGTTGTACCAGACTTGTTTTGAAATAGTTTGAAATCTTCCGCTGTTTTACTTATCTTATTTACTCTGTTTACATATATACATATGTTCTTGTTCTGCCTTGATGTATCATTATGCATGTTTACCTGGTACAAGCGCCCCTCCAAAGTCAGAGTGCTTGCAAGAGCCACCCTGGCGGATGCGGGGTGTTACATAACTCAAAATGGATACAAATTTATGCATGGCGGAACAACCCACGTTTGTAGGGTGCAACATCGAAGTCCTGAGGTGCAACATCAGTTTTAAAATCCAAGATTGCACTGTATGACTTTTGAAAACTCATTTATGGGTACGAAATAGAAATATAATATGGTGCATCATATTCCGAAATATATTAAATCGAATTCCGACCGTGGTCAAACCCCCTTTGACCAACAGAACAACATGTGAAAAATTAAAAATTGAGCTAAAAAAGCTTTCGATGTTCCCAATTGTCATTAAGATTGAATTTCTGTTTTACTGAACTAAGATGAGATGGGTGGAACTTGTTAGTCCTATAGATCTATGAGAGAGCTTCATTTTGACTAGTTTTGGTTGTACTAACTCCAAATGGATACAAATTTATGCGTGGCAGAACATCCCACGTCTGTTGGGTGCAACATCGATGTCTTGAGGTGCAACATCAATTTGAAAATCCAAGATTGCACTGAATGACTTTTGAAAACTCGTTTATGGGTACGAAATAGATATATAAAATGGTGCATATTATTCCAAAATATATTAAATTGAATTCCAACCATGGTCAAACCCCCTTTAACCAACAAAACAACATGTAAAAAATTAAAAATTGAGCTAATAAAGCTTTCGATGTTCCCAAAAGTCATTAAGATTGAATTTCTTGGTTACTGAACTAAGATGAGATGGGTGGAACCTGTTAGTCCTATAGATCTATGAGAGAGCTTCGTTTTAACTGGTTATGGTTCTAGTAACTCAAAATAGATACAAATTTATGCATGGCGGAACAACCCACGTCTGTTGGGTGCAACATCGAAGTCTTGAGGTGCCACATCAGTTCGAAAATCCAAGATTGCAATATATGACTTTTGAAAACTCGTTTATGGGAACGAAATAGAAATATAACACGGTGCATCATATTCCAAAATATATTAAATTGAATTCCGACCATGTTCAAAGCCCCTTTGACTAACAAAACAACATGTGAAAAATAAAAAATTGACCTAAAAAAGCTTTTGATGTTTCCAAATGTCATTAAGATTGAATTTCTTGGTTACTGAACTAAGATGAGATGGGTGTAACCTGTTAGTCCTATAGATCTATGAGAGGGCTTCATTTTGATAGGTTATGGTTATACTAACTAAAAATGGATACAAATTATGCGTGGCGGAACAACCCACGTCTGTTGGGTGCAACATCGAAGTCTTGAGGTGCAACATCAATTTGAAAATCCAAGATTGCAATGTATGACTTTTGAAAACTCGTTTTTAGGTTCAAAAAAGAAATATAACATGCTGCATCATATTCCAAAATATATTAAATCGAATTCCGACCATGGTCATACCCCCTTTAACTAACAAAACAACATGTGAAAAATATAAAATTGAGCTAGAAAAGCTTTTGATGTTCCCAAATGTCATTAAGATAGAAATGGGTGTAACCTGTTATTTCAATTTCGTTACACCCACCTCATTTATGGTCAAACCCCCTTTGACTAATAGGTTGCCCCTAACAGATGTGGGTTGTTCCGCCATGCATAAATTTGTATCCATTTTGAGTTACTAACAAAACAACATGTGAAAATTTAAAAATTGACCTAAAAAAGCTTTCAATGTTCCCAAATGTCATAAAGATTGAATTTCTTGGTTACTAAACTAAGATGAGATGGGTGTAACCTGTTAGTCCTATTGATCCCGCCATCCCATCTTAGTTCAGTAACCGAGAAATTCAATTTTTAATGGTTGTACCTCAAGACCATGGTCCGAATTAGATTTACTATATTAAATCAGTTTGACCATGGTGTATCATATTCCTAAAAAAGCTTTTGATGTTCCCAAATGTCATTAAGAACAAATTTCTCGGTTTCTGAACTAAGATGGGATGGTGTAACCTGTTAGTCCTATAGATCTATGAGAGAGCTTCGTTTTGACTGGTTATGGTTCTACTAACTCAAAATGGATACAAATTTATACGTGGTGGAATAGCCCACGTCTGTTGGGTGCAACCTGTTAGTGGGGGTGCAACGTTAGTTTGAAATTTCAATCATAATTTTGGATATATAACAGGTTGTTTTGTTTTGTTAGTCAAAGGGGGTTTGACCATGGTTGTTTTGTATCCCTCTGACCAAGAACCCATCAGTTAAAACCTCGATGTTGCACATAAACGAGTTTTCAAAAGTCATACTGTGCAATCTTGGAACATCGATGTCTTGATGTTGCACCCACGTCTGTTTGAATTTCTTGGTTTACTGAACTAAGATGAGATGGGTGTAACCTGTTAGTCCTATAGATCTATGAGAGAGCTTTGTTTTGACTGGTTATAGTTCTAGTAACTCAAAATGGATACAAATTTGTGCCTGGCAGAACAACCCACGTCTGTTGGGTGCAACATCGAAGTCCTGAGGTTCCCAAAATATATTTGTTGTTGATCTAAAAAGTCACGTCTGTTTTTCAAATTTGACGTTCAGGTTAATTTGGAATTAAGCTGTATGACTGATGTTGGATCCAACAAATTTCTTGGTTATGGTTCTAGTTCAAACAATATATTGGTTAAGATATTTTGAAAACTCGTTTATTGGTACGAAATAGAAATATAACATAGTGCATCATATTCCAAAATATATAAAATCGAATTCTGACCATGGTCAAACCCCCTTTGACTAACAAAACAACATGTGAAAAAATAAAAATTGACCTAAAAAAGATTTTGATGTTCCCAAATGTCATTGAGACTGAATTTCTTGGTTTACTGAACTAAGATGAAATGGGTGTAACCTGTTAGTCCTATAGATCTATGAGAGAGCTTCATTTTGACTGGTTATGGTTCTACTAACTCAAAATGGATACAAATTTATGTGTGGCGGAATAACCCACGTCTGTAGGGTGCAACATCGAAGTCTTGAGGTGCAACATCAATTCTAAAATCCAAGATTGCGTTATATGACTTTTGAAAACTCATTTATGGGTACGAAATAGAAATATAACATGGTGCATCATATTCCAAAATATATTAAATCGAATTCTGACCATAGTCATACCCCCTTTGACTAACAAAACAACATATGAAAAATTTAAAGTTGACCTAAAAAAGCTTTTGATGTTCCCAAATGTCAGTAAGACTGAATTTGTTGGTTTACTGAACTAAGATGAGATGGGTGTAACCTGTTAGTCCTATAGATCTATGAGAGAGCTTCATTTTGACTGGTTTGGTTCTACTAACTCAAAATGGATACAAATTTATGCGTAGCGGAACAACCCACGTCTGTTGGGTGCAACATCGAATTCTTGAGGTGCAACATCAATTTGAAAATCCAAGATTGCAATGTATGACTTTTGGAAACTCGTTAATGGGTACGAAATAAAAATATAACATAGTGCATCATATTCCAAAATATATTAAATCGAATTCCGACCTTAGTCAAACTCCCTTTGACCAACAAAACAACATGTGAAAAATTAAAAATTGAGCAAGAAAAGCTTTCGATGTTCCCATATGTCATTAAGATTGAATTTCTTGATCTACTGAACTAAGATGAGATGGGTGTAACAAGTTATTCCTATTGATCTTTGAGAGATTTTCATTTTGACTGGTTTTGGTTCTACTAACTCACATGTTGACTAACAGACTTAATATATTTTCAAATTTGGAATATTCATTTTGCAATCTTGGATTTTCAAATTGAAGTTGCACCTCATGATTTCAATGTTGCGTGGCGGAACAACCCACGTCTGTTGGGTGCAACATTGAAGTCTTTAGGTGCAACATCAATTTGAAAATCCAAGATTGCACTGTGTGACTTTTGAAAACTCGTTTATGGGTATGAAATAGAAATATAACATGGTGCATCATATTCCAAAATATATTAAATCGAATTCCGGCCATGGTCAAACCCCCTTTTACTAACAAAACAACATGTGAAAAAATAAAAATTGACCTAAAAAAACTTTTGATGTTCTCAAATGTCATTATGATTTAATTTCTTGGTTTACTGAACTAAGATGAGATGAGTGTAACTTGTTAGTCCTATAGATCTATGAGAGAGCTTAATTTTGATAGGTTATGGTTCTAATAACTCAAAATGGATACAAATTTATGCGTGGCGGAACAACCCACGTCTATTGGGTGCAACATCTAAGTCTTGAAGTGCAACATCAGTTTGGAAATCCAAGATTGCACAGTATGACTTTTGAAAACTCATTTATGGGTACGAAATAGAAATATAACATGGTGCATCATATTCCATAATATATTAAATCGAATTCCGACCATGGTCAAACCCACTTTGACTAACAAAACAACATGTGAAAAATTAAAAATTGACCTAAAAAAGATTTTGATGTCCCCAAATGTCATTAAGATTGAATTTCTTGGTTTACTGAACTAAGATGAGATGGGTGTAACCTTTTAATCCTATAGATCTATAAGAGAGCTCAATTTTGACTGGTTTTGGTTCTACCAACTCAAAATTTTTACAAATTTATCCGTGGCGGGACCACCCACATCGTTGGGTGCAACATCGAAGTCTTGGGGTGCAACATCAGTTTGAAAATCCAAAATTGCACCGTATGACTTTTGAAAACTCGTTTATGTGTACGAAATAGAAATATAACATGGTGCATCATACTTCAAAATATTTTAAATCGAATTCCAACCATGGTTAAACCCCCTTTGACCAACAAAACAACATGTGAAAGATTTAGCAAAAAAAGCTTTTGATGTTCCCAAATGTCATTTAGATTGAATTTCTTGGTTTACAGAACTATGATGAGATGGGTGTAACCTGTTAGTCCTATAGATCTATGAGAGAGCTTCATTTTGATAGGTTATGGTTCTAATAACTCAAAATGGATACAAATTTATGCATGGCAGAACGACCCTCGTATGTTGGGTGCAACATCGAAGACTTGAGGTGCAACATCAGTTTGAAAATCCAAGATTGCGCTGTATGACTTTTGAAAACTCGTTTATGGGTATGAAATAGAAATATAACATGGTGCATCATATACCAAAATATATTAAATCGAATTCCGACCATGGTCAAACCCCCTTTGGCAAACAAAACAACATGTGAAAAATTAAGCTAAAAAAGCTTTTGATGTTCCCAAATGTCATTAAGATTGAATTTCTTGGTATACTGAACTAAGATGAGATGGTGGAACCTGTTAGTCCCATAGATCTATGAGAGAGCTTTATTTTGACTGGTTATGGTTCTACTAACTCAAAATTTTTACAAATTTATGCGTGGCGGAACCACCTACATCTGTTGGGTGCAACAACGAAGTCTTGAGGTGCAACATCAGTTTGAAAATCCAAGATTGCACTGTGTGGCTTTTGAAATACTTGTTTATGGGTACGAAATTGATATATAATATGGTGCATCATATTCCAAAATATATTAAATCGAATTCCGACCATGGTCAAACCCCCCTTTGACTAACAAAACAACATGTGAAAAATTAAAAGTTGACCTAAAAAAGCTTTTGATGTTCCCAAATGTCATTAAGATTTAATTACTTGGTTTACGGAACTAAGATGAGATAGGTGTAACCTGTTAGTCCTATAGATCTATGAGAGAGCTTCATTTTGACTGGTTTTGGTTCTACTAACTCAAAATGGATACAAATTTATGCGTAGCGGAACAACCCATGTCTGTTGGGTGCAACATCGAAGTCTTGAGGTGCAACATCAATTTGAAATCCAAGATTGCACTGTATGACTTTTGGAAACTCGTTTATGGGTACGAAATAGAAATATTACATGGTGCATCATATTCCAAGATATATTAAATCGAATTCCGGCCATGGTCAAACCCCTTTGGCCAACAAAACAACATGTGAAAAATTAAAAATTGAGCTGGAAAAGCTTTCGATGTTCCCAAATGTCATTAAGATGAGATGGGTGTAACCTGTTAGTCCTATAGATCAATGAGAGAGCTTTGTTTTGACTGATTATAGTTCTAGTAACTTAAAATGGATACAAATTTGTGCATGGCAGAACAACCCACGTCTGTTGGGTGCAACATCGAAGTCCTGAGGTTCCCAAAATATATTTTATGTTGATCTAAAAAGTCGCGTCTGTTTTTCAAATTTGACGTTCAGGTTAATTTGGAATTAAGCTGCATGACTAATGTTGGATCCAACAAATTTCTTGGTTATGGTTCTAGTTCAGACAATATTTTGGTTAAGATATTTTGAAAACTCGTTTATGGGTACTGTAACACCCCGTGAATTCTATAACATTAAGCTTCACGAATTAAAGTATAATTAATTATAAATGATGAAATCAAGGGAAATGGGTTACGCCATTGCGTTCGTCTCGGAAAAATACGCGAAATAGAGTCCAAGTTTTCGAAAATCGGATACCGTATGAAGAAGATATGGACGAACGAAATTAGGCAGAAAAACCAAAACAGTCCAGAATACACTGGCGCACTTGTGAAGTGCGCCAGTACAAAAATACACTGGCGCACCTGCCAAGTGCGCCCGTACAAATCCAGCACCAAATTCTGGAGTGTTCTGAGGTGACGTGTCTTCTTTTGAGTGGCTAGACGATGTGTATTCGAGCTGTGCGATTCTGATGACTTCTGGACTGATCTGAAGGCTCTAAATCACCCTATTCACCTATAAAATAACACATAGACCTAGCCTAAATCATACTATTTCATTTTATCCTCAGGCCGCCGCCATTAAACCTAGAGCTTTGAATTAAAAATACAAAGAATAAAATTATAGAAGATGGAGGACGGTTCTTGAAGGCTACAACTAGAAGCTACAACAACTACGACGCTTTAGACAACGAATTTGGGACTAATTGATTTGGGATTTTTATTTGGATTATTTGCTTCACATTGTAAGTTCTGTGTTACTTTTTAGGCAAGAACGCTAAAACAATATGGACATGCCATGAATTGAAACCGGATTTAGGAACTATTGTTAATCCATTGTTTATATTGTTTATCTTTGAATTATAATTTGGGGATATTGCTATGGCAACGTTGCAAGTTGAACTTGTCATGATTTTGATGTTGTTATGAATCACTTGGGCTTAATTGTTTGGCAAGTTGGACTAATACATATCCATGGAATCACTATGTTTATTGAAATCTTTATGTTGATTAAACCATGCCTATGATGCTAATTAAACCATGGCTATGACTATTGATGGAATTATGCCTGTGATGTTAATATACCCATCATGATTAATGAAAAATTGGGTATTGCTAGGTTATGATGAAAAGTTGGAATTATTATGTTTATAATGTTAGATATGTTAAAAATGCTAAATTGGAATCATTATGTCTATAATGTTAATTGAGAATCATTATGTTAAAAATGCTAAGTTGGAACCATTATGTTTATAATGTTAGATGAGAATCATTATGATAAATTGGAATCATTATGTCTATGAGAATTATTATGTTAAAAACACTAAATTGGAATCATTATGTCTATAATGTTAGTTGAGAATCATTATGTTAAAATGCTAAATTGGAACCATTATGTTTATAATGTTAGTTGAGAATCATTATGTTAAAAACGCTAAATTGGAATCATTATGTCTATAATGTTAATTGAGAATCATTATGTTAAAAATGCTAAATTGGAATCCACTATGCCTATTAGGATTACTATGCCTTTAATGTTTCATGTTTATAATAAAATTATTATTATGCCCGCAATGATTATTATGCCTATGATGTAAAGTTGAAATCATCATGTTTAATTAAGTTGGAATCATTACTATGCCAAGTTATCATCATACTAGTATTGAAACCATGTGATATGTTATAGCCTTTTTATTATGCAAGTAATGTTGGAATTGTCACATATGCCTATCACATGTTTGGTGTTATTCCCCTTTATCTCTTGAATTGTTTATGCTTATGAACGAAGTACGTTTATATACATTGGGGATACGATTGGGTAGAATAGGCAAAACTTGAATTAATTATAGGCATAAACTGTGAAATTTGGCTTATGTAGAACATGAAATATGGCACGAAAACCTGACTTGAACATGCCATAACTTGACTTTAAACATGCCTTAGTTGGGCACGAAGTTGACATATGAACATGATGTGGAAATAGCAAAATCTGATAAGAACATGGGCATGACTTTAGAAAACAAGAAAGTGGCCAACTCGAGGTTGGGTTGAGTTTGTAGTGTAAATCTGCCCGGAACCGCCCGGCAAATCCAGTTGCTACAAACAATAGGATCCAATGTGGGTAGTTGGTCACATTGCGCTTGAAACCCGAGGTTGGGTTGAGTTCGTAGCGTAAACCTGCCCAGAACCGCCCAGCAAATCCAGTGGCTACGAACAATAGGATCCAATGTGAGTGGTTCGGTGCATTAACGAGTCAATTAAAGCCAATTAGGGTTAAGTCATGAACATGAAAAGACAATTTAACCAACTTGAACACGATTTATAGGGCTAAGTCATGAACGTGAAAACGACAACACTTAGCCAACTTGACATGACACGTAGGCGGGTTAAGTCGTGAACTGAAATGACATACTTAACCATCTTGACATGACTAGACTGGAAAAGGATTACGTCACGAATTACATGACTTAATCTGTTAGGCGGGTTAGGTCACGAATTACATGACCTAATCTATTAGGCGAAACCCTAGACACGACCCCTTTCAGCAGTAACCCTCTAGATGTATCAAGGTACCTTGGGGCTAGGCCGGGTGGGGCACGATTACTGGGCTTATTGTAAGAGGTGAACGACGGCAGTGGGGTACGCCAGTGTAGGTTCGGTGGACTACGATCGTGCACGTATCCGGGGCAGTCACTGGGTATCCGTAGATTTATCTGTGCATCTTGAATCGTGTCAGGGGTTGACACCCTAGGGCTGATACACCCGAAGGTGGACCCAGCACAGGTGACTACATTCGTGATTAGCCGTATGACACGGACACTTGACGAGCTAGAACTTGTAGGGAGCCGATCGACTAGATAATCGCTCCGTAGGACCCCGTACTTGATGGATCTAGAATAACCCTAGAGGGGGGTGAATAGGGTTTTTCACAGTTTTTAAATAAAATTGAAAAACTGACAGGATATTAAAAATAATAGACAAATCACAGAATATAGCAGAAACAGAAATGCAGAAAATAAATCACACACAGATATACCCAGCTTCGGCAAAACCCTGCCTACTGCTGCATTTCTAAGGTTTCTACTAGGTGATAGAACAGATCCCGCATACAAGACCATGTACACTCGCAAACCCTGCTCCTATTCTAACCCTACGCTCAAATCCCTAGACTGATCTAAACCCCTAGATCAGATTTCCCGAATTACAAACCCTGTAACTCGTAACTCAGATTTACAGACTCTGAAACTGACAGTCAACTCCTTGACTAAATCCCCCTAGATTTTACAGACCTAGAACTGTTCAGAAATGATTTTACAACACAATTTAAATAAAAACAACAGAATGTAAGACAATAATATAAACCCTAATTTTTTTTAAAAAAAATAAAATAAAGGAGTTTATATTAAAGGGGTCATCCCCTTTAAACAAATCCAAACCCCTTTTTTTATCTTGGCCGGCCCATTTGTTTTCATTCTTGCCCGATCCTCTTTCTCTCTTTGCTCTGGAAAAATAAATGGCGGCTCTGGCGATTGCTAGGGTTTCTGAAATCGATTCCCAAATCGAAACCGATGCTTCTGGAAATTTGATCTCTGATGGCTCTTGTCTTTGTAGCTTGCGTGCTGATGTCGATTTGCTGGAGTTCTCACTTGAACGAAACCCTAAAATTGTGAGTAATTCGGATTTTATTGTTTGCTTTGATTTTTTGTGGGTTTTCGACATCTGCCTGTGATGAAGTAGGTGTAAATATATAGGATTTAAAATCCTTATAATACTCTGATTTCACGTGAACTTGGCCGATCTGTAAATCTAGGGTTTCCCCTTTTGCTTTCTTTGATTTTCCTGAAATTTCTCTCGACTTTGAAAAATACTCCGATTGCTGAGATGTCCCTGTAAAAAACATGGAAACAACATAATTGATTTCAACTGTTGATTAATTCAGTTAAAAAAAATTCTGAAAAGAAAAAAAAACTTCCCTTTTTGCTATTCCTTGATAAAGTCGGCTTGACTGATTTGCTGTTAATTGCTCTGATGGATTCAGACATGATTTCTGGAATAAAAAGATTTGCACGATTTTAATTTGATTTGTTGCCATTAATTCCCTCACGTTGCCGTGATAAAATTGTGAATTAATTCCTTGAATCTGAAATTGCTTATTTCCCCTTTTTGCTGGCCTCGGTCCTCTTTTTAATTCCTCGATTGAATTTCTCCTTGAATGCTTGTCAATCCGAAATGTTCCCATACTTAGATTGAGAGAAAAAAAAAACTGCCTTGAATGAAAAAGTTGTTTTTACTTGCTCGAAATTATTTGTTCCTGGAATAGAAAAAAAAAAATTCCCAAAACTGATTTCATACTTTCCAATTTTTAACTTGATTTTTGGAAACAAAAACAAGTAAATTTCTGCAAATAAAAAAACTGAAGTATTTCTGGAAACACATTAACTTGTACTCGAATTTGGCACCACCAAAAAAAATTTTTGCCATGTATCTTGTCCCCACTATGATCTGCTGACTTGATTATTATTGCTGTCATGACTATGATTTGTTTGTGCTTGACTGCATGTGTAATACACCTGATTTGTTCACTGTCTTATATTCACACTGCACTTATAACCTTCCATGATATGCTTGTATCACCATGAATGTGTACACCAACACACCTGTGCACCTTTGCATGTTTTGTTCTTGCTCATGTCCATGCTTTAAACTTGTTTGTGCATATGTAAAATTCTTTACAAACTGCTGAATATATATATATGTGTATATATATATGTATGTATATATATATATATATATATGGACTTGATCTTGTGCACATGCTGAGTCATGTTGAATACATCTCATATGTTACTCTCATGTCCATTCTAATGTTTGCCTTTTGCACCTTTGTTTTGACCTGAAAGACTTGACTGCACATATTGAACTTGACCCCATGAACCTGAAAGCTGCACTTGCATGCTTGTTGAAACTTGAATGTACACCTTTCCACTTGCTTGTGTTTAATGTTGAGTTGCCATTGCCGCTTTGACCACTTTGCACATGAACTTCCTGTTGTGAATCTGTTTGACCATGCCTCGACCATTTGCATCATTATGTTACTCCTATTTAACCGATCTGAAAGCATGCATGCTGATTTGAATAACATTTGTACATGCCTTGGTCTTGAATATGATCTTGCTGCCTTGTACCTTGCTGAGGCTTGTGTCGTGCATAGCTCGACCACATTTATTTCCTGTGTGTAGACCTGCTAGAATATGAGGACTTGATCATCCACCATCTTGACCATGCATCCTTGCTGTTCTATGTTGACTTTTGTTTGGCTACCTTTCTTTTGCCTCTTTGCTGATTTTATATGCATATTTGATTTTTTTGAGCTTCTGGCTTTGATTTTTTTTTTTTTTTTTATGTCAATTTTGACCATGCTTTTTGGCATTTTGTATAAGTTATATCAGCAGACTAGTCACACTATGTTGAGGCTGATCAAAAATCAGCAAACTAGTGTGATTATGTCGAGGCTGATCAAATCAGATTGAGTCAGAAAAATGATGAGAAACACACCGAAATTCTGAGGCAAATAAATTTTCAAAAAATAAAAATTATATTTGCATGTATTCTATTTCATTTCTATTGCAGTGTACTGTGTGTGTGTTTTTATATATGACAGGTATGAAGACTGGACTGACTGTGAAGCATATAGAAGACAGAAGACAATGAAACTGAAGAACAGGGAGAAGTGTATATTAGTGACTGTGTGACTGTAACAGAGTGTGAGAGTTGTAGTGAAGAGCAGTGTATGAATATGTGAATTATACCGAATATTGTAATAAACAGGTTTGATCGAAAATTTTATTGTGTTCAAATAAACTTGTCTATTAAATTCTGTTTATTTACAAGTACAATGTTCTGTGAATGTATATCAGTGATGTATTCAAATAGTGGAGTTATAAGAAATTGTATGTTTGAAAGTTGAAATAGAATATTTATATTTAAATAAAATACTGTATAAATATATGAATGTGTATACAGTCGCACTCTATTCAAATATAAATATTATATTACAGTCTGTGTTGTAATAAACAGTACAATAACAAACACATATAAAATAATATTTATTTGGTTTTTATCATCAAACAAAAATCATATAATTGTGTATACAACACCGTTATATACAACAATCTCCCCCTTTTGATGATGACAAACAAATAAAAGATTTTGAATATAATAAATGTGTTTGTTCGTGAATATTTGAACTCCCCCTATTTAAATGCTCCCCCTACTTCAGAAACTCCCCCTATAACTGTGCATGAGTGTAAAGAATATAGAATGAATTGAATTTTCAAAATTAAAAATATTTATAAAATATTCACTCATAAATCAAAATCTAATCCATTCTCCCCCTTTTGTTATCATCAAAAGGATACAGATTTTTAAAATATAGATGAAAAATGACTAACAAATACTATATCAGCTTAAGAGGAAGAACAATCATCATAAATCTCAATCAGTCAAACAAAAATCATAATATTCTAAGAACAGGTGGCATATTTCACATTGTAGAAAATGACGGATATACGATGAATTTTATAAAAAATGGAGAGAGAAAAATATGAATATTTTCCAACTATTTTTTAAAACAGATTTTAAGAAATTGAGGCACAAAACAGTGATGAATTTGGACTATAATTATAAATTCAACTTAAGTGACAAAGTCAGATAGTCTCAAATCCCAGTAGCTATCAATCAACAAGTCATAATACTTCATAAGGTATTAACACATTTCACAGATAGAAGATGGATTGATAGGTTGGTTTTTATAAACACCAAGGAGAATTTCATATAAATCTTTATTTTATCCAAATTATTTTCTTTTCTTTTTTTAATTTAAGAGCACACTGATCACGCATAACCAGATCTTGGATTTTTAAATGAGATCAGTTGCAGCTTAAATATAAGTAATCTCATAACCATGCATAACCAGAGCTTGGATTTTTAAATGAGGTTAGAGAAATACTTATGAATATTATATTTTTCTGTTTCAAAAAAAATGAAAAACTCCTTGATATATAAAACCAATATGGATGATAGAAAATGTGGTAAGTACAGAGATGGACTGTGAAATAAATTTCTAAATTAATTATATTATGATATATGACCAACAGTACCTGGATTATTGAAAATTTTCAATTATCTCTAATTCTGAATAATAACATAACCACAATTCCATCACAAATATTTTCACTGTTTATTCAAGATGATTTAAAAAATATTAAACTCTCCACATTTAAAAAAAATTTATCATGGATGATAGAATGGTGATAGATAATGAGGACGGTCGTAAAATAATTGCCAGTTCAAAGATATTATAATAAATATTCAACCATCATGAAAATCCAGATAAAATTTCCTCTTGTTGTGAAATATATTGTAGTCACAATTCATCACAATTTCAAAATCTGATAATAATTTTGATGAATTCTAAATGCAGTTCAATTTGGATATTGATTTCAATTTCTGAACGAATAATCAATAAATAATTTTAAAATTGAAAATCAATTACAAGAGTAATATGCTGATCTATACATGACAAGAGTGAAGATATATATATATACAGCAAAAAAAATATGCAGCACTTTTAAACTGATACCACATGGTGTCTCTACAAAGTGAAAAAATAGAACAGATGGATGTGACAAATATAAGGCGCTTCTGATACCAAATGTTCTCGCTTTCTCAAGGATTTTAATGATACCCCGGTGGCAAATAATGGTACCTCAATCAACAGAAAAATACTTAATTACAAAGCAAGCAACTCAAGTACACAAATTTCATTTATCAGAGCACGATAAACCTCTGATACCAAATCAAGCAGTCCTAAAAAAATATATTTACAAATCAATTTCTTATAATCAGAGCAGCATGATTCCAAAAACAAACATTTTTCAAAAAAAAACAGTATCAGAGCAGCACAGAGAAATCAGTATCACAACAGACTTGTCAAGATGTTGGTCACATAAGGTGGTTCATGATCCAAGATTTGCAAATATACTCTATTTTAAATCATTTGAAGAAATGTGAAAGTATTAGGATTTAATGAATCTATCACACCAGGTTATATTTCAGATTCAAGATATGTGTGAGATCCAATAAATCAATAATTTCAAATGATTTTAAACAAGCATATATTCAAATCAAATAATCATGAAATAACAATGATTTTCAAAGACCATTTTCAAAAAGAACATTTTCAAGAATTTCTCAAAACTATTTCCGACAAGTCCAAGAGAAATTTCAGGTCATTTACATCAAATTTGAAAATATTCATGATCGGGATAATTTATTTGAAAACACATGAATCAAAGTAAAGTTTTGGGATATAATGAATCAGTCACACGAGATTGACAATTTAAAAAAAAAGGTGTGTGATATTCAAAATATCTAGAATTTCAGATGATTTCAAACAAACATATTTCAATATAATGATCATGAATAAAGATGAATTCCAAGATGTATCACTGATACAAGCCAATCTGAAAATCAATGAAATTATCACAACTGATAAATAACAGAGTATTGTAATGAGTATAATATTTTGAGCTTTCCTAAAATGAATTAGAATAAACTCAAAACAACAAAGATGTGTGACATTTCATTAGATATTCAGATCTTCAAAAATTTAGAATTCAAATTAACAGTGTTCAAGATATGACAAGAATACATCAACACTGTTATGAATTCAGAAAACAAATCTCAAAAAAACAATTGCAGATATTTAAAAGATTAAATTCAGGATATGGAAATGATTAACACACGATGATTTTATACAAATAAAGCATATTTCCAAAAAGATCATGAATTCTGCAACTGGAAGTTTAAGAAGTACATACAAAGAAGAATATGGCAGTGTCAAATCAAAAACAAAAAACAGAAGGAGATAGAGGAAGGAATAAAAAAACAGACAATAAAAACAAAGGGAATATACAAAGGTGAGTTTAGAGATCATACCAGAATCCAATGTAAAGCAGAATCTCTAACTCAACAAATGTTGGCCTAAGGAACTGTAAATGACACAGAATTATAGACAATCTTGATTTCAAATTTCTTTTCAGCACAGCAGTTCCTCAGCCTTCACTGGTACCTAGCAGTTGAGTGAATTAAGTGGTCTAACAAAATTTGTAAAACCACTCTGAAATACGTTTACCACTTTTGGTGCCCAAACCTGTTTGTATAACAAACCATCAGAATTAACCTTTGTACCCTTTGGAACCCAAATCTGTTTGAATTTAATCAAAGTCGTTTTATTTTTATTCGGGATCCAAGATTGTTTAAATGGTTTTTCTCATCACAATTTTGATTCAAAAAACCTTTGAAATTTTCAGAGTTCAAATTTTCAACGTAGTTCTTTCCAAAGCAATTTGAGGGATTTTTCAAATCATTTGAATTTTGTTTTCCAAAAACATTATTCTTCCCAAAACCAAGACCACGTTTATTTCCAACAGAAAGTTGGTTTTTCAACAACATATCCAAAGATTTTTCACCGTTTGAAAATTTAGATAAAATTGTTTCAAGTTGTTGAATTTCAGTTTTAAGATCATCGTTTTCTTTTATTAAATCTGAACAACGACTTTTAGTGATCTTACATCTTTCAAACTCAGATTTCAAAACCAAATTTTCATCATTAAGCAATTTGATTTTGGTTTGAGACTTAGCCATTTCAGAATCAAAATATTTTCGACTTTCAGATTCAAGTTTCTTCCAATTTTCAATTTCGATTTCAAGCTCTTTCAAAATCAGATCTGTTTTCAACAAACTATCATTTTCAGCGTTTTCATGTTTGGAATTTTTGATAGCCTTGAAATTTATAAATTCCTTTTGTAAACAATTGTTTGCAATTTTCAGCTCAATCTCGTTATCTTTTAAAATTAAAATTTCTTCTTCAAGTCTTCGAATATTATTATTGAAATGAACGAGATCAGTTTTTAATTTCAAACAATTTTCACAATTAGAATTTTCAAATTTCACGACATTTGACAATTTTGATTCCAAACAATTTATCTTGTTGGTCAACTCAGAATTTATAGATTTCAGAGATTTATTTTTCGATTGGACTTTGTCAACAGATTTGGTTAAATCAACACAAAAATAAACCAGATCTTCATATGAGAAATTTCTTATCTCATCATCTGTTGAGTCTTTATCAGCTGATTCATCTGTTGAACAAAAATCTGAATCTGAGTTGACAGTTGAGGGTTTTGAGAAGTTGCTGTCGTTTCCATATCTTGTAGTTAGAGCTGTCCAAATTTCCTGCGCAGTTAAACAATGAGAAATCAGACTGTATTGATTATCATCAAGGTGAGAATACAGAATATGTGTAGCACGAGAATTAGAAGCTTTATCTACCATGTCAAACCCATTGATAACAACATCCCAACATTTAATATCAACAGATTTTAAATAAAATTCCATTTCAGATTTCCAATTTAAAAAATCTGTTCCAGTGAAAATAGTTGGAGATGAACTGGACTGACTCTCTGTGGACTGACAGCAAGGGTTACCCATGACTCTAGAGTTAATGAAATTACCAGGCTCTGATACCACTGATGGATCTAGAATAACCCTAGAGGGGGGGGTGAATAGGGTTTTTCACAGTTTTTAAATAAAATTGAAAAACTGACAGGATATTAAAAATAATAGACAAATCACAGAATATAGCAGAAACAGAAATGCAGAAAATAAATCACACACAGATATACCCAGCTTCGGCAAAACCCTGCCTACTGCTGCATTTCTAAGGTTTCTACTAGGTGATAGAACAGATCCCGCATACAAGACCATGTACACTCGCAAACCCTGCTCCTATTCTAACCCTACGCTCAAATCCCTAGACTGATCTAAACCCCTAGATCAGATTTCCCGAATTACAAACCCTGTAACTCGTAACTCAGATTTACAGACTCTGAAACTGACAGTCAACTCCTTGACTAAATCCCCCTAGATTTTACAGACCTAGAACTGTTCAGAAATGATTTTACAACACAATTTAAATAAAAACAACAGAATGTAAGACAATAATATAAACCCTAATTTTTTTTAAAAAAAATAAAATAAAGGAGTTTATATTAAAGGGGTCATCCCCTTTAAACAAATCCAAACCCCCTTTTTTATCTTGGCCGGCCCATTTGTTTTCATTCTTGCCCGATCCTCTTTCTCTCTTTGCTCTGGAAAATAAATGGCGGCTCTGGCGATTGCTAGGGTTTCTGAAATCGATTCCCAAATCGAAACCGATGCTTCTGGAAATTTGATCTCTGATGGCTCTTGTCTTTGTAGCTTGCGTGCTGATGTCGATTTGCTGGAGTTCTCACTTGAACGAAACCCTAAAATTGTGAGTAATTCGGATTTTATTGTTTGCTTTGATTTTTTGTGGGTTTTCGACATCTGCCTGTGATGAAGTAGGTGTAAATATATAGGATTTAAAATCCTTATAATACTCTGATTTCACGTGAACTTGGCCGATCTGTAAATCTAGGGTTTCCCCTTTTGCTTTCTTTGATTTTCCTGAAATTTCTCTCGACTTTGAAAAATACTCCGATTGCTGAGATGTCCCTGTAAAAAACATGGAAACAACATAATTGATTTCAACTGTTGATTAATTCAGTTAAAAAAAATTCTGAAAAGAAAAAAAAACTTCCCTTTTTGCTATTCCTTGATAAAGTCGGCTTGACTGATTTGCTGTTAATTGCTCTGATGGATTCAGACATGATTTCTGGAATAAAAAGATTTGCACGATTTTAATTTGATTTGTTGCCATTAATTCCCTCACGTTGCCGTGATAAAATTGTGAATTAATTCCTTGAATCTGAAATTGCTTATTTCCCCTTTTTGCTGGCCTCGGTCCTCTTTTTAATTCCTCGATTGAATTTCTCCTTGAATGCTTGTCAATCCGAAATGTTCCCATACTTAGATTGAGAGAAAAAAAAAACTGCCTTGAATGAAAAAGTTGTTTTTACTTGCTCGAAATTATTTGTTCCTGGAATAGAAAAAAAAAAATTCCCAAAACTGATTTCATACTTTCCAATTTTTAACTTGATTTTTGGAAACAAAAACAAGTAAATTTCTGCAAATAAAAAAACTGAAGTATTTCTGGAAACACATTAACTTGTACTCGAATTTGGCACCACCAAAAAAAATTTTTGCCATGTATCTTGTCCCCACTATGATCTGCTGACTTGATTGTTATTGCTGTCATGACTATGATTTGTTTGTGCTTGACTGCATGTGTAATACACCTGATTTGTTCACTGTCTTATATTCACACTGCACTTATAACCTTCCATGATATGCTTGTATCACCATGAATGTGTACACCAACACACCTGTGCACCTTTGCATGTTTTGTTCTTGCTCATGTCCATGCTTTAAACTTGTTTGTGCATATGTAAAATTCTTTACAAACTGCTGAATATATATATATATGTGTATATATATATGTATGTATATATATATATATATATGGACTTGATCTTGTGCACATGCTGAGTCATGTTGAATACATCTCATATGTTACTCTCATGTCCATTCTAATGTTTGCCTTTTGCACCTTTGTTTTGACCTGAAAGACTTGACTGCACATATTGAACTTGACCCCATGAACCTGAAAGCTGCACTTGCATGCTTGTTGAAACTTGAATGTACACCTTTCCACTTGCTTGTGTTTAATGTTGAGTTGCCATTGCCGCTTTGACCACTTTGCACATGAACTTCCTGTTGTGAATCTGTTTGACCATGCCTCGACCATTTGCATCATTATGTTACTCCTATTTAACCGATCTGAAAGCATGCATGCTGATTTGAATAACATTTGTACATGCCTTGGTCTTGAATATGATCTTGCTGCCTTGTACCTTGCTGAGGCTTGTGTCGTGCATAGCTCGACCACATTTATTTCCTGTGTGTAGACCTGCTAGAATATGAGGACTTGATCATCCACCATCTTGACCATGCATCCTTGCTGTTCTATGTTGACTTTTGTTTGGCTACCTTTCTTTTGCCTCTTTGCTGATTTTATATGCATATTTGATTTTTTTGAGCTTCTGGCTTTGATTTTTTTTTTTTTTTTATGTCAATTTTGACCATGCTTTTTGGCATTTTGTATAAGTTATATCAGCAGACTAGTCACACTATGTTGAGGCTGATCAAAAATCAGCAAACTAGTGTGATTATGTCGAGGCTGATCAAATCAGATTGAGTCAGAAAAATGATGAGAAACACACCGAAATTCTGAGGCAAATAAATTTTCAAAAAATAAAAATTATATTTGCATGTATTCTATTTCATTTCTATTGCAGTGTACTGTGTGTGTGTTTCTATATATGACAGGTATGAAGACTGGACTGACTGTGAAGCATATAGAAGACAGAAGACAATGAAACTGAAGAACAGGGAGAAGTGTATATTAGTGACTGTGTGACTGTAACAGAGTGTGAGAGTTGTAGTGAAGAGCAGTGTATGAATATGTGAATTATACCGAATATTGTAATAAACAGGTTTGATCGAAAATTTTATTGTGTTCAAATAAACTTGTCTATTAAATTCTGTTTATTTACAAGTACAATGTTCTGTGAATGTATATCAGTGATGTATTCAAATAGTGGAGTTATAAGAAATTGTATGTTTGAAAGTTGAAATAGAATATTTATATTTAAATAAAATACTGTATAAATATATGAATGTGTATACAGTCGCACTCTATTCAAATATAAATATTATATTACAGTCTGTGTTGTAATAAACAGTACAATAACAAACACATATAAAATAATATTTATTTGGTTTTTATCATCAAACAAAAATCATATAATTGTGTATACAACACCGTTATATACAACAGTACTTGGGTCAGACCCCATTTCAGGGTCATTTCATGATATTGGGCCGTGGGATTTATTTCGTGATAAACTTGTGATATGGGCTTAGTATACTAGTACAGTCAATGCAACAAATCTCGAACATGTGATGCTTTACTTGACTTGTCTTGACTTATCCTGATCACCTTAGTCTATCTTATTCACCTTGACACCATTCTTAAGTTTAGTTCCAGTTCATACATGACAGGTTGTTTTAACCGTTTCTACACTGAAAGTCATTAGAACTTACTCAGTCTTTACGACTGACCCTTTTCCTTTCGCCTCTTTTTCTTTCGCCCCCCGCCCCCCCCCCCCCCCCCCAGGTTCTCAGGGAGGGAATACCGCAGCTTGACCAGTTTTCACATCCAGCTTGAAGAGAAAGAATGTATTGCTTGGATCTTTTCCGTTTTGGACTATGGCTTTGGACAACAATTAGGGGACTTTTGCAGTTTATTTATGTTTTCTTCATGCTTCTTTAAATAATGTAATCAAGACAGTTATGATTTTGGGAAGTATTATGGCATGGTTTGTGTAACACGTATTTTGAAGAAATAAAAGTTGTTGTTTTCCGCTGTTCAAAAATATGTGTTACTATATCTGTCTTGTATATCTGTGACTTATACTTATAAACCTCCACCAAAATTAGGGCATTCCCTTTGAGAGTGACCCTAATGGAGGTGGGGTGTTTCACTTGGTATCAGAGCATAGGTTTACCAGATAAGATAAAAAGTTTTAAAAATTTATTTTCAAAAGAAAATTTAAAGAAGCATTTTTAAAAAGATAAAATATTATTTTATTTTAAAAAGGCAAAGTCCCCCAAAGCCATAGGTATTATCTCTTATCCTTCGTTTTGAATCTATCCTTTTGTTTCAGTATGTCCGAAGAACTTAACTTGCCAAAAGGTGTACCAATACCTGGTTGGTTTAGACGATTCTTAGAAGCAAGGGCCACCCAGCCAGGTCCTACCGTTCCCCCTCCCCCAGCTGCAGGAAATCATCCAGCTGCAGCAGCACCTCTTCCTCCACCTCCTCCGTGGGGAAGTACCTTTGCTAAGATATGTAAAGATTTTAAGGCTATGGGAGGAAAGGACTTTCATGGAACTGAGTCCTTCGTGGCAGCTAGGTATTGGTTAAAAGAAACTGAGGACTTATTCATCATCTTTGAGGTAGAAGATAGGCAGAAGGTACAACTGGCAGTGTGGCTACTAAAAGGTGAGGCTTCCTACTGGTGGGAAGTCACTAATGCAGAAAGACCAGTGGAAACATGGAGGACTTTAGGGCAAGGTTTGAGGCTAAATTTCTCTCAGAAGCTGAAAGGAGTCTTCAGTTGGAAAAATTCTTATTTCTTAAGCAAGGGAATATGACAGTCAAAGAGTATGTTAATCAATTCGATGAGCTGGCTAGGTTCGGACTGGACCTAGTCAATACCCCGCACAAGAAGGCTCTCCGCTTTGTCAAGGGATTGAATGAGCCATTACACAGTTTGGCCATGACCCGTATACCCATAGGAGCTACGTACGAAAGGTTGGTACAGATGGCATTGCTGAACGAGGAAGATAAGGGCAAGAAGGAGACAGAGGCAGAAAACTCTCAAGGGAAGAAAGAGGTCAAGACTAACGATTCTAAGAATAAGAAGGTAGACTCCGAGAAAGGAGGCAAGAACAACAACTCACGTGATAAAAGGAAATGCAATTACTGTGGTACGGAAGGGCACATAGCCAAGGATTGTAGAAAGAGGAAGAGAAAACAAGGTGAATGTTTTCATTGTGGGAAGACTGGACACATCAGCAAAGACTGCCCCGAGAAGCAGACCGGACCTTCTGGCGGTACATCGTTAACCTATTTTAGATGCTTTGTTTTATCTTATTTCTCTCCTCGATCCTATCTTGAGAACCATAGTTAGAATCTTTTCGGATGTAAACATGTAATTGAAACATGTTATGATTGCGAAATGGTTGCAAGTGGTCGCAAGTGGTTGCTCGTGGATGCATGAATACACATTAGGCACTAGATCGGCTCAGACACATTTTCATGTTGCATATGCATGAGTGTTTATTTTGGAAACTTGGTTGTGCGATCATTTGGTTGTTGCATACGATTGAATGTTCGAGCACTCATGTAGAAATTATGAATTATAAGAGGAAAAATTTGCATACATATTGGATTCATTTCACTAAACATATTTTGCATTTAGAAGATCGATCAGGCCTGATCATTAGCATTAGCTAAGGAACATATACACACACTTCGCATATGATCATAAAGCATTAGAAGTTTTTTTTTTAAGGACAACGGATGCTCGTGTTTGATGGATGAGTAGATGGATGTTTGGATGTTAGGATGTACATTCTTCCTGAACTTGAAGATTTCGGGGACGAAATCCTTTTAAGTGGGGGAGAATGTAACACCCCGTGAATTCTATAACATTAAGCTTCACGAATTAAAGTATAATTAATTATAAATGATGAAATCAACGGAAATGGGTTACGCCATTGCGTTCGTCTCGGAAAAATACGCGAAATAGAGTCCGAGTTTTCGAAAATCGGATACTGTATGAAGAAGATATGGACGAACGAAGTTAGGCAGAAAAACCGAAAACAGTCCAGAATACACTGGCGCACTTGTGAAGTGCGCCAGTACAAAAATACACTGGCGCACCTGCCAAGTGCTCCCATACAAATGCAGCACCGAATTCTAGAGTGTTCTGAGGTGACGTGTCTTCTTTTGAGTGGCTAGATGATGTGTATTCGAGCTGTGCGATTCTGATGACTTCTGGACTGATCTGAAGGCTCTAAATCACCCTATTCACCTATAAAATAACACCTAGACCTAGCCTAAATCATACTATTTCATTTTATCCTCAGGCCGACGCCATTAAACCTAGAGCTCTGAATTAAAAATACAAAGAATAAAATTATAGAAGATGGAGGACGGTTCTTGAAGGCTACAACTAGAAGCTACAACAACTACGACGCTTTAGACAACGAATTTGGGACTAATTGATTTGGGATTTTTATTTGGATTATTTGCTTCATATTGTAAGTTCTATGTTACTTTTTAGGCAAAAACGCTAAAACAATATGGACATGCCATGAATTGAAACCGGATTTAGGAACTATTGTTAATCCATTGTTTATATTGTTTATCTTTGAATTATAATTTGGGGATATTGCTATGGCAACGTTGCAAGTTGAACTTGTCATGATTTTGATGTTGTTATGAATCACTTGGGCTTAATTGTTTGGCAAGTTGAACTAATACATGTCCATGGAATCACTATGTTTATTGAAATCTTTATGTTGATTAAACCATGCCTATGATGCTAATTAAACCATGGCTATGACTATTGATGGAATTATGCCTGTGATGTTAATATACCCATCATGATTAATGAAAAATTGGGTATTGCTAGGTTATGATGAAAAGTTGGAATTATTATGTTTATAATGTTAGATATGTTAAAAATGCTAAATTGGAATCATTATGTCTATAATGTTAATTGAGAATCATTATGTTAAAAATGCTAAGTTGGAACCATTATGTTTATAATGTTAGATGAGAATCATTATGATAAATTAGAATCATTATGTCTATGAGAATTATTATGTTAAAAACACTAAATTGGAATCATTATGTCTATAATGTTAGTTGAGAATCATTATGTTAAAATGCTAAATTGGAACCATTATGTTTATAATGTTAGTTGAGAATCATTATGTTAAAAACGCTAAATTGGAATCATTATGTCTATAATGTTAATTGAGAATCATTATGTTAAAACTGCTAAATTGGAATCCACTATGCCTATTAGGATTACTATGCCTTTAATGTTTCATGTTTATAATAAAATTATTATTATGCCCACAATGATTATTATGCCTATGATGTAAAGTTGAAATCATCATGTTAAATTAAGTTGGAATCATTACTATGCCAAGTTATCATCATACTAGTATTGAAACCATGTGATATGTTATAGCCTGTTTATTATGCAAGTAATGTTGGAATTGTCACATATGCCTATCACGTGTTTGGTGTTATTCCCCTTTATCTCTTGAATTGTTTATGCTTATGAACGAAGTACGTTTATATACGTTGGGGATACGATTGGGTAGAATAGGCAAAACTTGAATTAATTATAGGCATAAACTGTGAAATTTGGCATAAGTAGAACATGAAATATGGCACGAAAACCTGACTTGAACATGCCATAACTTGACTTTAAACATGCCTTAGTTGGGCACGAAGTTGACATATGAACATGATGTGGAAATAGCAAAATCTGATAAGAACATGGGCATGACTTTAGAAAACAAGAAAGTGACCAACTCGAGGTTGGGTTGAGTTTGTAGTGTAAATCTGCCCGCAACCGCCCGGCAAATCCAGTTGCTACAAACAATAGGATCCAATGTGGGTAGTTGGTCACATCGCGCATGAAACCCGAGGTTAGGTTGAGTTCGTAGCGTAAACCTGCCCAGAACCGCCCGGCAAATCCAGTGGCTACGAACAATAGGATCCAATGTGAGTGGTTCGGTGCATTAACGAGTCAATTAAAGCCAATTAGGGTTAAGTCATGAACATGAAAAGACAACTTAACCAACTTGAACACGATTTATAGGGCTAAGTCATGAACGTGAAAACGACAACACTTAGCCAACTTGACATGACACGTAGGCGGGTTAAGTCGTGAACTGAAATGACATACTTAACCATCTTGACATGACTAGACTGGAAAAGGATTACGTCACGAATTACATGACTTAATCTGTTAGGCGGGTTAGGTCACGAATTACATGACCTAATCTATTAGGCGAAACCCTAGACACGACCCCTTTCAGCAGTAACCCTCTAGATGTATCAAGGTACCCTGGGGCTAGGCCGGGTGGGGCACGATTACTGGGCTGATTGTAAGAGGTGAACGACGGCAGTGGGGTACGCCAGTGTAGGTTCGGTGGACTACGATCGTGCACGTATCCGGGGCAGTCACTGGGTATCCGTAGATTTATCTGTGCATCTTGAATCGTGTCAGGGGTTGACACCCTAGGGCTGATACACCCGAAGGTGGACCCAGCACAGGTGACTACATTCGTGATTAGCCGTATGACACGGACACTTGACGAGCTAGAACTTGTAGGGAGCCGATCGACTAGATAATCGCTCCGTAGGACCCCGTACTTGGGTCAGACCCCATTTCAGGGTCATTTCATGATATTGGGCCGTGGGATCTATTTCGTGATTAACTTGTGATATGGGCTTAGTATACTAGTACAGTCAATGCAACGAATCTCGAACATGTGATGCTTTACTTGACTTGTCTTGACTTATCCTGATCACCTTAGTCTATCTTGTTCACCTTGACACCATTCTTAAGTTTAGTTCCAGTTCATACATGACAGGTTGTTTTAACCGTTTCTACACTGAAAGTCCCTAGAACTTACTCAGTCTTTATGACTGACCCTTTTCCTTTCGCCTCTTTTTCTTTCGTTCCCCCCCCCCAGGTTCTCAGGAAGGGAATACCGCAGCTTGACCAGTTTTCACATCCAGCTTGAAGAGAAAGAATGTATTGCTTGGATCTTTTCCGTTTTGGACTATGGCTTTGGACAACAATTAGGGGACTTTTGCAGTTTATTTATGTTTTCTTCATGCTTCTTTAAATAATGTAATCAAGACAGTTATGATTTTGGGAAGTATTATGGCATGGTTTGTGTAACACGTATTTTGAAGAAATAAAAGTTGTTGTTTTCCGCTGTTCAAAAATATGTGTTATTATATCTGTCTTGTATATCTGTGACTTATACTTATAAACCTCCACCAAAATTAGGGCATTCCCTTTGAGAGTGACCCTAATGGAGGTGGGGTGTTTCAGGTACGAAATAGAAATATAACATGGTGCATCATATTCCAAAATATATTAAATCGAATTCCGATCATGTTCAAACCCCTATTGACTAACAAAACAATATGTGAAAAATTAAAAATCGACCTAAAAAAGCTTTTGATGTTCCCAAATGTCATTAAGATTGAATTTCTTGGTTTACTGAACTAAGACGAGATGGGTGTAACCTGTTAGTCCTATAGATCTATGAGAGAGCTTCATTTTGACTGGTTATGGTTCTACTAATTCAAAATGGATACAAATTTTTGCATGGTGGAACATCCCACATCTGTTGGGTGCAACATCGAAGTCTTGAGGTGCAACATCAGTTTGAAAATCCAAGATTGCACTGTATGACTTTTGAAAACTCGTTTATGGGTACGAAATAGAAATATAACATGGTGCATCATATTCCAAAATATATTAAATCGAATTCCGACCATGTCAAACCCCCTTTGACAAACGAAACAACATGTTAAAAAGTAAAAATTGACCTAAAAAGCTTTTAATGTTCCCAAATGTCATTAAGTTTGAATTTCTTGGTTTACTGAACTAAAATGAGATGGGTGTAACCTGTTAGTCCTATAGATCTATGAGAGATCTTCGTTTCGACTAGTTATGGTTCTACTAACTCAAAATGGATACAAAATTATGCGTGGCGGAACAACCAACGTCTGTTGGGTGCAACATCGAAGTCTTGAGGTGCAACATCAGTTCGAAAATCCAAGATTGCAATGTATGACTTTTGAAAACTCGTTTATGGGTACAAAATAGAAATATAACATGGTGCATCATATTCCAAAATATATTAAATAGAATTCCGACCATGGTCAAACCCCCTTTGACTAACAAAACAACATGTGAAAAATTAGAAATTGAGCTAAATAAACTTTTGATGTTCCCAAATGTCATTAAGATTGGATTTCTTGGTTTACTGAATTAAGATGAGATGGTTGTAACCTGTTAGTCCTATAGATCTATGAGAGATCTTCGTTTTGACTGGTCATGGTTCTACTAACTCAGAATGGATACAAAATTATGCGTGGCGGAACAACGCACGTCTGTTGGGTGCAAAATCGAAGTCTTGAGGTGCAACATCGATTTGAAAATCCAAGATTGCACTGTATGACTTTTGAAAACTCGTTTATGGGTACGAAATAGAAATACAACATGGTGCATCATATTCCAAAATATATTATATCGAATTTTGACCATGGTCAAACCCCCTTTGACTAACAAAACAACATGTGAAAAATTAAAAACTGACCAAAAAAAGCTTTTGATGTTCCCAAATGTCATTAAGATTGAATTTCTTGGTTTACTGGACTAAGATAAGATGGTTGTAACCTGTTAGTCCTATAGATCTATGAGAGAGCTTCATTTTGACTCGTTTTGGTTCTACTAACTCAAAATGGATGCAAATTTATTTGTAGCGGAACAACCCACGTCTGTTGGGTGCAACATCGAAGTCTTTAGGTGCAACATCAATTTGAATATCCAAGTTTGCACTGTATGACTTTTGGAAACTCGTTTATGGGTACGAAATAGAAATATAAGATGGTGCATCGTATTCAAAAATATATTAAATAGAATTCCGACCATGGTCAAACCCCCTTTGACCAACAAAACAACATGTGAAAAATAAAAAAATTGAGCTAAAAAAGCTTTCGATGTTCCCAAATGTCATTAAGATTGAATTTCTTGGTTTACTAAACTAAGATGAGATGGGTGCAACCTGTTAGTCCTATAGATCTATGAGAGAGCTCCGTTTTGACTGGTTATGGTTCTACTAACTCATAATGGATACAAATTTATGCATGGCAGAACAACCCAAATCTGTTAGGTGCAACATCGAAGTCTTGAGGTGCAACATCAATTTGAAAATACAAGATTGTACTGTATGACTTTTGAAAACTCGTTTATGGGTACGAAATAGAAATATAACATGGTGCATCATACTTCAAAATATATTAAATCGAATTCCGACCATGGTCAAACCCCCTTTAACCAACAAAACAACATGTGAAAAATTAAGCTAAAAAAGCTTTTGATGTTCCCAAATGTCATTAAGATTGAATTTCTTGGTTTACTGAACTAAGATGAGATGGGTGTAACCTATTAGTCCTATAGATCTATGAGAGAGTTTCATTTTGATAGGTTATGGTTCTACTAACTCAAAATGGATACAAATTTATGCGTGGCGGAACAACCCACGTTTGTGGGGTGCAACATCGAAGTTCTGTGGTGCAACATCAGTTTGAAAATCCAAGATTGCACTGTATGACTTTTGAAAACTCGTTTATGGGTATGAAATAGAAATATAACATGGTGCATCATTGAAACACCCCACCTCATTAGGGTCACTCACAAAGGTAATGCCCTAAGTTTGGTGGAAGTTTTTAAGTATAAGCCACAGATAAACACAAGGCAGATATAAACACATATATAGGTAGCGGAAAACCAACAGACTTTTATTTCACAAGATACATGTTCATACAAAACATTTCCATAATTATCTCATAATAATTAAAAAAAAACATTACATCCTCATTACTGTCTTGATTATTAAAGAAGCATAAAACATAATTAAAGTAACAAAATCCCCATAGTGATATCCAAAGCAATAACCCAAGCAAAAGAGATCCAAACCATACGTCTACTGTCTTGAAGGTTGCAAAGAGTCTGACTAAGCTGGGTTGTTTCCTCCCTGTGGACCTGGGGGGGGGGGATGAAAGAAAAGAAGACAAAAAGAAAAAATAGAGTCAGACATAAAGCCTGAGTAAATCTAGTGACTCTTCAGTATGTGAATAAGAAAAGGGAGCTTCATTTTGACTGGTTATGGTTCTACTAACTCAAAATGGATACAAATTCATGCGTGGCGGAACAACCCACGTCTGTTGGGTGCAACATCGAAGTCTTAAGGTGCAACATCAATTTGAAAATCAAGATTGCACTGTTTGACATTTGAAAACTCATTTATGGGTATGAAATAGAAATATAACATGGTGCATCATATTCCAAAATATATTAAATCGAATTCCGACCATGGTCAAACCCCCTTTGACTAACAAAACAACATGTGAAAAATTAAATATTGAGCTAAAAAAGCTTTCGATGTTCCCAAAAGTCATTAAGATTGAATTTCTTTGTTACTGAACTAAGATGAGGTGGTGATATACACGTAAATGTGTATATTTTATCCGCTTATTTATCTAGTTTTCTATTTAAAATAATTAAAATTGTGTATTTATAGTTGTGTTTTCAGATTGTTGATAAAAAGCTTGGTTTACAGCATTTGATGGATAAAGCATGAAGAATTTGCTTAAAAAGAGTGAAGTTGAAATTACTAAAGCTTGAAGACTTTAAAGCTTGAAAAACGGTTGCAAATAGAGTTCAGTTGGGTAGATTTGGCTCACTAAAGACTAATATTGCGTTCACATTAGCTCCTTTGCAAGGCCTCTCAATCTACAGCTGCGTTCACACTAGCTTATGTGTTAGTTGGGCTAATTCTTTAGTCCCACATTATGGAATTTGCCAAGTAGCCTTTGTCATATCAGTTATAAATACACTTTATCTCATTCATTGTAAAACACATTTAGTTTTATTCTATAATTCTCTTCTTGGAATAAAACTCTTCTTCTCCATTTCTCTTAGTTGTTATTTTATTTTATTTATGTTCATGTTATTTAATTTCTGTTTTTCCTCTTCTTTAGCTATGTCTAGCTAATTCCCTTTGATTAGGGGGTGATGACGTAACAGATATGATTCAACGTGAATCACATAGCCAATAGATGAGGACTGTATACATGTAGATCTGGATCTGAATAAAGGGTTAGATCTGAACCTTCATATTCTGTGTCGTTTAAGAGCTATGCTCCTTCACAGGGTATATTCGTGTTCGATCTAACAATTGTCATGTTTAGATCTAATTTTAGGTTTTTAGAAATTAATTTGTGAATCTGTCCTGATAGTCTATGGTTGTTTAAGAGCTCATCTCCTGCATAGGCTATGCTTGTCGTTGTTTACTTATTTTTTTCTAAAAATCTATTTATCATTGATTCGTGTTTGTGACAGAAACATGAATTAGATCTATATTTATATGTTGGCTATTGATGAGTGTGAATCTAAACTATGTCATCATCCCCTAATTGCTTTCACTTATTGTTAAAATTCTCTTTCATTTAATTTCTGCTATTTTCTTTGTTTTCAACCAATCAAAAGTTAGGGATAACTTGATTGGATTTATTAATAAAATAATTTGGTCCCAGAGTTCGACACCCTCTACAACGATCCTTGTTGTTTAGGAAAGACGAATGAATTTTACAGTTGTTTACAATTGTATAATTTGTTCGCAAACAAGTGGGTGTAACCTGTTAGTCCTATAGATCTATGAGAGAGCTTCATTTTGACTGGTTATGGTTCTAGTAACTCAAAATGCATACAAATTTATGTGTGGCGGAACAACCCACGTCTGTTGGGTGCAACATCGAAGTCTTGAGGTGCAACATCAATTTGAAAATCCAAGATTGCACTGTATGACTTTTGAAAACTTGTTTATAGGTACGAAGTAGAAATATAAAATGATGCATCATATTCCAAAATATATATAATCGAATTCCGACCAAGGTCAAACCCCCTTTGACTAACAAAACAACATGTGAAAAATTAAAAATTGACTTAAAAAAGCTTTTGATGTTCCCAAATATCATTAACATTAAATTTCTTGCTTTACTAAAGTAAGATGAGATGGGTGTAACCTGTTAGTTCTACAGATCTATGAGAGAGCTTCATTTTGACTGGTTATGGTTCTACTAACTCAAAATGGATACAAATTTATGCGTAGTGGAACAACCCACTTCTGTTGGGTGCAACATCGAAGTCTTGAGGTGAAACATCAGTCTGAAAATCCAAGATTGCAATGTATGACTTTTGAAAACTCATTTATGGGTACGAAATAGAAATATAACATGCTGCATCATACTTCAAAATATATTAAATCGAATTCCGACCATGTTCAAACCCCCTTTGACCAACAAAAGAACATGTGAAAAATTAAGCTAAAAAAGCTTTTGATGTTCCCAAATGTCATTAAGATTTAATTTCTTGATTTACTGAACTAAAATGAGATGGGTGTAACCTGTTAGTCCTATTGATCTATGAGAGAGCTTCATTTTGATAGGTTATGGCTCTACTAACTCAAAATGAATACAAATTTATGCGTGGCGGAACAACCCACGTCTGTTGGGTGCAACATCGAAGTCTTGTGGTGCAACATGTGTTTGAAAATCCAGGATTGCGCTGTATGACTTTAAAAAACTCGTTTATGGTTATGAAATCGAAATATAACATGGTGCATCATATTCCAAAATATATTAAATCGAATTCCGACCATGGTCAAACCCCCTTTGACTAACAAAACAACATGTGAAAAATTAAAAATTGACCTACAAAAGCTTTCGATGTTCTCAAATGTCATTAAGATTGAATTTCTTGGTTTACTGAATTAAGATGAGATGGGTGTAACCTGTTAGTCCTATAGATCTATGAGAGAGCTTCATTTTGACTGGTTATGGTTCTACTAACCCAAAATGGATAAAAATTTATGCGTGGTGGTACAACCCACGTCTGTTGGGTGCAACATCGAAGTCTTGAGGTGCAACATCAGTTTGCAAATCCAAGATCGCACTGTATGACTTTTGAAAACTCGTTTATGGGTACGAAAAAGAAATATAAAATGGTGCATCATATTCCAAAATTTATTAAATCGAATTCCGACATGGTCAAACCCCCTTTGACCAACAAAACAACATGTGAAAAATTAAAAATTGAGCTAAAAAAGCTTTTGATGTTCCCAAATGTCATTAAGATTGAATTTCTTGGTTTATTGAACTAAGATGACATGGTTGTAACCTATTAGTCCTATAGATCTATGTGAGAGCTTCATTTTGACTGGTTATGGTTCTACTAACTCAAAATGGATACAAATTTATGCATGGCGGAAAAACCCACGTTTGTTGGGTGCAATGCAATGCAGACTCCCCCCACACTAGAACTATACAGTGTCCACACTGTAAACGTTTCCTAAATTTGAAAGATCGTACCCAAAGGTGAATGAGATGCAAAATTATTTGAAGAATAAGTGTAACGACCCAAAAATCCGGTAGAATTTGAGCTGACCAAAAACACAAGTCCAACCCCAAATAACACAGAAATTCGAACCATTAATAGAAAGAAGTTAGAGGGTGAGGAAAGATAAGATAGAAACTTAGAATAGAAGAAGAAGAAGAACACAACATCAGAGTAACACGAATCTCACAGCGGAACGAATAACATATAATATATATAACATAACTTGAAATATACATTTGTACTTGAATATACATCAATATCAACGTACATCACTTACAACACAACGGAACCACTATAACTAGATAACGCTGAAGCCTCCTGCTCCAAGCTCCTTTAGATATATCTGAAAAATCCTGAACTACTTGACTGCCCGTACAAATTTAGGCACCCAAGAGTTTAGGTAGAACAAAACAAAATAAACTCCGGGTCAGTCATGGGACTGGTATGAGTAAACAGTTTAAAAACAGTTTCAGAAAACTAAATGATATCTCATAAGACCACGCCGTATAACACGGAACGGGTTTTTCTCTTATGAAAATCCAAACACTTGACTTATCTTTATATCAAAACTCTTTTGATATTATAATAATGTCTAAATCAAATAAATAACAATCTAGTGGAACGTTTGCATCTCACGTTCCACAAATATATACAATCAAAACCGCAAGCAAGTATTGGGTAATGGATTTCCAACTATGACAAGGTATGGAACCACCTTCCGCTGGTATATCTCTAGAGGAGAATACACTGAGTTCAACAAGAACATCTTGCAACTCAGCCACACATGACCGACCACTCATTTCACTTGAGTGTATCGAATGTATATCACCAACGGTTGGGATCAGCAACCGTTTCCCGAATGGGACAGCATCGACAATAGATTTTTAGAAGTAAATGAAACTCTAGATCAGGTGATTATACACCCTAATAGGTGCGACCTACATAGCCATGCTGCTTGCCCGATTTCTGTCATTTACCGGATGTTGAGGCTAGAAGCTACGCTTTATCATCACACCAGATTCACTTCGAATGTCATATCGTCAGATCCATCGAAAATCACTAATTGACGTCTACAACAGTACATTACGTGTCAGCTAAAAGAAGTTTCCTCCTCCGCTTCCACTCTTGGTACATTTGAAGAAATCAATGTACGTGACCTTTCTGGAAATACTCTGTCAGACATTCATCCATACAAGTCACCCAGTAACAGGATGAACTGAAGGCACTATTTCTATTAATAGAAAAAGTCCTTGCACTCTACTCCGTCTTCGATTATCTTTATATAATCTGATTCGCACGCTACTGCCGATATGGAGTGGTTCTTCGGATAATAATCCAACCGGTCTCTCCATATTGACAACGATGGTCAAAACTTCGATAGTCTGTGATTTAACTATCGAATAAAAACAAGTGTTTCTATAGTCGATGATTTAACTATCGAATAAAACAAGTGTTCATCCAAACATCCAACAATCACTGAACCTTTAATTAATATTCCATTAATTAAATCTCTTTTCTATTTCTTTATCAATATTTGTTAATCAAATATTTCAATAACCATATTGCCCTTTTAGGTTCTTTGGAAAACATTTCCATATATCGCCTTCTTTTGATTTTCTAAACTTTAGAAAATATATGTTATTTATAATTGGAAAATATTCCAATACTTATCTCTTTTCCAATCTCGTTTATTCCTATACTTAGGAAATATTTAACATCTATTTCCAAGCTTACATTTCATTTGGGTTAAAACGGATGTTGTGTAAAACATCGTTACGACAACCCAAATACTACATTCAACTGAATCTTATTCAACATTGATCTTCGAGCCTGAAATCTTACTATTCATTTGTTAATAATGAAATCAATCAAGTTGGGGTATAACTACCTCTTAGACCTTGACTGAATAACATTTATAACATCAAAACAGATATGACTACTTACTCAAACAATCAATAACATACAACTACTTCTTTACCTTTAAACACGTATACACTTTTTCTTTCTATTCTTACTAGATTTTATTCATATACTTCCTTTTTGATTATACTATTCTATTTCTAAGTTCGTTTTCTTATCGACTTCTATATATTTTGATATGTTAATTTCTAACTATCAAATTATCTTAAAAATATTCTATCTCCTTAAATTCCCGGAAAAATTCGCCATAACCTCCTTTGTACCGGGAGCATCGGGAAATTTCAAATAGCTTTCCCGGTCCTTCTCATCTCAAAAAGAAAAAGAAAAAGCCAAGCTGCTAGCTGATACGGCGCATAAAATCTCATATGGAAATTAAATACGTACCTTTTTGTCGGGCATTCTATTAATTTCACTTCTATACTTTATTCCATACCTGTCTCCTGTATATTTATGCCTGTCCAATCTATTTTAACTATACCAATCGTTTTAACTCAATTTGTTAATTAAATCTGTTGCTTAACTTTTCAGTCTATTTCACCTTTATATTTGAACATGACATGTTCAAATATATTTTAACTGCATATTAACAAATTCTAATTATACTCATACTCTCGTTTCCTTATCGACTTCTTATTCAAATTCCAATTCAATTCTATTTGAATTCTCTTTATTTAAACTTCATTTGAATTCTATTTTCATCCCTATATTTAAACTTCATTTGAATTCTATATTCAAATTCTATAGTTAAACTCCATTTGAGTTCTATTATTCAAACCTATTCAAATTCTATTGTTTAAATTCCATTTGAATGCTATATTCAAATCGTTTAAAGTCCATTTGAATTTCTATATTCAAATCTATAGTTTAAAGTCCATTTGAATTTCTATTATTCAAATCTATAGTTTAAAGTCCATTTGAATTTCTATATTCAAATCTATAGTTTAAAGTCCATTTGAATTTCTATTATTCAAATCTCTATTTTAAAGTCCATTTGAATTTCTATATTCAAATCTATAGTTTAAAGTCCATTTGAATTTCTATATTCAAATCTATAGTTTAAAGTCCATTTGAATTTCTATTATTCAAATCTCTATTTTAAAGTCCATTTGAATTTCTATTATTCAAATCTCTATTTCAATTCCTTATATTCAAAGTCCATTTGAATTCTCGGCATTATTTATAAACAACGTTTATAACTTCAATTCAAATCCCAACTTTCCATTTATAAACAACGTTTATAAATTTCAATTCAAATCCAATATTTTCATTTATAAACAACGTTTATAAATTCAATTCAAATCCCATATTTTCATTTATAAACAAAGTTTATAAATCCGATTCAAATCCCATAATTTCATTTATAAACAAAGTTTATAAATCTGATTCAAATCCCATTTTTTCATTTATAAACAAAGTTTATAAATCCGATTCAAATCCCATATTTTCATTTATAAACAAAGTTTATAAATTCGATTACTTGTTTTATATACCTTCAAAACAAGTTAATATTTTCTATAGTTTTCTTAAAAATTCAAATTCTATTTATAAAAATAGAATTCCCTTTCTAAACCTCAAATACCCTTTTTCATGATATTTTTAAATATCAACACTTAGGCTCTAGTGATATTTAAACACACAAAGCAACCAGTTATTTATTTTCCTAACACATCATATATGACAGTATATATGCAAATAAATAAACAAACAGATAATATATTTTTGAGGAATCCTGTTGGATTCCTCCAACCTGTTTTCCTGCATCCACAGACGTTAGTCAACATAGTAATACCCATCCTGCTTCGAGGCAGGATATCGCGGTATAGAAGGTCATCCACTAATCATAGCGTGGGGAGCATAGGGTAATCATCCGCTATGGTACCGCGGGCATCCGCTAATGAGACTGCGGAAATCCAACCAATCACCAAACCAATATATATAATAGTCAACCAATCCTAAATAACTATATATATTTAAATCAACCAAACAGCATTCAAACAAGCATAATAATTATTTTTAATGATATAAAAATAATTCTAATTAAAGAGCGAGTGAGATTTACTCACTTGATTTTTAATTTGTCGATCCATTTTGACTTCAAAATTAATTCCAGCCTACATCTTCCCCAGCTATGAATTTTCTCGAGTTGATTATCTTGTACCTTACTTTGCAAGCCATGCGATCATTTCCTGACAGCTCCAACTATGGCAATTTCTCTCTTGGACTTTTCGTCGAACACCTGGACTGCCCTAACTGTTTATGACCCTGTTGGTCACGCACCCTCCTCCTGATATTACCACCTCAGTCCCTTTCAGATCCGCATCCGCCTCCACAACATCAGCTCTGAAATTCCTTGACTGACTCCCCAACGTCCTACCGTCGACCTGCTGCTAACCCCATCCCTCAGTTCGCTCCCAGTCTTCCTAGTTCGAACTCCAGTTCCCCTTTTAATTTCAGCATCGCTCCTTTCAAAAATCGCGTCGACCCCAGCTCGCATTGCTACAGACAGCGACAGAAAGGTGCGCCCATCATCAATGAACTCCACCTCAGTCCAGTGAATCATGCCATCTCCTCCGCACCCATTTATCAGCAACGGCTTCGAACTTCCCCAAAATAGTAACCCTAAATCAACAGTCCATCGCGATTCCAGGAAGTTCGAACTTAACATGGAGCTCACCAGAGTGGAGCTCGAGCTACACGAGATCCACGAAATCAGGCGTTGTTTTATGGAGGATCGATTTTTGTAGTATTGAAGTTTCAACAGAAAAATGAAAAGGGGGACTTCGATTATATTTTTTATTCGAAGGGTTGGAATGGGAGTTAGGCATCGATTTTATACAGAAAGGAAGAGGACGTGGTGCTTCCTAGCCCTTTTGAACTTGAGGAGAAGTGAAGGCCACGGGTTATATTTTGTGGAGAGGGAGGAGCCACAAAATATTTTATTTATTTTTATTTTAAATTCGGTATCCTCTAATTAAAATACTTCATTGACTGCGAACTCCTTTCTGAACCCAACAAGTGACAATTCTAGAGTAATACCCCTATTTCGGACACACTGGGATAGATCACGAAGTCCAATTCAATTGTCTGTAGAAGATATTAATTTAAATTGATAAATTAAATTCAAAACGATATATTCTTCGATAATCAATTGATAGTATTATTCTAATTCAAACAGAATTTTGTATTGATTATCTGAACTGATTTCAAATCAGTTTTCACTTCGAATTCAGTTATTCGTTGATTCCTTATTTTAATAATTTAATATATACGATATTAAATTGAAATCGATATTTAAATCGATAACATAAATATAAAAATTCATTTATATTATCAACTAAATATTTAAATCCATTCCAAATATTTAAAATTAGTTTGGTCGAAATCCCGGGTCATTACAATAAGATGCAATCTAACTATATGTAAGAATGGATCATATGTACAATGATATATGTGTTTGCGGTGCATGCGATGCAAAGAGTACCACCATCTTTTTCCCCCACACTTGGTTCTTGCCCTATGAGTCCCATTCCTACTATGTCTAGGCATGTTTTCTAACAAGCAAGAGTTTTTGAAAACCATCTCATCTTTAAACCAAGATTTATAGTCCAGGAGATAAATATCCAGGGTCGTCCTAACATGAAATTTTTCAACCAAACCAGCATTCCAAAGATAATTCATTTGTTCAACAAATTTATCAGTGTAATTGTTCAAAAATTTGTGATCGTATATAAATTCAATGAAATTAGAATTCTGAGTGTTGTTTAAAACTATGTGATCACATTTCTCATCATTAACTGACAACGTATTTTCGACACTGACAATTTCAAGTTCATTTGAAATTTTCTCAAAGTTAAAATTTTCGAACTCGTGACGTGAATCCACTTCTTCCTCATTTGGCAACTCATCTTCATACAATCCAAGAAATTCATGTTCATTAAAATCCTTTTCCAAATTTGAATTGAAAAATTCAACATTTTCATTTTGTTCAATTCCAAAAATATCAAGTTTCTCGCAGCCTGAAAGAGAAAGATCAAAATCCGAGCTTAAATCTTTTTCCTAAAAATAATCGAAATCCAAATCATTTGTTGAATTTTGAACAACCTCATTTAGATGGTTATTCTCAAATTCAAAAGTCGTTATTTGAAAATTTTCGTTGTCACTAAGAGTTGAATTATATTCTGATTCAAGGTTTGTTTGAATTTGATTTTGTTGCTCTTGTTATTCTTTATAAGGCGCCATTAAACGAAGAAGTTCATCCATCTTTTTATTTAGCCTTTCTGCCCTCTCATCAAAATTACATTCTTCAGAGTCGTTGATTTGAGAGCTCTCGCTTTGGATTTCTTGATTTACAAAATTGTTTGAATTTTCAGAAAATTGAAATTGATATTGGAAATCATTGTGATTTTGAAAATTAGGTTCGTAACCAAAATTGTTAAAATTGGTGGGAAAATTCCAATTTTGGTCATTCTCAAGATGTGGATATAGGTTGTAGTTTTGAAAATTTTGATCGATTTGAAAATCATTTTCAAAATTATTTTCAAACTGGTTTCCAACCCCATATTGATGTTGATCAAAGGTACGTTGCGATTCAAAACCGTTTTGATGTGGATGTGGCCCATAATCGAAGTTATTGAAATTTAAATTGAAATCGTCGTTTCGATTATATCTATGATTTTGAAAATGTTGGTCAGTTGGAAAATTTTGAAAATTGTTGACATTGGGCTTGCGAAATTTTGGAAAATCTTGTTTCTTGAGTTGCAATTCATACTCATACTCTTTAAAAGGACGTCTACTCCGATTATTATCCCACAATTCTCTCAAGGATTTTTTTGAATCAGACATTTGAATGAAGTCGACGGAAGATAGAAATTATTCTCACTTCAAAATAGTATAAAATACAAAGTTGTGCTCTGTTAATTAACTGACTCAATTAGCAAGGGGAAGAGGGTCTTATGGCCGTTCACGTATAGTATGAATACTACGGGATACGACCAATGTTTTACCGGTAGTATGCAACCTCTTTTGCAAATAGTCCAATAAATTGAACTACTATATATCCGCGATCCAATTGTACGAGACATTTAACTACACAAAACACCACTTTTCAATTATATTATTTTGCAACGTCTATTTTTATTGTTGAAAACAGTGAGAGACAGTAGTTATGGAAATTTCAACTCACAACAATTAGACAGAATAATTGCAGAAATTAACAATTGTACATTGCAAGCCGCTGCCCCTGCAGAAGATTTTTACAAAAATTATCCATTTTTTTTTCTTTGTAGCAGAGCACCTGTAGAGTTAAAAGAAATTTACAGTAGGGTATGACCGTCCGTCCAGAGCTATCGAATGATGTTGATAATTCAACTTCAACTGTTTGAAAATTGTTGACTTCCGAAATCCTCTGTTCGCTTTGCTTGAACTCTCGCTCACTTCGGTGCTTTGATTCGATTTTTTTCTTTTTGAAAAAAAATACCAACAGCAAAAATAAAAACTAAACGCATACAACAATGAAAACTAGGACTCCGACAAAGTCAAGGCTGGAAAAATAAAATTAAAAAAAAGCTCGAAAAAAAAGAAAAAAATAACTATGCTAAACAAAAACAAGGAAAGAACTAAACTAAACAAAATAAAAAAGAACAAAAAAAGTTTTTTTTTTTTAAAAAAGGACTCGATAGACTAACCCAACCCACGGTGCGTCGTATACAGCCACAAATAAAATAAAGGATCCCTTACCAATTAAAACAAATGTACCCACAACCGCTTATTATAATATAATTTCTCCTCAAATCCTA
Source organism: Allium sativum (assembly GCA_030737875.1). Taxonomy (NCBI): domain Eukaryota; kingdom Viridiplantae; phylum Streptophyta; class Magnoliopsida; order Asparagales; family Amaryllidaceae; genus Allium; species Allium sativum. The sequence continues at coordinate 884,368,354 of CM060919.1, read as the reverse complement.
GAAAAAGGAAACAACGAATGTTTTCTATGAAAGGAATTCAACTGATTCAGGAAAGTGCTCCTTCTTTCTCTCGAAATCTAAGCAAGTTCGAAATCGATTTGGGGATATTACTGTGTTAAGGGTTGGACTCCACTAGGGTTTCAATTTCGAGTATGAGTTCGGTGAAAGATGCTTTGCGTTTTAGTTTGCTGATGGATTGCGATTATAGGGTCGGAAGTTTCAGATCTGGACGTGAAGAATGGGTAGTGATGAGGTCCGGGACTATTGCGTTTGTGGATTTCTGACTGTAGGTGGGATTGCGTTGGTTTAAGGAAAGATGTTGATGAGAGGAGATAATGGTCAGTTGATGTTCAGTGGGTACAGGGGGTTTCTGGACTGCGTGATGATGTTGTGATCGGATGTGGGAGGGGTTTTCGGGTATGCTGATGATGGAGGAGGAGCGACCTGTCGGAATCTGGTGCAGGTTGATGAACGGTTTGTGAGGGGATTGCGGTGAACAGGGTTACTGAGTTCATGGTCAAAGATGTAAGGGTTTGAGGAAGAAATTGATGTGATGGTGGATTGTAGAATCGTGGTGAAAAGGTGAGAGAGGATTGGGCAGTATTGATGACGCTGAAGTTCTGTGGTTGGGCTGTGATTGTTGCGGAGATCTTCAGGAAGTGAAAGAGGGGTCTGAAAAATGGTACTCGTGGAGATGATTGTTAGGAAGAAGGTGGAAGTGGTTGTATAGGTGAAGCAGTAGTTTTGGCTTGGAAAAGATGTGGTTGGGTGGTGGGAATTGTGGTGGATGTAAACAGATAATGGTTTGTGGTAGAGAAGTTGATGCCGACTGTGATGGTTGAGAAGAAATACAAGCAACAGAAGAGAAGGAGAAAACATATAAAAAGGAAACGAAAGGATTTTTTTTTAATTGAAATTTGTACAAAAGGAGGGTATGTAAAAATTGAAAAGGAAAATGAATTGATAAAGGAAAGAAATAAAAACAACTTGACAAGGTTGTTCTTTTTTTTCAGAAAAGAAAGAGGAATGAAATTGTAAAAGGGAAACAAATAAATAAAAGAAAGGAGAAAGAAGTTGAAAACATGAAGGGAATAAAAGAAAAATGGAATTTTTTTTTTTTTTTGAAAAGAAATAAATTGCACAGAAGTGTAAAAAGGGAAGAAAAAAAAATTTGAGAAGAAGAAAATTAAGGCAGAGGAGAGAATTAGGACAGAGAAGAAATTAGGGGAAGAAAAATAAATTAAAGGAAAGAAATTTAATGTTTTTTTTCTTTTTGAATTTTGTGAATGGAAAGCAATAAAAAGAAGATAGCAAGGAAATTGAAGATGTGAAAACTGGAAAGGTGATTGAAAGATGGAAAGATATTTGAGAAAATTTGGCAATTTGTTTTTTTTCTCTTATTAGGGAGATTACGGTACCATAGAATAATACCAACTCAACCCAATCAAGATTTTTTTATATAAATATATATACAAGAAACAAAAACAAAAAAAAAACAAAAAAAACTAACACGAATCGAAAATTAAATAAATAACAAAATTTAATCATTACCTCCCCGGCAACGGCGCCAAAAACTTGATCGCTACTTTTCTATGAATCAGAAAAGCGACATTTAAATTAAATTCTGCAAGCATACAGGTGTGTAGCATACAGGTCGAACACAGGGGGTGTTATTAAAAATTATTATCTATTTATTCGTGGGCGAGTTAGACGAAGTTCGGAGTTGTTGTTTTTTTTATGTTGTTGAAATTACTCTGAATCTAATCAGTATCAAATTCAACAATTGAAAAGAAAAGGAACAATTACTAGAAAAAGAGAATAACATCTAGAACAATAACAGAAATTAAAAGTAGGATTCCTGTTGAAACTAATCAACAATGAATCGCTAACAAGCAGTAATAAAAGACAATAACAATATGCATTCTACCCAAACCTAATTAGGTAGATAACACAAATTTTTATGAAATTAAAATAATAATAAAACTAGAAAAGAAAAGACTTTTATTAGAACAAAAGAGAATACAGAATAGAAAAATGAATGGCATTTACAATGGGACATCACGTATATTTATAGAGATGTAGACCAAATCCTAATCAAATCAATGACTAAATGGCCCTCTTTTCCCAAGAAGTAATATCATATCTCTTGCCTTCCTTGACCAAGCTTGATTGGAAAGCAAATCACGGTGAATATCTTCCAAATCTTCCCTATCTTCCATGTGGCAAATTGATTGATTGATTGATGAGCAGATTGTATGTGATTAATTCTTCGAAACAAGGATACTCATTAGACCCCAAAGGCAACAAGGGATAAAATCTTCAAAATTGATCATTTCTTGGTAATAAATCAATCAGAAATTCTTCTAATTGGAAATTGAAAAATGAATGTTCTGAATTGATTTCCATGACTACTCCTGAAATGTCTATTAGTGAATATCATACATACACATGAATATGTATATATATAATATAACACTAATTAATATATTCTTCATTGCAAAAGGGGCAGTGTGAACGTGTTCTGTTCTTTGGCAAAAAGTGAGCTCGACGGGGATCGAACTCAGGTCTCTCAGAACAAATCTCTATGCATTTACCAATGAGCTACAACATCTTTTGTAATTGAGATGGCTTTAATGCGGGGAAGTAGCTTTTTATCTGTAGTTGGCCTTTAATTTGAAACGAAGGGGCATTTCTTGACATTCCATAAAAACACAAAAAAGTAACCAAAGTATCATTTATTTATTTACAAAAGATAAAATATAAGAGCATAAAATAAACACATTTCTATGTTAATCATAACTCAAAATGGATACAAATTTATGCATGGCGGAACAATCCACGTCTGTTGGGTGCAACATCGAAGTCTTGAGGTGCAACATCAGTTTGAAAATCCAAGATTGCACTGTATGACTTTTGAAAACTCGTTTATGGGTACGAAATAGAAATATAACATGGTGCATCATATTCCAAAATATATTAAATCGAATTCCGACCATGGTCAAACCGCCTTTGACCAACAAAACAACATGTGAAAAATTAAAAATTGAGCTAAAAAAGCTTTCGATGTTCCCAAATGTCATTAAGATTGAATTTCTTGGTTTATTGAACTAAGATGCGATGGGTGTAACCTGTTAGTCCTATAGATCTGTGAGAGAGCTTCATTTGGACTTGTTATGGTTCTACTAACTCAAAATGGATAAAAATTTATGCGTGGCGGAACAACCCACGTCTGTTGGGTGCAACATCAGTTTGCAAATCCAAGATTGCACTATATAACTTTTGAAAACTCGTTTATGGGTTCGAAATAGAAATATAAAATGGTGCATCATATTCCAAAATATATTAAATCGAATTCCGACCATGGTCGAACCCCCTTTGACTAACAAAACAACATGTGAAAAATAAAAAATTGACCTAAAAAAGCTTTTAATGTTCCCAAATGTCACTAAGATTGAATTTCTTGGTTTACTGAACTAAGATGAGATGGGTGTAACCTGTTAGTCCTATAGATCTATGAGAGAGCTTCATTTAGATAGGTTACGGTTCTACTAACTCAAAATGGATACAAATTTATGCATGGCGGAAGAACCCACGTCTGTTGTGTGCAACATCGAAGTCTTAAGGTGCAACATCCGTTTGAAAATCTAGGATTGCACTATATGACATTTGAAAACTCGTTTATGGGTATGAAATAGAAATATAACATGGTGCATCATATTCCAAAATATTGTAAATTGAATTATGACCATGGTCAAACCCCCTTTGACCAACAAAACAACATGTGAAAATCTAAGATTGCACAGTATGACGTTAGAAAACTCGTTTATGGGCGTGAAATAGAAATATAACATGATGCATCATACTTCAAAATATACTAAATCGAATTCCGACCATTGTCAAACCCCCTTTGACTTACGAAACATGTGAAAAATTAAAAATTGACCTAAAAAGCTTTCGATGTTTCCAAATGTCATTAAGATTGAATTTCTTGGTTTACTGAACTAAGATGAGATCGGTGTAACCTGTTAGTCCTATAGATCAATGAGAGATCTAAATTTTGAGTGGTTATGGTTCTACTAACTCAAAATGGATACAAATTTATGCATGGCGGAACAACCCACGTCTATTGGGTGCTACATCGAAGTCTTGAGGTGCAACATCAGTTTAAAAATTCAAGATTGCACTGTATGTCTTTTGAAAACTCGTTTATGGGTACGAAATAGAAATATAACATGGCGCATCATATTCCAAAATATATTAAATCGAATTACAACCATGGTCAAACCCCCTTTGAAAAACAAAACAACATGTGAAAAATAAAAAAATGACCTAAAAAAGCTTTCGATGTTCCAAAAGTCATTAAGATTGAATTTCTTGGTTATTGAACTAAGATGAGATGGGTGTAACCTATTAGTCCTATAGATCTATGAGAGAGCTTCATTTTGATAGGTTATGGTTCTACTAACTCAAAATAGATACAAATTTATGCGTGGCGGAACAACCCGCGTCTGTTGGGTGCAACATCGATGTCTTGAGGTGCAACATCAGTTTGAAAATCCAAGATTGCACTGTATGACTTTTGAAAACTCGTTTATGGGTACGAAATAGAAATATAACATGTTGTATCATATTCCAAAATATATTAAATCGAATTCCAACCATGGTTAAACCCCCTTTGACTAACAAAACAACATGTGAAAAAATAAAAATTTACCTTAAAAAGCTTTTGATGTTCCCAAATGTCATTAAGATTGAATTTCTTGGTTTACAGAATTAAGATGAGATGGGTGTAACCTGTTAGTCCTATAGATCCATGAGAGAGCTTCATTTTGACTGGTTATGGTTCTACTAACTCAAAATGGATACAAATTTGTGCATAGCGGAAAAACCCAAGTCTGTTGGGTGCAACAGCGATGTCTTGAGGTGCAACATCAGTTTGAAAATCCATGATTGCAGTGTATGACTTTTGAAAACTCGTTTATGGGTATGAAATAGAAATATAACATGGTGTATCATACTTCAAAATATATTAAATCGAATTCCGACCATGGTCAAGCCCCCTTTGACTTACAAAACAACATGCGAAAAATAAAAAATTGAGCTAAAAAAGCTTTTGATGTTCCCAAATGTCATTGAGATTGAATTTCTTGGTTTACTGAACTAAGATGAGATGGGTGTAACCTGTTGGTCCTGTAGATCTATGAGAGAGCTTCATTTTGACTGGTTATGGTTCTACTTACTCAAAATGGATACAAATTTATGTGTGGTGGAACATCCAACGTCTGTTGGGTGCAACATCGAAGTCTTGAGGTGCAACATCAGTTTGAAAATCTAAGATTGCACTGTATGACTTTTGAAAACTCGTTTATGGGTATGAAATAGAAATATAACATGGTGCATCATATTCCAAAATATATTAAACCGAATTCGGACCATGGTGTAACCCCGTTTGACCGACAAAACAACATGTGAAAAATTGAGCTAAAAAGCTTTCGATGTTCCCAAAAGTCATTAAGATTGAATTTCTTGGCTACTGAACTAAGATGAGATGGGTGTAACCTGTTAGTCTTATAAATCCATGAGAGAGTTTCTTTTTGACCGGTTATGGTTCTAGTAACTCAAAATGGATACAAATTTATAAGTTGTGGAACAACCCACGTCTGTTGGGTGCAACATCGAAGTCATGAGGTGAAACATTAGTTTGAAAATCCAAGATTGCACTGTATGACTTTTGAAAACTCGTTTATGGGTACGAAATAGAAATATAACATGGTGCATCTTATTCCAAAATATAGTAAATAGAATTCTGACCATGGTCAAACCCCCTTTGACCAACAAAACAACAAGTTAAAATATAAAAATTGAGATAAAAAAGCTTTCGATGTTCCCAAATGTCATTAAGATTGAATTTCTCGGTTACTGAACTAAGATGAGATGGGTGGAACCTGTTAGTCCTATAGATCTATGAGAGAGCTTCATTTTGACTAGTTATGGTTCTAATAACTCAAAATGGATACAAATTTATGTGTGGTGGAATAACCCACGTCTGGTGGGTGCAACATCGAGGTCTTGAGATGCAACATCAATTTGAAAATCCAAGATTGAACAGTATGACTTTTGAAAGCTCGTTTATGGGTACGAAATAGAAATATAGCATGGTGCATCAAACTTCAAAATATATTAAATCGAATTCCGACCATGGTCAAACCCACTTTGACTAACAAAACAACACGTGAAAAATTAAAAATTGACCTAAAAAAGCTTTTGATGTTCTCAAATGTCATTAAGATTGAATTTCTTGGTTTACTGAACTAAGATGGGATAGGTGTAACCTGTTAGTCCTATAGATCTATGAGAGAGCTTCCTTTTGATTGGTTATGGTTCTACTAACTCAAAATGAATACAAATTTATGCGTGGCGGAACATCCCATGTCTGTTGGGTGCAACATCGAAGTCTTGAGGTGCAACATCAGTATGAAAATCTAAGATTGCACTATATGACTTTTGAAAATTCGTTTATGGGTATGAAATAGAAATACAACATGGTGCATCATATTCCAAAAAATTGTAAATCGAATTCCGACCATGGTCAAACTCTATTTGACTAACAAAACAACATGTGAAAATTTAAAATTTGAGCTAAAAAAGCTTTCGATGTTCCCAAATGTCATTAAGATTGAATTTCTTGGTTTACTGAACTAAGATGAGATGGGTGTAACCTGTTAATCCTATAGATCTATGAGAGAGCTTCATTTTGATTTATTATGGTTCTACTAACTCAAAACGGATACAAATTTATGCGTGGCGGAACAAACCACGTCTGTTCGATGCAACATCGAAGTCTTGAGGTGCAACATCAGTTTGAAAATCCAAGATTACACTGTATGTCTTTTGAAAACTCTTTTATGTGTATGAAATAGAAATATAACATGGTGCGTCATATTTCAAAATATATTAAATAGAATTCCGACCATGGTCAAACCACCTTTGACTAACAAAACAACATGTGAAAAAATAAAAATTGACCTAAAAAAGCTTTCGATGTTCCCAGATGTCATTAAGATTGAATTTCTTGGTTTACTGAAATAAGATGAGATGGGTGTAACCTGTTAGTCCTATAGATCTATGAGAGAGCTTCATTTTGACTGGTTATGGTTCTACTAACTCAAAATGGATAAAAATTTATGTGTGGCGGAACAACCCACGTCTATTGGGTGCAACATCGAAGTCTTGAGGTGCATCATAAGTTTGCAAATCCAAGATTGCACTGTATGAATTTTGAAAACTCGTTTATGGGTATGAAATAGAAATATAAAATGGTGCATCATATTCCAAAATATATTAAATCAAGTTCCGACCTTGGTCAAACCCCCTTTGACCAACAAAACAACATGTGAAAAATTAAAAATTAAGCTAAAAAAGCCTTTGATGTTCCCAAATGTCATTAAGATTGAATTTCTTGGTTTATTGAACTAAGATGAGATGGGGGTAACCTGTTAGTCCTATAGATCTATGAGAGACCTTCATTTTGACTGGTTATTGTTCTACTAACTCAAAATGGATACAAATTTATGCATGGCGGAACAACCCACGTCTGTTGGGTGTAACATCGAAGTCTTGAGGTGCAACATCAGTTTGAAAATCCAAGATTGCACTGTATGACTTTTGAAAACTCGTTTATGGGTACGAAATAGAAATATAACATGGTGCATCATATTCCAAAATATATTAAATTGAATTTCGACCACGGTCAAACCCCATTTGACCAACAAAACAACATGTTAAAAATTGACCTAAAAAAGCTTTTGTTGTTCCCAAATGTCATTAAGATTGAATTTCTTGGTTATTGAACTAAGATGAGATGGGTGTAACCTATTAGTCCTATAGATCTATGAGAGAGCTTCATTTTGACTGGTTATGGTCCTATTAACTCAAAATGGATACAAATTTATGCGTGGCAGAACAACCCACGTCTGTAAGGTGCAACATCGAAGTCTTGAGGTGCAACATCAGTTTGAAAATCAAAGATTGCACTGTATGACTTTTGAAAACTCGTTTATGGGTACGAAATAGAAATATAACATGGTGCACCATAATTCAAAATATAGTAAATCGAATTCGGACCATGGTCAAACCCCCTTTGACTAACAAAACAATATGTGAAAAATTAAAAATTGAGCTAAAAAAGCTTTTGGTGTTAGATTGAATTTCTTGGTTTACTGAACTAAGATGAGATGGGTGCAACCTGTTAGTCCTATAGATCTATGAGAAAGCTTTATTTTGAATGGTTATGGTTCTACTAACTCAAAATGGATACAAATTTATGCGTGGTGGAACAACACACGTATGTTGGGTGCAACATCGAAGTCTTGAGGTGCAACATCAGTTTGAAAATCCAAGATTGCACCGTATGACTTTTGAAAACTCGTTTATGGGTACGAAATAGAAATATAACATAGTGCATCATATTCCAAAATATATTAACTCGAATTCCAACCATGGTCAAACCCCCTTTGACTAACAATACAACATATGAAAAATTAAAAATTGAGCTAAAAAAGCTTTTGATGTCCCCAATGTCATTAAGATTGAATTTGTTGGTTTACTGAACAAAGATGAGATGGGTGTAACCTGTTAGTCCTGTAGATCTATGAGAGAGCTTCATTTTGACTAGTTATGGCTCTACTAACTCAAAATGGATACAAATTTATGCATGGCGGAACAATCCTCGTCTGTTGGGTGCAACATCGATGTCTTGAGGTGCAACATCAGTTTGAAAATCCAAGATTGCACTGTATGACTTTTGAAAACCCGTTTATGGGTACGAAATAGAAATATAACATGGTGCATCATATTACAAAATATATAAAATCGAATTCCGACCATGGTCAAATCCCCTTTGACCAACAAAACAACATGTGAAAAATTAAAAATTGAGCTAAAAAAGCTTTTGATGTTCCCAAATGTCATTAAGATTGAATTTCTAGGTTTATTGAACTAAGAAGAGATGGGTGTAACCTATTAGTCCTATAGATCTATGAGAGAGCTTCATTTTGACTGGTGTAATAACCCGAAAATCTGGGCCAGTTTAAAATTTTTATTTTAGCAATTTTAGCGAATTTTGATTATTTAAAATGAATTATTTTAAATAATATCGACGAGAAAATTTATTTTTAATATAATTCGACGTATATACTATACGCGTCGTCGTTAGAATATAAATATTTATATATATAATTATAAATAGAATTGAAAATGGCGCGGTAGTTCGATAATTCGATTTCAAACTTCAATTGAATGTACCGGGTGCAAAACAATCCGGATTTTAGTGAAACCAAAAACAATATGATCTAATTGATAATATCTTTCCAACGAATCCGGAAAATCGAGATTTCATAGCGGGAATCAAAAGATATGTCCAGTTGAAAATTCTGAATAGTCGCTATGGAATTCAGGCCCTTAAAAACGGACATTTTGCAAACGACCTCGGATTTCGATGAAACCACTTTTGTTGGATCCGTGATGTCAAATTGTTGCTAGGTTTCAAATTTCATAATTTTTCGAATCAATATGTGAGCGTGGCAAAGGAAAACGCGTTTGACCGGTTTAAGTTGATTTTAATCGACTGGAAATTGGCCATTTTTCAAACGTTCTCAGAATTCGACGAAACTAGTTTTGTTAGGACCGTATCGTCAATACGAAGCCAGAAAATATTTTTCTGGAATTTTTCTAGTTAGTATGTGACCCCGGTAATTTGAAATGTACGTTTAAAATTCAACATAAGGATTTAAATGTAAATTCAACGGAAACTATTCGAAACAATCGAATCAGCTTACGATACATATCCCATTGTGTTCGGAATGGGGGTAGAACGCTGGGGATGACAGTCGGTGGGTCCCATTTCGACTTCGAATAAAAAGTCAACTTTTAATAGAAATTAAATAAAATAAAATAATAAATATATAAGCCCTAAATTCTCTAACCCTAGTTCATTAATTGCGGCCACCGTCATCATCATTTCAAAGGCCCGAATCGCTCAGATTTTCACCCTTCAAATTCTCCAAATCCACGCTAGGAAGTTCGAATCTACTAATTGAAAATTAAAGAGCTTTTCACGCTCTCCAAATCAATACCAAGTTCGAGATTTCTAGCTGTGTAATTCGTTCGATTTCATTCCTCAAAACCGGCGGGTTCGAGCGTCGTTTCAAGGCGGAGCGGTCAACCGAGTTAGGCCATCTTGGTGGCAGTGGGTGATGACGTCGGGGGCTTCGAAGGGGTGATGGACGATCAGCTTCCGGCGCCTTGATCGGAGCACAGCGATGGGTGGAACCCTAATGGGTTCGGTTTTTCATTTTTGGACTGTAAGTGCAGTTTTTTTTTTTATATATAATATAAATGCAGTTTTTCTTAATAAAATATAAAAGCAGTTTTTCTTTATGTAATATAAATGCAGTTTTTCTTAATAAAATATAAATGCAGCAGTTTTTTTTATATAATATAAATGCAGTTTTGAATAAATATAAAGGCATCCTTTATTTTCATTTTTTTATATATATATATATATATAGCATTATGAAAATAAAGTTAGAAAGGTTTTAAAATAAAATTAGGAGTGATTTTGAAAATATAAAACAGGATAGTTTTGGAAAAATAAAATACTTTCAAATAGAAAATATAAATTAGACTTTGACTTAAAAATAAGATTACCTCTGATTTGAAATTAAAGTCATCTTTGTCTATAAAATATAAACCATAGTTTAAAAATGAGATTTTTAACATGAAGTAGTGAAATAAAAAAAATTATGATTTTTATATTTTTAAAGTATTAAAAATATGATTTTTATATTTTTAAAGTATTAAAAATATAATCTTTATAATGTATAGCATAGTAAAAATGTGATTTTTACATACATAGCAACGAAAGAAAAATATGGTTTTTATATATTGAACTTCGAAATAAAAATATGATTTTTATATATGGAATAGCGAAGTAAAAATTCGATTTTTACATAGGTAGTGAAAGCGGACAATAAAGGTAACAAAAAGGCGGGAACGAAGAAGATTTATATCAAAGAAGAGTCAAGATGTTTGGATAGCTTTCGGTGAGAACTTCTCACCTTTCAATTTAATTTTTTCTAGTTATATATATATACTAGTATGCAGACGGTGCTTAGTAGCACCCGACACAATCGTCGACAGACCATGGACTTGTTTGTTTGGTTGCATAGCTTAGTTATATGATTTGATTTGAATTTGGTTGTTGGTGAATTTGATTGATGTGTGAATGGCGTGGGCCTTCACTAGACCGGGGATAAGGCTAGGCCTCGTCCCGTTTCTAGTATCGTGCCGTTATGCCGCCGAAATTTTCTAAAATATGTTAGAAAAAAATAAAAATATCATTTTATTGAATAAATGAACCGAATAGAATATTCATAGGTTGAATAAAATGTTTTATCGTTAAAAATATAATTTTTAACGTAAAGTGAATAAAATAAAATATTCATTTACAAACCGGACGGTTTGTTTATGTACACCTATTTGAAGGACATTGATTGGGTCGATAAATTTTACACATCGCCCAACTGCACAAATCAAATCTGTGTTTGATTGTTTGAAACCCCACACGGGTGTTAGGATGAAAAATGCAGTTCACTCATCCATTGAGATTGGTCATGTGTTGAACGAAATATTTTAGAAATAAAATTTACATCTTTATCAATATAAAATAAAGGTTCATGTGTTGACAGTACTCATCCATTGAGATTGGTCATGTGTTGAACGAAATATTTTAGAAATAAAATTTACATCTTTATCAATATAAAATAAAGGTTCATGTGTTGACAGTACTCATCCATTGAGATTGGTCATGTGTTGAACGAAATATTTTAGTAATAAAATTCATCTTTATCAATATAAAATAAAGGTTCATGTGTTGACAGTACTCATCCATTGAGATTGGTCATGTGTTGAACGAAATATTTTGATAATAACAACTATTTTGAAAAAGAAATATTTGAAATAGAAATATTTGAAAATAGAAATTTATGAAGCCGTGTTGATTAGATTGACGCCATTTTGACGTGAACGATAATTATATCGATTTTATTCATTTTAAAATGAATATTGAAAAGTGATTTCGAAATCAAATATTTTGAAATGAAATGAATTGAAAACGATTTCGAAATGAATTGAATTGAAAACGATTTCGAAATGAATTGAATTGAAAACGATTTCGAAATGAATTGAATTGAAAACGATTTCGAAATGAATTGAATTGAAAACGATTTCGAAATGAATTGAATTGAAAACGATTTCGAAATGAATTGAATTGAAAACGATTTCGAAATGAATTGAATTGAAAACGATTTCGAAATGAATTGAATTGAAAACGATTTCGAAATGAATTGAATTGAAAACGATTTCGAAATGAATTGAATTGAAAACGATTTCGAAATGAATTGAATTGAAAACGATTTCGAAATGAATTGAATTGAAAACGATTTCGAAATGAATTGAATTGAAAACGATTTCGAAATGAATTGAATTGAAAACGATTTCGAAATGAATTGAATTGAAAACGAATTCAAATTGAATTGAAATGAATTCAAATTGAATTGAAATTTGAATTGAATAGAAATGAATTTTAAAACGAATTTATAAAGAAGAATTCAATTTTGAATTGAATTGAAAAGAAATTTGAAATTGCTTTTGAAACGATTTTAAAACTATTTATATAATTCGTTTTCAATAGAAATCGACGAAGTATATATTATATATATTATATATATAATATAATGGCCTGAATAGAACGCGCCGCGCCGCGGCAGTTCGTGAATTTCGACCATTGATTTCAAACGAACATTACGGGAGATCCGACCGTCGGATTCTCCTAAAACCGGAACCGTTGGGTTCGTATCGAAAAGAGCTTTCTAACGAATATTAGAAATTAGAAATCTAACGGTTGGATTTGGAATTATGTCCAAATCAAATTTGAAAAAGGTCGCTGTAAGTGCAGTTCGATGACCGTTGATGGAAATCGACTGTACAGGCCTCGATAAAATTATTAAAAATAGTAATAATTTGTGTAAAATCATAAGAAATGATTTAGAAAGAATTGGGATGAAAAACTCCATATTTGAAAAGATAAAAATAGATTTTTATCGAAATGAACTGGTTTTGAACTAGAATTAAAATTCTATTTATTTTTAAATAAATAAATTGAATTTAAAAAGGGGTTTTAAAAATAACCAGAATATCCAATGATTGCATTGGAGTGGATTTGAATCAAAATTGTCTTCGGAATATTTCGATGTTGGAATTCGTGATTATACAGGTGTTGTTATGGAAATTTGAAAGATATATATTTATATCGTTATTTCCAATACGACATTTGTTAGTCGTAGAATTCGATATTGAATATAAGCCGATATATTTTCTATTCAGAGCCTTGTATTGAATATCGAATGTGATTTGGTTTTGTCGTGAATGGTGCCTTCACTAACACTGTTCTTGAACCCAGTTGAGAAAAGATTAAATCTTTTTATTTAGATTTAATGAAGTGTACCAATTAAACAATATTTAATTGGAATTGAATTGGTATTGATTTTTGGGTTTATCGTGAACAGTGTTTTAAACAACACTTGTTCTTTAACCCGATAATTAATGGAATGTGATTTTGGGTTTATCGTGAATCGTGTTTTAAATGACACTGATTCTTTAACCCAGTCGAAGATTAAAACTAAGTGGAGTTTTAATGAATCTTTAATTAAATTGAAATGATCGAAAATGGAGTATCACCAGTTTTGCTCCAGGCGATAGTTAAATCTTTAATTAGATTTGAACGTGAAATGGTAATTGAATTTACCAATAACACTGTGGTGTTAGATATGAAGTATTACCAGTTTTACTTCATGGGATGAATAGGTTAGGATGGGGAAATTAAAATAAATGATTACTTCGGTAAGGTTCGCTAATCCCGACTAGTTTGAATTGAGATTCAAAAATAGAATAAAGAATAAATTCAAGGAATTTAGCTTGGATAAAATTAATGGGAACCTTTCCCTATGAACGTGAAATTTAGAAACAAACTGTCGGTTAGCCAAGCAGAATGGTTTTCTGGATATTGATCTGATGTTGGTTTCGGCCTTCAGGGTTAATATTTGGGAAATTATTCTCTTGATTAATTTACGGTTAGTGACTGATGAATTGGAATGAGGCGTATGTTGTGTTTGTGTAACACTTATTTAAAATATACACGAGTTATTCGGAAAGACCGGGTTTATCCCATTCTGAATAACTGATACGACGATAAGTCGAAGATGAAGACGATGGTCGAAGACCGGAGGTCTTCACGTCGTTTGGGTAATTACTGATGATCTTGATTGGGCTGTACACCCAAGAAGATGGAAACAGTTAGTGATCGTCCAGACGTACTTGGAGATCGATGGATATGCGAGGTACTAGGTGCCTCCGGTTTCGTTCAGACCCAGAACGGTCTTGTAAATGGACTTTGTGTCTGACATTGGATTTTAGTCCGTGTGATTGATCTCTATTAAATATATATCTGTTTGGCGGCGGAGAATTTATTCTCTTGCTTAACGCCCTTCTCTGAGACGTACGAGCTCAGGGGTTATATATTGATGGATATCAAACGCATGGAGTGAATTGCCTGTGTGGCATGCCTAAGTGGCAATTGATCGAGGCTTCTGTTGAAAAGCAAAGTCTTGTGGTGATGATCAAAGCACGGCCTCTGTGGCGTAGCTTTGTGTAACGTTTACCTCGCGAGTTTCACACCCGGTATGAACCAAAAACGGGAGACGGACGTCAGGGAGGGCATGCGTTTCCTCCTAGCTAAAAGTGGCGTCAGTGGTTTTACACGCCCTGACGAGTTTGACTTATGTGGTTGTTGCTGTTGCGAGGCGCCTCGGATTGATCGGTCGTTCTCGAACCGATGGAGTCATTTAGTTGGCTCGCTTACGCCCCAAAGGGCGGCGAAACGTAGTGCTTAGGTATAATAATCCACATCGGTGGACCGGCCCTAACGATCCAGGGGGCAGTTGTGGCTCTTCCTGAGACTCGGGCTAGGCAGTCTCGAATCAGTGAGGATCTTGCCCCTAGCCTCGGTTCATACCATAAATGATAACCCAACTTCCAATACGACATTTGCGGTTTTGATTGTAAACTTATATATGGCGACATAGTGTTATGGGCCATTCATGCCGCCTATGATTGATACTTATGATTTGAAATTGTTTTAAACACTGTACACTTATTATAGTATCAAATGATTTGTTTTAAACGTATCAAGCATTATTTGGCTGTTATAAGGGAAAACCCTATCCCCCGGCTTGCGTTGCATTGTGTGATAGGACCTGGGTCTTATAACAGCTTCATTTTTCTTTATTTAGCATTGCGCTGTTTGTTTTATGCACTGGTATTCTTGGGAGGAACCCCGTTCCGTGTTATACGGCGTGGTCCCTTGATTTACCTAACTTTAAAATAAAGAATTAATAACCGTTTTACTTCTCACACCAGTCCCATGACTGACCTGGAGTTTATTGTTTTAACCTAAACTCTAGGTGCCCCTATTTTGACACGGGCAGCTAGTAGTTTTGGGTTTGCAGATTTATATTCACAGGATCCTGGTTTACAGCTGGAATGATATCCGGAAAGCTTTGTATCCGTATATCTCTTCTAGTTGTGTATTGTATTATTTTCCGCTGTTATGTATTTAAATGTAATTTAAATCTCTGACATTTCTGTGTAATATTTATTCATACTCTGTATATTCTTGTATTCTGATGCATTGTTGTAATATACAGTGAAATGTTCGTTTGTATGCGTTCTATTTTGTCATGTTCTCAAACGATAGGGCGTTTCGAACGGCCTGGATCGGTTTAGCGACTGGTTCGGACCGAGCGAAATTCCTTGCCGTCACAGTTGGCATCAGAGCTTTGGTTTACAAAGCTCAGAGAACAAGGCACATTAGAACCATACGAAAGAATTCATCAGAAATTGGATTAGTAATATCCAATTAGAATGACTCGTTAGAGATGGGATCAGTAGTATCCTAGAACGAGTGTGAGGAGTAAATTTTCAAAGTGAAAACAAGTTTGGGTTTGAAAATTTAAATCAATTATTCGTATTTGATTATTTATTTGTATTTATTTGGACAATTCAGTATATAAAGAATTTGCATATACGCCTCGCAAACGTATATTCAAAGTTTTAATATATTGGATAGATATAACATCACACTCTAGTCGCCCGAAGATGATATTGATGATAGCGATCGCATCATCAACATTTATGTTCGAGTTTCAAAGGTGTGATTTTCTATATATTTCCATTAGACTGGTGTGAGAACCAAAACTAATATAGCTAGAATACATTGTTGTGATTTGGCATCAAAACATGATTTTCTTTATGAATATCAAATTATGAATTTGAAACGTTAATCCACTAATAGATTGATGTTTGTGTTGTTTGTTCATTTGTTTGCTAATTTTGAACCATTATGCCTAATTGAACCCAATATTGAATTATATTGAAAATTGGTCGCATTTGCTTGCATATTTGTACTTACATTAAACAGGTCATAGCAAGCAGGCTAGAGCAGAGAATAAAATTTGTTTGCCCGACAAATAGGTACATGTTTACTACATAATTTACTGTTTTGTTTGGGTGATGATGATTTTATGAGCCTATTGGCTAGCCGCTTGGCTTTTTCTTTTTCTTTTTGAGATCTGAAGGATCGGGGAAGCTATTTGAAATTCCCCGATGCTCCCGGTGCAGGGGAGGTTATGGCGAAATTTTTCAAAAATTTAGGGTGTTAGCCAAATTTTTGAAATTTTGAAAATTCTCAGAAACTAAAGAGTTGGAGAATGGAAGCCAGATCGAGCGTAGAGTTGATTAATCAAACCACTTTCGACTTTGTTCCTTTTCGGGGACGAAAAGTTTTAAGTGGGGGAGATTGTAATAACCCGAAAATCTGGGCCAGTTTAAAATTTTTATTTTAGCAATTTTAGCGAATTTTGATTATTTAAAATGAATTATTTTAAATAATATCAACGAGAAAATTTATTTTTAATATAATTCGACGTATATACTATACGCGTCGTCGTTAGAATATAAATATTTATATATATAATTATAAATAGAATTGAAAATGGCGCGGTAGTTCGATAATTCGATTTCAAACTTCAATTGAATGTACCGGGTGCAAAACAATCCGGATTTTAGTGAAACCAAAAACAATAGGATCTAATTGATAATATCTTTCCAACGAATCCGGAAAATCGAGATTTCATAGCGGGAATCAAAAGATATGTCCAGTTGAAAATTCTGAATAGTCGCTATGGAATTCAGGCCCTTAAAAACGGACATTTTGCAAACGACCTCGGATTTCGACGAAACCACTTTTGTTGGATCCGTGATGTCAAATTGTTGCTAGGTTTCAAATTTCATAATTTTTCGAATCAATATGTGAGCGTGGCAAAGGAAAACGCGTTTGACCGGTTTTAGTTGATTTTAATCGACTGGAAATTGGCCATTTTTCAAACGGTCTCAGAGTTTGACGAAACTAGTTTTGTTAGGACCGTATCGTCAATACGAAGCTAGAAAATATTTTTCTGGAATTTTTCTAGTTAGTATGTGACCCCGGTAATTTGAAATGTACGTTTAAAATTCAACATAAGGATTTAAATATAAATTCAACGGAAACTATTCGAAACAATCGAATCAGCTTACGATACATATCCCATTGTGTTCGGAATGGGGGTAGAACGCTAGGGACGACAGTCGGTGGGTCCCATTTCGACTTCGAATAAAAAGTCAACTTTTAATAGAAATTAAATAAAATAAAATAATAAATATATAAGCCCTAAATTCTCTAACCCTAGTTCATTAATTGCGGCCACCGTCATCATCATTTCAAAGGCCCGAATCGCTCAGATTTTCACCCTTCAAATTCTCCAAATCCACGCTAGGAAGTTCGAATCTACTAATTGAAAATTAAAGAGCTTTTCACGCTCTCCAAATCAATACCAAGTTCGAGATTTCTAGCTGTGTAATTCGTTCGATTTCATTCCTCAAAACCGGCAGGTTCGAGCGCCGTTTCAGGGCGGAGTGGTCAACCGAGTTAGGCCATCTTGGTGGCAGTGGGTGATGACGTCGGGGGCTTCGATGGGGTGATGGGCGATCAGCTTCCGGCGCCTTGATCGGAGCACAGCGATGGGTGGAACCCTAATGGGTTCGGTTTTTCATTTTTGGACTGTAAGTGCAGTTTTTTTTTTATTATTTTACATAAAATATAAATGCAGTTTTTCTTAATAAAATATAAAAGCAGTTTCTTTATATAATATAAATGCAGTTTTTCTTAATAAAATATAAATGCAGCAGTTTTTTTTTATATAATATAAATGCAGTTTTGAATAAATATAAAGGCAGCCTTTATTTTCATTATATATATATATATATAGCATTATGAAAATAAAGTTAGAAAGGTTTTAAAATAAAATTAGGAGTGATTTTGAAAATATAAAACAGGATAGTTTTGGAAAAATAAAATACTTTCAAATAAAAAATATAAATTAGACTTTGACTTAAAAATAAGATTACCTCTGATTTGAAATTAAAATCATCTTTGTCTATAAAATATAAACCATAGTTTAAAAATGAGATTTTTAACATGAAGTAGTGAAATAAAAAAATATGATTTTTATATTTTTAAAGTATTAAAAATATGATTTTTATATTTTTAAAGTATTAAAAATATAATCTTTATAATGTATAGCATAGTAAAAATGTGATTTTTATATACATAGCAACGAAAGGAAAATATGGTTTTTATATATTGAACTTCGAAATAAAAATATGAATTTTATATATGGAATAGCGAAGTAAAAATTCGATTTTTACATAGGTAGTGAAAGCGGACAATGAAGGTAACAAAAAGGCGGGAACGAAGAAGATTTATATCAAAGAAGAGTCAAGATGTTTGAATAGCTTTCGGTGAGAACTTCTCACCTTTCAATTTAATTTTTTCTAGTTATATATATATATACTAGGATGCAGACGGTGCTTAGTAGCACCCGACACAATCGTCCACAGACCATGGACTTGTTTGTTTGGTTGCATAGCTTA
The DNA here is from genome assembly GCA_030737875.1 of Allium sativum. Taxonomy (NCBI): domain Eukaryota; kingdom Viridiplantae; phylum Streptophyta; class Magnoliopsida; order Asparagales; family Amaryllidaceae; genus Allium; species Allium sativum. The sequence goes on along the minus strand of CM060919.1, from coordinate 884,349,211 downwards.
GTTATATGATTTGATTTGAATTTGGTTGTTTGGTGAATTTGATTGATGTGTGAATGGCGTGGGCCTTCACTAGACCGGGGATAAGGCTAGGCCTCGTCCCGTTTCTAGTATCGTGCCGTTATGCCGCCGAAATTTTCTAAAATATGTTAGAAAAAAATAAAAATATCATTTTATTGAATAAATGAACCGAATAGAATATTCATAGGTTGAATAAAATGTTTTATCGTTAAAAATATAATTTTTAACGTAAAGTGAATAAAATAAAATATTCATTTACAAACCGGACGGTTTGTTTATGTACACCTATTTGAAGGACATTGATTGGGTCGATAAATTTTACACATCGCCCAACTGCACAAATCAAATCTGTGTTTGATTGTTTGAAACCCCACACGGGTGTTAGGATGAAAAATGCAGTTCACTCATCCATTGAGATTGGTCATGTGTTGAACGAAATATTTTAGAAATAAAATTTACATCTTTATCAATATAAAATAAAGGTTCATGTGTTGACCGTACTCATCCATTGAGATTGGTCATGTGTTGAACGAAATATTTTAGAAATAAAATTTACATCTTTATCAATATAAAATAAAGGTTCATGTGTTGACAGTACTCATCCATTGAGATTGGTCATGTGTTGAACGAAATATTTTAGTAATAAAATTTACATCTTTATCAATATAAAATAAAGGTTCATATGTTGACAGTACTCATCCATTGAGATTGGTCATGTGTTGAACGAAATATTTTGATAATAACAACTATTTTGAAAAAGAAATATTTGAAATAGAAATGTTTGAAAATAGAAATTTATGAAGCCGTGTTGATTAGATTGACGCCATTTTGACGTGAACGATAATTATATCGATTTTATTCATTTTAAAATGAATATTGAAAAGTGATTTCAAAATCAAATATTTTGAAATGAAATGAATTGAAAACGATTTCGAAATGAATTGAATTGAAAACGATTTCGAAATGAATTGAATTGAAAACGATTTCGAAATGAATTGAATTGAAAACGATTTCGAAATGAATTGAATTGAAAACGATTTCGAAATGAATTGAATTGAAAACGATTTCGAAATGAATTGAATTGAAAACGATTTCGAAATGAATTGAATTGAAAACGATTTCGAAATGAATTGAATTGAAAACGATTTCGAAATGAATTGAATTGAAAACGATTTCGAAATGAATTGAATTGAAAACGATTTCGAAATGAATTGAATTGAAAACGATTTCGAAATGAATTGAATTGAAAACGATTTCGAAATGAATTGAATTGAAAACGAATTCAAATTGAATTGAAATGAATTCAAATTGAATTGAAATTTGAATTGAATAGAAATGAATTTTAAAACGAATTTATAAAGAAGAATTCAATTTTGAATTGAATTGAAAAGAAATTTGAAATTGCTTTTGAAACGATTTTAAAACTATTTATATAATTCGTTTTCAATAGAAATCGACGAAGTATATATTATATATATTATATATATAATATAATGGCCTGAATAGAACGCGCCGCGCCGCGGCAGTTCGTGAATTTCGACCATTGATTTCAAACGAACATTACGGGAGATCCGACCGTCGGATTCTCCTAAAACCGGAACCGTTGGGTTCGTATCGAAAAGAGCTTTCTAACGAATATTAGAAATTAGAAATCTAACGGTTGGATTTGGAATTATGTCCAAATCAAATTTGAAAAAGGTCGCTGTAAGTGCAGTTCGATGACCGTTGATGGAAATCGACTGTACAGGCCTCGATAAAATTATTAAAAATAGTAATAATTTGTGTAAAATCATAAGAAATGATTTAGAAAGAATTGGGATGAAAAACTCCATATTTGAAAAGATAAAAATAGATTTTTATCGAAATGAACTGGTTTTGAACTAGAATTAAAATTCTATTTATTTTTAAATAAATAAATTGAATTTAAAAAGGGGTTTTAAAAATAACCAGAATATCCAATGATTGCATTGGAGTGGATTTGAATCGAAATTGTCTTCGGAATATTTCGATGTTGGAATTCGTGATTATACAGGTGTTGTTATGGAAATTTGAAAGATATATATTTATATCGTTATTTCCAATACGACATTTGTTAGTCGTAGAATTCGATATTGAATATAAGCCGATATATTTTCTATTCAGAGCCTTGTATTGAATATCGAATGTGATTTGGGTTTGTCGTGAATGGTGTCTTCACTAACACTGTTCTTGAACCCAGTTGAGAAAAGATTAAATCTTTTTATTTAGATTTAATGAAGTGTACCAATTAAACAATATTTAATTGGAATTGAATTGGTATTGATTTTTGGGTTTATCGGGAACAGTGTTTTAAACAACACTTGTTCTTTAACCCGATAATTAATGGAATGTGATTTTGGGTTTATCGTGAATCGTGTTTTAAATGACACTGATTCTTTAACCCAGTCGAAGATTAAAACTAAGTGGAGTTTTAATGAATCTTTAATTAGATTGAAATGATCGAAAATGGAGTATCACCAGTTTTGCTCCAGGCGATAGTTAAATCTTTAATTAGATTTGAACGTGAAATGGTAATTGAATTTACCAATAACACTGTTGTGTTAGATATGAAGTATTACCAGTTTTACTTCATGGGATGAATAGGTTGGGATGGGGAAATTAAAATAAATGATTACTTCGGTAAGGTTCGCTAATCCCGACTAGTTTGAATTGAGATTCAAAAATAGAATAAAGAATAAATTCAAGGAATTTAGCTTGGATAAAATTAATGGGAACCTTTCCCTATGAACGTGAAATTTAGAAACTAACTGTCGGTTAGCCAAGCAGAATGGTTTTCTGGATATTGATCTGATGTTGGTTTCGGCCTTCGGGGTTAATATTTGGGAAATTATTCTCTTGATTAATTTACGGTTAGTGACTGATGAATTGGAATGAGGCGTATGTTGTGTTTGTGTAACACTTATTTAAAATATACGCAAGTTATTCGGAAAGACCGGGTTTATCCCATTCTGAATAACTGATACGACGATAAGTCAAAGATGAAGACGATGGTCGAAGACCGGAGGTCTTCACGTCGTTTGGTTAATTACTGATGATCTTGATTGGGCTGTACACCCAAGAAGATGGAAACAGTTAGTGATCGTCCAGACGTACTTGGAGATCGATGGATATGCGAGGTACTAAGTGCCCCCGGTTTCGTTCAGACCCAGAACGGACTTGTAAATGGACTGTGTGTCTGACATTGGATTTTAGTCCGTGTGATTGATCTCTATTAAATATATATCTGTTTGGCGGCGGAGAATTTATTCTCTTGCTTAACGCCCTTCTCTGAGACGTACGAGCTCAGGGGTTATATATTGATGGATATCAAACGCATGGGGTGAATTGCCTGTGTGGCATGCCTAAGTGGCAATTGATCGAGGCTTCTGTTGAAAAGCAAAGTCTTGTGGTGATGATCAAAGCACGGCCTCTGTGGCGTAGCTTTGTGTAACGTTTACCTCGCGAGTTTCACACCCGGTACGAACCAAAAACGGGAGACGGACGTCAGGGAGGGCATGCGTTTCCTCCTAGCTAAAAGTGGCGTCAGTGGTTTTACACGCCCTGACGAGTTTGACTTATGTGGTTGTTGCTGTTGCGAGGCGCCTCGGATTGATCGGTCGTTCTCGAACCGATGGAGTCATTTAGTTGGCTCGCTTACGCCCCAAAGGGCGGCGAAACGTAGTGCTCAGGTATAATAATCCACATCGGTGGACCGGCCCTGACGATCCAGGGGGCAGTTGTGGCTGTTCCTGAGACTCGGGCTAGGCAGTCTCGAATCAGTGAGGATCTTGCCCCTAGCCTCGGTTCATACCATAAATGATAACCCAACTTCCAATACGACATTTGCGGTTTTGATTGTAAACTTATATATGGCGACATAGTGTTATGGGCCATTTATGCCGCCTATGATTGATACTTATGATTTGAAATTATTTTAAACACTGTACACTTATTATAGTATCAAATGATTTGTTTTAAACGTATCAAGCATTCTTTGGCTGTTATAAGGGAAAACCCTATCCCCCGGCTTGCGTTGCATTGTGTGATAGGACCTGGGTCTTATAACAGCTTCATTTTTCTTTATTTAGCATTGCGCTGTTTGTTTTATGCACTGGTATTCTTGGGAGGAAACCCGTTCCGTGTTATACGGCATGGTCCCTTGATTTACCTAACTTTAAAATAAAGAATTAATAACTGTTTTACTTCTCACACCAGTCCCATGACTGACCTGGAGTTTATTGTTTTAACCTAAACTCTGGGTGCCCCTATTTTGACACGGGCAGCTAGTAGTTTTGGTTTTGCAGATTTATATTCACAGGATCCTGGTTTACAGCTGGAATGATATCCGGAAAGCTTTGTATCCGTATATCTCTTCTAGTTGTGTATTGTATTATTTTCCGCTGTTATGTATTTAAATGTAATTTAAATCTCTGACATTTCTGTGTAATATTTATTCATACTCTGTATATTCTTGTATTCTGATGCATTGTTGTAATATACAGTGAAATGTTCTTTTGTATGCGTTCTATTTTGTCATGTTCTCAAATGATAGGGCGTTTCGAACGGCCTGGATCGGTTTAACGACTGGTTCGGACCGAGCGAAATTCCTTGCCGTCACAACTGGTTATGGTTCTACTAACTCAAAATGGATAAAAATTTATGCGTGGCGGAACAACCCACGTCTGTTGGGTGCAACATCAAAGTCTTGAGGTGCAACATCAGTTTGCAAATCCAAGATTGCACTGTATGACTTTTGAAAACTCGTTTATGGGTACGAAATAGAAATATAAAATGGTGCATTATATTCCAAAATATATTAAATCGAATTCCAACCATGGTCAAACCCCCTTTGACTAACAAAACAACATGTGAAAAATAAAAAATTGACCTAAAAAAGCTTTTAATGTTCCCATATGTCATTAAGATTGAATTTCTTGGTTTACTGAACTAAGATGAGATGGGTGTAACCTGTTAGTCCTATAGATCTAGAGAGCTTCATTTAGATAGTTTACGGTTCTACTAACTCAAAATGGGTACAAATTTATGCATGGCGGAACAACCTACGTCTGTTGTGTGCAGTATGAAAGTCTTAAGGTGCAACATCCGTTTGAAAATCTAAGATTGCACTGTGTTACTTTTGAAAACTCGTTTATGGGTATGAAATAGAAATATAACATGGTGCATCATATTCCAAAATATTGTAAATCGAATTATGACCATGGCCAAACCCCCTTTGACCAACAAAACAACATGTGAAAATCTAAGATTGCACTGTATGACTTTTGAAAACTTGTTTATGTGTACGAAATAGAAATATAACATGGTGCATCATAGTTCAAAATATATTAAATCGAATTCCGACCATGGTCAAACCCCCTTTGATTTACAAAACATGTGAAAAATTAAAAATTGACCTAAAAAAGCTTTTGATGTTTCCAAATGTCATTAAGATTGAATTTCTTGGGTTACTGAACTAAGATGAGATGAGTGTAACCTGTTAGTCCTACTGATCTATGAGAGAGCTTCATTTCGATAGGTTATGGTTCTACTATCTCAAAACGGATACAAATTTATGCATGGCGGAACATCCCACGTCTGTTGGGTGCAACATCGAAGTCTTGAGGTGCAACATCAGTTTGAAAAACCAAGATTGCACTTTATGACTTTTGAAAACTCGTTTATGGGTACGAAATAGAAAAATAACATGGTGTATCATAGTTCAAAATATATTAAATCGAATTCCGACCATGGTCAAACCCCCTTTGACTAACAAAACAACGTGTGAAAAATTAAAAATTGAGCTAAAAAAGCTTTCGATGTTCCCAAATGTCATTAAGATTGAATTTCTTGGTTTATTGAACTAAGATGAGATGGGTGTAACCTATTAGTCCTATAGATCTATGAGAGAGCTTCATTTTGACTGGCTATGGTTCTACTAACTCAAAATGGATACAAATTTATGCGTGGCGGAACAACCCACGTCTATTGGATGCAACATCGAAGTCTTGAGGTGCAACATCAGTTTGAAAATCCAAGATTGCACTGTATGATTTTTGAAAACTCGTTTATGGGTATGAAATAGAAATATAACATGGTGCATCATATTTCAAAATATATTAAATCGAATTCCGACCATGGTGAAACCCCCTTTGACCAACAAAACAACATGTGAAAAATTAAAAATTGGGCTAAAAAAGCTTTCTATGTTCCCAAATGTCATTAAGATTGAATTTCTTGGTTTACTGAATTAAGATGAGATGGGTGTAACCTGTTAGTCCTATAAATCTATGAGAGAGCTTCATTTTGACTGGTTATGGTTCTAGTAACTCAAAATGGGTACAAATTTATGCGTTGCAGAACCACCCACTTCTGTTGGGTGCAACATCGAAGTCTTGAGGTGCAACATCAGATTGAAAATCTAAGATTGCACTGTAGGACTTTTGAAAACTCGTTTATGTGCATGAAATAGAAATATAACATGGTGCATCATACTTCAAAATATATTAAATCGAATTTCGACCATGGTCAAACCCCCTTTGTCTAACATAACAACATGTGAAAAATAAAAAATTGAGCTAAAAAAGCTTTTGATGTTCCCAAATGTCATTAAGATTGAATTTATGGGTTAATGAACTAAGATGAGATGGGTGTAAACTGGTAGTCCTATAAATTTATGACGGAGCTTTGTTTTGACTGGTCATGGTTCTAGTAACTCAAAATGGATACAAATTTATGCGTTGCGGAACCACCCACTTCTATTGGGTGCAACATCGAAGTCTTAAGGTGCAACATCAGTTTGAAAACCCAAGATTGCACTGTATGACTTTTGAAAACTCGTTTATGTGTATGAAATAGAAATATAACATGTGTATCACACTTCAAAATATATAAATCGAATTCCGACCATGGTCAAACCCCCTTGAGGTGCAACATCAGTTTTAAAATCCAAGATTGCACTGTACGACTTTTGAAAACTCGTGTATGTGTATGAAATAGAAATATAACATGGTGTATCATATTCCAAAATATAGTAAATAAAATTCCGACCATGGTCAAACCCTCTTTGACCAACAAAACAACATGTGAAAAATTGAGCTAAAAAAGCTTTTGATGTTCCCAAAAGTCATTAAGATTGAATTTCTTGGTTTACTGGACTTAGATGAGATGGGTGTAACCTGTTAGTCCTATAAATCTATGAGAGAGCTTTATTTTGACTGGTTTTGGTTCTACTAACTCAAAATGGATACAAATTTATGTGTGGCGGAACATCCCACGTCTGTTGGGTGCAACATCGAAGTCTTGAGATGCAACATCAGTTTGAAAATCCAAGATTGCACTGTATCACTTGTGAAAACTCGCTTATAGGTATGAAATTGAAAAATAACATGGTGCATCATACTTCAAAATATATTAAATCGAATTCCGACCAAGGTAAAACCCCCTTTGACGAACAAAACAACATGTGAAAAATTAAAAATTGAGCTAAAAATGCTTTCGATGTTCCCAAATGTCATTAAGATTGAATTTCTTGGTTACTGAACTAAGATTAGATGGGTGTAACCTGTCAGTCCTATTGATCTATGAGAGAACTTCATTTTGACTGGTTATGGTTCTACTAACTCAAAATGGATACAAATTTATGCGTGGCGGAACAACCCACGTCTGTTGCAACATCGAAATCTTGATGTGCAACATCAGTTTGAAAATCCAAGATTGCACTATATGACTTTTGAAAACTCGTTTATGGGTATGAAATAAAAATATAACATGGTTCATCATATTCCAAAATATATTAAATCGAATTCTGACCATGGTCAAACCGCCTTTAACCAACAAAACAACATGTGAAAAATTGAGCTAAAAAAGCTTTCGATGTTCCCAAAAGTCATTAAGATTGAATTACTTGGTTTACTGAACTAAGATGAGATGGGTGTAACTTGTTAGTCCTATAAATCTATGAGAGATCTACATTTTTACTGGTTATGGCTCTACTAACTCAAAATGGATACAAATTTATGAATGGCGGAACAACCCACGTCTATTGGGTGCAACATCGAAGTCTTGAGGTGCAACATCAGTTTGAAAATCCAAGATTGCATTGTATGACTTTTGAAAACTCGTTTATGGGTACGAAATAGAAATATAACATGGTGCATCATATTCCAAAATATATTAAATCGAATTCCAACCATGGTCAAACACCCTTTGACAAACAGAACAACATGTGAAAAATTAAAAAATGACCTAAAAAAGCTTTCGATATTCCAAATGTCATTAAGATTGAATTTCTTGGTTATTGAACTAGGATGAGATGAGTGTAACCTGTTAGTCCTATAGATCTTTGAGATAGCGTCATTTTGATAGGTTATGGTTCTACTAACTCAAAATGGATACAAATTTATGCGTGGAGGAACAACCCACGTCTGTTGGGTGCAACATCGATGTCTTGAGGTGCAACATTAGTTTGAAAATCCAAGTTTGCACTGTATGACTTTTGAAAACTCGTTTATGGGTACGAAATAGAAATATAACATGGTGCATCATACTTCAAAATATATTAAATCGAATTCCGACCATGGTCAAAGCCCCTTTGACTAACAAAACAACATGTGAAAAATAAAAAATTGACCTAAAAAGGTATTTGATGTACTCAAATGTCATTAAGATTGAATATCTTGGTTTACTAAACTAAGATGTGATAGGTGTAACTTTTTTGTCCTATAGATCTATGAGAGAGTTTCATTTTGATTGGTTATGGTTCTACTAACTCAAAATGGATACAAATTTATGCGTGGCGGAACATCCCATGTCTGTTGGGTGCAACATCGAAGTCTTGAGGTGCAACATCAGTTTGAAAATCTAAGATTGCACTGTATGACTTTTGAAAACTCGTTTATGGGTATGAAATAGAAATATAACATGGTGCATCATATTCCAAAATATAAACCGAATTCGGACCATTGTGAAACCCCGTTTGACCGACAAAACAACATGTGAAAAATGGAGCTAAAAGAGCTTTCGATGTTCCCAAAAGTCATTAAGATTGAATTTCTTGCCTACTGAACTAAGAAGAGATGGGTGTAACCTGTTAGTCTTATAGATCCATGAGAGAGTTTCGTTTTGACCTGTTATGGTTCTAGTAATTCAAAATGGATACAAATTTATAAGTAGCAGAACAACCCACATCTGTTGGGTGCAACATCGAAGTCTTGAGGTGCAACATCAGTTTGAAAATCCAAGATTGCACTGTATGACTTTTGAAAACCCGTTTATGGGTACGAAATAGAAATATAACATGGTGCATCATATTCCAAAATATAGTAAATAGAATTCCGACCATGGTCAAACCCCCTTTGACCAAGAAAACAACATGTTAAAATATAAAAATTGAGCTAAAAAAGCATTCGATGTTCCCAAATGTTATTAAGATTGAATTTCTCGGTTACTGAACTAAGAAGAGATGGGTGGAACCTGTTAGTCCTATAGATCTATGATAGAGCTTCATTTTAACTAGTTATGGTTCTAGTAACTCAAAATGGATACAAATTCATGCGTGGTAGAACAACCCACGTCTATTGGGTGCAACATCGAAGTCTTGAGATGCAACATCAATTTGAAAATCCAAGATTGCACAGTATGACTTTTGAAAGCTCGTTTATGGGTACGAAATAGAAATATAACATGGTGCATCATACTTCAAAACATATTAAATCGAATTCCGACCATGGTCAAACCACCTTTGACTAACAAAACAACATGTGAAAAATTAAAAATTGACCTAAAAAAGCTTTTGATGTTCTCAAATGTCATTGAGATTGAATTTTTTGGTTTACTGAACTAAGATGGGATAGGTGTAACCTATTAGTCCTATAGATCTATGAGAGAGCTTCCTTTTGTTTGGTTATGATTCTACTAACTCAAAATGGATACAAATTTATTCGTGGCGGAACATCCCATGTTTGTTGGGTGCAACATCGAAGTCTTGAGGTGCAACATCGGTTTGAAAATCTAAGATTGCACTGTATGACTTTTGAAAATTCGTTTATGGGTATGAAATAGAAATATAACATGGTGCATCATATCCAAAATATTGTAAATCGAATTCCGACCATGGTCAAATTCCCTTTGACTAACAAAACAACATGTGAAAATTTAAAAATTGAGCTAAACAAGCTTTCGATGTTCCCAAATGTCATTAAGATTGAATTTCTTGTTTTACTGAACTAAGATGAGACAGGTGTAACCTGTTATTCCTATAGATCTACGAGAGAGCTTCATTTTGACTTATTATGGTTCTACTAACTCAAAATGGATACAAATTTATGCGTGGTGGAACAACCCACGTCTGTTTGATGCAACATCGAAGTCTTGAGGTGCAACATCACTTTGAAAATCCAAGATTGCACTGTATGACTTTTGAAAACTCGTTTATGTGTATAAAATAGAAATATAACATGGTGCATCATATTTCAAAATATATTAAATCGAATTCTGACCATGGTCAAACCACCATTGACTAACAAAACAACATGTGAAAAAATAAAAATTGACCTAAAAAAGCTTTCGATGTTCCCAAATGTCATTAAGATTGAATTTCTTGGTTTACTGAACTAAGATGAGATGGGTGTAACCTGTTAGTCCTATAGATCTATGAGAGAGCTTCATTTTGACTGGTTATGGTTCTACTAACTCAAAATGGATAAAAATTTATGTGTGGTGGAACAACCCATGTCTGTTGGGTGCAACATCGAAGTCTTGAGGTGCACCATAAGTTTGCAAATCCAAGATTGCACTGTATGACATTTGAAAACTCGTTTATGGGAAGAAATAGAAATATAAAATGGTGCATCATATTACAAAATATATTAAATCGAATTCTGACCATGGTCAAACCCCCTTTGACCAACAAAATAACATGTGAAAAATTAAAGATTGAGCTAAAAAAGCTTTTGATGTTCCCAAATGTCATTAAGATTGAATTTCTTGGTTTATTGAACTAAGATGACATGGGTGTAACCTGTTAGTCCTATAGATCTATGAGAGACCTTCATTTTGACTGGTTATGGTTCTACTAACTCAAAATGGATAAAATTTATGCATGGCGGAACAACCCACGTCTGTTGGGTGTAACATCGAAGTCTTGAGGTGCAACATCAGTTTGAAAATCCAAGATTGCACTGTATGACTTTTGAAAACTCGTTTATGGGTACGAAATAGAAACATAACATGGTGCATCATATTCCAAAATATATTAAATCGAATTTCGGCCATGGTCAAACCCCCTTTGACCAACAAAACAACATGTTAAAAATTGACCTAAAAAAGCTTTTGTTGTTCCCAAATGTCATTAAGATTGAATTTCTTGGTTACTGAACTAAGATGAGATGGATGTAACCTGTTAGTCCTATAGATCTATGAGAGAGCTTCATTTTGTCTGGTTATGGTCCTACTAACTCAAAATGGATACAAATTTATGCGTGGTGGAACAACCCACGTTTGTAAGGTGCAACATTGAAGTCCTGAGGTGCAACATCAGTTTTGAAATCCAAGATTGCACTGTATGACTTTTGAAAATTCATTTATGGGTATGAAATAGAAATATAACATGGTGCATCGTATTCCAAAATATTGTAAATCGAATTCCGACCATGATCAAACACCCTTTGACTAACAAAACAACATGTGAAAAATTAAAATTTGAGCTAAAAAAGCTTTTGATGTTCCCAAATGTTATTAAGATTGAATTTCTTGGTTTACTGAACTAAGATGAGATGGGTGAAACCTGTTAGTCCGATAGATCTATGAGAGAGCTTCATTTTGACTGGTTATGGTTCTACTAACTCAAAATGGATACAAATTTATGTGTGGCGGAACAACCTACGTCTGGTGGGTGCAACATCGAAGTCTTGAGGTACAACATCAGTTTGAAAATCCAAGACTGCACTGTATGACCTTTGAAAACTCGTTTATGTGTATGAAATAGAAATATAACATGGTTCATCATATTTCAAAATTTATTATATCGAATTCCGGCCATGGTTAAACCACCATTGACTAACAAAACAACATGTGAAAAATTAAAAATTGACCTAAAAAAGCTTTTGTTGTTCCCAAATGTCATTAAGATTGAATTCATTGGTTACTGAACTAAGATGAGATGGGTGTAACCTGTTAGTCCTATAGATCTATGAGAGAGCTTCATTTTGACTGGTTATGGTCCTACTAACTCAAAATGGATACAAATTTATGCGTGGCGGAACAACCCACGACTGTAAGGTGCAACATTGAAGTCTTGAGGTGCAACATCAGTTTGAAAATCCAAGATTGCACTCTATGACTTTTGAAAATTCATTTATGGGTATGAAATAGAAATATAACATGGTGCATCATATTCCAAAATATTGTAAATCGAATTCCGACCATGGTCAAACTCCCTTTGACTAACAAAACAACATGTTAAAATTTAAAAATTGAGCTAAAAAAGCTTTTGATGTTCCCAAATGTCATTAAGATTGAATTTCTTGGTTTACTGAACTAAGATGAGATAGGTGTAACCTTTTATTCCTATAGATCTATGAGAGATCTTCATTTTGACTTATTATGGTTCTACTAACTCAAAATGGATACAAATTTATGCGTGGCGGAACAACCCGCGTCTGTTGGATGCAACATCGAAGTCTTAAGGTGCAACATCAGTTTGAAAATCCAAGATTGCAATGTTTGACTTTTGAAAACTTGTTTATGGGTATGAAATAGAAATATAACATGGTGCATCATATTCCAAAATATAGTAAATATAATTCCGACCATGGTCAAACCCCCTTTAACTAACAAAACAACGTGTGAAAAATTAAAAATTGAGCTAAAAAAGCTTTTGATGTTCCCAAATGTCATTAAGATTGATTTTCTTGGTTACTGAACTAAGATGAGATGGGTGTAACCTGTTAGTCCTATAGATCTATGAGAGAGCTTCATTTTGACTGGTTATGGTTCTACTAACTCAAAATGGATAAAAATTTATTTATGGCGGAACAACCCACGTCTGTTGGGTGCAACATCGAAGTCTTGAGGTGCACCATAAGTTTGCAAGTCCAAGATTGCACTGTATGACTTTTGAAAACTCGTTTATGGGTATGAAATAGAAATATAAAATGGTGCATCATATTCCAAAATATATTAAATCGAATTCCGACCATGGTCAAACCCCCTTTGACCAACAAAACAACATGTGAAAAAATAAAAATTGAGCTAAAAAAGCTTTTGATGTTCCCAAATGTCATTAAGATTGAATTTCTTGGTTTACTGAACTAAGATGAGACAGGTGTAACCTGTTATTCCTATAGATCTATGAGAGAGCTTCATTTTGACTTATTATGGTTCTACTAACTCAAAATGGATACAAATTTATGCGAGGTGGAACAACCCACGTCTGTTGGATGCAACATCGAAGTCTTGAGGTGCAACATCAGTTTGAAAATCCAAGATTGCACTGTATGACTTTTGAAAACTCGTTTATGTGTATGAAATAGAAATATAACATGGTTCATCATATTTCAAAATATATTAAATCGAATTCCGACCATGGTCAAACCACCATTGACTAACAAAACAACATGTGAAAAAATAAAAGTTGACCTAAAAAAGCTTTCGATGTTTCCAAATGTCATTAAGATTGAATTTCTTGGTTTACTGAACGAAGATGAGATGGGTGTAACCTGTTAGTCCTATAGATCTATGAGAGAGCTTCATTTTGACTGGTTATGGTTCTACTAACTCAAAATGGATAAAAATTTATGTGTGGCGGAACAACCCACGTCTGTTGGGTGCAACATCGAAGTCTTGAGGTGTACCATTAGTTTGCAAATCCAAGATTGCACTGTTTGACATTTGAAAACTCGTTTATGGGTACGAAATAGAAATATAAAATGGTTCATCATATTCCAAAATATATTAAATCGAATTCTGACCATGGTCTAACCCCCTTTGACCAACAAAATAACATGTGAAAAATTAAAGATTGAGCTAAAAAAAGCTTTTAATGTTCCCAAATGTCATTAAGATTGAATTTCTTGGTTTATTGAACTAAGATGAGATGGGTGTAACCTGTTAGTCCTATAGATCTATGAGAGACCTTCATTTTGACTGGTTATGGTTCAACTAACTCAAAATGGATACAAATTTATGCGTGGCGGAACAACCCACGTCTGTTGGTTGTAACATCGAAGTCTTGAGGTGCAACATCAGTTTGAAAATCCAAGATTGCACTGCCTGACTTTTGAAAACTCGTTTGTGGGTACGAAATAGAAATATAACATGGTGCATCATATTCCAAAATATATTAAATCGAATTTCGGCCATGGTCAAACCCCCTTTGACCAACAAAACAACATGTTAAAAATTGACCTAAAAAAGCTTTTGTTGTTCCCAAATGTCATTAAGATTGAATTTCTTGGTTACTGAACTAAGATGAGATGGGTGTAACCTGTTAGTCCTATAGATCTATGAGAGAGCTTCATTTTGACTGGTTATGGTCCTACTAACTCAAAATGGATACAAATTTATGCATGGCGGAACAACCCACGTCTGTACGGTGCAACATCGAAGTCTTGAGGTGCAACATCAGTTTGAAAATCCAAGATTGCACTGTATGACTTTTGAAAACTCGTTAATGGGTACGAAATAGAAATATAACATGGTGCATCATATTCCAAAATATTGTAAATCGAATTCCGACCATGGTCAAACTCACTTTGACTAACAAAACAACATGTGAAAATTTAAAAATTGAGCTAAAAAAGCTTTTGATGTTCCCAAATGTCATTAAGATTGAATTTCATGGTTTGCTGAACTAAGATGAGATAGGTGTAACCTGTTATTCCTATAGATCTATGAGAGAGCTTCATTTTGACTTATTATGGTTCTACTAACCCAAAATGGATACAAATTTATGCGTGCGGAACAACCCACATCTGTTGGATGCGACATCGAAGTCTTGAGGTGCAACATCAGTTTGAAAATCCAAGATTGCACTGTATGACTTTTGGAAACTCATTTATGTGTATGAAATAGAAATATAACATGGTGCATCATATTTCAAAATATATTAAATCGAATTCCAACCATGGTCAAACCACCTTTGACTAACAAAACAACATGTGAAAAAATAAAAATTGACCAAAAAAAGCTTTCGATGTTCCCAAATGTCATTAAGGTTGAATTTCTTTGTTTACTGAACTAAGATGAGATGGGTGTAACCTGTTAGTCCTATAGATCTATGAGAGAGCTTCATTTTGACTGGTTATTGTTCTCCTAACTCAAAATGGATAAAAATTTATGTGTGGCGGAACAACCCACGTCTGTTGGGTGCAACATCGAAGTCTTGAGGTGCACCATAAGTTTGCAAATCCAAGATTGCACTGTATGACTTTTGAAAACTCGTTTATAGGTACGAAATAGATAAATAAAATGGTGCATCATATTCCAAAATTTATTAAATCGAATTCCGACCATGGTTAAACCCCCTTTGACCAACAAAACAACATGTGAAAAATTAAAAATTGAGCTAAAAAAGCTTTTGATGTTCCCAAATGTCATTAAGATTGAATTTCTTGGTTTATTGAATTAAAATGAGATTGGTGTAACTTGTTAGTCCTATAGATCTATGAGAGTTCTTTATTTTGACTGGTTATGGTTCTACTAACTCAAAATGGATACAAATTTATGCATGGCGGAACAACCCACGTCTGTTGGGTGTAACATCGAAGTCTTGGGGTGCAACATCAGTTTGAAAATCCAAGATTGCACTGTATGACTTTTGAAAACTCATTTATGCGTACGAAATAGAAATATAAAATGGTGCATCATATTCCAAAATATATTAAATCGAATTTCAAACATGGTCAAACCCCCTTTGACCGACAAAACAACATGTTAAAAATTTACCTAAAAAACTTTTGTTGTTCCCAAATTTTATTAAGATTGAATTTCTTGGTTACTGAACTAAGATAAGATGGGTGTAACCTGTTAGTCCTATAGATCTATGAGAGAGCTTCATTTTGACTGGTTATGGTCCTACTAACTCAAAATGGATACAAATTTAAGCGTGGCGGAAAAACCCACGTCTGTAAGGTGCAACATCGAAGTCTTGAGGTGCAACATCAGTTTGAAAATCCAAGATTGCACTGTATGACTTTTGAAAACTTGTTTATGGGTACGAAATAGAAATATAACATGGTGCATCATAATCCAAAATATAGTAAATGGAATTCGAACCATGGCACACCCCTTTTGACTAACGAAACAACATGTGAAAAATTAAAAATTGAGCTAAAAAAGCTTTTGATGTTCCCAAATGTCATTAAGATTGAATTTCTTGGTTTACTGAACTAAGATGAGATGGGTGTAACCTGTTAGTCCTATAGATCTATGCGAGAGCTTCATTTTGACTGGTTATCGTTCTACTAACTCAAAATTGATACAAATTTATGCGTGGCGGAACAACCCACGTCTGTTGGGTGCAACATCGAAGTCTTGAGGTGCAACATCAGTTTGAAAATCCAAGACTGCACTGTATGACTTTTGAAAACTCGTTTATCTGTATGAAATAGAAATATAACATGGTTCATCATATTTCAAAATATATTAAATCGAATTCCGACCATGATCAAACCACCATTGACTAACAAAACAACATGTGAAAAATTAAAAATTGACCTAAAAAAGCTTTCGATGTTCCCAAATGTCATTAAGATTGAATTTCTTGGTTTACTGAACTAAGATGAGATGGGTATAACCTGTTAGTCCTATAGATCTATGAGAGAGCTTCATTTTGACTGGTTATGGTTCTACTAACTCAAAGTGGATAAAAATTTATGTGTGGCGGAACAACCCACGTCTGTTGGGTGCAACATCGAAGTCTTGAGGTGCACCATAAGTTTGAAAATCCAAGATTGCACTGTATGACATTTGAAAACTCGTTTATGGGTACGAAATAGAAATATAAAATGGTGCATCATATTCCAAAATATACTAAATCGAATTCTGACCATGGTCAAACCCCCTTTGACCAACAAAATAACATGTGAAATATTAAGGATTGAGCTAAAAATGCTTTTGATGTTTCCAAATGTCATTAAGATTGAATTTCGTGGTTTATTGAACTAAGATGAGATGGGTGTAACCTGTTAGTCCTATAGATCTATGAGAGACCTTCATTTTGACTGGTTATGGTTCTACTAACTCAAAATGGATACAAAGTTATGCATGGCGGAACAACCCACGTCTGTTGCGTGTAACATCGAAGTCTTGAGGTGCAACATCAGTTTGAAAAACCAAGATTGCACTGTATGACTTTTGGAAACTCGTTTATGGTTACGAAATAGAAATATAACATGGTGCATCATATTCCAAAATATATTAAATCGAATTTCGACCATGGTCAAACCCCCTTTGACCAACAAAACAACATTTTGAAAATTGACCTAAAAAAGCTTTTGTTGTTCCCAAATGTCATTAAGATTGAATTTCTTGGTTACTGAACTAAGACGAGATGGGTGTAGCCTGTTAGTCATATAGATCTATGAGAGAGCTTCATTTTGACTGGTTATGGTCCTACTAACTCAAAATGGATACAAATTTATGCGTGGCGGAACAACCCACGTCTGTAAGGTGCAACATTGAAGTCTTGAGGTGCAACATCAGTTTGAAAATTCATGATTGCACTGTATGACTTTTGAAAATTCATTTATGGGTATGAAATAGAAATATAACATGGTGCATCATATTCCAAAATATAGTAAATCGAATTCCGACCATGGTCAAACTCCCTTTGACTAACAAAACAAAATGTGAAAATTTAAAAATTGAGCTAAAAAAGCTTTTGATGTTCCCAAATGTCATTAAGATTGAATTTCTTGGTTTACTGAACTAAGATGAGATAGGTGTAACCTATTATTCCTATAGATCTTTGAGAGATCTTCATTTTGACTCATTATGGTTCTACTAACTCAAAATGGATACAAATTTATGCGTGGCGGAACAACCCGCGTCTGTTGGATGCAACATCGATGTCTTGAGGTGCAACATCAGTTTGAAAATTTAAGATTGCACTGTTTGACTTTTGAAAACTCATTTATGTGTATGAAATAGAAATATAACATGGTGCATCATATTTCAAAATATATTAAACCGAATTCCGACCATGGTCAAACCACCTTTGACTAACAAAACAACATGTGAAAAAATAAAAATTGACCTAAAAAAGCTTTCGATGGTCCCAAATGTCATTAAGATTGAATTTATTTGTTTACTGAACTAAGATGAGATGGGTGTAACCTGTTAGTCCTATAGATCTATGAGAGAGCTTCATTTTGACTGGTTATGGTTCTACTAACTCAAAATGGATAAAAAATTATGTGTGGCGGAACAACCCACGTCTGTTGGGTGCAACATCGATGTCTTGAGGTGCACCATAAGTTTGCAAATCCAAGATTGCACTGTATGACTTTTGAAAACTCATTTATGGGTACGAAATAGAAATATAAAATGGTGCATCATATTCCAAAATATATTAAATCGAATTCCGACCATGGTCAAACCCCCTTTGACCAACAAAACTACATGTGAAAAAATAAAAATTGAGCTAAAAAAGCTTTTGATGTTCCCAAATGTCATTAAGATTGAATTTCTTGGTTTATTGAACTAAGATGAGATGGGTGTAACCTGTTAGTCCTATAGATCTATGAGAGACCTTCATTTTGACTGGTTATGGTTCCACTAACTCAAAATGGATACAAATTTATGCATGGCGGAACAACCCACGTCTGTTGGGTGTAACATCGAAGTCTTGAGGTGCAACATCAGTTTGAAAATCCAAGATTGCACTGTATGACTTTTGAAAACTCGTTTATGCGTACGAAATAAAAATATAACATGGTGCATCATATAACAAAATATATTAAATCGAATTTCGACCATGGTCAAACCCCCTTTGACCAACAAAACAACATGTAAAAAATTGACCTAAAAAAGCTTTTGTTGTTCCCAAATGTCATTAAGATTGAATTTCTTGGTTACTGAACTAAGATGAGATGGGTGTAACCTGTTAGTCCTATAGATCTATGAGAGAGCTTCATTTTGACTGGTTATGGTCCTACTAACTCAAAATGGATACAAATTTATGCGTGGCGGAACAACCCACGTCTGTAAGGTGCAACATCGAAGTCTTGAGGTGCAACATCAGTTTGAAAATCCAAGATTGCAATAAATGACTTTTGAAAACTCGTTTATGGGTACGAAATAGAAATATAACATGGTGCATCATAATCCAAAATATAGTAAATGGAATTCGAACCTTGGTGAAACCCCCTTTGACTAACGAAACAACATGTGAAAAATTAAAAATTGAGCTAAAAAAGCTTTTGATGTTCCCAGATGTCATTAAGATTGAATTTCTTGGTTTACTGAACTAAGATGAGATGGGTGTAACCTGTTAGTCCTATAGATCTATGAGAGAGCTTCATTTAGACTGGTTATGGTTCTACTAACTCAAAATGGTTACAAATTTATGCGTGGCGGAACAACCCACGTCTGTTGGGTGCAACATCGAAGTCTTGAGGTGCAACGTCAGTTTGAAAATCCAAGATTGCACTGTATGACTTTTGAAAACTCGTTTATGGGTACGAAATAGAAATATAACATGGTGCATCATATTCCAAAATATATTAACTCGAATTCCAACCATGGTCAAACCCCCTTTGACTAACAAAACAACATAAGAAAAATTAAAAATTGAGCTAAAAAAGCTTTTGATGTCCCCAATATCATTAAGACTGAATTTCTTGGTTTACTGAACAAAGATGAGATGGGTGTAACCTGTTATTCCTATAGATCTATGAGAGAGCTTCATTCTGACTGGTTATGGTTCTACTAACTCAAAATGGATACAAATTTATGCATGGCGGAACAATCCACGTCTGTTGGGTGCAACATCGAAGTCTTGAGGTGCAACATCAGTTTGAAAATCCAAGATTGCACTGTATGACTTTTGAAAACTCGTTTATAGGTACGAAATAGAAATATAACATGGTGCATCATATTCCAAAATATATTAAATCGAATTCCGACCATGGTCAAAACCCCTTTGACTAACAAAACAACATGTGAAAAATTAAAAATTGACCTAAAAAAGCTTTTGATGTGCCCAAACGTCATTAAGATTGAATTTCTTGGTTTACTGAACTTAGATCACATGGGCGTAACCAGTTAGTCCTATAGATCTATGATAGAGTTTATTTAGATAGTTTATGGTTCTACAAACTCAAAATGGATAAAAATTTATGCATGGCGGAACAACCCACGTTTGTTGTGTGCAACATCGAAGTATTAAGGTGCAACATCCGTTTGAAAATCTAAGATTGCACTGTATGACTTTTGAAAACTGGTTAATGGGTATGAAATAGAAATATAACATGGTGCATCATATTCCAAAATATTGTAAATCGAATTATGACCATGGTCAAACCCCCTTTGACCAACAAAACAACATGTGAAAATCTAAGATTGCACTGTATGACTTTTGAAAACTCGTTTATGGGTATGAAATAGAAATATAACATGGTGCATCATACTTCAAAATATATTAAATCGAATTCCGACCATGGTCAAACCCCTTTGACCTACAAAACATGTGAAAAATTAAAAATTGACCTAAAAAAGCTTTTGATGTTTCCAAATGTCATTAAGATTGAATTTCATGGTTTACTGAACTAAGATGAGATGGGTGTAACCTGTTAGTCCTATTGATCTATGAGAGAGCTTCATTTCGATAGGTTATTGTTCTACTATCTCAAAACGGATACAAATTTATGCATGGCGGAACATCCCACGTCTGTTGGGTGCAACATCGAAGTCTTGAGGTGCAACATCAGTTTGAAAAACCAAGATTACACTGTATGACTTTTGAAAACTCGTTTATGGGTACGAAATAGAAATATAACATAGTGTATCATATTACAAAATATATTAAATCAATTTCCGACCACGGTCAAACCCCCTTTGACTAACAAAACAACATGTGAAAAATTAAAAATTGAGCTAAAAAAGCTTTCGATGTTCCCAAATGTCATTAAGATTGAATTTCTTGGTTTACTGAACTAAGAAATTGCAGATTGCACTGTGTGACTTTTGAAAACTCGTTTATGGGTATGAAATAGAAATATAACATGGTGCATCATACTTCAAAATATATTAAATTGAATTCCGACCATGGTCAAACCCCCTTTGACCAACAAAACAACATGTGAAAAAATAAAAATTGGGCTAAAAAAGCTTTCGATGTTCCCAAACGTAATAAAAATTGAATTTCTTGGTTTACTGAACTAAGATGAGATGGGTGTAACCTGTTAGTCCTATAGATCTGTGAGGGAGCTTCATTTTGACTGGTTATGGTTCTAGTAACTCAAAATGAATACAAATTTATGCGTTGCGGAACCACCCACTTCTGTTGGGTGCAACATCGAAGTCTTGAGGTGCAACATCAGTTTGAAAATCTAAGATTGCACTGTATGACTTTTGAAAACTCGTTTATGGGTATGAAATAGAAATATAACATGGTGCATCATACTTCAAAATATATTAAATCGAATTCCGCCATGGCCAAACCCCCTTTGTCTAACAAAACAACATGCGAAAAATAAATAAATTGAGCTAAAAAAGCTTTTGATGTTCCCAATGTTTTTAAGATTGAATTTCTGGGTTAATGAACTAAGATGAGATGGGTGTAACCTGTTAGTCCTGTAAATCTATGACGGAGCTTTGTTTTGACTGGTTATGGCTCTAGGAACTCAAAATGGATACAAATTTATGCGTTGCGGAACCACCAACTTCTATTGGGTGCAACATCGAAGTCTTAAGGTGCAACATCATTTTGAAAATCCAAGATTGCACTGTATGACTTTTGAAAACTCGTTTATGGGTATGAAATAGAAATATAACATGGTGTATCATACTTCAAAATATATTAAATCGAATTCCGACCATGGTAAACCCCCTTGAGGTGCAACATCAGTTTGAAAATCCAAGATTGCACTAAATGACTTTTGAAAACTCGTTTATGTGTATGAAATAGAAATATAACACGGTGTATCATATTCCAAAATATAGTAAATAAAATTCCGACCATGGTCAAACCCCCTTTGGCCAACAAAACAACATGTGAAAAATTGAGCTAAAAAAGCTTTTGATGTTTCAAAAAGTCTTTAAGATTGAATTTCTTGGTTTACTGAACTAAGATGAGATGGGTGTAACAGGTTAGTCCTATATATCTATGAGAGAGCTTCATTTTGACTGGTTTTAGTTCTACTAACTCGAAATGGATACAAATTTATGCATGGCGGAACATCCCACGTCTGTTGGGTGCAACATCGAAGTCTTGAGATGCAACATCAGTTTGAAAATCCAAGATTACACTGTATGACTTTTGAAAACTCCCTTATATGTATGAAATAGAAATATAACATGGTGCATCATACTCCAAAATATATTAAATCGAATTCCGACCTTGGTAAAACCCCCTTTGACCAACAAAACAACATGTGAAAAATTAAAAATTGAGCTAAAAATGCTTTCGATGTTCCCAAATGTCATTAAGATTGAATTTCTTGGTTACTGAACTAAGATGAGATGGGTGTAACCTGTCAGTCCAATTGATCTATGAGAGAGCTTCATTTTGAATGGTTATGGTTCTACTAACTCAAAATGGATACAAATTTATGCGTGGCGGAACAACCCACGTCTGTTGGGTGCAACATCGAAGTCTTGAGGTGCAACATCAGTTTGAAAATCCAAGATTGCACTGTATGACTTTTGAAAACTCGTTTATGGGTATGAAATAAAAATATAACATGGTGGATCATAGTCCAAAATATATTAAATCGAATTCCGACCATGGTCAAACCCCCTTTGACCAACAAAACAACATGTGAAAAATTGAGCTAAAAAAGCTTTCGATGTTCCCAAAAGTCATTAAGATTGAATTGCTTGGTTTACATAACTAAGATGAGATGGGTGTAACCTGTTAGTCCTATAAATCTATGAGAGATCTACATTTTGACCGGTTATGGTTCTACTAACTCAAAATGGATACAAATTTATGGATGGCGGGACAACCTACGTCGGTTGGGTGCAACATCGAAGTTTTGAGGTGCAACATCAGTTTGAAAATCCAAGATTGCACTGTATGACTTTTGAAAACTCGTTTATGGGTACGAAATAGAAATATAACAAGGTGCATCATATTCCAAAATATGTTAAATCGAATTCCAACCATGGTCAATCCCCCTTTGACAAGCAAAACAACATATGAAAAAATAAAAATTGACCTAAAAAAGCTTTCGATGTTCCAAAAGTCATTAAGATTGAATTTCTTGGTTAATGAACTAAGATGAGATGGGTGTAACCTGTTAGTCCTATAGATATATGAGAGCGCTTCATTTTGATACTTTATTTTTCTACTAACTCAAAATGGATACAAATTTATGCATGGCGGATCAACCCACGTCTGTTGGGTGCAACATCGATGTCCTGAGGTGCAACATCAGTTTGAAAATCCAAGATTTCACTGTATGACTTTTGAAAACTCATTTATGGGTACGAAATAGATCTATGAGAGAGCTTCATTTTTACTGGTTATTGTTCTACTAACTCAAAATGGATATAAATTTATGTGTGGCGGAACAACACATGTCTGTTGTTTGCAATATCGAAGTCTTGAGGTGCAACATCAGTTTGAAAATCCAAGATTGCACTGTATGACTTTTGAAAACTCGTTTATAGGTATGAAATAGAAATATAACATGGTGTAGCATACTTCAAAATATATTAAATCGAATTCCGACCATGATCAAACCCCCTTTGACTAACAAAACAACATGTGAAAAATTAAAAATTGACCTAAAAAACTTTTGATGTTCCCAATTGTCATTAAGATTGAATTTCTTGGTTTACTGAACTAAGATGAGATGGGTGTAACCTGTTAGTACTATAGATCTATGAGAGAGCTTCATTTTGACTGGTTATGGTTCTACTAACTCAAAATGGATACAAATTTGTGTGTGGTGGAACATCCCACGTCTGTTGGGTGCAACATCGAAGTCTTGAGGTGCAACATCAGTTTGAAAATCTAAGATTGCACTGTATGACTTTTGAAAACTCGTTAATGGGTATGAAGTAGAAATATAACATGGTGCATCATATTCTAAAATATATTAAACCGAATTCGGACCATGGTGAAACCCCGTTTGACCAACAAAACAACATGTGAAAAATTTAGCAAAAAAAGCTTTCGATGTTCCAAAAAGTCATTAAGATTGAATTTCTTGGCTACTGAACTAAGATGAGATGGGTGTAACCTGTTAGTCTTATAAATCCATGAGAGAGTTTCGTTTTGACCGGTTATGGTTCTAGTAACTCAAACTGGATACAAATTTATAAGTAGCGGAACAACCCACGTCTGTTGGCTGCAACATCGAAGTCTTGAGGTGCAACATCAGTTTGAAAATCCAAGATTGCACTGTATGACTTTTGACAACTGTTTTATGGGTACGAAATAGAAATATAACATGGTGCATCATATTCCAAAATATAGTAAATAGAATTCTGACCATGTTCAAACCCCATTTGACCAACAAAACAACATGTTAAAATATAAAAATTGAGCTAAAAAAGCTTTCGATGTTCCCAAATGTCATTAAGATTGAATTTCTCGGTTACTGAAATCAGATGAGATGGGTGGAACCTGTTAGTCCTATATATCTATGAGAGAGCTTCATTTTGACTAGTTATCGTTATAGTAACTCAAAATGGATATAAATTTATGCATGGTGGAACATCCCACGTTTGTTGGGTGCAACGTCGAAGTTTTGAGGTGCAACATCAATTTGAAAATCCAAGATTGCACAGTATGACTTTTGAAAGCTCGTTTATGGGTACGAAATAGAAATATAACATGGTGCATCATACTTCAAAATATATTAAATCGAATTCCGACCATGGTCAAAGCCCCTTTGACTAACAAAACAACATGTGAAAAATAAAAAATTGACCTAAAAAGGCTTTTGATGTACTCAAATGTCATTAAGATTGAATTTCTTGGTTTACTAAACTAAGATGTGATAGGTGTAACTTGTTAGTCCTATAGATCTATGAGAGAGTTTCATTTTGATTGGTTATGGTTCTACTAACTCAAAATGGATACAAATTTATGCGTGGCGGAACATCCCATGTCTGTTGGGTGCAACATCGAAGTCTTGAGGTGCAACATCAGTTTGAAAATCTAAGATTGCACTGTATGACTTTTGAAAACTCGTTTATGGGTATGAAATAGAAATATAACATGGTGCATTATATTCCAAAGTATATTAAACCGAATTTGGACCATGGTGAAACCCCGTTTGACCAACAAAAGAACATGTGAAAAAATGAGCTAAAAAAGCTTTCGATGTTCCCAAAAGTCATTAAGATTGAATTTCTTTGCTACTGAACTAAGATGAGATGGGTGTAACCTGTTAGTCTTATAAATCCATGAGAGAGTTTCGTTTTGACCAGTTATGCTTCTAGTAACTCAAAATGGATATAAATTTATAAGTAGCGGAACAACCCACGTCTGTTGGGTGCAACATCGAAGTCTCGAGGTGCAACATCGGTTTGAAAATCCAAGATTGCATTGTATGACTTTTGAAAACGCGTTTATGGGTACGAAATAGAAATTTAACATGGTGCATCATATTCCAAAATATTATAAATAGAATTCCGACCATGGTCAAACCCCCTTCGACCAACAAAACAACATGTTAAAATATTAAAATTGAGCTAAAAAAGCTTTCGATGTTCCCAAATGTCATTAAGATTGAATTTCTCGGTTACTGAACTAAGATGAGATGGGTGGAACCTGTTAGTCCTATAGATCTATGAGAGTGCTTCATTTTGACTAGTTATGGTTCTAGTAACTCAAAATGGATACAAATTTATGCGTGGTGGAACATCCCATGTCTGTTGGGTGCAACATCGAAGTCTTGAGGTGCAACATCAATTTGAAAATCCAAGATTGCACAGTATGACTTTTGAAAGCTCGTTTATGGGTACGAAATAGAAATATAACATGGTGCATCATACCTCAAAATATTTTAAATCGAATTCCGACCATGGTCAAACCCCCTTTGACTAACAAAACAGCATGTGAAAAATAAAAAATTGACCTAAAAAAGCTTTTGATGTTCTCAAATGTCATTAAGATTGAATTTCTTGGTTTACTAAACTAAGATGGGATAGGTGTAACATGTTAGTCCTTTCGATCTATGAGAGAGCTTCATTTTGAATAGTTATGGTTCTACTAACTCAAAATGGATAGAAATTTATGCGTGGCGGAACATCCCATGTCTGTTGGGTGCAACATCGAAGTCTTGAGGTGCAACATCAGTTTCAAAATCTAAGATTGCACTATATGACTTTTGAAAACTCGTTTATGGGTATGAAATAGTAATATAACATGGTGCATCATATTCCAAAATATTGTAAATCGAATTCCGACCATGGTCAAACCCCCTTTGACTAA
Source organism: Allium sativum (assembly GCA_030737875.1). Taxonomy (NCBI): domain Eukaryota; kingdom Viridiplantae; phylum Streptophyta; class Magnoliopsida; order Asparagales; family Amaryllidaceae; genus Allium; species Allium sativum. The sequence continues at coordinate 884,322,567 of CM060919.1, read as the reverse complement.
CAAAACAACATGTGAAAAATTAAAAATTGAGCTAAAAAAGCTTTCGATGTTCCCAAATGTCATTAAGATTGAATTTCTTGGTTTACTTAACTAAGATGAGATGGGTGTAACCTGTTAGTCCTATAGATCTATGAGAGAGCTTCATTTTGACTGATTATGGTTCTACTTACTCAAAATGGATACAAATTTATGCATGGCGGAACAACCCACGTCTGTTGGATGCAGCACCGAAGTCTTGAGGTGCAACATCGAAGTCTTGAGGTGCAAGACTTCGATGTTGCATACTGATGTTGCACCTCAAGACTTCGATGCTGCACCCAACAGACGTGGGTTGTTCTGCCACGCATAAATTTGTATCCATTCTGAGTTAGTAGAACCATAACCAGTCAAAACGAAGCTCTCTCATAGATCTATAGGACTAACAGGTTACACCCATCTCATCTTAGTTCAGTAACCAAGAAATTCAATTTTAATGACATTTGGGAACATCAAAAGCTTTTTTAGGAAAAAAAATTATTTTTCACATGTTGTTTTGTTAGTCAAAGGGGGTTTGACCATGGCCGAATTCGATTTAATATATTTTGGAATATGATAAACCATGTTATATTTCTATTTCGTACCCATAAACGAGTTTTCAAAAGTCATACAGTGCAATCTTGGATTTTCAAATTGATGTTGCACCTCAAGACTTCGATGTGACACCCAACAGACGTGGGTTGTTGCGCCACGCATAAATTTGTATCCATTTTGAGTTAGTAGAACCACAACCAGTCAAAATGAGGCTCTCTCATAGATCTATTGGACTAACAGGTTACACCCCGCTCATCTTAGTTCAGTAACCAAGAAATTTAATCTTAATGACATTTGGGAACATCGTAAGATTTTTTTGGTCAATTTTTTATTTTTCACATGTTTTTTTGTTGGTCTAAGGGGGCTTGACCATGGTCGGAATTCGATTTAATATATTTTGGATTATGATGCACCGTGTTATATTTCTATTTCATAACCATAAACGAGTTTTTAAAAGTCATATATTGCAATCTTGGATTTTCAAATTGATGTTGCACCTCAAGACATCGATGTTGCACCCAACAGACGTGGGTTGTTCTGCCACACATAAATTTGTACTAATTTCAGTTAGTAGAACCAAAACCAGCCAAAACGAAGCTCTCTCATAGATCTATAGGACTATCAAGTTACACCATCTCATCTTAGTTCAGTAAACCAAGAAATTCAACCTTAATGACATTTGGGAGCAACAAAACCTTTTTAGCTCAAATTTTAATTTTTCACATGTTGTTTTGTTAGTCAAAGGGGGTTTGACCATAGTCGGAATTCGATTTAATATATTTTGGAATATAATACACCATGTTATATTTCTATTTCATACCCATAAACGAGTTTTCAAAAGTCATACATTGCAATCTTGGATTTTCAAATTGATGTTGCACCTCAAGACATCAATGTTGCACCTAATAGACGTGGGATGTTCCACCACACATAAATTTGTATCCATTTTGAGTTAGTAGAAACATAACCAATCAAATGAAGCTCTCTCATAGATTTATAGGACTAACAGGTTACACGCATGTCATCTTAGTTCAGTAATCAAGAAATTCAATCTTAATGACATTTGGGAACATCAAAAGCTTTTTTAGCTCAAATTTTAAATTTTCACAAGTTGTTTTGTTAGTCAAAGGGGGTTTTACCATGGTCGGAATTCTATTTACTATATTTTGGAATATGATGCACCATGTTATATTTCTATTTCATACCCATAAACGAGTTTTCAAAAGTCATTCAGTGCAATATTAGATTTTCAAATTGATGTTGCACCTGAAGACATCGATGTTGCACCCAACAGATGTGGGTTGTTCCGCCACACATAAATTTGTATCCATTTTGAGTTACTAGAACCAAAACCAGTCAAAATGAAGCTCTCTCATAGATCTATAGGACTAACAGGTTCCACCATCTCATCTTAGTTCAGTAACCAAGAAATTCAATCTTAATGACTTTTGGTAACATCGAAAGCTTTTTTAGCTCTATTTTTAATTTTTCACATGTTGTTTTGTTAGTCAAAGGGGGTTTGACCATGGTCAGAATTCGATTTAATATATTTTGGAATATGATACACCATGTTGTATTTCGATTTCGTACCCATAAACGAGTTTTCAAAAGTCATACATTGCAATCTTGGATTTTCAAATTGATGTTGCAGCTAAAGACGTCGATGTTGCACCCAACAAACGTGGGTTGTTCCGCCATTCATAAATTTGTATCCATTTTGAGTTAGTAGAACCAAAACCAGTCCAAATGAAGCTATCTCATAGATCAATAGGACTAACAGGTTACAACCATCTCTTCTTAGTTCAGTAACCAAGAAATTCAATCTTAATGACATTTAGGACATCGAAAACTTTTTTAGGTCAATTTTTAATTCTTCACATGTTGTTTCGTTTGTCAATGGGGGTTTGACCATGGTCGGAATTCGATTTACTATATTTTGGAATATGATGCACCATGTTATATTTCTATTTCGTACCCATAAACGAGTTTTCAAAAGTCATACATTGCAATCTTGGATTTTCAAACTGATGTTGCACCTCAAGACTTCGATGTTGCGCCTAATAGACGTGGGTTGTTCCGCCATGCATAAATTTGTATCCATTTTGAGTTAGTAGAATCATAACATGTCAAAATGAAGCTCTCTTATAGATCTATAGGACTAACAGGTTACACCCATCTCATCTTAGTTCAGTAACTAAGAAATTCAATCTTAGTGACATTTGGGAACATCGAAAGCTTTTTTAGGTCAATTTTTCACATGGTGTTTTGTTGGCCAAAGGGGGTTTGACCATGGTCATAATTCGATTTAATATATTTTGGAATATGATGCACCATGTTATATTTCTATTTCGTACCCACAAACGAGTTTTTAAAAGTCATGCATTGCAATCTTGGATTTTCAAATTGATGTTGCACCTCAAGACTTCGATGTTGCACCCAACAGATGTGGGTTGTTCCGCCACGCATAAATTAGTATCCATTTTAAGTTAGTAGAACCATAACCAGTCAAAATGAAGCTCTCACATAGAGCTATAGGACTCATAGGTTACACCCATCTCATCTTAGTTCAGTAACCAAGAAATTCAATCTTAATGACATTTGGGAACATCAAAAGCTTTTTTAGGTCAATTTTTCATATGTTGTTTTGTTGGTTAAAGGGGGTTTGACCATGGTCGGAATTCGATTTACTATATTTTGGAATATGATGCACCATGTTATATTTCTATTTCGTACCCATAAAAGAGTTTTCAAAAGTCATACAGTGCAATCTTGGATTTTCAAACTGATGTTGCACCTCAAGACATCGATGTTGCACCCAACAGTCGTGGGTTATTCCGCCACTTATAAATTTTTATCCATTTTGAGTTACTAGAACCATAACCGGTCAAAATGAAGCTCTCTGATAGATCTATAGGACTAACAGGTTACACCCATCTCATCTTAGTTCAGTAACCAGTAAATTCAATCTTAATGACATTTTGGAACATCAAAAGCTTTTTTAGCCCAATTTTCAATTTTTCACATGTTGTTTTGTAAGTCGAAGGGGGTTTGACCATGGTCGAAATTCGATTTAATATATTTTGGAATATGATGCACCATGCTATATTTCTATCTTGTACCCATAAATGAGTTTTTAAAAGTCATACAGTGCAATATAGGATTTTCAAATTGATGATGCACCTTAAGACATCGATGTTGCACCCAACAGACGTGGGATGTTCCACCACGCATAAATTTGTATGCATTTTGAGTTAGTATAACCATAACCTATCAAATGAAGCTCTCTCATAGATTTATAGGACTAACAGGTTACACCCATCTCATCTTATTTCAATAACCAGGAAATTCAATCTTAATGACATTTGGGAACATCGAAAGCTTTTTTAGCTCAATTTTTAAATTTTCACAAGTTGTTTTGTTAGTCAAAGGGGGTTTGACCATGGTCGGAATTCTATATACTATATTTTGGAATATGATGCACCATGTTATATTTCTATTTCGTACCCATAAACGAGTTTTCAAAAGTCATACAGTGCAATCTTAGATTTTCAAATTGATGTTGCACCTCAAGACATCGATGTTGCACCCAACAGATGTGGGTTGTTCCGCCACGCATAAATTTGTATCCATTTTGAGTTACTAGAACCAAAACCAGTCAAAACGAAGCTCTCTCATAGATCTATAGGACTAACAGGTTCCACCATCACATCTTAGTTCAGTAACCAAGAAATTCAATTTGATGACTTTTGGGAACATCGAAAGATTTTTTAACTCAATTTTTAATTTTTCACATGTTATTTGTTGGTGAAAGGGGGTTTGACCATGGATGGAATTCGATTTAATGTATTTTGGAATATGAAACACCATGTTATATTTCCATTTCGTACCCATAAACGAGTTTTCAAAAGTCATACATTGCAATCTTGGATTTTCAAATTGATGTTGCAGCTCAAGACAACGATGTTGCACCCAATAGACGTGGGTTGTTCCACCATTCATAAATTTGTATCCATTTTGAGTTAGTAGAACAAAAACAAGTCAAAATGAAGCTATCTCATAGATCTATAGGACTAACAGGTTACACCCATCTCATCTTAGTTTAGTAACTAAGAAATTCAATTTTAATGACATCTGGGAACATCGGAAACTTTTTTAGTTCAATTTTTAATTTTTCACATGTTGTTTTGTTAGTCAAAAGGGGTTTGACCATGGTCGGAATTAGATTTACTATATTTAGGAATATGATGCACCATGTTATATTTCTATTTCGTACCCATAAACGAGTTTTCAAAAGTCATACATTGCAATCTTGGATTTTCAAACTGATGTTGCACCTCAAGACATCGATGTTGCACCCAAAAAACGTGGGTTGTTCCGCCATGCATAAATTTGTATCCATTTTGAGTTAGTAGAACCATAACCTATCAAAGTGAAGCTCTCTCATAGATCTATAGGACTAACAGGTTACACCCATCGCATCTTAGTTCAGTAAACCAAGAAATTCAATCTTAGTGACATTTGGGAACATCAAAAGCTTTTTTAGCTCATTTTTTAATTTTTACATGTTGTTTTGTTAGTCAAAGGGGGTTTGACCATGGTCGGAATTCGATTTAATATATTTTGGAATATGATGCACCATCTTATATTTCTCTTTCGTAAACATAAACGGGTTTTCAAAAGTCATATAGTGCAATCTTGGATTTTCAAATTGACGTTGCACCTCAAGACCTCGATGTTACACCCAACAGACGTGGGTTGTTCAGCCATGCATAAATTTGTATCCGTTTTGAGTTAGTAGAACCATAACTAGTCAAATTGAAGCTCTCTCATAGATTTATAGGACTAACAGGTTACACTCATCTCATATTAGTTCAGTAACCAAGAAATTCGATCTTAATGACATTTGGGAACATCAAAAGCTTTTTTAGCTTTATTTTTCACATTTTGTTTTGTTTGTCAAAGGGAGTTTGACCAAGGTCGGAATTCGATTTAATATATTTTGAAGTATGATGCCCCGTGTTATATTTCTACTTCATACCCATAAACGAGTTTTCAAAAGTCATACAGTGCAATCTTGGATATTCAAACTGATGTTGCACCTCAAGACTTCGATGTTGCACCCAACTGACGTGGGTTGTTCCGCCACGCATAAATTTGTATCCATTTTGAGTTAGTAGAACCATAACCTATCAAAATAAAGCTCTCTCATAGATCTATAGGACTAACATGTTATACCCATCTCCTCTTAGTTCAGTAACCAAGAAATTCAATCTTAATGACATTTGGGAACATCGAAAGCTTTTTTAGCTCAATTTTTTTTCACATGTTGTTTTGTTTGTCAAAGGGGGTTTAACCACGGTCGGAATTCGATTTAATATATTTTGGAATAAGATACACCATGTTATATTTCTTTTTCGTACCCATAAACGAGTTTTCAAAAGTCATACAGTGTAATCTTGGATTTTCAAACTGATGTTGCACCTCAAGACATCGATGTTGCACCCAACAAACGTGGGTTGTTCCGCCACGCATAAATTTGTATCCATTTTGAGTTAGTAGAACCATAACCTATCAAAATGAAGCTCTCTCATAGATCTATAGGACTAACAGGTTACACCCATCTCATCTTAGTTCCTTAAACCAAGAAATTCAATCTTAATGACATTTGGGAACATCAAAAGCTTTTTTAGCTCATTTTTTTATTTTTCACATGTTGTTTTGTTAGTCAAAAGGGGTTTGACCATGGTCGGACTTCGATTTAATATATTTTGGAATATGATACACCATGTTATATTTCTATTTCGTAAACATAAACGAGTTTTCAAAAGTCATACAGTGCAATCTTGGATTTTCAAACTGATGTTGCACCTTAAGACTTCGATGTTACACCCAAAAGACGTGGGGTTGTTCCGCCACGCATAAATTTGTATCCATTTTGAGTCAGTAGAACCATAACCTATCAAAATGAAGCTCTCTCATAGATCTATAGGACTAACAGGTTACACCCATCTCATCTTAGTTCAGTAAACCAAGAAATTCAATCTTAATGACATTTGGGAACATCGAAAGCTATTTTAGGTCAATTTTTATTTTTTCACATGTTGTTTTGTTAGTCAAAAGGGGTTTGACCATGGTCGGAATTCGATATATGGAATATGATACATCATGTTATATTTCTATTTCGTACCAATAAACGAGTTTTCAAAAGTCATACATTGCAATCTTGGATTCCAAACCGATGTTGCAACTCAAGACTTCGATGTTGCACCCAGCAGACGTGGGTGTTGTTCCGCCACGCATAAATTTGTATCCATTTCGAGTCAGTAGAACCATAACCAGTCAAAATGAAGCTCTGTCATAGATCTATAAGACTAACAGGTTACACCCATCTCATCTTAGTTTAGAAACCCAGAAATTCAATCTTAATGACATTTGGGAACATCGAAAGCTTTTTTAGCTTAATTTTTAATTTTTCACATGTTGTTTTGATAGTCAAAGGGAGTTTGACCATGGTCGGAATTCGATTTAATATATTTTGGAATATGATGCACCATGTTATATTTCTGTTTCGTACCCATAAACAAGTTTTCAAAAGTCATACAGTGCAATCTTGGATTTTCAAACTAATGTTGCACCTCAAGACTTCGAAGTTGCACCTAACAGACGTGGGTTGTTCCGCCATGCATAAATTTGTATCCATTTTGAGTTAGTAGAACCATAATCAGTCAAAATGAAGCTCTCACATAGATCTATAGGACTAACAGGTTACACCCATCTCATTTTAGTTCAGTAAACCAAGAAATTCAATCTTAATGACATTTGGGAACATCAAAAGCTTTTTTATCTCCATATTTAATTTTTCACATGTTGTTTTGTTGGTCAAAGGGGGTTTGACCATGGTCGGAATTCGATTTAATATATTTTGGAATATGATACACCATGTTATATTTCTATTTCGTACCCATAAATGAGTTTTCAAAAGTCATACCTTGCAATCTTGGATTTTCAAATTGATGTTGCACCTCAAGACTTCGATGTTGCACCCAACAGACGTGGGATGTTCCGCCACACATAAATTTGTTTCCCTTTTGAGTTAGCAAAACCATAACCAGTCAAAACGAAGCCCACTCATAAATCTATAGGACTAACAGGTTACACCCATCTTATTGCAGTTCAGTAATCAACAAATTCAATCTTAATGACATTTGGGAACATCGAAAGCATTTTTAGCTCAATATTTAGTTTTTCACATGTTGTTTTGTTAGTCAAAGGGGGTTTGACCATGGTCGGAATTCGATTTAATATATTTTGAAGTATGATGCACCATGTTATATTTCTATTTCGTACCCATAAACGAGTTTTCAAAAGTCATACAGTGCAATCTTGGATTTTCTAACTGATGTTGCACCTCAAGACTTCGATGTTGCACTCAACATACATGAGATGTTCCGCCACGCATAAATTTGTATCCATTTTGAGTTAGTAGAACCATAGTCTATCAAAATGAAGCTCTCACATAGATCTATAGGCCTAAAAGGTTACACCCATCTGATCTTAGCTAAGTAACCAAGAAATTCAATCTTAATGACATTTGTGAACATCGAAAGCTTTTTTAGGTCAATTTTTAATTTTTCACATGTTGTTTTGTTAGTCAAAGGGGGTTTGACCATGGTCGGAAATCGATTTAATATATTTTGGAATATGATGCACGATGTTATATTTCTATTTCGTACCTATAAACGAGTTTTCAAAAGTCATACTGTGCAATCTTCGATTTTCAAACTGATGTTGCACCTCAAGACTTCGATGTTGCACCCAACAGACGTGGGTTGTTCTGCCATGCATAAATTTGTATCCATTTTGAGTTAGTACAACCATAGCCTATCAAAATAAAGCTCTCTCATAGATCTATAGGACTAATAAGTTACACCAATCTCATCTAAGTTCAGTAAACCAAGAACTTCAATCTTAATGACATTCGGGAACATCAAAAGCTATTATAGGTCAATTTTTAATTTTTCACATGTTGATTTGTTAGTCAAAGGGGGTTTGACCATGGTCGGAATTCGATTTAATATATTTGGGATTATGATACACCATGTTATATTTCTATTTCGTACCCATAAACGAGTTTTCAAAAGTCATACATTGCAATTTTGGATTTTCAAACTGATGTTGCACCTCAAGACTTCGATGTTGCACCTAACAGACGTGGGTTGTTCCGCCACGCATAAATTTGTATCCATTTTGAGTTAGTAGAACCAAAACCAGTCAAAATGAAGCTCTCTCATAGATCTATAGGACTAACAAGTTACACCCATCTCATCTTAGTTCAATAAACCAATAAATTCAATCTTAATGACATTTGGGAACATCGAAATCTTTTTTAGCTCAATTTTTAATTTTTCACATGTTGTTTTGTTAGTCAAAGTGGGTTTGACCATGGTCGGAATTCGAACAATCCACGTCTGTTGGGTGCAACATAAAAGTCTTGTGGTGCAACATCAGTTTGAAAATCCAAGATTACAATGTAAGACTTTTGAAAACTCGTTTATGGGTACGAAATAGAAATATAACATGGTGTATCATATTCCAAAATTTATTAAATCGAATTCCGACCATGGTCAAACCCCCTTTGACTAACAAAACAACATGTGAAAAAATAAAAATTGACCTAAAAAAGCTTTTGATGTTCCCAAAAGTCATTAAGATTGAATCTCCTGGTTTACTGAACTAAGATGAGATGGGTGTAACCTGTTAGTCCTATAGATCTATGAGAGGGCTTCATTTTGATGGGTTATGGTTGTAATAACTCAAAATGGATAGAAATTTATCCATGGCGGAACAACCCACGTCTGTTAGGTGCAACATAGAAGTCTTGAGGTGCAACATCAGTTCGATAATCCCGAATTGCACTGTATGACTTTTGAAAACTCGTTTATGGGTACGAAATAGAAATATAACATGGTGCATCATATTCCAAAATATATTAAATCGGATTCCGACCATGCTCAAACCCCCTTTGACTAACAAAACAACATGTGAAAAATTAAAAATTAACCTAAAAAAGCTTTCGATGTTCCCAAATGTCATTAAGATTGAATTTCTTGGTTACTGAACTAAGATGAGATGGGTGTATCCTGTTAGTCCTATAGATCTATGAGAAAGCTTCATTTTGATAGGTTATGGTTCTACTAACTCAAAATGGATACAAATTTATGCGTGGCGGAACAACCCACGTATGTTGGGTGCAACATCGATGTCTTGAGGTGCAACATCAGTTTGAAAATCCAAGATTGCAATGTAGGACTTTTGAAAACTCGTTTATGGGTACGAAATAGAAATATAACATGGTGCATCATATTCTAAAATATATTAAATCGAATTACGACCATGGTCAAACCCCCTTGGACTAACAAAACTGTGACAACCCGGATTCCGATAGACCGGTTTTCTTTTTTCCAAAATTCAATCCATGAGACCCGAGTTTACACTTGGATTTTTACATTACTATTCTATAAATATTTCCTATATTATTTCCAAGCACAACCACATAAGAAAGCTTTCTTTTATATTCCATTTGATCTTGGAGTAATTTCATATTTATTCATCTTTTTCTTAAGATTTTCATTTTCTTTTCCCATTACGTTTTGTTGCTTGATTTATTCAGGTATTTTCTTGTTAGTTAGGCTAGTCTTCTTCTTAATTTTATTTTTCAAACAAGCTCTTCTGTTTTCAACTCAAACAGTATCCTACACAGCTACAACTATGGGCCAAGAATCTTAGGACTTTGTTACCTCTGAGAATCGCGAGTCCACACAACAGGATCTATCCACTTGCGTGCCCTTTACTACCTAGTAGTCACTACTTGTCCATGCTCTGTATTACTAGCCTATAATTTTTTTTCAAGCAACAATCCTAGACTCATACGGCTTATGTATTCTACGGGAAAATTTTCCATTAGTTCAATATTATCTAATCCCTGACTGTAAATTGGCAAGAAGATAACTCCCTAAGTATCAACCCCGAAGAGCAAAATAAACATTAGATTGATACTCAGAGAATTTCACTTCTCAACCAATTCCCAGTTGGTTCTAATAGCTTTAACTTTATCTCGTTCTTTCTAGGCCTTGATCCTTAACTACTCAATTTTTAAAACATGGTTTGGCCTTTTTTTCTTTTTATTACATTCATCTTTCAAAAAAAAACTAAAAGTGGAAAAACTTTTATTCTTTTCTCAAAAACTTTTTTTCGCCAAACCATAAAACATGTCACAAAATAAAATACAAAACATTTTCTTCAAATCACGAAACTGGAGTAGACAAGGACAACTAATGGGTTACTCTGTTCCTATTTACAATGTTAACTTTGGCTGCTAAGGTGCAAATATCTACTCTATTCTTACACTCTACCGCTTATTTTGTTCACCCAACAAAATTTCTTTTTGAAACAATAATCAAAATTTATTATTAACCGAATAGAGATTTCAAAACTTATTTTCATATATGAAAACTAGCGAGCTATTTATGCTCTATAATATGCACCTTTTTATGAGAGAATTCTTTTAAAACAAGAAATCATTGTTTTACACAATATACCCCACTTTACTTTAAAACCCAACATGCATTTATCAAAATACTTTTAAGATTAAATCTTGGAAAATACCATAAATCCCTTTACAAATTCAAGTTCTTAAAAGTTTATCATTGGGTTAGACTCAAAGCTGGTCTTCCACTCAACTATGCTTTCCTAGGCACTTTCGTGAATTCAATTCTCTCGACTATATATACTCCTAATCCATATTTCATTTTTCAACCTTTTCTAGTTTCTAAGGTTACACTTCTTAACCCACTACTCTAGAATACTAACATTTCAGTTTCCATCTTATGGGATATTTTCTTTCTCTAACATCAAGTCATATTGTACACTTTCCAACCAATCCTCTTAGGGGTCTCAAAATTCCTATGTTCATTTCTTTAGTGTACAAGCTAGATATCCCGACTCTTTTCATGTCTAGTTGGCTACTATATGGATCTAGGTTTATATATATATAATATTTATATTTTATAAAATACAAATACGTTCACTCATTATTGCCCTAAGATCACTAAACCGAAGCTCTGATACCAGATTTGAAAACTCGGATTCCGACAGACCAACTTTTTTTTTCAAAATTTAATCCATCGAGACCCGAGTTGGTTGCTCTGGTATCCTGTAGAAAAGGCAGAGAAAAAAAGATATGTCAGAGTATGGAAAAACACCACACAGCGAAAGGAATAAAATATAATATATTTTAAAACACGGCTTTACCTTAATCACAATACTACTAAATCAGTATTCCCAAAGCTATAAGTCTCTGTCTAACCTGCGAACGTTATGAGGAGTGGGTCAGAACATAAGTTCTATATGTATGAATTTAAACTACACTTGTTGAATAACCATACATATACCGTTCAATTACATTTTATTGTTTATTAGGTTATACGTGTTATTAGCATTCAAAGCTTACACACACGTCGCACCCATCTACTCCCTAGTAGATTAACCTAATATAATGTATATGTAGCTACCCCCAAACTGAGTTACACCCCGTGGTACCCCACTCGCACGGTCTCCTCCATATCGCCACAGTAATATGCGCAGTCCCTCGTCCTATGCCATAATAACGTACGATGCTACATCCACATAGAATCGCTCTACGTAAGCATACTGACTGCCACCCTCGTACTGTTCGATCGTCATCAAATAATGCCCTCTAGTCTACGATACACCACCCAGAGCAGATGTGGTTGTATCTAGACTTTCCCATGTACGTATCATCAGTCGTACTCGATGTTTCTACTGCACATAACCTCTACTTGTGCACCCGAGTTCCGTGGCAGGGCAACACCAGAAGACACGGAACTCGGTCGGGAGCTTTCCTATATTTGTACGGGCCCGCCTCAAAGAGTGTCCAATATACAGATATCCCTCGGGTCTGGTTTTCCTATGGTGGCAATGGCCCCACCTCAGCCTCTCCCTCAAGTAGTAATGACCATATGAGCTAAGCTACCACCCCTAAGAAGCAAACAATCTAAACATCCATGTGGGGTCTCCCCGCACCCGTCCCTTGATAGCAAAGGTTAATGATCTTTAGGGGTTAGCTCTTGTCTTTTCTTATCCCTTAGGCTGCTGGTGATAGGCGTTCGACGGTCTTACTATCGTTTGGTCTTGACCCTCCACCTCCGCCTGAGGCAACCGCCGAACCACCCTTAATGCCACCGCGTACAGCATTCTGACTGCCACCTATTTGTGCAGTCAAGGCCCACCCACCTGGTAGTTCTGCGCAGACCCAACCTCTGCAATCCTAGCCTGAAGCTAAACCACCATAGAGGAGTACTAGGAGCACCTTTAACGTCTCTGGAAGCCACCTGCCTCCCCTTCCAGTCCATTGGAGCCGCCAAATAATAAACGTGTGTTCCACTCGTTTCTTATGACACCGTGATGATCTACCTCGTTGGGTAATTCATCTTATAACGTACGGACTGCTTCAAGAGCATTATTTTTATCTCTCGTTAGACCCTACATCTAATCGCTAATTACACGCTTGCGCCACCTTGTCAGTTTTCTCATTTAACTTGGTTATTCACATTTTCTTCCTTTTTTTCGTATTCACCAAGTTACCCTTGCTTATAAATTCAATTTATATTTAACCCACTTAAGTCCATTAATAAGCCCACAACATGTTATTTTCTAATTTCATAAATTATTCCCTTTTAGGGTTACAACAATATGTTATACTCAATTCATAGTTAAGTATGCCTTACACCACATATATACTGATTAGGAGAATAACCCTTTAAACACCAGCCCCGAAGACCGAAATCAACATCAGACTGACACCCAGAGAATTACTCAACCCAACCAACATGTATTATTCTAATTTACTTCTTTTCCATTCATATAACTTATATAATTTTTAATTTCACGTTTTTCCTTCCCAAACCACTTAATTTAAGTATATCTTTACATATAAGTTATCTCATCTTCCTTATCGTTTCCTATAACTTATCTTGTCCCATAAGTTATAATTTCCACCTATCATACTTTCTTGCCTTATTCAAGTTTATTCATGATAGGTTATTTATCATTCCCCATTTTGTGTCATTAATTTTTAGATTTGACTTTACCCTTCCATTCACTTAACCCGTTACTTAAACTTTACCCAATTCAATTAATTCATGATACCGTTACGGGTCCCATTTGGTTAAGCATATCTAAATTTTTGTTTCACATGTCACCCGTGTCCCCCTTTTATTATAGTTTCCATGTCTTACACATGTCTTACTACAGTTAAGTCTATCTTAGTCATGTTTTACGTCACATGTCTCACAACGGTTAAGTCCACATTAATTATGCTTTACATGTCATTTATATCACCCACTTAACCCACTAACCATACCCATGTCACCCACATGTCTTATTATGGTTAGTATTTCTTAATTTATTTGTTATGCCGTAACGATGTATGACCTCTCACATTAGACGTCCGTTCGTGGCTGCTGAATTTGCCAGGCGGTTCCGGGCAGTCTTACACCACAACGGGCCTAACCTTGTGTCATAAACCGTTACGCCCCTAGATCTTTCTGTTGACCTCTCACATTAGGCGTCCGCTTGTGGTTGCTGGATTTGCCAGGCGGTTCCGGGCAGTCTTACACCACAAACGCGCCTAACCTCGTGTTATAGGCGTTCATTAACAATCGTCTTTCACCCAAACCCCAAATTCATGTCATGTGTTCCAAATTCAACTTAATCACATTTCATTTTTATGCCTATTTCCAATTTGTCATTCACTACACCAATTACATAATAGTTAGCCAATTTTCATAATACCTAAATTATCCAATTATAGCCAAATTCACTAATTCCATGTTATTCATACCCAAACATGCCAATTTCCAATATTCTGTTATACTCAATTCCATATAATCAATATTTTCCCAATATATATATCCCAACATTCCCATGTTCATACATATAACCTAATTCACCCTCTAGGCTTACTTTTCAAGTCAAAAATAAATTTCACCAATCCATGGTATCCAATTACGTGTTGTTAATATTGAATTATACCAATTCCATATCCAATTACAATTATGTCAAACTTACATAAATTCAACATTACAATATAATTATGTCCATAATTCTATAAAAAACCTTCCAATCCCCATATTATGCCCAATCCCTTTTTTAATTTCACGTTCCCATTAAAACGCATAAATCCATGTTAGACGTAGGCTCGAGATAACCTAGCTATAAAAATAAAAAAGGGAAAGAATAAAAAGGAGAGAACTCAAATGTAGGCATAAATAAAATAACTGATCTTATTAAATTATCATCATATTCATTATGGGGAATGGTAAACGATAGAAGCAATATTATACAACAAATATAGTTCAAATCCACTTACAGTGTTTTCGTGCTCCAATTCGTAGATCTTTGATTGATTTCATGACCCAATTTATAGATCTGATCTTCCTTTGATTTCTTTTCGCGGCGTAGGTTGCGGATATGAATCCCTTCTCTTTTCTTGCGCGGTATTTTATATCTGAATCTCTCTTTTATTTGCGGTAGTTTGAAATTTCATTCTTTTTAAATAGATTCGTGAAGAGAGAAGATGGATCTAAGATTTGGTGGAGAAGAAGAATTGTTTAGATCCATTGAGGAGGAAGAAGAAGAAAATTCACTTTAGATTAGGCCAGAGTGGAGGCGTAATGAAGTTTTGAGGAGAAATATTAGGTCTAGGTGTGTTTTTATAGCTGTTAGATCAACGTATGAGGTCAGAAATCATGTCCAGGTACAAAAAATGGATTCTGCCCAGTTTTTGGGGGTAGGTCGACCCCTAGGTTGACCTCCCTGGCTAGATCGACCCCCAGGTTGACCCCCAAGTCGACCTCCCTGGGTAGGTCGACCCCCAGGTCGACCTGCATGGGTATTTTTTATGAATTTTTGTTGAATCTTCCGGAGGCCATAACTCTTTCATATGGAGTCCGATTTTCGAAAACATGGACTCTATTTCATGTAGAATTCTAAGACGAACGCAAAAGTGATGTCCATTTTTCTTAATTACTGATATTTAAATTATCTTCTTAGTTACGTACACTGTCATTGAATTAATCTTTCCTTCTCTCTCATGTGTTAATTAATTTTCATTGTACATCACCATTATTAACCTACCTATGCATATATACATACAGTTTTAGTTATATTAAAAATGCGGGGTGTTACAAAAACAACATGTGAAAAATTAAAAATTGAGCTAAAAAAGCTTTCGATGTTCCCAAATGTCATTAAGATTGAATTTCTTGGTTTATGGAACTAAGATGAGATGGGTATAACCTGTTAGTCCTATAGATCTATGAGAGAGATTCATTTCGACTGGTTATGGTTCTACTAACTCAAAATGGATACAAATTTATGTGTGGTGGAACATCCCACGTCGGTTGGGTGCAACATCGAAGTCTTGAGGTGCAACATCAGTTTGAAAATCCAAGATTGCAATGTATGACTTTTGAAAACTCGTTTATGGGTATGAAATAGAAATATAACATGGTGCATCATATTCCAAAATATAGTAAATAGAATTCCGACCATGGTCAAACCCACTTTGATGTAACAACCCGTAAAATGCGAGCCAGTTTGAAATTTTTATTTTGGCAATTTTAGCGAATTTTGAATATTTAAAATAGATTATTTTAAATAGTATCGACGAGAAATTTATTTAGAATAGAATTCGACGTATATATTATATACGTCGTCGTTAGAATATAAATATTTATATATAATTATAAATAGAATTGAAAATGGCGCGGTAGTTCGAAAATTCGATTTCTAATTTCAAATGAATATACAGAATTCGTTATAAGTCAGAATTGAACGAAACAAGAAATATTTGAATCTGATGAAGAATATCTTTCTAACGAAGTTAACAAACTGAGATTTCACTTTAGAAATGATAAGATATGTCCAGTTGAAAATTCAGAATAGTCGCTGTGGAATTTATATATATTTTATATAATATATAGCCCTTAAAAATAGCCGTTTTGCAAACGACCTCGGATTTCGACGAAACCAGTTTTGTTGGATCCGCAGTGTCAAGTTATTGCTAGGTTTCAAATTTCATAATTTTTCGAATCAATATGTGAGCGTGGCAAAGGAAAAAGCGTTTGGCCAGTTTCAGTTAGTTTTAATCGACTGGAAATTGGCCATTTTTCAAACGGTCTCAGAATTCGACGAAACTAGTTTTATTAGGACCGTATCGTCAATACGAAGCTAGAAAATATTTTTCTGGAATTTTTAAAGTTCGTATGCGACCCCGGTAATTTGAAATGTACGTTTAAAATTCAATATAGTGATTTAAATGTAAATTTAACGGAAACTGATTCAAACAGTCGAATCAGCTTGCGATACATATCCCATAGTGTTCGGAATGGGGGTATTTAGCTAGGGGCGACATTCGTTGGGGTTCGTTTGGAGTTCAAACCGTTAAACAAGTGATGTTGGAATTTAATGAATTAAATATAAATAAAATTTTATATAAAAGCCCTTTCTTTCTTAAAACCCTAAATTCTGTTTGCCTCGGTCAACGCCCTTTACAGCAGCACCCCCATCGCGATCGACGTCTGAAATCACCCAATCTTCCCTCCTCAAAATCTTCGAATCCAGCACGAATTAAATAATGATTCTTCAGCCTAAATTATAGATCTCCTCAAGCTCTGTAAAATCATACGGGTTTGGTAGTTTATCGTGGGGGGATGGAGGAGTTTCTGGCGCTCAAAGGCGCGCAGTTCGAGGTCAATTTCTGGCCGACGGGGAAGACCGAGGTGGCCGCCGTTCCTGGCAGTGGTGGGGGTTGTCACGGACTTCGATGGGGTGCGCATGGATCGAGTTCAGGTTGCTTGAGGGTGGCGGCGTAGGCGATTGAAGGAGCGTCAATGTATTTTCAAAAGAAGAAAGGTAATAACAGTAGTTTTTTTTTATGTTAAAACACAATTTTATAATCAGTTTAAAGCAATTTTAAAATCAGTTTTAAAACAATTTTAAAATCAGTTTTAAAACAATTTTATAATCAGTTTAAAGCAGTTTTAAAAATCAGTTTAAAGCAGTTTTAAAAATCAGTTTAAAACAATTTTATAATCAGTTTAAAACAATTTTATAATCAGTTTAAAACAATTTTATAATCAGTTTAAAACAGTTTTAAAAAAATCAGTTTATAACAGTTTAAATACAGTTTAAAATTCAGTTTAAGATCAGTTTAAAATTTGGTTTTTTTTAAAATATATGGGCTTTGTAGAAAATATACTTTGTTTTGAAAATAGGAAAAATATACTTTGTTTTGAAAATAGGAAAATATACTTTGTTTTGAAAATAGGAAAATATACTTTGTTTTGAAAATAGGAAAAATATACTTTGTTTTGAAAATAGGAAAAATATAATTTGTTTTGAAAATAGTAAAAATATGATAAAAATATGATTTTTATATATTGAACATCGAAGTAAAAATTCGATTTTTACATATGTAGTGGCTGCGGGCGACGAAGCTGACGAAGACGCGATAGCGGTGAAGATTTCTATAAAAGAAGAGCCAGAGGATTGGATAGCTATATGTGAGAATTTCTCACCTTTCAAATTTATTTTCTAGTTATATATATATACTAGGATGCAGACGGTGCTTAGTAGCACCCGACACCCGTCCACAGACCATGGACTTGTTGTTTGGTTGCATAGATTAGTTGGATTATTTGTTTGAATTGTTTGGTGAGATGAATTTGATATGATTGATGTGTGAATGGCGTGGGCCTTCACTAGACCGGGGATAAGGCTAGGCCTTGTCCCGTTTCTAGTATCGTGCCGTTATGCCGCCGAAATTTTCTAAAATATGTTAGAAAAATAAAAATATCATTTTATTTAAAGAATGAACTGAATAGAAATTCATATGTTAAAATAAAATGTTTTATCGTTAAAAATATAATTTTTAACGCGAATGCGAATAAATAAAATATTCATTTACAAACCAGACGGTTTGTTTATGTACACTGATTTGACTGACATTGATTGGGTCGATAAATTTCACACATCGCCCAACTGCACGAATAAAAATATTTGTTTGATTGTTTGAAACCCCACACGGGTGTTAGGATGAAATATGCAGTTCACTCATCCTGATTGATTAAATATGTCGATCGATTGATTGACAGGCTGTTATAAGCGTTGAATATCTATATTTGATGCTTATACAGTGTGGTGCACTTTGGTTGATGGTTGATTATTTTCAATGCTATTAAATACATGTGTTGTATGGAAATCCATATAAAAATCTTTATATGGTAATTGATTGGGCCTCATTCCAATTTGAAAAATAAAGAATATTATAAAATAAAAGTTCATGTGTTGACAGTACTCATTCATTGAGATTGGTCATGTGTTGAACGAAATATTTTAGTAATAAAATTTACATCTTTATCAATTTAAAATAAACGTTCATGTGTTGACAGTACTCATTTATTGAGATTGGTCATGTGTTGAACGAAATATTTTGATAATAACAACTATTTTGAAAAAGAAATATTTGAAATAGAATATTTGAAAATAGAAATTTATGAAGCCGTGTTGATTAGATTGACGCCATTTTGACGTGAACGATATTTATATCGATTTGAAAAACGATTTCGAAATGAATTGAATAGAAAACGATTTCGAAATGAATTGAATAGAAAACGATTTCGAAATGAATTGAATTGAAAATGAATTCGAAATGAAATGAATTGAAAACGATTTCGAAATGAATTGAATTGAAAACGAATTCAAAATGAATTGGAATCGATTTCGAAATGAATTGAATTGAAAACGATTTCGAAATGAATTGAATTGAAAACGAATTCAAATTGAATTGAAAACGAATTGAAATGAATTCAAATTGAATTGAAATTCGAATTGAATAGAAATGAATTTTAAAACGAATTTATAAAGAAGAATTCAATTTTGCTTTGAATTGAAATGGAAGTTGAAATAGATTTTGAAACGAATTTTAAAACTATTTATATAATTCGTTTTAAATAGAAATCGACGAAGTATATATTATATATATTATATATATAATATAATGGCCTGAATAGAACGCGCCGCGCCGCGGCAGTTCGCGAATTTCGACCATTTATTTCAAACGGACATTACGGGAGATCCGACCGTCGGATTCTCCTAAAACCGGAACCGTTGGGTTCGTATCGAAAAGAGCTTTCTAATGAATGTTAGAAATTTGAAATCTAACGGTTGGATTTGGAATTATGTCCAAATCAAATTCGAAAAAGGTCGCTATAAGTGCAGTTCGATGGCCAGTGTTGGAAATCGACTGTACGGGCCTTGATAAAATTATTAAAAATAGTAATAATTTGTGTAAAATCATAAGAAATGATTTGTGGAGATTTGGGATGAAAAACTCCATATTTGAAAAGATAAAAATAGATTTTTATCGAAATGAACTAGTTTTGAACTAGAATTAAAATTCTATTTATTTTTAAATAAATAAATTGAATTAGAAAAGGGTTTTAAAAATAACCAGAATTTCCAATGATTGCATTGGAGTGGATTTGAATCGAAATTGTCTTCGGAATATTTCGATGTTGGAATTCGTGATTATACAGGTGTTGTTATGGAAATTTGAAAGATATGTATATTTATATCGTTATTTCTAATACGACATTTGTTAATCGTAGAATTTGATATTGAATATAAGCCGGGATATTTTCTATTCAGAGCCTTGTGTTTAATATCAAATGTGATTTGGGTTTGTCGTGAATGGTGTCTTCATTAACACTGTTCTTGAACCCAGTTGAGAAAAGATTAAATCTTTTTATTTAGATTTAATGAAGTGTACCAATTAAATGATATTTAATTGGAATTGAATTGATATTGATTTTTGGGTTTATCGTGAACAGTGTTTTAAATAACACTTGTTCTTTAACCCGATAATTAATGAATGTGATTTGGGTTTGTCGTGAATGGTGTCTTCATTAACACTGTTCTTGAACCCAGTTGAGAAAAGATTAAATCTTTTTATTTAGATTTAATGAAGTGTACCAATTAAATAATATTTAATTGGAATTGAATGGATATTGATTTTTGGGTTTATCGTGAACAGTGTTTTTAAATAACACTTGTTCTTTAACCCGAAAATTAATGGATGTGACTTTGGGTTTATCGTGAACCGTGTTTTAAATGACACTGATTCTTTAACCCAGTCACAGATTAAAACTAAGTGGAGTTTTAATGAATCTTTAATTAGATTTGAACGTGAAATTTAGAAACTAACTGTCGGTTAGCTAAGTAGAATGGTTTTCTGGATATTGATCTGATGTTGGTTTCGGCCTTCGGGGTTAATATTTGGGGAATTATTCTCTTGATTAATTTACGGTTAGTGACTAATGAATTGGAATGAGGCGTATGTTGTGTTTGTGTAACACTTTTATAATATATATACGCGAGTTATTCGGAAAGACCGGGTTTATCCCATTCTGAATAACTGATACGACGATAAGTCGAAGAGGAAGACGATGGTCGAAGACCGGAGGTCTTCACGTCGTTTGGGTAATTACTGATGATCTTGATTGGGCTGTACACCCAAGAAGATGGAAACAGTTAGTGATCGTCCAGACGTACTTGGAGATCGATGGATATGCGGGGTACTAGGTGCCTCCGGTTTCGTTCAGACCCAGAACGGACTTGTAAATGGACTGTGTGTCTGACATCGGATTTCATTCTGTGTGACTGATATCGGTTGCATAGGATGGTTTGCCTGTGTGGCATGCTAAGATGCAAATGATCAAGGCTTCTGTTGAAAAGCAAAGTCTTGTGGTGATGATCAAAGCACGGCCTTTGTGGCGTAGCTTTGTGTAACGTTTACCTCGCGTGTTTCACACCAGGTATGAACCAAAAACGGGAGACGGACCTCAGGGAGGACTTGCGTTTCTTTCTAGCTAAAAGTGGCGTCAGTGGTTTTACACGCCCTGACGAGTTTGACTTATGTGGTTGTTGCTGTTGCGAGGCGCCTCGGATTGATCGGTCGTTCTCGAACCGATGGAGTCATTCGTTGGCTCGTTTGCGCCCCAAAGGGCGGGGAGACGTATTGTTCAGGCATAATAATCCACATCGGTGGACCGGCCCTGACGATCCAGGGGGCAGTTGCGGCTGTTCCTGAGACATGGTAGGCTAGATTGTCTCGAATCGGTTGAGGATCTTGCCCCTAGCCTCGGTTCATAGACGGAAATCCAATTTCCAAATACGTGCCATTTGCGGTTTTATTTGTAAACCTATATATGGCGACATAGTGGTATGGGGCATTCATGCCGCCTATGATTGATACTTATGATTTGAAGTTGTTTTATACTCTATGCACTTATAATAGTATCAAATGATTTGTTTTAAACGTATCAAGCATTCTTTAGCTGTTATAAGGGAAAACCCTATCCCCCGGCTTGCGATTGCATTGTGTGATAGGACCTGGGTCTTATAACAGCTTCATTTTTCTTTATTTAGCATTGCGCTGTTGTTTATGCACTGGTATTCTTGGGAGGAAACCCGTTCCGTGTTATACGGCGTGGTCCCTTGATTTACCTAACTTTAAGAATAAAGATTAACTGTTTTAGTTCTCACACCAGTCACATGACTGACCTGGAGTTTATTGTTTTAACCTAAACTCTGGGTGCCCTTATTTTCGACACGGGCAGCTAGTAGTTTTGGTTTTGCAGATTTATATGCACAGGATCCTGGTTTACAGCTGGAACGATATCCGGAAAGCTTTGTATCCGTATATCTACTTCTAGTTGTGTATTGTATTATTTTCCGCTGCTATGTATTTAAATGTAATTTAAATCTCTGATATTTCTGTGTAATATTCATTTAAACTCTGTATATCCTTGTAATCTGATGCATTGTTGTTATATACAGTGAAACGTTCTTCTGTATGCGTTCTGTTGTGGTTTGTTCTCGAACTATCCGACGCTTTCCTTTACGGGGAGGTCGCGGGTCTTTACACGTGGTATCAGAGCTTTGGTTTACAAAGCAGAGAACAAGACACATTAGAACCATACGAAAGAATTCATCAGATATTGGGTTAGTAATATCCAATTAGAATGACTCGTTAGAGATGGGATCAGTAGTATCCTAGAACGAGTGTGAAGAGTAAATTTTTTTTTTTGGTGAAAACAAATTTTTGTTTTGAAAATTTAAATCAATTATTCGTATTTGATTATCTATTTATATTGAGTTGGACAGTCCAGTATATAAAGATTTTGCATATACGTCTTGCAAACGTGTATTTGAAATTTTAATATACTGGATAGATATAGAATCACATTCTAGACACCCGGAGATGGTTCTGATGATTGATCGATCATCATCAGAATCTATGTTCGTGTTTTGAAGATGTGATATTTATATATTTCCTATTGATTGGTGTGAGAACCAAAATTAGATAGGGCTTATTGTTGGGATTTGGCATCAAAAATCTGATTTTTGTATATGTATCAAAATTATGAATTTGAAACTCTAATTCACTAATTAATTGATGTTTGTGTTGTTTGTTCATTTGTTTGCTAATTTTGAACCATTTAGCCTAATAGAACCAAATATTGAGTTATATTGAAAATTGGTCGTATTTGCTTGCATATACTTGTATATCATTGAACAGGTCATAGCAAGGAGGCTAGAGCAGAGAATAAAATTTGTTTGCCCGACAAATAGGTACATGTTTATTACATAATTTCCTGTTTTGTTTGGGTGATGATGATTTTATGAGCCTATTGGCTAGCCGCTTGGCTTTTTCTTTTTCTTTTTGAGATCTGAAGGACCGGGGAAGCTATTTGAAATTCCCCGATGCTCCCATTGCAGGGGAGGTTATGGCGAAATTTTTCAAAAATTTAGGGTGTTAGCCAAATTTTTGAAATTTTGAAAATTCTCAGAAACTGAAAAGTTGGAGAATGGAAGCCAGATCGAACGCAGAGTTGATTAATCAAAACCACTTTCGACTTTGTTCCTTTTCGGGGACGAAAAGTTTTAAGTGGGGGAGATTGTAACAACCCGTAAAATGCGAGCCAGTTTGAAATTTTTATTTTGGCAATTTTAGCGAATTTTGAATATTTAAAATAGATTATTTTAAATAGTATCGACGAGAAATTTATTTAGAATAGAATTCGACGTATATATTATATACGTCGTCGTTAGAATATAAATATTTATATATAATTATAAATAGAATTGAAAATGGCGCGGTAGTTCGAAAATTCGATTTCTAATTTCAAATGAATATACAGAATTCGTTATAAGTCAGAATTGAACGAAACAAGAAATATTTGAATCTGATGAAGAATATCTTTCTAACGAAGTTAACAAACTGAGATTTCACTTTAGAAATGATAAGATATGTCCAGTTGAAAATTCAGAATAGTCGCTGTGGAATTTATATATATTTTATATAATATATAGCCCTTAAAAATAGCCGTTTTGCAAACGACCTCGGATTTCGACGAAACCAGTTTTGTTGGATCCGCAGTGTCAAGTTATTGCTAGGTTTCAAATTTCATAATTTTTCGAATCAATATGTGAGCGTGGCAAAGGAAAAAGCGTTTGGCCAGTTTCAGTTAGTTTTAATCGACTGGAAATTGGCCATTTTTCAAACGGTCTCAGAATTCGACGAAACTAGTTTTATTAGGACCGTATCGTCAATACGAAGCTAGAAAATATTTTTCTGGAATTTTTAAAGTTCGTATGCGACCCCGGTAATTTGAAATGTACGTTTAAAATTCAATATAGTGATTTAAATGTAAATTTAACGGAAACTGATTCAAACAGTCGAATCAGCTTGCGATACATATCCCATAGTGTTCGGAATGGGGGTATTTAGCTAGGGGCGACATTCGTTGGGGTTCGTTTGGAGTTCAAACCGTTAAACAAGTGATGTTGGAATTTAATGAATTAAATATAAATAAAATTTTATATAAAAGCCCTTTCTTTCTTAAAACCCTAAATTCTGTTTGCCTCGGTCAACGCCCTTTACAGCAGCACCCCCATCGCGATCGACGTCTGAAATCACCCAATCTTCCCTCCTCAAAATCTTCGAATCCAGCACGAATTAAATAATGATTCTTCAGCCTAAATTATAGATCTCCTCAAGCTCTGTAAAATCATACGGGTTTGGTAGTTTATCGTGGGGGGATGGAGGAGTTTCTGGCGCTCAAAGGCGCGCAGTTCGAGGTCAATTTCTGGCCGACGGGGAAGACCGAGGTGGCCGCCGTTCCTGGCAGTGGTGGGGGTTGTCACGGACTTCGATGGGGTGCGCATGGATCGAGTTCAGGTTGCTTGAGGGTGGCGGCGTAGGCGATTGAAGGAGCGTCAATGTATTTTCAAAAGAAGAAAGGTAATAACAGTAGTTTTTTTTTATGTTAAAACACAATTTTATAATCAGTTTAAAGCAATTTTAAAATCAGTTTTAAAACAATTTTAAAATCAGTTTTAAAACAATTTTATAATCAGTTTAAAGCAGTTTTAAAAATCAGTTTAAAGCAGTTTTAAAAATCAGTTTAAAACAATTTTATAATCAGTTTAAAACAATTTTATAATCAGTTTAAAACAATTTTATAATCAGTTTAAAACAGTTTTAAAAAAATCAGTTTATAACAGTTTAAATACAGTTTAAAATTCAGTTTAAGATCAGTTTAAAATTTGTTTTTTTTAAAATATATGGGCTTTGTAGAAAATATACTTTGTTTTGAAAATAGGAAAAATATACTTTGTTTTGAAAATAGGAAAATATACTTTGTTTTGAAAATAGGAAAATATACTTTGTTTTGAAAATAGGAAAAATATACTTTGTTTTGAAAATAGGAAAAATATAATTTGTTTTGAAAATAGTAAAAATATGATAAAAATATGATTTTTATATATTGAACATCGAAGTAAAAATTCGATTTTTACATATGTAGTGGCTGCGGGCGACGAAGCTGACGAAGACGCGATAGCGGTGAAGATTTCTATAAAAGAAGAGCCAGAGGATTGGATAGCTATATGTGAGAATTTCTCACCTTTCAAATTTATTTTCTAGTTATATATATATACTAGGATGCAGACGGTGCTTAGTAGCACCCGACACCCGTCCACAGACCATGGACTTGTTGTTTGGTTGCATAGATTAGTTGGATTATTTGTTTGAATTGTTTGGTGAGATGAATTTGATATGATTGATGTGTGAATGGCGTGGGCCTTCACTAGACCGGGGATAAGGCTAGGCCTTGTCCCGTTTCTAGTATCGTGCCGTTATGCCGCCGAAATTTTCTAAAATATGTTAGAAAAATAAAAATATCATTTTATTTAAAGAATGAACTGAATAGAAATTCATATGTTAAAATAAAATGTTTTATCGTTAAAAATATAATTTTTAACGCGAATGCGAATAAATAAAATATTCATTTACAAACCAGACGGTTTGTTTATGTACACTGATTTGACTGACATTGATTGGGTCGATAAATTTCACACATCGCCCAACTGCACGAATAAAAATATTTGTTTGATTGTTTGAAACCCCACACGGGTGTTAGGATGAAATATGCAGTTCACTCATCCTGATTGATTAAATATGTCGATCGATTGATTGACAGGCTGTTATAAGCGTTGAATATCTATATTTGATGCTTATACAGTGTGGTGCACTTTGGTTGATGGTTGATTATTTTCAATGCTATTAAATACATGTGTTGTATGGAAATCCATATAAAAATCTTTATATGGTAATTGATTGGGCCTCATTCCAATTTGAAAAATAAAGAATATTATAAAATAAAAGTTCATGTGTTGACAGTACTCATTCATTGAGATTGGTCATGTGTTGAACGAAATATTTTAGTAATAAAATTTACATCTTTATCAATTTAAAATAAACGTTCATGTGTTGACAGTACTCATTTATTGAGATTGGTCATGTGTTGAACGAAATATTTTGATAATAACAACTATTTTGAAAAAGAAATATTTGAAATAGAATATTTGAAAATAGAAATTTATGAAGCCGTGTTGATTAGATTGACGCCATTTTGACGTGAACGATATTTATATCGATTTGAAAAACGATTTCGAAATGAATTGAATAGAAAACGATTTCGAAATGAATTGAATAGAAAACGATTTCGAAATGAATTGAATTGAAAATGAATTCGAAATGAAATGAATTGAAAACGATTTCGAAATGAATTGAATTGAAAACGAATTCAAAATGAATTGGAATCGATTTCGAAATGAATTGAATTGAAAACGATTTCGAAATGAATTGAATTGAAAACGAATTCAAATTGAATTGAAAACGAATTGAAATGAATTCAAATTGAATTGAAATTCGAATTGAATAGAAATGAATTTTAAAACGAATTTATAAAGAAGAATTCAATTTTGCTTTGAATTGAAATGGAAGTTGAAATAGATTTTGAAACGAATTTTAAAACTATTTATATAATTCGTTTTAAATAGAAATCGACGAAGTATATATTATATATATTATATATATAATATAATGGCCTGAATAGAACGCGCCGCGCCGCGGCAGTTCGCGAATTTCGACCATTTATTTCAAACGGACATTACGGGAGATCCGACCGTCGGATTCTCCTAAAACCGGAACCGTTGGGTTCGTATCGAAAAGAGCTTTCTAATGAATGTTAGAAATTTGAAATCTAACGGTTGGATTTGGAATTATGTCCAAATCAAATTCGAAAAAGGTCGCTATAAGTGCAGTTCGATGGCCAGTGTTGGAAATCGACTGTACGGGCCTTGATAAAATTATTAAAAATAGTAATAATTTGTGTAAAATCATAAGAAATGATTTGTGGAGATTTGGGATGAAAAACTCCATATTTGAAAAGATAAAAATAGATTTTTATCGAAATGAACTAGTTTTGAACTAGAATTAAAATTCTATTTATTTTTAAATAAATAAATTGAATTAGAAAAGGGTTTTAAAAATAACCAGAATTTCCAATGATTGCATTGGAGTGGATTTGAATCGAAATTGTCTTCGGAATATTTCGATGTTGGAATTCGTGATTATACAGGTGTTGTTATGGAAATTTGAAAGATATGTATATTTATATCGTTATTTCTAATACGACATTTGTTAATCGTAGAATTTGATATTGAATATAAGCCGGGATATTTTCTATTCAGAGCCTTGTGTTTAATATCAAATGTGATTTGGGTTTGTCGTGAATGGTGTCTTCATTAACACTGTTCTTGAACCCAGTTGAGAAAAGATTAAATCTTTTTATTTAGATTTAATGAAGTGTACCAATTAAATGATATTTAATTGGAATTGAATTGATATTGATTTTTGGGTTTATCGTGAACAGTGTTTTAAATAACACTTGTTCTTTAACCCGATAATTAATGAATGTGATTTGGGTTTGTCGTGAATGGTGTCTTCATTAACACTGTTCTTGAACCCAGTTGAGAAAAGATTAAATCTTTTTATTTAGATTTAATGAAGTGTACCAATTAAATAATATTTAATTGGAATTGAATGGATATTGATTTTTGGGTTTATCGTGAACAGTGTTTTTAAATAACACTTGTTCTTTAACCCGAAAATTAATGGATGTGACTTTGGGTTTATCGTGAACCGTGTTTTAAATGACACTGATTCTTTAACCCAGTCACAGATTAAAACTAAGTGGAGTTTTAATGAATCTTTAATTAGATTTGAACGTGAAATTTAGAAACTAACTGTCGGTTAGCTAAGTAGAATGGTTTTCTGGATATTGATCTGATGTTGGTTTCGGCCTTCGGGGTTAATATTTGGGGAATTATTCTCTTGATTAATTTACGGTTAGTGACTAATGAATTGGAATGAGGCGTATGTTGTGTTTGTGTAACACTTTTATAATATATATACGCGAGTTATTCGGAAAGACCGGGTTTATCCCATTCTGAATAACTGATACGACGATAAGTCGAAGAGGAAGACGATGGTCGAAGACCGGAGGTCTTCACGTCGTTTGGGTAATTACTGATGATCTTGATTGGGCTGTACACCCAAGAAGATGGAAACAGTTAGTGATCGTCCAGACGTACTTGGAGATCGATGGATATGCGGGGTACTAGGTGCCTCCGGTTTCGTTCAGACCCAGAACGGACTTGTAAATGGACTGTGTGTCTGACATCGGATTTCATTCTGTGTGACTGATATCGGTTGCATAGGATGGTTTGCCTGTGTGGCATGCTAAGATGCAAATGATCAAGGCTTCTGTTGAAAAGCAAAGTCTTGTGGTGATGATCAAAGCACGGCCTTTGTGGCGTAGCTTTGTGTAACGTTTACCTCGCGTGTTTCACACCAGGTATGAACCAAAAACGGGAGACGGACCTCAGGGAGGACTTGCGTTTCTTTCTAGCTAAAAGTGGCGTCAGTGGTTTTACACGCCCTGACGAGTTTGACTTATGTGGTTGTTGCTGTTGCGAGGCGCCTCGGATTGATCGGTCGTTCTCGAACCGATGGAGTCATTCGTTGGCTCGTTTGCGCCCCAAAGGGCGGGGAGACGTATTGTTCAGGCATAATAATCCACATCGGTGGACCGGCCCTGACGATCCAGGGGGCAGTTGCGGCTGTTCCTGAGACATGGTAGGCTAGATTGTCTCGAATCGGTTGAGGATCTTGCCCCTAGCCTCGGTTCATAGACGGAAATCCAATTTCCAAATACGTGCCATTTGCGGTTTTATTTGTAAACCTATATATGGCGACATAGTGGTATGGGGCATTCATGCCGCCTATGATTGATACTTATGATTTGAAGTTGTTTTATACTCTATGCACTTATAATAGTATCAAATGATTTGTTTTAAACGTATCAAGCATTCTTTAGCTGTTATAAGGGAAAACCCTATCCCCCGGCTTGCGATTGCATTGTGTGATAGGACCTGGGTCTTATAACAGCTTCATTTTTCTTTATTTAGCATTGCGCTGTTGTTTATGCACTGGTATTCTTGGGAGGAAACCCGTTCCGTGTTATACGGCGTGGTCCCTTGATTTACCTAACTTTAAGAATAAAGATTAACTGTTTTAGTTCTCACACCAGTCACATGACTGACCTGGAGTTTATTGTTTTAACCTAAACTCTGGGTGCCCTTATTTTCGACACGGGCAGCTAGTAGTTTTGGTTTTGCAGATTTATATGCACAGGATCCTGGTTTACAGCTGGAACGATATCCGGAAAGCTTTGTATCAGTATATCTACTTCTAGTTGTGTATTGTATTATTTTCCGCTGCTATGTATTTAAATGTAATTTAAATCTCTGATATTTCTGTGTAATATTCATTTAAACTCTGTATATCCTTGTAATCTGATGCATTGTTGTTATATACAGTGAAACGTTCTTCTGTATGCGTTCTGTTGTGGTTTGTTCTCGAACTATCCGACGCTTTCCTTTACGGGGAGGTCGCGGGTCTTTACATTTGACCAACAAAACAACATGTGAAAAATTAAATATTGAGCTAAAAAAGCTTTCGATGTTCCCAAATGTCATTAAGATTGAATTTCTTGGTTTACTGAACTAAGATGAGATGGGTGTAACCTGTTAGTCCTATAGATCTATGAGAGAGCTTCATTTTGGCTGGTTATGGTTCTACTAACCCAAAATGGATACAAAATTATGCATGGCGGAGCAACACACGTCTGTTATATGCAACATCGAAGTCTTGAGGTGCAACATCTGTTTGAAAATCCAAGATTGCACTGTATGACTTTTGAAAATTCGTTTATGGGTACGAAATAGAAATATAAAATATTGCATCATATTCCAAAATATATTAAATCGAATTTCGACCATGGTCAAACCCCTTTTGACTAACAAAACAACATGTGAAAAATTAAAAATTGACCTAAAAAAGCTTTTGATTTTCCCAAATTTCATTAAGATTGAATTTCTTGGTTTACTGAACTAAGATGAGATGGGCGTAACCTGTTAGTCCTATAGATCTGTGAGAGAGCTTCATTTTGATAGGTTATGCTTCTAATAACTCAAAATGGATAAAAATTTATGCGTGGCGGAACATCCCACGTCTGTTGGGTGCAATATCGAAGTCTTGAGGTGCAACATTAGTTTGAAAATCCAAGATTGCGCTTATGACATTTGAAAACTCGTTTATGGGTACGAAATAGAAATATAACATGGTGCATCATATTCCAAAATATATTAAATCGAATTCCAACCATGGTTAAACCCCCTTTGACTAACAAAACAACATGTGAAAAATTAAAAATTGAGCTAAAAAAGCTTTTGATGTTCCCAAATGTCATTAAGATTGAATTTCCTTGTTTACTAAACTAAGATGAGATGGGTGTAAACTGTTAGTCCTATAGATCTATGAGAGAGCTCCGTTATGACTGGTTATGGTTCTATTAACTCAAAATGGATACAAATTTATGCATGGCGGAACATCCCACGTCTGTTGGGTGCAACATCGAAGTGTTGAGCTGCAACATCAATTTGAAAATCGAAGATTGCAATGTATGACTTTTGAAAACTCGTTTATGGGTACGAAATAGAAATATAACATGGTGCATCATACTTCAAAATATATTAAATCGAATTCCGACCATGGTCAAACCCCCTTTGACCAACAAAACAGCATGTGAAAAATTGAGCTAGAAAAGCTTTCGATGTTCCCAAAAGTCATTAAGATTGAATTTCTTGGTTTACTGAACTAAGATGAGATGGGTGTAACCTGTTAGTTCTATAGATCTGTGAGAGAGCTTTATTTTGACTGGTTATGGTTCTACGAACTCGAAAATTTTACAAATTTATGTGTGGCGGTACAACCCACGTCTGTTGGGTGCAACATCGAAGTCTTGAGGTGCAACATCAGTTTGAAAATCCAAGATTGCACTGAATGACTTTTGAAAACTCGTTTATGGGAACGAAATAGAATTATAACATGGTGCATCATATTCCAAAATATATTAAATCGAATTCCGACCATAGTGAAATCCCCTTTGACCAACAAAACAACATGTGAAAAAATAAAAATTGGGCTAAAAAAGCTTTCGATGTTCCCAAATGTCATTAAGATTGAATTTCTGGGTTACTGAACAAAGATGAGATAGGTGTAACCTGTTAGTCCTATAGATCTATGAGAGAGCTTCATTTTGACTGGTTTTGTTTCTACTAACTCAAAATGGATAAAAAGTTATGCGTGGCGGAACAACCCACGTCTGTTGGGTGCAACATCGAAGTCTTGAGGTGCAACATCAGTTTGAAAATCTTAGATTGCACTATATGACTTTTGAAAACTCGTTTATGGGTACGAAATATAAATATAACTTGGGGCATCATATTCCAAAATATATTAAATCGAATTCTGACCATGGTCAAACCCCCTTTGACCAACAAAACAACATGTGATAAATTAAAAATTGACCTAAAAAAGCTTTTGATGTTCCCAAATATCATTAAAATTGAATTTCTTGGTTACTGAACTAAGATGAGATGGGTGTAACCTGTTAGTCCTATAGATCTATGATAGAGCTTCATTTTAACTGGTTATGGTTCTACTAACTCAAAATGGATACAAATTTATGCGTGGCGGAACAACCTATGTCTGTTGGGTGCAACATCGATGTCTTGAGGAGCAACATCAGTTTGAACATTCAAGATTGCAATGTATGACTTTTGAAAACTCGATTATGGGAACGAAATAGAAATATAACATGGTGTATCATATTCAAAAATATAGTAAATGGAATTCGGACCATGGTCAAACCCCCTTTGACCAACAAAACAACATGTGAAAAACCGAGCTAAAAAAGCTTTTGATGTTCCCAAATGTCATTAAGATTGAATTTCTTGGTTTAATGAACTAAGATGAGATGGGTGTAACCTGTTAGTCCTATAGATCTATGAGAGAGCTTCATTTTGACTGGTTAGGTTTCAAGTAACTCAAAATGGATACAAATTTATAAGTGGCAGAACAACCCACGTCTGTTGGGTGCAACATCCATGTCTTAAGGTGCAACATCAGTTTGAAAATCCAAGATTGCGTTGTATGACTTTTGAAAACTCATTTATGCGTACGAAATTGGAATATAACATGGTGCATCATATTCCAAAATATATTAAATCGAATTCCGGCCATGGTCAAACCCCCTTTGACAAACACAACAACATGTGAAAAAATAAAAATTGAGCTAGAAAAGCTTTTGATGTTATTAGGATTGAATTTCTTGGTTTACTGAACTAAGATGAGATGGATGTAACCAGTTACTCTTATAGATCTATGAGAGAGCTTCATTTTGACTGGCTATGGTTCTACTAACTCAAAATGGATACAAATTTATGCATGGCGGAACATCCCACGTCTATTGGGTGCAACATCGAAGTCTTGAGGTGCAACATCAGTTTGAAAATCCAAGGTTGCACTGTATGACTTTTGAAAACTCGTTTATGGGTACGAAATAGAAATAAAACATGGTACATCATACTTCAAAATATATTAAATCGAATTCCGACGACGGTCAAACCCCCTTTGACTAACAAACAACATGTGAAAAAATAAAAATTGACCTAAAAAAGCTTTTGATGTTCCCAAAAGTCATTAAGATTGAATTTCTTGGTTTACTGAACTAAGATGAGATGGGTGTAACCTGGTAGTCCTATAGATCTATGAGAGAGCTTCATTTTGATAGGTTATGGTTCTACTAACTCAAAATGGTTACAAATTTATGTGTCGCGGAACAACCCACGTCTGTTGGGTGCAACATCGATGTCTTGAGGTGCAACATCAGTTCGAAAATCCAAGATTGCACTGTATAACTTTTGAAAACTCGTTTATGGGTACGAAATATAAATATAACGTGGTGCATCATATTCCAAAATATATTAAATCGAATTCCGACCATGGTCAAACCCCCTTTGACCAACAAAACAACATGTGAAAAATTAATTATTGAGCTAGAAAAGCTTTTGATGTTCCCAAATATCATTAAGATTGAATTTCTTGGTTTACTGAACTAAGATGATATGGGTATAACCTGTTAGTCCTGTAGATCCATGTATCATTAAGATTGAATTTCTTGGTTTACTGAACTAAGATAAGATGGGTGTAACTTGTTAGTCCTATAGATCTATGAGAGAGCTTCATTTTGACTAGTTATGGTTCTACTAACTCAAAATGGATAAAAATTTATGCATGGCGGAACAACCCATGTCTGTTGGGTGTAACATCTATGTCTTGAGGTGCAACATCAGTTGGAAAATCCAAGATTGCAATGTATGACTTTTGAAAACTCGTTTATGCGTACGAAATAGAAATATAACATTGTGTATCATATTCCAAAATATAGTAAATGGAATTCGAACCATGGTCAAACCCCCTTTGATCAACAAAACAACATGTGAAAAATTGAGCTAAAAAAGCTTATGATGTTCCCCAATGTCATTAAGATTGAATTTCTTGGTTTACTGAACTAAGATGAGATGGGTGTGACCTGTTATTCCTATAGATCTATGAGAGAGCTTCATTTTGACTGGTCATGGTTCTAGTAAATCAAAATGGATACAAATTTATAAGTGGCGGAACAACCCACGTCTGTTGGGTGCAACATCGATGACTTGAGGTGCAACATCAGTTTGAAAATCCAAGGTTACAATGTAAGACTTTTGAAAACTCGTTTATGGGTACGAAATAGAAATATAACATGGTGAATCATATTCCAAAATATATTAAATCGAATTCCGACCATGGTCAAACCTCCTTTGACAAAGAAAACTATATGTGAAAAAATGAAAATTGAGCTAAAAATGCTTTTGATGTTATTAAGATTGAATTTCTTTGTTTACTGAACTAAGATGAGATGGGTGTAACCTGTTAGTCCTATAGATCTATGAGAGAGCTTCATTTTGACTGGTTATGGTTCTACTAACTCAAAATGGATAAAATTTATGCATGGCGGAACATCCCACGTCTGTTGGGTGCAACAACGAAGTCTTGAGGTGCAACATCAGTTTGAAAATCCAAGATTGCACTGTATGACTTTTGAAAACTCGTTTATGGGTACGAAATAGAAATATAACATGGTGCATCATACTTCAAAATATATTAAATCGAATTCCTACCATGGTCAAACCCCCTTTGACTAACAAAACAACATGTGAAAAATTAAAAGTTGACCTAAAAAAGCTTTCGATGTTCCCAAATGTCATTAAGATTGAATTTCTTGGTTTACTGAACTAAAATGAGATGGGTGTAACCTGTTAGTCCTATAGAACTATGAGAGAGCTACATTTTGATAGGTTATGGTTCTACTAACTCAAAATGGATACGAATTTATGTATGGTGGAACAACCCACATCTGTTGGGTGCAACATCGATGTCTTGAGGTGCAACATCAGTTTGAAAATCCAAGATAGCACTATATGACTTTTGAAAACTCGTTTATGCGTACAAAATAGAAATATAACATGGTGCATCATATTCCAAAATATATTAAATCAAATTCCGACCATGGTCAAACCCCCTTTGACCAACAAAACAACATGTGAAAAATTAATTATTGAGCTAAAAAAGCTTTTGATGTTCCCAAATGTCATTAAGATTGAATTTCTTAGTTTACTGAACTTAGATGAGATGGGTTTAACTTGTTAGTCCTTGTAGTGACCCGAAAATCCGGTCCAATTTGAGCTGACCAAATAACACAAGTCCAACCCCAAATTACACTGGAAATTCAAGAAACTAATAGAAAGAAGTTAGAGCGTGATAATAGATAAGGTAGAACTAATAGAATCGAAGAAGAAGAAGAACATCATCATAAGAGTAAACACGAATCTCACAGCAGAACGAATAAAATAGAACATAACTTTTGAAATAAAACAGTTATGTTTACAATAGCACTTATCAGAGTACAACACTTACAACACAGCGGAAATAACAATAGCTATAAAATCTTGAAGCCTCCTGCTCCAAGCTCCCCAAGTGTATCTATAATACCCGACTACTTGACTGCCCGTACAAATTTAGGCACCCAAGAGTTTAGGGAAACAAAACAAAATAAACTCCGGGTCAGTCATGGGAGTGGTGTAAATAAAACTCCAACACTTGGTTTATAAAGGATATCTCATAAGACCACGCCGTGAAAACGGAACGGGTTTTTCCCTTATGAAAATCCAAACAAACTTTGTAAAACAATATCATTCTGATATTATAATAATGTTTAAGTACAAATAGGTTTCAATCTAGCAGAACGCTTTCATCTCACATTCCACATATATAAATGTAAAATCATAAACCGTAGGCGCTTATTGGATGATTGGATTTCCAACTATGACAAGGTATGGAACCACCTTCCGATCTGTGTACTCTAGGAACGATACACTAAAGTGTATCGAATGTACATCACCAACGGTTGGGATCAGCAACCGTTCCCGTATATATATATATATATATATATATATATATATATATATATATATATGGGACAGCATTGATAGATTAAAGAAGCAAATGAATATTCTCTAGATAGGTGATTATACACCCTACTTCGGAGCGACCGACTTAGCCATGCTGCCTGCCCGATTTCTGTCATTTACCAGATGTGAGGCTAGAAGCTACGCTTATCCTTTTTCATATCAGATCTTCATTTACTTGGAATATCACATCGTCATACCCGCCAAATCATTTTCGATTTCCTTAACGGTATCACGGGTATGAAGCTAAGAGAAACGAATTCCTCCGCCACCAAACGTAATACGTTGAAGAGATCAACATATGTGATTCGTTAGGAATACTCTGTCAGACATTCGTCCATACAAGTTGTCCTGGGACTGGACAAACCGAAGGCACTATTCAGTATATCCATCTTAGGCACTGTTATCTAAGATTTATACAACAGCCCTTGCACTTTACTCCGTCTTCAATTATCTTTGGCATATATGCTTTGCAACGCTTATGCCATTAAAGAGTGGTTCTTTGGATAATAATCCAATCGGTCTCCCCATATTAACAACGTAAAATGGTCAAAACTTTGATAATATGTGATTTAACTATCAAAGAAAAACGAGTGTGCAAACAACGATCTTATTTCCAAATGGAAATTCTATCGATCAATCATCAAACATATATATATATATATATATATATATGTGTGTGTGTGTGTGTGTATATATTCTATTTCCTTATTTTCTATGTTTAGAAAATATATGTTATTAACATTGGAAAACATTTCCATGTTATATACACATCACTATTCTTCCACAACTATCAGTCCCTAACTGTAAACTAGTACGAGAACGATTTTCTAAGTATAAACCACGAAGGCCGAAACCAACATCAGATCGATACTCAGAAAACCATTCGACTTACTAATCTCTATTCAGTTTCTAATTTTGCTTAACTCTATTTCTTTAACTCTATTCGATTTAATTCTATTTGATTAACTATAATTCGAATAACTAATGTTCGATTTAACTCCATTCGCTTAACTCTAGATCGCAGCGATCACAATGGTTACGCCTGATTCCCTTAGGAAACATCTGACCGCCTTAGGCTACTTACAGCCCTGCGAATTTCGCTAGCAGTCATACGAGATGGCAATTTACCTTGAATAACAATGTTTGACTAATCCGTCTCAAATAACTATATTTGATTAACTCTGGTTCGTTTTAACTCAAATCAATTAACTCTAACTGATTTACTCTAACTGGTTAACTCTAACTGATTTTCTCTAACTGGTTAACTCTACTGCTTTATAAAGATTTCCCTTTTTATAAGGTTTATTCATTTAAAAAGATTTACTTTTAATAACGGTTCTTCACTTTAAAAATGATTTCCCTTTCCAATTCTATTTGTAAATGGTTTACACATATTTCCTTTTCTCTATTTATTCTATTTGCAGATGGCTTGCAATTATTTCCTTTTAAAATTTATTCTATGATTTTAAAATTTCCCTTTTCTAAATATCTCCTATTTATAAATATTTCTTATTTATAAATATTCCATTTATAATTATTTTATCTTCAAATATCACTTTGAAAATATTTCCTTATCAACATTCGGGTATGTTATGGTATTCAACATATCAAATCACGATGACCAATATCGTCCAAACACATATAATCGACAACAGATTATATATCACATCATATAACACAATATATGAACAAAACAGTATTAGAAATATTGAGGAACCCAGTTGGGTCCCTCCAACCTTTTCCCTTGCAACCACATATGTTACACAGTAAAATCAACATCAATTTCAGTTCAGTACGCATTATTCTGATAAACAGAATATATATATATATAATGGTATATATATATATAAATTCAACTAACTCACTAGCAGTTCAATCAATCAAATTAACACACAACAATCAACAGATGATTAAAAGTTTTAAAAATACGTTATAAAAATATTACTGTTCAGAGTTGGTGAGTTTTACTCACTTTGGCAGTTCATCGTTAAAGAACGACAAGCTGTTATTTGATTTGAATCAAACAATTTATATCGCCATAAATTCAAATGAGCTCCAATCCACTCCCAATCAGTCTCATTGTGTTGCTCCCGTCCATACGATCCCAATGCGACCAGTTTTGTTGAATTTCGTTTTCGTATGACAAAGTTATGTCATTTTGAAGTTACGTATATTTAAATTGAAATAAAAACATAGATTAAATTTGAAATGGGCTTAACTATTAAAATATGGCCCATCACCATTTTAAAAGGACAAGGCCCACACGTTTCTTTTCTTTTAACTCCTCCAAACCAGAGCCCGACGGCCTCTTCTTCCCCAAATCCAACCTACAGTAAACCACAACCTTCCACAACCGTTTCTCACTTCTTCCATGAAATCTAAGACCAGGAACATCACAACCTTCCTCTTCGAAATCACTTCCTCACCATCCCATTTCAGTACAGCTCGCATGCGAGCCTGAAACCCGAACTCCAGCTTCAAGTGGAAGCTACTGTGGGGGTATCGAACACAAATTCCATCGATCCGCTCAAAAGGATGCACGCAAGTGCAAAACGACCTCACCGATCCAACTGCGGTATCCAATTCATGATTAGAAGCCTAAATCTCGCTAAAAATCCAACCCTATATTGCTGTTGAAACTCAGCAACCCCAAACCGTGCATCGCTCCTTGTAATTATGGTATAGAAATGAAGCACCTCCCTTGTTGAATCCATACATATATATCTCAGATTTTATAGGATTATATTTGATTTTATTTTGAATTTAAATCTTGCGCTTGAGTTTGGAAGGTTTCTACTGACGGTAGAAAACTGGTTTGACTGAGGGAGAGTAAAGTCTAGGGTTAGAGTTAAGTTGGTGTGTTATTTATAGGGTGAACAAATATCTAGATATTTTATAGAAGGAATATTCTCGGTATATTCCCATTTATATTTTCATTTATGCTCTCTAAAAATCTGTGTGATCACACACGATACTCAAAAATCACGAAACTGAACATACAACTACAGTTCGACACTATGGTCCCAAGGAAACTGGTTTCGTCGAATTCCGACTCCGTTTGCTCACACAACGTATTTTTAACTGTCAAAATACTGACTGTTTTTCACTCTAAAAATCCATACGGCCACATACTAACTCTAAAAATTACGAAACTTGACATCTAGCAATAATTTAACATTGCGGCCCAACAAAATTAGTTTCATCAAATTCCGACTTCGTTTGCTCCCACAGCGTATTTTTAAAGCTCTGAATGACCCATTTAAATATATAAATATATTTTCAAAAATTAAATTAAATATAAATAAATTTATATTAGCGTATATATATACACAGTGGAATACCATACAGCTCCAGAATAATCCTGTATGGATTTCTAACTCGATATTTCAAATCCCGATTAAATCGATATTCGATTTATAATGAAATTCCTTTTTAAAATATAATTAATTCCTTTATAAATTATAAAGGAATTCCACAACGACTTTTCTGAAATTTGATTTGGACATAAATCAAAATCTATACGACGAAATCCTGATCTTTCTCTTCCACTAGAAAGATATACTCCACTAGCTCCACACGTTTCTTGTTTCACAGAAATCCGAATTAAAACGAACCATGTACCTTCAGTAGAAGTTCAAATCGCCAAATATCGAACTGCAGCGTCATTTCAAGCTGGATTTTAATTATAATAAAATTATACGTTCAAACTGTCGTTCAAATAATATATTCTTTATTCAAATTCAATTCTAAACTGAATTAAATATCACAGATGATCCAGTTCACACCATATCGCCATTTCAGCCAATTCTGATTATTTCAGAATTAAATATATTATTTAATTTATTATTTTAATTAAATATTCACCATTATTTAATTCCACGACTATTAAATCTTTTAATTCACCATTTAAATAATTAAATATATTAATTATTATGTCGCTGAAAATGCGGGTCATTACATTCTTCCCCACTTAAAATAATTTCATCCTCGAAATTGCTAAGGTAGAGGACGACCCTATCGACCGGTTAGAACGTATTTGTTCACTTCTCAACTTCAGTTTCAACTGAACCAATATAATTTCAATTAAATTATTAATTAATTCTTCTCATCAAAAAATTTCAAAAATCCTGAAAAAAAATTAACACTTTAACTTCTCGAAAATTTCGCCAGCACCTCCTTTGTACTGGTCAATATGTCAAACTCCAACTCGCCTCTCTGGGCCAACTCCAACCCAAAAGAAAATCAAACAGCCAAGTGGCTTGCTAAATCGGCTCATAAATTCTAAACTCATATGAAATATAAACTTGTACCTTTTTGTTGGGTATATCATTATATCCCTACCATTCGTTACCACTCCTGCATATAACAATGCTTTACCAACTTGATCTCCAATTCGTTCATCCTCAAAACCAAATCATTCGCTTATACCTAAGTCGAATTCTAGTTCCACTCGAGTTCCATTCTCGATTTCAAACTCTCAACTTACTAATCCAAGTTAATTCCAGATTATTTCTAATTCAATCAATTTTTACTTAACTTAGTCCAAGCCAAATTTTAATTTATTTTTACCATCTTATTTTATTTAACTTCATAAGTTAAACTTGAATTCCATAATTTAAATTCCTGGGTTTATTTCAAATCAATTTGAAATCATAATACCAATTCAAAACCTTTGAATTTCTAAATAACTTGTTTTCTCAAACATTTCAAAAACCAAATCTTTGGTAGTAATCCGTCACTTACCAACTCGAAAATCACACCGACGATGTCCGGATCATCATTGGAATTATTTTCCAGCAATCAAAGTGAGTTCAATACTATATCACTTTCAGTTTGAAAAACGTTTTCAAAATCTCCGAAGAACTTAAAATTTCATTATTTTAAATTCAAATTCTGTTTTATATTCAGATTTAATTCATCTTATTTTATATACTTTACTTATATGAATTCTAATTGGTTATTTATAACCATTTCACTTTATAATTTCATTCGATTATAATAACAACTAACACATCCAATACAATATTTCCAACATATATAAAATATATTTCAGGTAAAATTATTTGATTTACCCTCTTTTCAAAACATATCATGTCGACCCATCGTATTCGAGTGTCTAGAAACACTTATCGATATTGTGGTGCCCCACCATCGACCAAAATTCATAAGCCACTCAACCAATAAACCTCCACAATAAAAAATTATTTTTATATCAAATAACAAATACGTTCACTCGTATATATACACTCGAACTCAATCTAGGATATTACTAATCCCATCTCTACTGAGTTACGCCACAGAGCCAAGGTAATAACTTAACCTTAAGCTCTGATACCAACTGTAGTGACCCGAAAATCCGGTCCAATTTGAGCTGACCAAATAACACAAGTCCAACCCCAAATTACACTGGAAATTCAAGAAACTAATAGAAAGACGTTAGAGGGTGAGAATAGATAAGGTAGAACAAATAGAATCGAAGAAGAAGAACATCATCACCAGAGTAAACACGAATCTCACAGCGGAACGAATAAAATATAAAATAACTTTTGAAATAAAACAGTTATGTTTACAATAGCACTTATCAGAGTACAACACTTAAAACACAGCGGAAATAACAATAGCTCTAAAATCTTGAAGCCTCCTGCTCCAAGCTCCCCAAGTGAATCTATAAAACCTGACTACTTGACTGCCCGTACAAATTTAGGCACCCAAGAGTTTAGGGAAACAAAACAAAATAAACTCCGGGTCAGTCATGAGACTGGTGTGAATAAAACTCCAACACTTGGTTAATAAAGGATATCTCATAAGACCACGCCATGAAAACAGAACGGGTTTTTCCCTTATGAAAATCCAAACAAACTTTGTAAAACAATATCGTTCTGATATTATAATAATGTCTAAGTACAAATAGGTGTCAATCTAGCAGAACGCTTTCATCTCACGTTCCACATATATAATTGTAAAATCATAAACCGTAGGCGCTTATTGGATGATTGGATTTCCAACTATGACAAGGTATGGAACCACCTTCCGATCAGTGTACTCTAGGAACGATACACTGGAGTTCAACAAGAACATCTTGCAACTCAGCCACACATGACCGACCACTCATTTCGCTTGAGTGTATCGAATGTACATCACCAACGGTTGGGATCAGCAACCGTTCCCGTATATATATATATGGCACATCATTGATAGATTAAAGAAGCAAATGAATATTCTCTAGATAGGTGATTATACACCCTACTTCGAAGCGACCGACTTAGCCATGCTGCCTGCCCGATTTCTGTCATTTACCGGATGTGAGGCTAGAAGCTACGCTTATCCCTTTTCATATCATATCTTCATTTACTTGGAATATCACATCATCATACCCACCAAATCATTTTCGATTTCCTTAACGGTATCACGGGTATGATGCTAAGAGAAACGAATTCCTCCGCCACCAAACGTAATACGTTGAATAAATCAACATATATGATTCGTTAGGAATACTCTGTCAGACATTTGTCTATACAAGTTGTCCTGGGACTGGACAAACCGAAGACACTATTCAGTATATCCATCTTAGGCACTGTTATCTAAGATTTATACAACAGCCCTTGCAATTTAATCCATCTTCAATTATATTTGGCATATATGATTCGCAACGCTTATGCCAATACAGAGTGGTACTGTAACACCCCACCTCCGCTAGGGTCACTCACAAAGGGAATGCAC
Source organism: Allium sativum (assembly GCA_030737875.1). Lineage (NCBI taxonomy): Eukaryota > Viridiplantae > Streptophyta > Magnoliopsida > Asparagales > Amaryllidaceae > Allium > Allium sativum. Next base: position 884,279,748 of record CM060919.1, on the reverse strand, counting down.
TAGGTTTGGTGAAGCATTATCGAGGTAAACATGCACAGAAATATTACAAGACAGAACATATATAAAACAGCGGAAGTAAAACAAATTTCATTACCTTATAAAATAAGGTCTAAGGCCTTTTACATCAGAATACACCAAAACCTGTCTTGCAATAGTAAAGAAGCATAAAACCTTTTCATAAATTATTCCCCAAAATAAAACGGTGAAGTAGCCATAGCCAAGAGAAGTCCAAGCCATACATGATGACCTTCAGCAGACGAGGTCCGAACTAAACAACAGTATTTCCTCCCTGAAAACCTGGGGGGGGGAACGGAAGACAAAGAGGCAAAAGAAAACGGGGTTAGTCATAAAGACTGGTAAGTCCTATCTACTTCCAGCATAAAACAGGTAAAGGTAACATGACATGCATAAACTGAAAGTAAACATAAGGATGATGACAAGATAGATAAACTAATCCAAGATAACAGGATGAACTACTGTATCAAGATAAACTAGGGTATCATGATGAACTACGGTGTCAAGATAAATCGAGGTATCACGTTGTCAGGTTTCTAAGTATAATATCCCTTGTTATCTATCAAGGATAACATCCCACGGTATCTGCCATGTATATTATCACTGCACCTCCCGTACTAATATCTCAAACCGTGTCATGTGTTAACTATGTAATATCCCTTGCCCAAAAGTTATGAAATCGTCCATTTACAAGTATGTAAACCTAATATATCGCATATGTAGGTTTTTCGCCAAGTCGTATGTATAAGTTCAGTCCTTTGCCGTACCTCGTGCGGGCTTTCCCACTACTCCAACGCAGTACCATTCTATCCTTGAAATCATTTGGACTGTCATCTTTTATCTAACTATGTTTTCTTATCCTAATCTATCGCGTGTTCAAACTAGGGTTTATGCCACCTAGGACCATTAGGGATTATGCTACCTAATGAACGTTTTCGTAACTCGGTTTGGGTTTAAGGCACCTAGGACCGCAAGGGATTACGCTACCCGTCAACCAATCCCTTCTTCCTACGTATGTATCGTGAATCGTTTTTCCATGTCTAGATGCACATGTATCTCAATGTGCCATTCCGAGTCCCGTGACAGGGCTAATCAAGAAATACGGGACTCGGTCGGGAGCTTTTGGTTATCTGCTGATGCAGATATTAAGGTCTGTTTTTATATCGGTGTTTATGGTCCCACGTGACCCCTCCCTCAACTACTGAAAGGCAATCCAAGAAAAATCATGCACGAGAACTGTACTCCGGCCACCTATGCCCTACTTTCCTATTGGCTAACCTCACCCATAACTAGATAGCGAGTATATGGTCTGTTAGGAGTTCTTTGCCTTTCCGTACGTACACGCTTGACTAAAGATGGTAGGTAGTTGATGACGTGCTATCACAGGGCTAAACTAGATATCGCCGACTCCACGCTAATCCATCCCAGTCTTTAGGTTGCTCGCACAGCAACCAAGGCGTAACCTTGGTTCTTCTACCGCAGACCTTAACCTCTATGAGCCCAGGCGGATCATCTACAACCCCACAGATGGATACCAAGAGTACCCTCACGTCCCCCGAAGCTACCGCTTCGTTACCCAGTTCGCTGGAGCCTTTATCTAAGTCAGATAAACATTTGCTCCTCCTCGTGTGTTTGTTTAAGCGATGACCTACCATAATCGGGTTACTCATCTATTTATGAACTGGTTCAATTCTTTGGACTAAGAATTATTACTTAGTTATTCTTAACTAAGGTTTACCACTCAGTTTCCTTTCCCGTTATCCTTGTAGATTACGATTATCCACTTAATTCCCTGAACTAGGGTTTTGTCTAATGGGTTAAGTGTCACTCAAGTTCATGACTTAACCCGCCTACAAATCATGTTAAAATTTGCTAAGTTTTCAGGTTCAAGACTTAGCCTTATCAAGTTATCATGTTGATTGGTTAAGTATTGGTTAACTTAACCTCATCAAATTATTAAGTTAGATTGGTTAAGTGTAGGTTACCTTAACCCCATCGAGTTATCGAGTCGGATTGGTTAAGTGTAGGTTAACTTAAACCCATCCACTAGTCGTGTTACATGGCCAAGTGTCATTAAGGAGTCAAGTACAGTTTCACTTAACCTACCCATTCCTGTTATATCGGTTAAGTGTTATTAGTCAAATTAGCTTAACCTTATCATGTGGCATTAAGTAAATTAATGCACTCTCAACCTCTCACATTAGACGTTGTTGTGGTTATTGGTTACGCCGGGCGGGTCCGGGCAGATTTATACCACAACCCCGTCTAACCTCGGGTTTCAAGCACGGTATGACCAACTACTCACATTGGGTCTTATTGTTTGTATCTACTGGATTTGTCGGGCGGGTCCGGGCAGATTTATGCTACAAACTCAACCCAACCTCGAGTTGGTCACTTTCATGTTTTACTACATATCATGTTCATGCCAAATTTAGGCCTTGATTAAGTCCATGTTTTTCACTTATGCCCATTGTCCCATTTCTTGGTATAATTCATGTCAAGTTCACATGTTCCATATTTTTCTAAGTGTCATCCCCACGTTTATTACATTACATGTTAAATGTAATTTCATGTCAATTTCATAGCAAATTTCAAGCTTTGCCTAGACTACCCAAAACGTATTCTCAACGCACATGAAAGCGAATCAACATAGTGAAATGAAAAAAATATGACCAAAAGAGGGTATAAGATGGCAAAGGTGAATCATAAGTAAAACATGGTGACGTTTTAGGTAAAAGGTGTTCACATAACTAGCATATTGCATATCGGCCTCAAAACATGCATGATATCATAAGAGGATTGGTCTTAAGCATGCACGATATCATATCCTAGGTCCATCATCTTATGCATGTGATTGTCATGAAGGGTTTTAGGTCTTTACATGCATAAACCCAAAATGTTTCACAAGTCAAAATGGTTCTAAGGGTTCATGCCATCATTCCCCAAGTAAAGATCCAAACTTGCATGATAAATTTATTCCAACACAACATAAGTAGCACGATTTAGTCACTAAAACATAGCCCAAAGTCATGGGTTCAAGAAAGGGGCAAAACTAGGTTCACATTGGCTAACATACTTATGCTTCATCTCATTTTATCCCATGTCAACATTATAACTACCGTTTAGATCTACAAGTAGCTAGAACTTACAAATCGAGGCTAAAGGATTAGGAGCTAGAGTTTTGTCGTAGGATCCATGTTGAGATGACGATCAACGCCCTTGATTTGATGTAGAAAGCTTGCTCCTTTGCCTTGAATCTAGTTTGTATGCATAAGCTTTTGAAGATGGAGATGGAGGCCATGATCAAGAGAGATTTGGGCAGCACTTCGTGGCAAGAGTGATTTGTGAGGGTTTAAGCTAGGTCTAGGGGACTTTTTTATAGAAGTTTAAGTTAGTTTAGGCCATAGGATTAACCCTAGGATAGATCAGAACCGTCAGAATTCGTCACAAGCCCCCAAAATCAGTTCAAACAGCAAGCGGGTGCACCCAGGTTGCCTGGGCTCGACCAGGCAGGTCGACACCCGTGTCGACTGGGCAGTCGACACGGGGGGGGGGGGGTCGACTGCACAGTCGACACCCTTGTCGACTTGACCTGGGCGGGAATTCTCCCGCCCTGCCCCCTGTGTGTTTGAATTTTAATTCTGCTCTAGTTTTAAACTATTTTGAACTTGGAATTTTCTGAAAATTTCGACGGGCCATAACTTGGTCATACAGACTCCGATTTTCGAAAATTCGGACTCTATTTCGCGTATTTTTCCGAGACGAACGGAATGGTGAAATCCGTTTAACTTAATTCTTAGAATATAAACAGAATATCTTTTATTACCATAGTTCTATAATTAACCCGCTCGCGTATCCATATATATATATATATATATATATATATAAATCCCTTATTTTCAAAGCTTAAAAATGCGGGGTGTTACAGGTTCTTTGGATAATAATCCAACCGGTCTCCCCATATTAACAACGTAAATTGGTCAAAACTTTGATAATCTGTGATTTAACTATCAAAGAAAAACAAGTGTGCAAACAACGATTTTATTTCCAAATGGAAATTCTATCGATCAATCATCAAACATATATATACATGTATATATATATTCTATTTCCTTATTTTCTATGTTTAGAAAATATACGTTATTAACATTGGAAAACATTTCCATTTTATCTACACATCGCTATTCTTCCACGACTATCAGTCCCTAACTGTAAACTAGTATGAGAACGATTTTCTAAGTATAAACCTCGAAGGCCGAAACCAACATCAGATCGATACTTAGAAAACCATTCGACTTACTAATCTCTAGTCAGTTTCTAATTTTGCGTAACTCTATTTCTTTAACTATATTTGATTAACTCTAATTCGAATAACAAATGTTCGATTTAACTCCATTAGCTTAACTCTAGATCGCAGCAATCACAATGGTTACGCCTGATTCCCTTAGGAAACATCTGATCGCCTTAGGCTATTTACAGCCCTGCGAATTTCGCTAGCAGTCGTACGAGATGGAAACTTACCCTGAATAACTATGTTTGACTAATCTATCTCAAATAACTATATTTGATTAACTCTGGTTCGTTTTAACTCTAATCGATTAACTCTAACTGATTTACTCTAACTGGTTAACTCTAACTGGTTAACTCTAACTGGTTTTCTCTAACTGGTTAACTCTAACTAATTAACTCTACTGCTTTATAAAGATTTCCCTTTTTATAACATTTGTTCATTTAAAAAGATTTACTTTAAATAACGGTTCTTCACTTTAAAAATGATTTCCCTTTCCAATTCTATTTGTAAATGGTTAACACATATTTCCTTTTCTCTATTTATTCTATTTGCATATGGTTTGCAATTATTTCCTTTTAAAATTTATTCTTTGATTTTAAAATTTCCCTTTTCTAAATATCTCCTATTTATAAATATTTCTTATTTATAAATATTCCATTTATAAATATTTTATCTTAAAATATCACTTTGAAAATATTTTCTTATCAACATTCCGGTATGTTATGGTATTCAACATATCAAATCACGATGACCAATATCATCCAAACACATATAATCGACAATAGATTATATATCACATTATATAACACAATATATGAACAAAACAATATTAGAAATATTGAGCAACCCAGTTGGGCCCCGCGAACCAGTTCCCCTGCATCCACAGATGTTACACAATAAAATCAACATCAATTTCAGTTCAGTACAGATTATTCTGATAAACATAATCAATATATATATATATTTATTTATTTATTTATTTAATGGTATACACATATATAAAATTTCAACTAACTGAAGCAGTTCAATCAATCAAATCAATACACAACAATCAACAGATGATTACAGTTCTAAAAATACGTTATAAAAATATAACCATTCAGAGTTGGTGAGTTTTACTCACTTTGGTAGTTCATCGTTAAAGAACGATAAACCGTTATTTGATTTGAATCAAACAATTTATCTCACCATAAATTCAAATGAGCTCCAATCCACTCCCAGTCAGTCTCATTGTGTTGCTCCAGTCCATACGATCCCAACGCGACCAGTTTTGCTGAATTTCGTTTTCATATGACAAAGTTATGTTAATTTGAAGTTACGTATATTTAAATTGAAAAAAAAAACATAGATTAAATTTTAAATGGGCTTAACTATTAAAATATGGCCCATCACCATTTTAAAAGGACAAGGCCCACACGTTTATTTTCTTTTACCTCCTCCAAACCAGAGCCCGATGGCCTCTTCTTCCACAAATCCAACCTACAGTAAACTGCAACCTTCCACAATCGTTTCTCACTTCTTCCATGAAATCCAAGACTGAGAACATCACAACCTTCCTCTTCGAAATCACTTCCTCACCATCCCATTTCAGTACAGCTTGCATGTGAGCCTGAGACCCGAACTCCAGCTTCACGCGGAAGCTACTGTGAGGGTATCGAACACAGATTCCGTCGATCCGCTCAAAAGGATACACGCAAGTGCAAAACGACCTCACCGATCCAACTGCGGTATCCATTTCATGATTAGAAGCCTAAATCTTGCTAAAAATACAACCCTAGATTGCTGTTGAAACTCAGCAACCACAAACTGTGCATCACTCCTTGTAATTATGGTATAGAAATGAAGCTCCTCCCGTGTTGAATCCATACATATATGTTGGATCTAGAATAACCCTAGAGGGGGGTGAATAGGGTTTTTCACAGTTTTTAACTGAATTAAAAACTTAACGAGATATATAATAATAAACTGATCACAGAAAATAGCAGAAACTGAAATGCAGAAAATAAATCACACACAGATATACCCAGCTTCGGCAAAACCCTGCCTACTACTGCATTTCTAAGGTTTCTACTAGGTGATAGAACAGTTCCCGCATACAAGACCATATACACTCGCAAACCCCTGCTCCTATTCTAACCCTACGCTCAAAACCATAGACTGATCGATATCCCCTCGATCAGATTTCCCCGAATTACACCCCTGTAATCCGTAACCCAGATTTTACAGACTCTGAGACTGACAGTCAACACCCTGACTGATTAACTCTAGTTTATACAGACACTAGAAAACTGTTCAGATGATTGTTTGAATTTACAACTCGAATTAAAACCAAAAATAAAAACAAATTAGAAGGAATTGAAACCCAAGGAATTAAATAAATAGGGTTATCCCCTTTTTATTTTAAAAGAAAGCTTAGTCCATAAAACAATAGGCCGGCCCCTTTCATTTGTACTTGTCCGATCATTTTCTCCTTTGCTCTGGAAAATAAAATGGCGGCAGGCGATCCTCTAGGGTTTCTGAAATCCGTCCCAATCCAAATCGATGGCTTGATTTAATGATGGACTCTTGTATGAACTTTAATCTCGAGTTGCTAGTGTTCGTTGCTGAGTGATTCTTCGATTGCGGCTTTGACCAAGGTTTCAGATTTGAATCCCAAATCGAATGCGATTGCTTGAGTTGCTGGAACGATGTATTCTTGGATGAGCTTCAAGTGATGTTGTCCTCTGATGCTTCGATTTGGGGATTCCTCTTTCTCTCGATCGAAACAGTGAGCTTTCTAAAATTTCTTGCTTTGAAATACTTGAATTTTTTTTTTTTTGTGGTTTCGATAGGTTTTGCCAATGATGTAATAGGTGTTTATAGGGTTAACATAAAACCCTGATTGCTCTGATTTCTTAAATGGCTCGATCTGATAATTTGCGGTTTCCCCTTTTGGAATTCTTGAATGAAATTGAACGACGTGATTTTGAAACAGCTTACGTGATTGACTATGAGAAATCTGGACTTGATTGTGTCCTTTAAAACAGATTTTCTCATTTGAAATTAAAGTCTATAATCTGTCCCTTTCAATTTTTGCCTTGAATAAAATATTTTCCTTGATACAAAAATGGAAAGAAATTGTTTGCTGGTCCCTTTGGATAAATTGAATCATTTCATGTTTGATTTGCTAATTCTTGCGTGATTTCAGATGTCAATAATCACCTGTCCAAAAAAAAACTGTTTCTTCATGGAAACTAATAAATGATTTTATGCTCAGCCTTAAACATCTTGCCATAAATCAAAAGCTGAATTGATTTGCTCCTTTGATTTGTTCATGTGTGAAGCTGCAAATAAATTCTTGCCAAAAGAGAAAAAACAGATTTAATGCTTTCTGGAAAAAAAAAGTTTTCTTGCCAAAAAGAATTCGAGATATCCACTGATTTCAAATTTCTTGTATTTGCTGCTTTTGCTCATGTCAAAAAGAATTAATTCATTCCTTGTTGTGAATTTCTGGAAAGTATTTTGAAACCCGATTGTTCTGAAATTCTTGCCTTAAAAGCCTGCGAATTTCCTGAAAGAAAACTTGAATTAAATTCTTGCCAAAATTGCTTTAGCCGAATTAAACCTTGCACAAAATTTGGTTAATCTTTCATTTCTGGAACGCATTAGTGCTTGACAAATTTGGAAACAAATATTGTTATCCATTTGTATATTAGCTCCACAAATTTCCTGTTCTTTTGCTTGATTTCTGAAATAGCTTTAATCTGAGTTTATGCCTCACTGTTGAGTTTGTAGATGCACTTTGAGTTTGTAGATGCACTCCACAAATTATTTTCTACATGTCTAATAGCTGTCTTGATCATATATGCTCCTTGCTATTTGTTTCCCTTGAGTGCTGGTCTTGCTTGTGTATGCTGAAAAATGAACCATGCCAAAAAAAAAAGAATGCTGCATGTTTAAAATATCTTGACCATTTGTGATGTTGAGTCTGCATTGCTTGAGTATGAAACATGTTGCTATGTCACTTCTGCACATTTGTATTGTGCTACAGTCTCCATGCTTGAATTGCACCATCATGCACTTGTGTTTGTTGCTCGCATTTTAGTTATGCACATCATATGTTGATCTGTACCCATATGTATGTTTGCTATTTAATCCTTTATGCGCACTGTTGAGCTGATTGTATATTTGCTGTGTTGGCTAACATGAAACTGAGTTGTTTCCTTTTGATCCATGTTGAGTGATCTGCTATGATGAACCATTCTTGTATGCACCAGTTTAGACTTCAACATGAGTTGGTCTTCACCATGTTATAACTAATCTGCATTGTCATCTTTGCTGAAACAAAATTCATTGAACATGCATGTCTAAGATAGATCATTGTGGATGTTTGGCACAGTCTTGACCACTCGACCACTTTGAATAAGCTGCTTTGTACATGATTTGAAATTCTTGGTTCGACGCTTTGGCTTTGTGTGTTTGTTGAACTTTGGCACCATGTTGACTTTGCTGATTTTTGGCTCCATGTTGACTTTAACTCCATGTGCACTGAGTCGAGAAGGTCCACTTGGCTACTCCTCAGTTGAACACTGATTGGCGAGGCAGTGCTCACGTGTATATTCATGCACGTGTGTACATGCAGCCATCAGATGAGTTCTCCTGTCCCTGCACTGAAATATGTGTATATACATACACATGTGTGTGTATACATGTATGTGCGTGTTATATTCAGATCAAGTTATGAAAAGTGATGAGAAACACACCAGAAAACTGAGGCAAATAAAATTTTTAAAATTAAATTTATATTTGCATATATTCAGTATTATTTCTATTGCAGTATACTGTGTGTTTCTGTTTCATGTGTGACAGGTAAGCAAACGGTGATTGGACTGGATTGACTGAGCAGTGAAGACTGGACTGGCAAAAGACTATGTATATGTGTATATGAGTATATGAATGAAAATGTATATCGAGTGTGAATGTTGTAATGAGTCAGTAGTAAAGGAGCTGTGTATATGAAAGAGATTGTACTGTTTATTTGTAATAAACAAATTTGTCTGAAATAAAATATCATTTTATTGACGTCAAACAAAACTTGTCTATTATATTCTGTTTATATACAAGTACAATATATAGTGAATGTTTAAATAGTGGAGTTATACAAAGTTGTACTGTTTGAATGTTAGAAATATAATATTCAATTCAAATATTATATTCCTATCTGTGTTGTATATATAAAACAGTACAATAATAAACACATTTATAATAATATATATTTGTTTGTTATCATCAAACAAAAATCATATAATTGTGTATACAACTGCGTTATATACAACAATCTCCCCCTTTTGATGATGACAAACAAATAAAAGATTTTGATTACAATAAATGTGTTTGACAGTGAATTCTTAACTCCCCCTATTTATTAGCTCCCCCTACAACAGAAAACTCCCCCTATAACTGTGCATGAGTGAAAAAAATGTAAAATTCAGAATTCTCAAAATTAAAATATTTATAAAATATTCACTCATAAATCAAAATCTAATCCATTCTCCCCATTTTGTTATCATCAAAAGGATATAGAATTTAAAATATCGATGAGAAATGACTAAAAAATATAATTTCAGCTTAAGAGGAAGAACAGTCATCATAAATCTCAATCAGTCAAACAAAAATCATAATAAACTAAGAACTGGTGACATATTTCACATTTGTAGAGAATGAGGGATTTACGATGAATTTTATATAAAATGGGGAGAGTTTTAAAACAATTCATTTCCAATTATTTTCAAAGGATTTTTATAAATAAAGAACAAAAACAGTGATGGATTTGGACTATAATCAATAGTTCAACTTAAGTGACAAGATCGAATAATCTCAAATCCCAATACCTATCAATCAACAAATCATAATACGTCATAAAATTTCAACACATTTCACAGATTAGAAAGTGGATTGATAGGCCGGTCATTATACACCAAGGAGAATATAAAAAAACATTGCTCGTTATTTTCTTTTCTTTTTCTTTTGATTTAAGAGCACCCTGACCACGCATAACCAAAGCTTGGATTTTTAAATGAGGTCAGTCGCAGCTTAAATTGTAAGTTGTCTCATAACCATGCATAACCAGAGCTTGGATTTTTAAATGAGGTTAGAGACATGCTTATGTATCAATTATATATTTTATCATTTTCAGCTTTAAATATGAAAAACTCCCCAGTATATACAACCAATATGAATGATAGAAATGTGATAGATACAGAAATGGACTGTGAAATAAATTTCTAAATTAATAATATTATGAAATATGACCAACTGTACCGAGATTATTGAAAATTTTCAATTGACACTAATTCTGAAAAATAACATAACCACAATTCCATCACAAATGTTTTCACTGTTTATTCAATATGATTTTTTTTTTTTGAAAAAAAAAAAATTAAACTCTCCACATTTTAAAAAAAAAATTATCATGGATGGCAGAATGATGATAGATAATGAGGATGGTCGTGAAATAATTGCCAGTTCAAAGATATTATAATAAATATTCAACCATCATGAAAATCCAGATAAAATCTCCTCTTGTTGTGAAATATACTGCAATCAAAAATCATCACAATTTCGAAATCCGATAATAATTTTGATGAATTATAAATACAGTTTAATTTGGATATTGATTTCAATTTCTGAATGAATAATCAATAAATAATTTTAAAATTGAAAAACAATTACAAGAGAAATATGCTGATCTATACACGACAAGAGGGAAACAAAAAAAATATATACAGCAAAAAAAAATATGCAGCACTTTTAAACTGATACCACATGGTGTCTCTACAAAGTGAAAAATCAGAACAGATGGATGAGACAAATATAAGGCGCTTCTGATACCAAATGTTCTCGCTTTCTCGAGGATTTTAATGACACCCCGGTGGCTAACATTGGTACCTCAGTCAACAGAAAAGACTTAATTTCAAAGCAAGCAACTCAAACACACAAATTTCATTTATCAGAGCACGATAAGCCTTTGATACCAAATCAAGCAGTCCTCAAAAAAATATTTACAAATCAGTTTCTTATAATCAGAGCAGCAAGATTCCAAAACAAACATTTTTCAAAAACAGTATCAGAGCAGCACAGAGAAATCAGTATCACAACAGACTTGTCAAGATGTTTGTCACAGGTGGTTCATGATCCAAGATTTGCAAATATACTCTATTTTAAATCATTTGAAGAAATGTGAAAGTATTAGGATTTAATGAATCTATCACACCAGGTTATATTTCAGATTCAAGATATGTGTGAGATCCAATAAATCAATAATTTCAAATGATTTTAAACAAACATATATTCAAGTCAAATAATCATGAAATAACAATGATTTTCAAAGACCATTTTCAAAAAGAACATTTTCAAGAATTTCTCAAAACTATTTCCGACAAGCCCAAGAGAACAGGTCATTTACATCTAATTTGAAAATATTCATGATCAGGATAATTTATTTGAAATCACATGAATCAATGTAAAGTTTTGGGATATAATGAATCAGTCACACGAGTTTGACAATTTCAAAAATAAGAGGTGTGTGATATTCAAAATATCTAGAATTTCAGATGATTTCAAACAAACATATTTCAATATAATGATCATGAATAAAGATGAATTCCAAGATGTATCACTGATACAAGCCAATCTGAAAATCAATGAAATTATCACAACTGATAAATAACAGAGTGTTGTAATGAGTATAATATTTTGAGCTTTTCTAAAATGAATTAGAATAAACTCAGAACAACAAAGGTGTGTGACATTTCATTAAATATTCAGATCTTCAAAAATTTAGAATTCTAGTTAACAGTGTTCAAGATATGATATGAATGCATCAACACTGTTATGAATTCAACAATCAGAAAATAAACTTCAAAACAATTGCAGATATATATAAGTTCAAATTCAGAATATGGAAATGATTAACACATGATGATTTTATACAAGTAAGGCAAATTTCCAAAAAGGTCATGAATTCTGCAACTGGAGGTTTAAGAAGTACAGACAAAGAAGAATATGACAGTGTCAAATCAAAAAACAAAAAAACAAAAGGAGATAGAGGAAGGAATAAACACAGAAAATAAAAAGCAAAGGGAATATACAAATGTGAGTTTAGAGATCATACCAGAATCCAATGTAAAGCAGAATCTCTAACTCAACAGATGTGGCTAAGGAACTGTGAATGATTCTGTGATATGTAGCAGTTTTGAATCCAGTTTTTCTTTAGCTATGCAGTTCCTCAGCCTCCTTTGGTACCTAACTGTTAAGAGAATTGAGCGGTCTAACAAAATTTGTGAAACCACCCACAGTTTTGTTCAAATCTTTTGGTACCCAAACTTGTTTATATAACAAACCATCCGAATTTACCTTTGTGCCTTTAGGAACCCAAATCGTTTTGAATTTAACAAAACCCGTTTTATTTCCATTTGAGATCCAAGAATGTTTAAATGGTTTGTTATAAAACAAAAACTCATCTCGATTGTGATTTACAAATCCTTTGAAGTTTTCAGAATTAGAACTTTCAAAACAAACATTTCTAAAGTGATTTGAGGGATTTTTAAAACCGTTTGTATTCTGCTTTTCAAAATAATTCATTTTCCCAAATCCAAGTCCATTTTTATTTCCAGACGGAAATTGATTTCTCAACAACATATTCAACGATTTTTCTCCACTTGAAAATTTAACCAATGTTGATTCAAGTTGTTGAAGTTTAAATTTGAGATCATCATTTTCTTTCATTAATTCTGAACAATGATTTTTAGTGATATTACAATTTTCAGAATCAACTTTCAAAACCAAATTTTCAATTTCAAGCAATTTGATTTTGGCTTGGGACTCTGAAATCTCAGCTTCAAAAAGTTTTTGTTTTTCCAATTCAAGTTTTTCAACATTCTTGAATTTTTCAATTTCAGATTCAAGCTCTTTCACAATCAAATCCGTTTTCACCAAATTTTCCTTTTCAAAAATTTCATGTTCTAAATTAATCTTATCCAACTCCTTCTGCAAAGCGTTATTTTTATGAGTCAACTCATCTTCGAGATTTTTCAACAACAAAATTTTATTTTCGAGCTTTCCAGAATGTTCATCAAGTTGAGCTAAATCAGTTTTCACAACCATACAGTTTTTGCAGTCAGAGTTTTCAAATTTTAATTTCAACAAATTGTTATTGTGGGTCAACTCAGAATTTTCAGATTTCAAAAACTTGTTTTTCCGTTTGAGACGATCAACAGTTCTTGTTAAATTATTACAAAGAGATACCAGATCGTCATATGATAAGTCCCCATCGTCTGAATCCACATGAATAGTTCCAGTTAAGCACAGATCTGAATTTGAGTTGGCAGTTGAGGATTTTGAGGAGTTGTCAGAATCTCCATACCGCGCGTTGAGAGTTTTCCAGATGTCCTGCGCAGTTAAACAATGAGAGATAAAGTCAAGCTGATTATTATCAAGATAAGAATATAAAATATGCATAGCTTGAGCATTTAAAACCTTATTCGTCTTATTTGACATATCTTCCATATTTTCAATAATATTCCAATAATCAAGATTAACAGATTTTAAATATGATTCGAAATTTGATTTCCAAATTGAAAAATCTGTTCCCTTAAAAATAATTGGAATATTACTGGACTGACTCTCATAAGACTGACAACTAGGATCCATGTTTCTAGGGTTAATGAAATAACCTTGCTCTGATACCACTTGTTGGATCTAGAATAACCCTAGAGGGGGGGGGGGGTGAATAGGGTTTTTCACAGTTTTTAACTGAATTAAAAACTTAACGAGATATATAATAATAAACTGATCATAGAAAATAGCAGAAACTGAAATGCAGAAAATAAATCACACACAGATATACCCAGCTTCGGCAAAACCCTGCCTACTGCTGCATTTCTAAGGTTTCTACTAGGTGATAGAACAGTTCCCGCATACAAGACCATGTACACTCGCAAACCCCTGCTCCTATTCTAACCCTACGCTCAAAACCATAGACTGATCGATATCCCCTCGATCAGATTTCCCCGAATTACACCCCTGTAATCCGTAACCCAGATTTTACAGACTCTGAGACTGACAGTCAACACCCTGACTGATTAACTCTAGTTTATACAGACACTAGAAAACTATTCAGATGATTGTTTGAATTTACAACTCGAATTAAAACCAAAAATAAAAACAAATTAGAAGGAATTGAAACCCAAGGAATTAAATAAAGAGGGTTATCCCCTTTTTATTTTAAAAGAAAGCTTAGCCCATAAAACAATAGGCCGGCCCCTTTCATTTGTACTTGTCCGATCATTTTCTCCTTTGCTCTGGAAAATAAAATGGCGGCAGGCGATCCTCTAGGGTTTCTGAAATCCGTCCCAATCCAAATCGATGGCTTGATTTAATGATGGACTCTTGTATGAACTTTAATCTCGAGTTGCTAGTGTTCGTTGCTGAGTGATTCTTCGATTGCGGCTTTGACTAGGGTTTCAGATTTGAATCCCAAATCGAATGCGATTGCTTGAGTTGCTGGAACGATGTATTCTTGGATGAGCTTCAAGTGATGTTGTCCTCTGATGCTTCGATTTGGGGATTCCTCTTTCTCTCGATCGAAACAGTGAGCTTTCTAAAATTTCTTGCTTTGAAATACTTGAATTTTTTTTTTTTTTTGTGGTTTCGATAGGTTTTGCCAATGATGTAATAGGTGTTTATAGGGTTAACATAAAACCCTGATTGCTCTGATTTCTTGAATGGCTCGATCTGATAATTTGCGGTTTCCCCTTTTGGAATTCTTGAATGAAATTGAACGACGTGATTTTGAAACAGCTTACGTGATTGACTATGAGAAATCTGGACTTGATTGTGTCCTTTAAAACAGATTTTCTCATTTGAAATTAAAGTCTATAATCTGTCCCTTTCAATTTTTGCCTTGAATAAAATATTTTCCTTGATACAAAAATGGAAAGAAATTGTTTGCTGGTCCCTTTGGATAAATTGAATCATTTCATGTTTGATTTGCTAATTCTTGCGTGATTTCAAATGTCAATAATCACCTGTCCAAAAAAAAACTGTTTCTTCATGGAAACCAATAAATGATTTTATGCTCAGCCTTAAACATCTTGCCATAAATCAAAAGCTGAATTGATTTACTCCTTTGATTTGTTCATGTGTGAAGCTGCAAATAAATTCTTGCCAAAAGAGAAAAAACAGATTTAATGCTTTCTGGAAAAAAAAAAGTTTTCTTGCCAAAAAGAATTCGAGATATCCACTGATTTCAAATTTCTTGTATTTGCTGCTTTTGCTCATGTCAAAAAGAATTAATTCATTCCTTGTTGTGAATTTCTGGAAAGTATTTTGAAACCCGATTGTTCTGAAATTCTTGCCTTAAAAGCCTGCGAATTTCCTGAAAGAAAACTTGAATTAAATTCTTGCCAAAATTGCTTTAGCCGAATTAAACCTTGCACAAAATTTGGTTAATCTTTCATTTCTGGAACGCATTAGTGCTTGACAAATTTGGAAACAAATATTGTTATCCATTTGTATATTAGCTCCACAAATTTCCTGTTCTTTTGCTTGATTTCTGAAATAGCTTTAATCTGAGTTTATGCCTCACTGTTGAGTTTGTAGATGCACTTTGAGTTTGTAGATGCACTCCACAAATTATTTTCTACATGTCTAATAGCTGTCTTGATCATATATGCTCCTTGCTATTTGTTTCCCTTGAGTGCTGGTCTTGCTTGTGTATGCTGAAAAATGAACCATGCCAAAAATAAAAGAATGCTGCATGTTTAAAATATCTTGACCATTTGTGATGTTGAGTCTGCATTGCTTGAGTATGAAACATGTTGCTATGTCACTTCTGCACATTTGTATTGTGCTACAGTCTCCATGCTTGAATTGCACCATCATGCACTTGTGTTTGTTGCTCGCATTTTAGTTATGCACATCATATGTTGATCTGTACCCATATGTATGTTTGCTATTTAATCCTTTATGCGCACTGTTGAGCTGATTGTATATTTGCTGTGTTGGCTAACATGAAACTGAGTTGTTTCCTTTTGATCCATGTTGAGTGATCTGCTATGATGAACCATTCTTGTATGCACCAGTTTAGACTTCAACATGAGTTGGTCTTCACCATGTTATAACTAATCTGCATTGTCATCTTTGCTGAAACAAAATTCATTGAACATGCATGTCTAAGATAGATCATTGTGGATGTTTGGCACAGTCTTGACCACTCGACCACTTTGAATAAGCTGCTTTGTACATGATTTGAAATTCTTGGTTCGACGCTTTGGCTTTGTGTGTTTGTTGAACTTTGGCACCATGTTGACTTTGCTGATTTTTGGCTCCATGTTGACTTTAACTCCATGTGCACTGAGTCGAGAAGGTCCACTTGGCTACTCCTCAGTTGCACACTGATTGGCGAGGCAGTGCTCACGTGTATATTCATGCACGTGTGTACATGCAGCCATCAGATGAGTTCTCCTGTCCCTGCACTGAAATATGTGTACATACATACACATGTGTGTGTATACATGTATGTGCGTGTTATATTCAGATCAAGTTATGAAAAGTGATGAGAAACACACCAGAAAACTGAGGCAAATAAAATTTTTAAAATTAAATTTATATTTGCATATATTCAGTATTATTTCTATTGCAGTATACTGTGTGTTTCTGTTTCATGTGTGACAGGTAAGCAAACGGTGATTGGACTGGATTGACTGAGCAGTGAAGACTGGACTGGCAAAAGACTATGTATATGTGTATATGAGTATATGAATGAAAATGTATATCGAGTGTGAATGTTGTAATGAGTCAGTAGTAAAGGAGCTGGGTATATGAAAGAGATTGTACTGTTTATTTGTAATAAACAAATTTGTCTGAAATAAAATATCATTTTATTGACGTCAAACAAAACTTGTCTATTATATTCTGTTTATATACAAGTACAATATACAGTGAATGTTTAAATAGTGGAGTTATACAAAGTTGTACTGTTTGAATGTTAGAAATATAATATTCAATTCAAATATTATATTCCTATCTGTGTTGTATATATAAAACAGTACAATAATAAACACATTTATAATAATATATATTTGTTTGTTATCATCAAACAAAAATCATATAATTGTGTATACAACTGCGTTATATACAACAATATATATCTCAGATTTTATAGGATTATATTTGATTTTATTTTGAATTTAAATCTTGCGTTTGAGTTTGGAAGGTTTCTACTGACGGTAGAAAACTGGTTTGACTGAGGGAGAGTAAAGTCTAGGGTTAGAGTTAAGTTGGTGTGTTATTTATAGGGTGAACAAATATCTAGATATTTTGTAGAAGGAATATTCCCGGTATATTCTCATTTATATATTCATTTATGCTCTCTAAAAATCCGTGTGATCACACAAGATACCCAAAAATCACGAAACTGAACATGCGGCTACATTTGACACTATGGTCCCAACAAAACTGGTTTCGTCGAATTCCGACTCCGTTTGCTTACACGGTATATTTTTAACTGTCAAAATATTGACTGTTTTTCACTCTAAAAATCCGTACGGCCACATACTAACTCTAAAAATCACAAAACTTGACCTCTAGCAATAATTTAACATTGCGGACCCAACAAAATTAGTTTCATCGAAATCCGACTTCGTTTGCTCACACATCGTATTTTTAAAGCTCTGAATGACCCATTTAAATATATAAATTTATTTAAATAAAATAAAATTAAATATAAATAAATTTATATTATCGTATATATATACACAGTGGAATACCATGCCGCTCTAGAATAATCCTGTATGGATTTCTAACTCGATATTTCAAATCCCAATTAAATCGATATTCGATTTATAATGAAATTCCTTTTTAAAATATAATTAATTCCTTTATAAATTATAAAGGAATTCCACAACTACTTTTCTGAAATTTGATTTGGAAATAAATCAAAATCTATACGACGAAATCCCGATCTTTCTCTTCCACT
Source organism: Allium sativum (assembly GCA_030737875.1). Taxonomy (NCBI): domain Eukaryota; kingdom Viridiplantae; phylum Streptophyta; class Magnoliopsida; order Asparagales; family Amaryllidaceae; genus Allium; species Allium sativum. Next base: position 884,261,425 of record CM060919.1, on the reverse strand, counting down.
AGAAAGATATACTCCACCAGCTCCACGCGTTTCTTATTTCATAGAAATCTGATTTAAAACGAACCCTGTACCTTCAGTTGAAGTTCAAATCGCCAAATATCGAACTGCAGCGACATTTAAAGCTCGATTTTAATTATAATAAAATTATACGTTCAAAATGTTGTTTATATAATATATTCGTTATTCAAATTCAATTCTAAACTGAATTAAATATCACAAATGATCCAGTTCACACCATATCGCCATTTCAGCCAATTCTGATTATTTCAGAATTAAATATATTATTTAATTTATTATTTTAATTTAATATTCACCATTATTTAATTCCAAGACCATTAAATCTTTTAATCTACAATTTAAATAATTAAATAGATTAATTATTATATCACTGAAAATGCGGGTCATCACAGTCCTATAGATCCATGTGTCATTAAGATTGAATTTCTTGGTTTACTGAACTAAGTTGAGATGGGTGTAACCTATTAGTCCTGTAGATCCATGAGAGAGCTTCATTTTGACTGGTTATGGTTCTACTAACTCAAAATGGATACAAATTTATGTGTGGTGGAACAACCCACGTCTGTTGGGTGCAACATCGAAGTCTTGAGGTGCAACATCAGTTTGAAAATCCAAGATTGCAATGTACGACTTTTGAAAACCGTTTGTGGGTATGAAATAGAAATATAACATGGTGCATCATATTCCAAAATATATTAAATCGAATTCCGACCATGGTCAAACCCCCTTTGACCAACAAAAGAACATGTGAAAAATTGAGCTAAAAAACTTTTGATCTTCCCAAATGTCATTAAGATTGAATTTCTTCGTTACTGAACTGAGATGAGATGAGTGTAACCTGTTAGTCCTATAGATCTATGAGAGAGCTTCATTTTGATAGGTTATGGTTCTACTATCTCAAAATGGATACAAATTTATGCATGGCGGAACAACCCACGTCTGTTAGGTGCAACATGTAAGTCTTGAGGTGCAACATCAATTTGAAAATCCAAGATTGCAATGTATGACTTTTGAAAACTCGTTTATGGGTATGAAATAGAAATATAACATGGTGCATCATATTCCAAAATATATTAAATCGAATTCCGACCATGGTCAAACCCACTTTGACCAACAGAACAACATGTGAAAAATAAAAAATTGACCTAAAAAAGCCTTCGATGCTCCCAAATGTCATTAAGATTGAATTTCTTTGTTACTAAAATAAGATGAGATGGGTGTAACCTGTTAGTCCTACAGATCTATGAGAGAGCTTCATTTTGACTGGTTATGGTTCTTCTAATTCAAAATTGATACAAATTTATGTGTGGCGGAACATCCCACGTCTGTTAGGTGCTACATCGAAGTCTTGAGGTGCAACATCAGTTTGAAAATCCAAGATTGCATTGTACGACTTTTGAAAACTCGTTTATGGGTACAAAATTGAAATCTAACATGGTGTATCATATTCCAAAATATATTAAATCGAATTCCGACCATGGTCAAACCCCCTTTGACTAACAAAACAACATGTGAAAAATTGAGCTAAAAAAGCTTTTGATGTTCCCAAATGTCATTAAGATTGAATTTCTTGGTTACTGAACTAAGATGAGATGGGTGTAATGTGTTAGTCCTATAGATCTATGAGGGAGCTTCATTTTGACGGGTTATGGTTCTACTAACTCAAAAATCGACTCTTGAGGTGCAACATCAATTTGAAAATCCAAGATTGCACTGTATGACTTTTGAAAACTCGTTTATGGGTACGAAATAGAAATATAACATGGTGCATCATACTTCAAAATATATTAAATCGAATTCCGACCATGGTCAAACCCCCTTTGACCAACAAAACAACATGTGAAAAATTAAAAATTGACCTAAAAAAGCTTTTGATGTTCGCAAATGTCATTAAGACTGAATTTCTTGGTTTACTGAACTAAGATGAGATGGGTGTAACCTGTTAGACCTATAGATCTATGAGAGAGCTTCATTTTGACTGGTTATGGCTCTACTAACTCAAAATGGATAAAAATTTGTGTGTGGCGGAACATCCCACGTCTGTTGGGTGCAACATCGAAGTCGTGAGGTGCAACATCAATTTGAAAGTCCAAGATTGCACTTTATGACTTTTGAAAACTCGTTTATGGGTACGAAATAGAAATATAACATGGTGCATCATATTCCCAAATATACTAAATCGAATTTCGACCATGGTCAAACCCCCTTTGACCAACAAAACAACATGTGAAAAATTAAATATTGAGCTAAAAATGCTTTTGATGTTCCCAAATATCATTAAGATTGAATTTCTTGGTTTACTGAACTAAGATGAGATGGGTGTAACCTGTTAGTCCTATAGATCCATGTGTCAGTAAGATTGAATTTCTTGGTTTACTGAACTAAGATGAGATGGGTGTAACCTATTAGTCCTATAGATCTATGAGAGAGCTTCATTTTGACTGGTTATGGTTCTACTAACTCAAAATAGATACAAATTTATGCGTGGCGGAACAACCCACATCTGTTGGGTGCAACACCGATGTCTTGAGGTGCAACATCAGTTTGAAAATCCAAGATTGTAATGTATGACTTTTGAAAACTCGTTTAAGGGTACGAAATAGAAATTTTACATGGTGTATCATATTCCAAAATATAGTAAATGGAATTTGGACCATGGCCAAACCCCCTTTGACCAACAAAACAACATGTGACAAATTGAGCTAAAAAAGCTTTTGTTGTTACCAAATGTCATTAAGATTGAATTTCTTGGTTTACTGAACTAAGATGAGATGGGTGTAACCTGTTAGTCCTATAGATCTATGAGGGAGCTTCATTTTCGCTGGTTATGGTTCTAGTAACTCAAAATGTAACACCCCACCTCCGCTAGGGTCATTCACATAGGGAATGCACTAGGTTTGGTGAAGCATTATCGAGGTAAACATGCACAGAAATACTACAAGACAGAACATATAAAACAGCCGAAGTAAAGCAAATTTCATTACCTTATAAAATAGTAAGGTCAAAAGCCTTTTACATCAGAATACATCAAAACCTGTCTTGCAATAGTAAAGAAGCATAAACCATTTCATAAATTATTCCCCAAGTAAAACAGTAAGGTAGCCATAGCCAAGAAAAGTCCAAGCCATGCATGATGACCTTCAAGCAGAGGAAGTCCGAACTAAATAACAGTGTTTCCTCCCTGAAAACCTGGGGGGGGAAAACGGAAGACAAAGAGGTGAAACAAAACGGGGTCAGCCATAAAGACTGGTAAGTCCTATCTACTTCCAGTATAAAAACTGGTAAAGGTAACATGGCATGCATAAACTGAAAGTAAACATAAGGATGCCAACAAGATAGATAAGCTAAACCAAGATAACCGGATGAACTACTGTAGCAAGATAACCTTAGGTATCATGATAAACTACGGTGTCAAGATAAATCAAGGTATCATATCGTTAGGTTTCTATCAAGTATACCATCCCAGGGTATCTATCATGTATAACATCCCCCGATATCTATCATGTATAACATCCCAAGGTATTTATCATGTATATTTGCTCTGCACCTCTCGTACTAGTATCCCAACCCGCGTCATGTGTTAACTATGAATGTCCCTTGCCCAATGTCATGTAATGGTCCATGTCAGCCTAATATATAGCATATGTAAGTTTTTCCAACTCGTATGTTTCTTTCCATGTATAAGTTCAGTCCTTTGCCGTAGGTGTACGGGCTTTCCCATGTAAATCTATACCACTTCAACGTAGTACCATTTTATCCTCGAAGTTGTTTTGGACTGCTACCCTTGATCTGGTTACGTTTTCTTACCATGAACTATCGCGTGTTCACTTAGGATTTATGCCACCTAGGACCACTAGGGATTATGCTACCTAATGAACGTTTCCGTAACTTTGTTTGGGTTGTAGCCACTTAGGACCACTAGGGATTATGCCACCCGTCAACCACGCCATATGTCCCACGTATAAATCGTGAATCGTTCTCCATGTCTAGACGCACATGTATCTCAATGTGCCGTCCGAGTTCCGTGCCAGGGCCGATCAAGAAATACGGAACTCGGTCGGAAGCTTTAAGTCATCTGCCGATGCAGATATCAAGGTCTGTTTTTGTATCCGTGGCTATAGTCCCATGTGACCCCTCCCTCAACTACTGAAAGGCAATCCTAGAAAAATCATGTATGAGAACTACATCCCGGCCCCACTATGCCCCACTTACCTATTGGCCAACCTCACCCATAGCTCGATAGCAAGTATATGGTCTGTTGGGAGTTCTCTGTCGTTCCGTACATACATGATTGACTAAAGATGGTAGGTAGTCGATGACGCGATATCCAGGGCAAAAATCAAGTATCGTCGACTCCACGCTAATCCATCCCCGTCTTTAGGTTGCTCGCACAGCAACCAAGGCATACTCTTGGTTCTTCTACCGCAGACCTTAACCTCTGTGAGCCCAAGCGGATCATCTGCAACCTCACAGAGGGATACCAAGAGTATCCTCACGTCCCCGAAGCTACCGCTTCGTCACCCAGTTCGTTGGAGCCTTTATCTAAGTCAGATAATTCGCTCCTCCACGTGTGTTCAAGCGATGACCTACCGTATCGGGTTACTCATCTATCTGTGAACTGGTCCAATTTCCTTGACTAAGAATTATTACTTAGTTATCCTTAACTAAGGTTTACCACTTAGCTTCTCTTCCCGCTATCCTTGTTAACTACGATTTTCAACCTAGTCCCCTGAGCTAGGGTTTTGTCTAATGGGTTAAGTGTTGTCATTCAAGTTCATGACTTAACCCGCCTACGAATCATGCCAAGATTGGCTAAGTATTTAAGTTCAAGGCTTAGCCCTACAAGTTGGTTAATTATACCAAGAAGCTCATGACTTAACCCTATCAAGTCAAATTGGTTAAGTATTTGTTTGTCTTAACCCTATCAGATTATCGTGTTAGATTTGATTCAGCATAGATTATCTTAATCCCATCAGATTATCGAGTCGGATTGGTTAAGTATGGGTTAACTTAACCCCATCCACTAATCGTATTACAATGGTTAACTATATTTAAAAGGTCTTGTGACTTAACCCTATCAGGTCCGCATATTAGATTGGTTAAGTATAGGTTACTTAACCTCATCAAATCATCATGTATAAGTGGTTAAGTATAAGTTACTTAACCCCATTAAATTATCATGTTAAGTTGGTTAAGTATTGGTTACTTAACCTCATTGAATTACCAAGTTTAGATTTGTTAAGTGTTTAACTTAACCCCATCGAATTACCGTGTTTAGATTAGTTAAGTGTAGGTTACTTAACCCCATCTAATTATTGTGTTTAGATTAGTTAAGTCTAAGTTACTTAACCCCATCTAACTACCATGTCGGATTAGTTAAGTGTAAATTACTTAACCCCATCCCCTAATTGTCTTATATGGTTAAGTGTCATTAAGAAATCAAGTCCGGTTTAACTTAACCTACCCATTCGTCTCATATCGGTTAAGTGTCATTAGTCAAAATTACTTGACCTTTTCATGTGGCATTAATTAGATTAATGCACCCCAACCTCTCACATTAGACTTTGTTGTGGTTACTAGTTAAGCCAGGCGGGTCCGGGTAGCTTTACACCACAACCTAGTCTAACCTCGGGTTTTAAGTGATATATGACCAACTACTCACATTGGGTCCTATAGGTTGTAGCCAATAGTTAAGCCGGGCGGGTCCAGGTAGATTTATGCTACAAACTCAACCCAACCTCGAATTGGCCACTTTCATGTTTGGTTTAGTGTCATATTACACTTACAACCCATATGTGTCTAGTTTGAAGTCCCATGTTTACCCTACATGTCATGTCCACATTTAGGTGTATCATGAGTGTCATATTTTTATGAAATCCCATGTCAAATTATCATGTCATAATCACGCTCGTCTAACCTACCCCAAATCGTGTTTCCAACCCAAGTAAAAGCGAGTCAACATAGTAAGGATACTATGCTACATATTGGTCTCAAAACATGCACGATGCCAAAAAGGGATTGGCCACAAACATGCATGGTATCATAAGGGGTTTGGCCTCAAAATATGCATAGCATCATAAGGGGTTTCTTGGCCTCAAACATGCATAATGTCACAATGGGATTAGCCACAAACATGCATGATATCATAAGGGGGGTTTGGGTTCATTTACATGCATAAGCCCCAAGTCATATTCATGTACATATTTCACAAGTCAAAGTGGTTTCAAGTATTCCTGCCAACATTCCGCAAGTAAAGGTTCAATCTTTCATGATGGACTAAGATAAACATAACATAAGTGGCATGATTTAGTCACTAAGCATAGCCAAAAGTCATAGGTTCAAGCAAAAGAGGCATGACAAGGTTCATATAGGATAGCATACTTAGTTTAATCTCGTTTTATTCCATGCCATCATTAAAACTACCGTTTAGATCTAGAAGTAGCTAGAACTTACATAGCGTGGCAAGAGGGCTAGGAGCATGAATCGTCTTGACGAAGAAAGTTGGCTCCTTTGTTGAAGAATCGTCATGAAATTTGCATAGCAACGTTGATCTACCCTCGATTTGATGTAGAAAGCTTGCACCTTTTGATTTGAACCCGATTTGAATGCATAAGCCCTTGGAGTTGGAGATGTAGGCCATGATCAAGATAGATTTTGGCAGCACTTAGTTGCTAGAATGATTTTTAGTGATTTAGGTTAGGTCCTAGGGTGTTTTTATATAGATTAGGAGTAGTTTAGGCCCTTAGATTAACCCTAGGATAGATCTGAACCTTCAAAACCCGTCACAGGACAATAGACCAGACCCAAATGGGCAACCAGGTGCCCCAGGTCGTCCAGACCCAAAATGGGTTTTTGGGCCAGGTCGACACCCGTGTCGACTGGGCAGTCGACCTGCCCCTGGGCGTGTCGACTCCCCAGTCGACACCCCAGTCGACCTGGGGCTTGGGAGGGAATTTTTCTCGCCCAGTCTGTTTGGCTCTAGATTTGAATTTCGAATAGTTTTTGAACTTGAATTTTTCTGAACACTTTGACAGGCCATAACTGGGTCATACGGACTACGATTCTCGAATACTCGGACTCTATTTCATGTATTTTTCCGAGACGAACGCAATGGCATAGCTCGTTTCCCTTGATTCAAATTTTAAAATTAAATTCTGCCTTGATTCTTATCTTTACACGTTGTCAAAAATTCGGGTTGTTACATTCTCCCCCCCTTTAAGGATTTTGTCCCCGAAATCTCCAAGTTAGGAAGAACATATCCTACCATCCATCATCCATCTACTCAAAACATCATTCACAGGCAACCATTGTCCTTAGATGATTTCTAATGCCATATGAACATATGCAGAATGTGTGTGTATATGCTCCTTAGATAATGCTAATGATTAGGCCTGAATGATCTTTCTAATGTAAAATATGTTTAGTGCCATGAGTCCAACATATATGCAAATAGTCCTAGTCATATAAACACTATATGGGTGCACAAACATTCATTCATATGCAACATCTGCATGACAACACATTCAATTTCATCCATAAACAAGTATAAATACTCGTGCATATGCAACATGAAACGTGACCGCGTCAATCTAGTATCTAATGTGTATTCGCGCATCCACGAGCAACCACTTGCAACCATTTGCAACCATATCAATCATAACATGTTTCAAATACATGTTTACATCCATAGAGTTCTATCGAAGGTTCCCAAGATAAGATCGAGGAGATAAACAAGACAAACTCCTTACGGGGTTTGTAACAGAAATAGGACCGAGAGGATATCCACCAAGCGATAGCATGCAAGTAAGCTCTACAGGTGAACCAAGGATCAACGATATACTCTTAAAAAGAGACATGATGCGCGCGTCTAAGCTGCATTTCCATGAGCTTAATTCCATTGTGCCTTGACCGCCTTTGACTTCATGAATTCGTAGCTCCTTGATTCCTATTTCCAAGGTATGAGTCGGAACTCATTTCACTGTCGCCTCTCGTTCCTTTTTCACTTATTCTTTTCTAGAATACTTGGCTCAACCATAACTGCGTACTCATGGTTTCATGCAAGCTTTCCAACAATTCACTAGCGAATCTTGGATCCCGTTAACCTACTAAGAGGTATTCCACGTAGAAGAACTTTCCCTTGAAAATAACCGATGCCAGCCATGTTGCCCAGTGCACTTACTAGGGTGATTCCTACAGCCCATGCTTAAGCAGAATGAACCATCCGCCTTATTGGCGAACATTACTCGATCGGATCAGAGATTTCCGATAAATGCATCAAGAGATTCTAGGTAACTAACCATAACAGAACTCATAAGGTTACACGAGACTTCGAGGGTATTACCAAGGCAAGTAAAGAGTTTAACTACCCTCCTTTCAAAACCGAGAATGACATCCCTTACTGGATAACCACTTCATCCCTAGAATCCATCCATAGCTCAACAATAGAAGCATTGCTTCTAATCTCAACACTTGGCATTTACACTCTCAATTCCAAACAAGTCATGAATAAATGGACCGACTCTTCAACCAGATTTTGGGACAAAAGTGGGATCTTCTACCATGCCAGTACTAAGGTGCAGAGACTTAACTATCAAAGCAGACTTAAATGATGCGATGATCAAAACAAAGTCTGGACGGGATGATAGAAAAGAAAGGCTAAACCTTTAACAGAAACGATACCATCCCTCTTGGGTACGCTAGGAGTGAGAGCATATAATTGCCCTCTCACTGATCTTGTCCTTGTCTTCCTTCGTGGACTAATCCATACCAACAAGTTGCTTATCCTTATGTCCGTGTCCTTTATCTTTGTTCTTAGTACCCTTCCTTGTAACACGGTAACAGGCCTCTCGAGAACCACCTCCATCTCATGGAAAACACTTCGTAGCTAGACAAGGATTAGTCGTAGTTAAAACTACTGTGACTACGGATGGAGGAAAGAAAGGAAAAGAGATTCAATCAAGGAAACAAAGGATAGTGCTAATGGCTTTTGGGGAATAGCGTTTAAAAAAATTTCTTGAAAAATGCTTCTTTGTAAACGGTTTCTCAAATAGTTTTCAGAAGGTTTTAAAAACTTTTGCCTAGTCTGGTAACCTTCTGCTCTGATACCAAATGTAACACCCCACCTCCGCTAGGGTCATTCACATAGGGAATGAACTAGGTTTGGTGAAGCATTATCGAGGTAAACATGCACAGAAATATTACAAGACAGAACATATAAAACAGCCGAAGTAAAGCAAATTTCATTACCTTATAAAATAGTAAGGTCAAAAGCCTTTTACATCAGAATACATCAAAACCTGTCTTGCAATAGTAAAGAAGCATAAACCATTTCATAAATTATTCCCCAAGTAAAACAGTAAGGTAGCCATAGCCAAGAAAAGTCCAAGCCAAGCATGATGACCTTCAAATAGAGGAAGTCCGAACTAAATAACAGTGTTTCCTCCCTGAAAACCTGGGGGAAAAACGGAAGACAAAGAGGCGAAACAAAACGGGGTCAGTCATAAAGACTGGTAAGTCCTATCTACTTCCAGTATAAAAATAGGTAAAGGTAACATGGCATGCATAAACTGAAAGTAAACATCAGGATGACAACAAGTTAGATAAGCTAAACCAAGATAACCGGATGAACTACTGTAGCAAGATAAACTAAGGTAACATGATAAACTACGGTGTCAAGATAAATCAAGGTATCATATCATCAGATTTCTATCAATTATACTATCCCAAGGTATCTATCATGTATAACATCCCACAGTATCTATCATGTATAACATCCCAAGGTATTTATCATGTATATTTTCTCTACACCTCTCGTACTAGTATCCCAACCCACGTCATGTGTTAACTATGAATGTCCCTTGCCCAATGTCATGTAATGGTCCATGTCAAACTTATATATAGCATATGTTGGTTTTCCCAACTCGTATGTTTCTTTCCATGTATAAGTTCAGTCCTTTGCCGTAGGCCGTACGGGCTTTCCCATGTAAATCTATGCCACCTCAACGTAGTACCATTTTATCCTTGAAGTTGTTTTGGACTGCTACCCTTGATCTGGTTACGTTTTCTTACCATGAACTATCGCGTGTTCACTTAGGATTTATGCCACCTAGGACCAATAGGAATTATGCTACCTAATGAACGTTTCCGTAACTTGGTTTAGGTTTTAGCCACCTAGGACCACTAGGGATTATGCCACCCGTCAACCACGCCCTTTGTCCCACGTATAAATCGTGAATCGTTTTCCATGTCTAGACGCACATGTATCTCAATGTGCCGTCCGAGTTCCGTGCCAGGGCAGATCAAGAAATATGGAACTCGGTCGGGAGCTTTAAGTAATCTGCCGATGAATATATCAAGGTCTGTTTTTGAATCCGTGTCTATGGTCCCACGTGACCCCTCCCTCAACTACTGAAAGGCAATCCAAGAAAAATCATGTATGAGAACTACATCCCGGCCCCACTATGCCCCACTTACCTATTGGCCAACCTCACCCATAACTCGATAGCAAGTATATGGTCTGTTGGGAGTTCTCTGCCTTTCCGTACGTACACGATTGACTAAAGATGGTAGGTAGTCGACGACGCGCTATCCAGGGAAAAAATCAAGTATCGTCGACTCTACGCTAATCCATCCCCGTCTTTAGGTTGCTCGCACAACAACCAAGGCATACTCTTGGTTTTATAACGCAGACCTGAACCTCTGTGAGCCCAGGCGGATCATCTGCAACCTCACAGAGGGATACCAAGAGTATCCTCACATCCCCCGAAGCTACCGCTTCGTCACCCAGTTCGTTGGTGCCTTTATCTAAGTCAGATAATTCTCTCCTCCACGTGTGTTCAAGCGATGACCTACCGTATCGGGTTACTCATCTATCTGTGAACTGGTCCAATTTCCTTGACTAAGAATTATTACTTAGTTATCCTTAACTAAGGTTTACCACTTAGCTTCTTTTCCCGCTATCCTTGTTAACTACGATTTTCAACCTAGTCCCCTGAGCTAGGGTTTTTTCTAATGGGTTAAATGTTGTCATTCAAGTTCATGACTTAACCCGCCTATGAATCATGTCAAGATTGGCTAAGTATTTAAGTTCAAGGCTTAGCCCTACAAGTTGGTTAAGTATACCAAGAAGCTCATGACTTAACCCTATCAAGTCAAATTGGTTAAGTATTTGTTTGTCTTAACCCTATCAGACTATCGTGTTAGATTTGATTCAGCATAGATTATCTTAATCCCATCAGATTATCGAGTCGGATTGGTTAAGTATGGGTTAACTTAACCCCTTCCACTAATCGTATTACAATGGTTAAGTATATTTAAAAGGTCTTGTGACTTAACCCTACCAGGTCCGCATATTAGATTGGTTAAGTATAGGTTACTTAACCTCATCAAATCATCATGTATAATTGGTTAAGTATAAGTTACTTAACCCCATTAAATTATCATGTTAAGTTGGTTAAGTATTGGTTACTTAACCTCATTGAATTACCAAGTTTAGATTTGTTAAGTGTTTAACTTAACCCCATCGAATTACCGTGTTTAGATTAGTTAAGTGTAGGTTACTTAACCCCATCTAATTACCGTGTTTAGATTAGTTAAGTCTAAGTTACTTAACCCCATCTAACTACCAAGTCGGATTAGTTAAGTGTAAATTACTTAACCGCATCCCCTAATTGTCTTATATGGTTAAGTGTCATTAAGAAATCAAGTCCGGTTTAACTTAACCTACCCATTCGTCTCATATCGGTTAAGTGTCATTAGTCAAAATTACTTGACCTTTTCATGTGGCATTAATTAGATTAATGCACCCCAACCTCTCACATTAGACTTTGTTGTGGTTACTAGTTAAGCCGGGCGGGTCCGGGTAGCTTTACACCACAACCTAGTCTAACCTCGGGTTTTAAGTGCTATATGACCAACTACTCACATTGGGTCCTATTGGTTGTAGCCACTAGTTAAGCCGGGCGGGTCCGGGTAGAATTATGCTACAAACTCAACCCGACCTCGAGTTGGCCACTTTCATGTTTGGTCTAGTGTCATATTACACTTATAACCCATACGTTTCTAGTTTCAAGTCCCATGTTTACCCCACATGTCATGTCCATATTTAGGTGTATCATGAGTGTCATATTTTCATGAAATCCCATGTCAAATTATCATGTCATAATCACGCTCGTCTAACCTACCCAAATCGTGTTTCCAACCCAAGTAAAAGCAAGTCAACATAGTAAGGATACTATGCTACATATTGGTCTCAAAACATGCACGATGCCAAAAAGGGATTGACCTCAAACATGCATGGTATCATAAGGGGTTTGGCCTCAAAATATGCATAGCATCATAAGGGGTTTTTTGGCCTCAAACATGCATAATGTCACAACGGGATTAGCCACAAACATGCATGATATCATAAGGGGGGTTTGGGTTCATTTACATGCATAAGCCCCAAGTCATATTCATGTACATATTTCACAAGTCAAAGTGGTTTCAAGTATTCATGCCAACATTCCGCAAGTAAAGGTTCAATATTTCATGATGGACTAAGATAAACATAACATAAGTGGCATGATTTAGTCACTAAGCATATCCAAAAGTCATACGTTCAAGCAAAAGAGGCATGACAAGGTTCATATAGGCTAGCATACTTAGTTTAATCTCGTTTTATTCCATGCCATCATTAAAACTACCATTTAGATCTAGAAGTAGCTAGAACTTACATAGCGTGGCAAGAGGGCTAGGAGCATGAATCGTCTTGACGAAGAAAGGTGGCTCCTTTGTTGAAGAATCGTCATGAAATTTGCGTAGCAATGTTGATCTACCCTCGATTTGATGTAGAAAGCTTGCACCTTTTTATTTGAACCCGATTTGAATGCATAAGCCCTTGGAGTTGGAGATGGAGGCCATGATCAAGATAGATTTTGGCAGCACTTAGTTGCTAGAATGATTTTTAGTGATTTAGGTTAGGTCCTAGGGTGTTTTTATAGAGATTAGGAGTAGTTTAGGCCCTTAGATTAACCCTAGGATAGATCTGAACCCTCAAAACCCGTCACAGGCCAATAGACCAGACCCAAATGAGCAACCAGGTGCACCAGGTCGTCCAGACCCAAAATGGGTTTTTGGGCCAGGTCGACACCCGTGTCGACTGGGCAGTCGACCTGCCCCTGGGCGTGTCGACTCCCCAGTCAACCTGGGGCTTGGGAGGGAATTTTTCCCGCCCAGTCTGTTTGGCTCCAGATTTGAATTTCGAACAGTTTTTGAACTTGAATTTTTCTGAAAACTTTGACGGGCCTTAACTGGGTCATACGGACTCCGATTCTCGAAAACTCGGACTCTATTTCGTGTATTTTTCTGAGACGAACGCAATGGCACAGCTCGTTTCCCTTGATTAAAATTTTAAAATTAAATTCTGCCTTGATTCTTATCTTTACACATTGTTAAAAATTCGGGTTGTTACACAAAATAGATACAAATTTATAATTGGCGGAACAACCCATGTCTATTGGGAGCAACATATATGTCTTGAGGTGCAACATCAGTTTGAAAATCCAAGATTACACTGTATGACTTTGGAAAACTCGTTAATGGGTACGAAATAGAAATATAACATGGTGCATCATATTCCAAAATATATCAAATCGAATTCCGACCATGGTCAAACCCCCTTTGACCAACAAAACAACATGTGAAAAAATAAAAATTGAGCTAAAAAAGCTTTTGATGTTAATAAGATTGAATTTCTTGGTTTACATAACTAAGATGAGATGGGTGTAACCTTTTAGTCCTATAGATCTATGAGAGAGCTTCATTTTGACTGGTTATGGTTCTACTAACTAAAAATGGATACAAATTTATGCATGGCGGAACATCCCACGTCTGTTGGGTGCAACATCGAAGTCTTTAGGTGCAACATCAATTTGAAAATCCAAGATTTCACTGTATGACTTTTGAAAACTCGTTTATGGGTACGAAATAGAAATATAACATCGTGCATCATACTTCAAAATATATTAAATCGAATTCCGACCATGGTCAAACCGCCTTTGACTAACAAAACAACATGTGAAAAATTAGAAATTGACCTAAAAAAGCTTTCGATGTTCCCAAATGTCATTAAAATTGAATTTCTAGGTTTACTGAACTAAGATGAGATGGATGTAACCTGTTAGTCCTATAGATCTATGAAAGAGCTTGATTTTGATAGGTTATGGTTCTACTAACTCAAAATGGATACGAATTTATGTGTGGCAGAACAACCCACGTCTGTTGGGTGCAACATCGATGTCTTGAGGTGCAACATCAGTTCGAAAATCCAAGATTGCACTGTATGACTTTCGAAAACTCGTTTATGGGTACGAAATAGAAATATAACATGGTGCATCATATTCCAAAATATATTAAATCGAATTCCGACCATGGTCAAACCCCCTTTGACCGACAAAACAACATGTGAAAAATTAAATATTGAGCTTAAAAAGCTTTTGATGTTCCCAGATGTCATTAAGATTGAATTTCTTGGTTTACTGAAATAAGATGAGATGGGTGTAACTTGTTAGTCCTATAGATCCATGTGTCATTAAGATTGAATTTCTTGGTTTACTGAACTTAGATGAGATGGGTGTAACCTATCAGTCCTATAGATCTATGAAAGAGCTTCATTTTGACTGGTTATGGTTCTACTAACTCAAAATGGATACAAATTTATGTGTGGCGGAACAACCCACGTCTGTGGGGTGCCACATCGAAGTCATGAGGTGCAATATCAGTTTGAAAATCCAAGATTGCACGGTATGACTTTTGAAAACTCGTTTATGGGTGCGAAATAGGAATATAACATGCTGCATCATATTCCAAAATATATTAAATTGAATTCCGACCATGGTCAAACCCCCTTTGACCAACAAAACAACATGCGAAAAATTAAAAATTGAGCTAAAAAAGCTTTCGATGTTCCCAAATGTCATTAAGATTGTATTTCTTGGTTTACTGAACTAAGATGATGGGTGTAACCTGTTAGTCCTATAGATGTATGAGAGAGCTTCATTTTGATAGGTTATGGTTCTACTAACTCAAATTGGATACAAATTTATGCATGGCGGAACATCCCACGTATGTTGGGTGCAACATCGAAGTCTTGAGGTGCAACATCAATTTGAAAATCCAATATTGCAATGTATGACTTTTGAAAACTCGTTTATGGGCATGAAATAGAAATATAACATGGTGCATCATACTTCAAAATATATTAAATCGAATTCCGACCACGGTCAAACCCCCTTTGACCAACAAAACAACATGTGAAAAACTAAGCTAAAAAAGCTTTTGATGTTCCCAAATGTCATTAAGATTTAATTTCTTGGTTACTAAACTTAGATGAGATGGGTGTAACCGGTTAGTCCTATAGATCTATGAGAGAGCTTCATTTTGATTGGTTATGGTTCTACTAACTCAAAATGGATACAAATTTATGCGTGGCGGAACATCTCACGTCTGTTGGGTGCAACATTGAAGTCTTGAGGTGCAACATCAATTTGAAAATCCAAGAATGCACTATATGACTTTTGAAAACTCGTTTATGGGAACGAAATATAACATAGTGCATCATATTCCAAAATATATTAAATCGAATTTCGACCATCGTCAAACCGCCTTTGACCAACAAAACAACATATGAAAAATTAAGCAAAATAAGCTTTTGATGTTCCCAAATGTCATTAAGATTGAATTTCTTGGTTTGTAGAACTAAGATGAGGTGGGTGTAACCTGTTAGTCCTATAGGTCTATGAGACAGCTTCATTTTGACTGGTTTTGGTTCTACTAACTCAAAATGGAGACAAATTTATGCGTGGCGGAACAACCCATGTCTGTTGGGTGCAACATCGAAGTCTTGAGGTGCAAAATCAGTTTGAAAATCAAAGATTGCACTGTATAACTTTTGAAAACTCGTTTATGGGTATGAAACAGAAATATAAAATAGTGCATCATATTCCAAAATATATTAAATCGAATTCCGACCATGGTCAAATCCCATTTGACCAACAAAACAACATGTGAAAAATTAAAAATTGAGCTAAAAAAAGCTTTTCATGTTCCCAAATGTTATTAAGATTGAATTTCTTGGTTACTGAACTAAGATGAGATAGGTGTAACGTTTTCGTCCTATAGATCTATGAGAGAGCTTCATTTTGACTGTTTATGGTGCTACTAACTCAAAATGGATACAAATTTATGCGTGGTGGAACAACCCACGTCTATTAAGTGCAACATCGAAGTCTTGAGGTGCAACATCAGTTTGAAAATCCAAGATTGCACTGTATGAATTTTGAAAACTCGTTTATGGGTGCGAAATAGAAATATAACATGGTGCATCATATTCCAAAATATATTAAATTGAATTCCGACCATGGTCAAACCCCCTTTGACCAACAAAACAACATGCGAAAAATTAAAAATTGAGCTAAAAAAGCTTTCGATGTTCCCAAATGTCATTAAGATTGAATTTCTTGGTTACTGAACTAAGATGAGATGGGAGTAACCTGTTAGTCCTACAGATGTATGAGAGAGCTTCATTTTGATTGGTTATGGTTCTACTAACTCAAATTGGATACAAATTTATGCATGGTGGAACATCCCGCGTATGTTGGGTGCAACATCGAAGTCTTGAGGTGCAACATCAATTTGAAAATCCAATATTGCAATTTATGACTTTTGAAAACTCGTTTATGGGTATGAAATAGAAATATAACATGGTACATCATACTTCAAAATATATTAAATCGAATTCCGACCACGGTCAAACCCCTTTGACCAACAAAACAACATGTGAAAAATTAAGCTAAAAAAGCTTTTGATGTTCCCAAATGTCATTAAGATTTAATTTCTTGGTTTACTGAACTAAGATGAGATGGGTGTAACCTGTTATTCCTATAGATCTATGAGAGAGCTTCATTTTGACTGGTTATGGTTCTACTTACTCAAAATGGATACAAATTTATGCGTTGCGGAACATCCCACGTCTGTTGGGTGCAACATCGAAGTCTTTAGGTGCAACATTAGTTTGAAAATACAAGATTGCACTGTATGACTTTTGAAAACTCGTTTATGGGTATGAAATAGAAATATAACATGGTGCATCATATTCCAAAATATATTAAATCGAATTCCGACCATGGTCAAACCCTTTTGACTAACAAAACAACATGTGAAAAATTAAAAATAGAGCTAAAAAAGTTTTTGATGTTCCCAAATGTCATTAAGATTGAATTTCTTGGTTTACTGAACTAAGATGAGATGGGTGTAACCTGTTTGTCCTATAGATCTATGAGAGAGCTTCATTTTCTCAAGACATCGATGTTGCACCCAACAGACGTGGGTTGTTCTACCACTTATAAATTTTATCCATTTTGAGTTACTAGAACCATAAACGGTCAAAACGAAGCTCTCTCATAGATATATAGGACTAACAGATTACACCCATCTCATCTTAGTTCAGTAACCAAGAAATTCAATCTTAATGGCATTTGGGAACATCGAAAGCTTTTATAGCTCAATTTTTCGCATGTTGTTTTGTTGGTCAAAGGGGGTTTGATCATGGTCGGAATTCGATTTAATATATTTTGGAATATGATGCACCATGTTATATTTCTATTTCGTACCCATAAACGAGTTTTCAAAAGTCATATAGTGCAATCACTACACCAGAAAAGGCTTTTGGTAGCGTTGGAAAAACGCTACCATAACTTATAGCAGTGTTTTAGAGAACGTTGCTACACGACATGCAACTAAAAGTCTGAAACATTTTGTTGCGTTATGATAAACGCTACTAAAAATCAATATATTGTTGCGTTTTTAAAACGCAACTAAAGTTTTTTTTTTGTAGGGTTTACAAAACGCTACCAAAATTAACATTTTTATATTAGTTTGCATTTTTTTTGTAGCATTTTAAAAACGCTACTAAAAGTTATTTGTTGTTTAATAACATATTTTAAATATTGTTATTCACAGTTAATAGCTTGTACCATTTTCAACAACCTCTTATACAATGTTCATATTAAAACAAATGACCAATCACATAATTTATATATTCAAACCAACAAATCAATTTATATAACTAACATATACAAACAATCAGTCATACGATCATCATATTCTAATAATTAAAAAAAATTATGTTAATCACATAATCGAATATAATACCCATAATCAATTCAATAGTAGTTTTCCGAGAAAATAAGCCACGTATGACGAACATTTACAAACCAGTTCACACAAATAGCATTAACAAAACATCATAATATATATGACAGTTAAAGTCATACCACGAGCATTCACGAACAAGCTAATCTTCACTTTCAAGGCAGTAATTACCTGTAGACTAATTTAACAACCAAAAATTAGAATTTGACATGAATTACTTATAAAAATATAAATTTTTGTATTTTTCAGTTTTGGGTGGGCATACATAACTATGACTGTGTTGTGTAACGTCTAACTACGTACGGATGAAGACATCAAACATCTTTATAAAAATTAGTCAAACCAACTATTTTGAACGTAGTAAAAAAATAACCAAGGAAAGTAATCACAGCAAAAGCCTTTTGTGGTACCTTTTTTTATCCTTGTAGACAAATCCTTCAACAGATGTAAGTTATCGTCATACTTTGAAGGCATCACAAATGACATTTACGTTATAGCTGGAGTTGTCATCTCCAATTTTTGTTGCGTGTACTCTGCATTCTGCATACAATGAATGCAAAAACTTCTTACCTCTTTTTTTCTTTTTTCTTTTTTTCTTTTTTTTTAATTTTTCTAAACGTTGTTTTCAGCTAATTTTTTTTTTACATATCTTACCAAATAAGTTCGCGACCAAAACATGAAATCCTTGAGAACTTCCAATAAAGTCTAAACCTATTTTCCTAGGCATTGTCATCTCAGCTACATAGTAAGCCTATCCAAAAGAAAGTAACGTTTGCTAAACTTATATCAATTATGAATGTCAAAACAATAATCTTACCTCCACTTTTTTGATTTCATAATCATACCTCAAGTGAATGTTCAAAAGATAAAAAGAAAGATAGGAGCGAGGACGCTGGCATATTTCAGGAAACATAATAAGTTCACTATGCATGATGCATGACAGTAACTAAAAATAGTTAAACTAAGTTCGTTTGCTTAGAAAAACAAATTACCTTTGGTTGCAATTAATAGGTCTGCGTATGCAGTTCAAACTTCCTCACTTTCTTGACTGGATTTATGCTGCCAACCACAACTTCTGAACCACACGGCCAAAACACAGCAATGATTGTAAACACAAACGAAATATTCCAACTACTATTTCTTTTAATATGTTAAACATACACTATTTTTTTTTTTTGAGCAAAAAAATGTGTGATCTTCTGAATAGAAGAGAGCACACATATATATAATAAAGGTAAAAAGATACAAAGTCCAACCATAGTACACGAGAGGATAAAATGAAGACAAACACAACTATAGGGAAGTATAGGATCGTAGATAGATGAGCTCCGGATAAACCACCGCCCATCTACTTCAATATCGAATTCCGGCAAGGCCACCACCCGATATTGAAGTATACCTACTCCTACACATTACCCATACTCTCTAAGTACATAACTAAAATAATAAAGTACAACAACCAAGAGAACTCTGACTAAAAACCCATAAGACCACTCTAAATACAAGTCCCAGAACCAAACAGCAATCCACCAAACCACACTTCACAAGCTCCTTCTTTAAATCATCAACCTGAATCTGCAAATAGCTCAACAAAAACTATTAGTATTTTAATACACATATATATATGGATACTATAAGTATAGTTATATATATACATATCTTTAAGAAGATAAATATATATATATATACCTATAAATATACCATACATATATGCGAAGAAAAAAAAAATAAATAAATAAATAAAAACTTAATCATAAATTTAAATACTAATACGAAAGCGACTAAGAAAGTATCTATTGATAGTAATGAATAAACTCAAATTAAATCGAACCTTAATCATAAATACCTTAAATGAAATTTTTTCAAATAACTTGTAATTTGGGTTAGACATCCAATCCAAACAAAAGTGAATTATTTTAATAACTAAATTATCCATAGTAACAATAGTAGAGTTAAAAAATCTCCGATTCCTCTCACTCCAGATAAACCAACAAATGATAATGACTAGTGAATCTAGCACATACCTTTTACTAGCATTATTAATAAATCTCAGAGATTCCCAATATTCTACACACCCACTATTAAAAGGAGAACAATCAAAAACAAAAATCCTTAACACCATATTGAAGATATAACTTGTAATATTACAAGAGAAAAATAGGTGGTCAACGTCTTCATTCATAATGTTACAAAAATAACACTTAGAATTTAAATTTAAGTTCTTCTTCTTAAGATGTTCAATTGTATTAAGCTTCTTATGCACTATTAACCACATTAAAAATTTAGCTTTAGGAGGAGAGTTAGATTTCCAAATGAATTTAAAATGACTAAATGAAATTCCAGAAAAATTTATAAAATTATACATGGATTTGACCGTGTATACTTGTCTATTGTCCATTTTCCAACTAATAGTATCGCTATTCTCATCAATATGATATAATGCTAATTTAGCATAAAGTAAAGCTAGTTGTCTTATCGACACTCCTTCTAATAAATTTTCAAAGGTAAATTCCCAAGGAGGGTCTAGATCTTTATTATATATATCCTTAATCAATGCATTTTTAAAACTACAATTATTATAAAGATCACTAAATAAATTTTTTAGGGGAAGTCGTGATATCCACCTATCATGCCAAAAATAAGACATATTCCCAGAATGAACCACTACCTTATATCCTACATTAAAAAACTCAAAACACTCTAATATTGATTTCCAAAAATAAGATAGCCTATTGTACCAACTATTATTTGATTCTACCATAAACTCGCCGTTTGAATAATAGAATTTTAACACAATAATCTTCCATGTTGACGACACTTCAGAACACTTAAAACTCCCACTATTTGTAAAGAAAACAATTAACATTGATTAATTATTGCACTGTAAATCTCACCTGCTTTATTTCTTTATTCTACCACTTCACTACTTCTTTAAGCTTCTGCCCGCCTCCTTATAAAGTAAAATTTAAAAAAATAAATAAATCAAATGCTTCAGCCGCTTTGTCCTACTGCCTTCATGCTCCATCCCTACTTTGTGGCCTTGAGACAGTGGCGTAGCCAAGATGTTGACTTCGAGGGGGAATAATTGAAATAGTTGGAATTTCGAGCATGATATACGCTGATATTTTTTAAAATAGAATGTATAAAATTTTTGTAATAGAAGTCATAAGTCTTTTGAAATAGTGCTCTAAGTAGTATTTTTCACAATATAATTGGAAGAGGTAGTAATTCCAGATTGATATTTTATAATATGCTCCAAAGACTGAAGTAAACAAATAAAATGGCTAAAAATTAACTTGTATCCTAGTCTGTGGAAGTAAAGAGTTGCAAAAACAATTCTGGAAACTCAAAACAGTAATTCATTTCAAGGTTTGATCATGTTACATTTCTGAACAGAAAAATACTGATTAGCAAAAATCATGTAAATTAAGCACTCTATGTTAATTAAAACTAGTAAATAAATTAGGACGGTTAGATATTCAGCCAACAAATCGGGCTTCAAGGTGGAGAAACACTGGTACACAAAATAAGACATCACGAAAATCCTGTAATAAACAAATAATTAAGCATTAGTAAATGAGTATTCAAAAGCACTCACTGAATAAGTTATGCAAACTTAGTGACTAAATCAAAGTATAAAGGATCTAGGGTTACTCATTACAAAGGCAGATCCTCTAATTCAGGCCGCGGAAGCAATGAACTGCGGATGATATCGATTTAATTGACACTAGCATAGCAGCAACTAGAGTGCGGGATTCACGTAGTCACATAGCTCGACTTTCAATCGCAACACTAGACTTTTTATGAATTTTATTTTACATAGCTGAAGAATAGTTTCGTTTATGACTCTTTTAGATTCTTCACAATTGGAGATGCTTGCAGGAATCACAAGCACATCATGGGATCCATAGCCTTTAGCAGCTTTAGCAACTGATTTAGTGCAGGTATTATTCTTGCCACAAGTACCTCTATAATAAGACATTTACACAGCTCATCATTTGATCTTCTGGGTAGAAACATGTGTTATAACATAAATTTATGTACCTCTATAATAAAACATTTACACAGAAAACTGGGCCTGGGCCTTGGTTTTGACTTATGGTTTGATTTAGGCCTATAGGTAGGAAATATGGATCTATGCTTATATTTTGTAAGTGTTAATATAGATTTAAGTACCTCTGTCCTCCAGGTTTTCGAATTCCCCGCAAACTAGTCATGTTCTGAACACCACCACTAACTCTTCATTGCATTACCTAGAGCACTACCCACATCCAGTCATGAACATCGGAATCTGCCAACTTCTCTTCATTATGGTCACCACTGCTCCAACTACCATTCATCTGTAGCCTACCAAGTTGTGCAACCCAAGTAGAACATCTCTTGCTTATCTTCCCAACTGCACAGCATTGCGTTGGTAAAGGAAGTATAAGACAGTAGAGGACACTCATCTGGTAAAAACAATTTGGTACTGAAATAAACAAGAATACTTTGGTGCAAGATCAATGTCATGTATGCCTGATCACGAAGATGAATGTAACTTATTATAGGGCATCTTCATCTTTGTCATTGCTGGTTCCAGCAAATTCGTGCCTCTGATCAGCAGTGGCGGTTATGACCGGGGCATCCACAGATCGGAGGTGCTACTTCGAAGAGATCTCACTTGCGGGTCCTCAGCCATCGTTGAAGATATCATCTTGTCCACCTCATCTTTTTTTGACGACAACTTGTCAAGCTCAGCTGCAATTTCCAAGTACACTGCAACAACCAAACATTAGTGGGTTTCTATTTTTTATTTTTGAAAATCAGAGACACATCCCTCTTTTCTAAACTTTATTGTTTCACATTGCTTACTGCTACGACATATATTGAGACGGTTATGAATTCTAAACATGTATTCTAAAAGCACAGGTTATCTCAGTAAAATTATCCAAACATCTCATGAATTTCAATTTAGAAATAAGGATGCAATTTATAAAACAAAATAGGAAGGGACCTATGGTTAATTTTTTATAGCCAGATGTATGCCAAAATGTCCCATTATTTTTTAGCATCCTTTTCTAGATCAACACTATGTCAAAAGCAACTACAACTATAGGAAAGTTTCAGCCACACTATCTTTAAATCAAGATTTCAAATTGATGCAATTTCAATTTGCACTAAAATACATTATCTAATTAAAAATTTGCATAGCAAGTTCACAATTGAGGCAATGTAAATATATCAACAAGCTTGAAGTAAGAGTAGCTAGAAAGTAATAATCAGATAAACAGTGAATTCAGGTGCTTTGGTTGCTCCAGATTCTAGATCTAGATGCCTCTGTACATCTTATCGTTGAATTGGAAGAAAATTTTCCAGATTTTATATTCATAATGATTCTGGATTTCCTTACAAGTAACAATTTACTAAGTTGTCAATGCAATCTATTTAATTATAATTGTTAATTAGCAGTATGCTAGTTGGATTATAGAATGTAACCTTTGACACCTAAATCATATATTTTACTTCTATTTTTTCAAAAAAATATGCCACTCTTACAACATGTTCGGTGCAGAAAAATTTCGTTTATTTAAAACTTGACCTTATAGTTGCGTGATTGTTATGTGTCCTGTATTTCACATTTATCTTAGGCCTATGTAGTATGGATCTCTCATTGGTTTGAATCAATCGTCAATTTGTTTAGTTTTAGCCGCTTTTAAATTATTACAATTTAATAACCTGCTGCATAACAAGGTAATAACTTGTTGTGTATATGATTATTCTGATCCTGCATGGCAAGCGCCCAAATCACACAAATAGACAACATGACAATGATGATTTCATTCTTCAGCAAAACAAAACGTCAGAATGTGTTTTACCTTGCATGCAGCTCAGAAATGGAGAACTTGACATGGGCTCAGACTTAAATTCTTCAAAAGGACAACAGAAATATGCTACATTCAGACTACCATCTAGTCTTCACGGGAGATGCAAAACCCAATATCGTTAGTCCTGTAGAGCAGGAGTTGACTAAAGATAATGATAAGAATAACGGACTAAATTTCTCCCAAAAATAAATAATAAAATAATTCGTATATTTTCTCTAAAATAAAATAGAAATCGGACTAAATATTCGAATGCAGACTTGGAAAATATAATTCAATGCCTATACAATGTTATACACTTATTCTTCTTTATCTAGAGAAATATGTGTCCGGATAAAGCTGTGTGAACTATTATTTATTAGCAGAACAATTTGACACTGATCTCGCCGCTGATTTTTTAATCTACAACTTAATGCCTCTATATCATGCTCTGTATAAAAATTCCAGTATGTTGGAATCCAATTTTTTTTCAAACAAAAAAAACTTGTATTAGAAGACCTGCCCACAGACTTCTTTGGTGAAACCTCACTTGCTAAAACATTACTCCTCTACATCTTTCTCTTTTTAACAAGATCTGATTGATTATTTGCCAGGAATTTTATTGAATTTGTCTGCAGGCCGGACAACCAACATAAGAAACTTTAAATTGGATCATACTAACAGTATATTTTTGTTAAAAAGGCAGACAGATGCTACCTTATCTCAAAGCGCCAGGTTAACCCCTTTATTTCATACTGACAGTTCCCATGCATTTAAGTATGTTATCATGTTTTAGATTTATACTGAAACTGTTAACTTTCAAGCATTTACGATTTGATTGTGAGAGTTATATTGTATCAACTTATTGTAAGCAGATGAATGTTCTTCGCTTTTGGTTTCAATCAATAACTGATTTACATACTTGTAAGCTGTAAACTTTCTTTTTACAGTTGTATCAATTAACGTTTTGATATATCCTGCTAGAATACCCTTTTTGTACTTTTTTATCAGTCACAAGTAGTTTACTTATTTTTGTCAATATAGGTGTCCTTTCGCAGAGAAAACTTTGCTAAAATCTTTAGAACTACTTTGGGTGATACCTTAATTACGATCTGTCGCTCATATTACTTATTTATTCATAGAAGTAACTTCATTTTGGAAATTTATCTTAAACTTAACTGTAAGTGTAGGAATATCTCATATTTTTAAGTTAGTGCCACTACAAGAAAATAGGCTATTTGCGACGGCTGATTTGCGACGGCTTCAGACGGGCCGTCGGCGGCCGTCGGAAGCCGTCAGAAATTATCGTGATAAACAGCCACCCGAACTCTTTCTTCCCCATTTCTTTTGCTCCTCTTATTTTTCCAGCATACGGGTTTTAAACCCTATTACCCCCAAATTCGATTTTTTTGCCTCCAAACACTGATTTCTTCGTGTAAGAACCTCCCCGGCTTCAATTCAGACCTCTAGAGCAAGTAATTTGAGGTATAATCTCTTTTTTTCATAAAAATTA
Organism: Allium sativum; assembly: GCA_030737875.1. Lineage (NCBI taxonomy): Eukaryota > Viridiplantae > Streptophyta > Magnoliopsida > Asparagales > Amaryllidaceae > Allium > Allium sativum. Next base: position 884,235,865 of record CM060919.1, on the reverse strand, counting down.
AGTTTTTACCTAAACCTATACTTGCCTAAATTAGAAAATTAGTGTTATCTATTGACTGCAATTGGTTCCAATAGCGTTGTAGTGAGTTATAACATCCTATTATATGCGTATTTTTTCTATATTTTATTCACTTCTTTGAAATGAATTTTTATTTGGTAATTGAGTATATAATTATGGGAATAAGTTAGTATAAACTGTATTCATGTCTATAAAACAATCTGGCCGTCTAATTCTCCATGTTTTACTTATTTTGAAGTTCATTTTTTTAAGTGTTGAAGTCTGTCTTGCGGCCTCATCATGCTTTTAAAAAAATTCATAGCTCTATATAGACATTAAGATGTGATGAATGTACCTTTTATACTAGGTAAAGTAAAGAAAAAAACTTTGGAGATGTTTGATACAAACAATAATGTAGTATGTACATCTTGGCTTTATAAAGATTCCCATCACCCTTTATCTTTAATTATTTTGCAGGTCTAATACGTATCCTTACGTGCATGGAAATTCATGATGTGTTGTGTCCGTGCTGAATCTGTATGTTTGTAACTCGTATTTCGATTGCACGGACTGATGATTATGTATAATTGTATACATAACTGATTAGGCGATGTATGCAAAATGCAGGCCATTGCAATTACTTAAGAGCTCTTAGCTGCCGTAAAACAATGTTCAGCTTGGGATGGTGGCGCAGTCACATAAGAAACACAATAGTTTGGCACCGCATGACACTGTAAGCTTTTCTTATTGAAAAATTCATAGGGTTGAAATAGTAAGGAAGCAGAGCATACTATAGGAAAATATGACACAAAATCACCATTAATACTTGTTCTACTTTTGTTAGGTTTAAAGAGATATGGTAGTCTCGACATTGAATTGAATATGAAAAAGCATATCATATTGGTTGTTTCTTCTTTTATTTAATTTTGTAATGCCCTCATATAAGAATGATATGTTGCATCATAGTTTTCTAACATACATGTCCAACCTGAACGTGTAGGTATGATGCAACCGTTGAGGAAATCACTCCAAATGGATACTGTGTCAGCTATATGGGTGGGGAAACAAGGAAGAGGTAAATTTGTAAAGGCCACATACATTTTATTTTATTTTTAGTATTGGGCGCTGAATGTTATATCTATACCAAGGAAGAGGTAAATTTGTCACACAAATTTTATTTATTTTACAAGTTTGAATATCTATACCTAGGCATATGAAGATGGTAAATACAATCCCGTCCCTACAGTTTATCTTTCATTGCCATGACATGTGCACAATTCTCAAATAAGCTTAGATGAGTTTGACCACAGTGTTTGATGGTTTGATATTTCAATTTCGTTCTAATCTGAGTATTATTTTCGTCTAGTTATTGCATTGATCAATTCAAATAGAATAAATTTGATTTTTAGATCAATGTATTGGATGATGTTTAGTTGCTATTTTGAGATAGTGGTTTATGTGAGAAGTGTAGTTGGAAGGCTAAATAGCTGTTGAAACACACACAAAAAAATGCAGTATTTCCGATGGCTTCCGACGGCTAACACGTACACGAATTTCCGACGGTTTCCGACGGCTGTGTCGGTAGCCGTCGGAAATGCGAACGACGGGCTGCGTCGATAGCCGTCGGAAACTTTGATTTTCGACGCTTTTATTAGCGACGGCTATTTCCGACGGCTTCCGACGGCCGCCGACGGTTTTCAGCCGTCGGAAATAGCATGTTTTCTTGTAGTGTGCATGAATTGGAACTATCAGCAACATTTATTGATTTTCTAACTTTTACGAGAAATTAAGTTTCCTATTTTTATCTACAAGTAAAGACAAATTGTGTTAATTGGCAATCAAATACTTCCTCTTCTAACAGGTAAACCCATGTCGCTTCTTTGAGAATTTTAAACTCTCTCTTCTGATAATATAGATACTAATTATGATGTTATAAAATTAGTTATCAAAAATAGTTTCTTAAAGAAATAAAAAAAATCCCCTCCCTTCTTATGATATAGCTGCCAATGTTGATGTGTTTTCTTTCACTTTCTCTAATGAATTATTTGTTTACATCTACAATAGAAAGGATATATGCTCGGGTTTGTTGGTTTGCAAAATATACGTGATGCATGTAAAAAGGCTAATGCTTTTTAATTATTGCAACTAATTTCTCACATAATGACCAAATGTATGTTCATCTTGATGACCAAATTTTTCTAAAATCTCTTCCAAATCATATTTCACAAAAATCATTCATCTTTTTATTTACACTGGAAAAGTATCTTTTTGTAATTAATTTAATAACAAGCCAGTTTATCTTAATTAATTTAATAACAAGCCAGTTTATCTTCACTAGCATTTAATTTTTTTTTCTATTTATCCTCGCTAGATGGAATGCATGTAGTCTGATGTGATACCTTTATTGACATAAATAGTCTTCCTAAAAGATATTTTGACAATGCAACTAGATTTTATATCTACAACAGAAAGGCTATATGCTCAGGTTATCTGGTTTGCAGATGTACGTACTACATGTAAAAAAAAAAATTAATGCTTTTTGGTTCACTACAAGAAAAATACCCTATTGCAACTAGTTATTTGCAACAGGCGACAAATGACAGTTGCAGTAAATGATATTTAGCAACAGACCTATTATAGCAGTTGCAATAGATGAGATTTAGCAACAGGTTTTATTCCCTATTGCGAAAAGCTTATTTTTAGCAACTCCGCTTCCCTTCCTGTTGCAAAAACATAACTTTAGCAACTAATGCTTTTATAACAGTTGCAACAAATATATTATTTGCAACTGCACTTCTAAGTCAGTTGCAAATAAATATATTTAGCAACTGTTTTCGCCACTTGCAATAACTGGCCTTTTTTACAACTGGTAAAGCTAGTTGCGAAAAACTTACTACTAAAAATCAGTATTAGCTTTTAATGATTAACTTTTACAAATTAATTTTAAATTATTACTATTAAATGATCAACTACTAGTAATTATATAATAATTAATATTAATATTTAATAATTATTAATTAATAATAAAATTTAAGTATTATAAAGTGATACTTATAACTAATAATTAAATAATAATAATTACTAATTAACAAATAATTATAATCAACATTTAAAAAATAATAAAATAATAATAAATTAATAATAAAGAGCTAATGGATAGTAATTAATTTGAAATATGAATATGTTTAAATATTAAAAAAATAAATAATAATTAATAAATTCGTAATAAATAAATAAATGATAATTGATTAATATTACTATTAAGGATAGTTAATAATTAATAATAACAATTTCTTATATGAATTAATTTATAATTTGCGTTTGATAGAGGTATTTTTATGAAATAACTAATAGTTTCTAGTTAATAGAATTTATAATTTGTGTTTGATTAACAATGTTCAATTAAAGTTATAAAATAATAATTAATCAATAATTTAGTCATGTACGTTGTAATAGGCATCAGTTTTCATCAACATAGCACAACGGTCCAACGTAGCACGTCATGCTAGAAAGATATTGTAACGGTTTCAATTAGTCTATTGCTTTCAATACTTATAGTTAATAATAATATATAGTATTTCTAAAAAAATATTAAAATTAAAGAATTATTAACAATAAATTTTAAAGAAATCAAAATTTTCAAAACAATATTTTGAAAGCAGAAATTATTAGATATTAATTTAAATAACATTAGATATTTATTTTATTCTTAATAACTAATGTATAATTTTAAATAATTACATTTAATAACTAACTTTATTACATATAATATTTAATAATTAAAAATGATGATCAATTAAACAAATGATGGTCTTGGTAGTATAACAGGACTTAATATGATATCAACTTACATACCATTGATATATATATATATATATATATATATTTATATATTGCTTTTCGTAGTTTAATTTAGCAATTGATGTGCATACTGAATGTTAAAAATATAAAAATGTATTACTGCCCAGGACTGCAAAAATGCTATTTTACCCGAATGAAAATAGGGTAAAATACCCGAATGTGAGATAAAAATACAAGGACCACCCATGAATTTTTTGAGTGCAGCCTTAAAATTAGGATGTACGGTCTCATGTTTTTCTCTCTTATTCGGGTGAAATACCCAAAAATAGTTCGGGTATTATAGCAAAGTTGTCAGGACTGTGTCCAACTCAGCCGTTAGTCTAAAACTTCCCTTCTGTGCTTTTCAATTCCCGCCAATCATTTACGTTTTCCCTCCAATTTTTCGTTTCCCCTCCATTCATTTGAATAATTTCGCTTATCCTACCCATATTATTTTTACTTTTTCTTTTAACTCATAATCTCGTTTAACTTTTCCAATACACAACTTTCTTAATGGAATACATTATACCACCTAACTTCGCTTTCAATCCTTTTTTCTCTTCGCCTCTCTTCTCAACATCACCTCCCTTCCCAATAACCCTAATTTTGTTGTGCCTGTGGTAGGATGAAAATAAAGGAGATTAGAGGTGGTCTAGTATGTCGTCGGAGAAAGCACTAGAGTGGAATTCGCGGGGACTTGGAAACTGGTCATTTTGACGAAGGCAGGACCTAGGGCTTCGGTGATTCCGACGGAAAACAACAAGCTAGAAATCATCGTACCCAGAGAGGCGGGAGGTGGAGGCTGGGAGGCATATTGTATATGAGAGGCTGGAGAGGGAATCGATCAAGTTGGATGTAGAGGAGGAAGGCCAACATATAGCTAATATTGGAGGTTAGGAATGCGAGAAGTTACTGCCATTAAAAACCGATATACATGATTTGGTACAATTCTTTTTTGTTGTGGCCAATGCTTTTTGAAACTTACATTGTCAAATGGTAAGTCATTATCTTTTCAACCGTTAAACAGTAGAAGTAATCATAATTTTAATTGTATATGTTTTTGTAAGTTTAAGTATATGACCTTTATTATGTCAAGACTTTGCAAAAAATACAATGATTAAAATAAATATTAGATGTTTAAATGTTGTTTTGCTGATCGGATTCCTTTCGCTCCTTTTTTTTCGTTTCTCAGATCTAACCTGCGCTATCACTCTTTTCCCTTTCTCCGCTAGCTCTGATGATCCTTGGCTCACGGATCTAGCGCGCACTCATTGTTTCAATCGCTTTTCTAATAGGCTGAAGGTTCCTCATCACATGACTGATTTTCAGCTACTTTGGCGACGTTTGGTGGTTTCTATGTGTTTTTTATACAGTGGTATGCATCTCCTGGTGTGCTTGGTTATATTGTGGTTGTGTAATTTAGATCTGATTTTTTGGTTGAGTGGATGTTAAGGTGGAATGAGTGGTTTTGTGCTTCTTGGTGATGTTGCTACCCGCTCTTCGGTGGCCTTGGGATAGCTCTGCTACTATGGCTATCAGGTTTGAGTATGCCGTCCTATCTTTTTTTGTTTCCTGCTCTTTCCTTCATCCATGAAATTGGTGTTTTTTTGTTTGCGTTATGCTGCTGCTTGGGCATATGGGATTTTGGGGTTTATATAGAAAGCCTTTGAGATAATCATTCAATCAAATCAAATGATTTGTATATTTCACAGATTTTATGTAGAGACCGGTAATATATTAAGTGATGCGTAAGTTCATAGTACTTCGGTGTGATAATAAGTCAAAAGGTACACATATGGCCTATAATAAAATTTCTGCTATTTAACGAATGATGAAGCTGATTTCCATGAAATTAAATACTCAAGCTGCTAATTTACCATCATTATGCGAAAGTTTTGGTTTGAATATTCTTGACGAAATAGATTAAATAGTTGAAATGAGGATTAATTGATGAGAAGAGTTGCTGCTATTGCCATATATTTATAGAGATAGGGGGAGGCCCAAATACAAACTGTTGAACTTGGGAGTATTCCTACCATTGGAAGCAAAACCACGTGATCAATAAGGGAAAATGAGAATGAGAATGACATTGTCTCAATTACATTTTTCATTTGTGTGCACACACACAGTTTTATTCTGTATTGTTGAGACGTAATTAGCATTCAATGATCAATAAGTTGCATCAAATATTACGAGTTCTATCACCAATGTTTACAGTCTATTCTATTTGATATGGTGTTTCATTTTTGTTGAGAACAAAGTCATGTGAGCTGTGTGTTATTTAACCCTGATAGAGGTTTTAATTATCTTTTATTTCATTTTTTTAATCTTTTTTCTTTGGTTGGTTTAACAAGAAACTGCATTAATTCATTTTAAATGAATGACGCTACTTATGCCTTACATCTTGCAGGGAAAAAATGTTAGAAGATTACTCAAAGAGCAGCCTAAACATTAGTATGGACCTAGCCAGTACGGTGAAGCAAGCTGAGAGCCTTTTGCTGATGTCCCAGATATATACTAGATGATAGAGTAGTAATACGATTAGAAAATATTCTATTTGAAAAAAATGTGTTGTATGAGAGAAGAAATTGTTATACATGAGTGGTGTATGAAAATTGTAGAAATTTTTGTTGTAATTGTTTGTAGTATTAAAACTTTGTTAAAATAAAAATTTTATTTGTTTATTTTATTTTGTGATATACCCTATTACTAAACGAATACATTTAATATGTAATATCTATAAGTTGTAATTTTTTTTTACAGATTTATGGATCTATTGCAACAGGCATATACTGTTGCAAAATGATCTGTTGCAACAGCAAAAGCCTGTTGCAAAAAAGGATACTGCAACATCTTATTGCAACAGGCAGAAAATGTTGCAAACTTTTTGCAACTTCGGCTATACCAACAGGCGCAGGCCTGTTGCAATAGGTCTACTGCAACAGATATCGCCTGTTGCGAAAAGTGTTTTTTGTTGTAGTGGTTGCTGCAAAATTCACACTTAGTGACCAAATATACATCTTAAGGGCCAAATATATGTTCGTCTTAATAACCAGATTATTTTTAAATCTATTCTAAACCATACTTCAGAAAGATCTATCATCTTCATATTTACACTGGAACAATAATTCTTCTAAATTAATTTTTCAAGTGATATATTCAAATTTTAAACAAACATGATATGTATGTTCTTATTTTTGGACCGTCCATTTTTTTCTACATGAATAGTTGATTTCTTCCTACTTTTAAAATGTCTAATATTTAACATACAATAGCTTATATATGGGTAAATTTTAATGGACCTCGCATCTCCTCTTTCTTAGCATTTATTTGTATTTTGGCCACCACTGCTAAATGGAAAACAATGTTAGGACCTGTCACATAGTATTCCTCTGTTGTGCTTTGCATAGTTAATCTCTTCCTACTTTTAAAGTGTATATTTAACGTACAATAGCTACATATATATTGTTAAAATTTAATGGACCTCACATCTTCTCTTTGGTTAGCATTTAATTGTATTTTGGCTACTGGAAAAAAAGGATAAGAGTTGTCACAGAGTATTCCTCTGTTATGCTTTGTTATTTATGCCAGTTGTCTTAATTTTTATTTCCTTTTAAACACTTAATTAATTTTTTTGTTACATGTGTAAATTAGTAATTGGTATTGTTAATTCCATTAATGCATTTTTATTTTATTACATTTAATTTTCTTCCCACAAACAGGAAACATTAGGTTATAATGATTATGTGTTTAGTATGGTATATGACACAGATTTGTTTATACCAAAGTGATGATACCTTATATTCAAACAATTTTTGCATGCATTTCAGACCTTGAACTTTGTTCAAGTTCAATGCAGTTCTATGTGTCATTGTCCACGTAACTCATATCCTTTTTCTCTATTATAAGAGTCCGTTCTTTTTCTATTTTTGGGGCACAAACTAAATTTGTTTAATGGCTCTTTAATTGAATTTCGACCAAAAAAAAACTAATAATGGCAGAAGCATAGATGCATATGGGTTGCGCACCGCCTGAGCTTAACTGAGGATCATTGATGGAGGCTAAGGGGGTACAACAAGTACTTACCACCCTTTTGGGAACATGAACATAGATTTAATGATTTTTGGTATTAATGCGTTGGCTGACAAATACCAAATTGCTGAATTATGATTTTCTTTCTACAAAGATCTTTCCTTTGTTAAGTTTGTTTCAAAATAGAGTTAATTTTTTGTACAGAATTTGACATTAATTTCAAACGATGCTATATACAATTTTCATTTTTTTATCTCTTAAATCAAAGGTTTAAATAGCATATATACTATTATTACTTATGCAATTTTAATTGGAGAGAGACAAATAACAAAGACCAATCGGCTTTACTATAAAAAAAATATTTAAACAAAATTCTCATGTTAGTATTTTCATAAGGTGAAATATGTGCTTTCTTTGTAATGTAGAACCGAGCAAGTAGTTCTAGAAAAAACTAAAAAGGTGAAATAAGTGCTTTGTAATAAAGAACTGGGGTGTAGTTTTGAAAAGATTACTGAATTTAGTTCTACAACAAATTATGATGGTTTCCACCGACACGTCTATGGTTTATGGTGTTTTTTTTATGCACTACAAAAGTTTCATATTTGGTGTGAAATAAGATATTTACAATGTATATTAATTTATATTATTATAAACAAAAAAAGAAAAAGGGTGTAATTTGATTAGCATCATAAATTGTAGGTATTTTGGTTGGCATATTAAACTGCAAGGACGATAGTTGTCCATAAGCATATCTTCTTCTGTTACAGACGATATGGTCCTATTGTGTTTTTAATTGGATTGTAATATTTATTTAATGCGAAAGATAAAAACAATTTTATGTTCATTAATATCTCACAAATAAATCTACTAAATTTTGAAAATGATGTATTTTGTGTTACGTGCATTTCTCTTCCAACGTTTGGTTTCACGACATTCGTTTTTTTGCTTTCATAAATTGGTTCCCTTATCTTGAGTTCGTCCCTCAGATCAGAACGTTATTATTACACTCGAATGTGGGATTGGATACAGCTTTTATTTCTTATATATATGTGGCGCATATGGGATTCACTTTTAACTATTAATCCAATAAGCAAGAAATTGTTACAATAGAAGCTTGATAATCAATTGTTCTTAGCATTATTCCCCGTATATTGTTATTCTAATACTTGGGTTCTAACACGTTTTGCAACCTTTTGTTGACTTAGATGACAACATGATGAGGAAATATAGAATTAGTTGAAGGTAGAATTTTAGATATATACAGTATTTTTAACTATTAAGTCACCGTAAACAGTGCATTATTGCTTATGGTCTTAAGTCTAATAGATCATACTTATATCTGTACCAACAAAATTTCACATAAGTAAGCATACTATTCTCCGAAATAAATTCTATCTAAATTTATAAAATTAAACATACATATTAAGCGATGGTACTACTAGGTAAGGGATTATAGTTTGCAAGTACATGCCACTTGAAACTCTATGGATACGTTACTTAAGTGAATAAAAAAAGATTTTATATATTAATTTGTTGAATATATTGAAATCTCCACCAAATAATTGTACAAGAAGATCAAATTTTACAATAAGTATAAACTAACTCATTATTACTCTTAATTTTTTGTCATTGTGTGATCTTTTCACGACTTTGACTCTCTATGTTAAACCTCAATTGATTAGTCGGTTTGTTTGTACGAATTTACCTTTTTGTTCCAATATGATAGTTTTGCTATAAGTTGAAAATAAACGAATTATTTAAAAAAAAATAGTAAGGTAATGGGTGGATACAAACACATGAATAGATTTCATTTTTGGACTGGTTACTGAATAAGTGATGTCAACAAAAACATGAATTACCAAATGTATTAAAAAAGAATTCAAAATTATCCAATCTTTTTTTTTTCATTCTTGCTGGCATATTCTGTATTAATAAGTAACCTTGTAAACATTCTGCTATCCATTTACAAACAATCAATTGCATTCTAATTTAAATTTTTGTGAAAGTAATTAATGTTTTTTCACTAATCAATTTTGACGATAATTGTGCACCAAATCATTCTTCTTTTATATAACTTTCACGTTTAAAAAATTTAACATCAATTTCATAACATTCACAAATTATATTTAGATTTACGTTTCGTTCACCGTGCCATCGTCACGGGCGATGTACTAGTATCAAACATAAATAATCATACAAATATATTATTATTACAATTACTATACTATGATTATTACTTTTATTATTTTATTTGCAGCTGATTGCTGCAGTTAATCAAAATATTGATTCATAACCCTTCATTCCATATTGCATCAATAACAAAAACTTCCTATGTGGAAAATGACTAACCACTATGTCAGTTAGGAATAAAAACTATTAAATTTCACAAGAAACAGTCAAAAACCTGAAATATGTGCAAATCACCATCTCCGATGTGTAAATTTGCATAAGTCATATTTGAGTGCAAGTGCAACAAGTGAAACAAGACCAAACTAGTGCAATGCAAAGATCAGCATACTTGTGCCTAAGCAGTGAACTCACATTGCAATATGCCAATGGCAACTCAGAGATGCGCTCAGCAGAAAAGCGCTGAACTAGCGCACATTAGTTCAACCAAAGTCGGTAATGAAGATAATAGGGCCGTTACAATAGAGCCGTTAGAGTGTGAACACGTTTTTATCATATTTAGCATGCTTTTCATTATCTACTAGCCGTTAGGCTCATGCATACTTGTTATATTTAATACTAGCCGTTAGGCTCATACATATTTGGTATATTTTGTACTAGCCGTTGGGCTCATAGCACTATATATATGTGCTCTTTGTATCATGTTTTGCATCAATAAAAATTGCAATTGTTCCTCTCTAATAACTCTCCTCCTCATCCCTTAATATGGTATCAGAGCCAAAGTGTCGAAAGGCTTAATCATCAAGCAGAAAGTTGTTTTTGTTTTATGGCCAACAACAATGAAGTAACCTCCGCTATTTCAGGAAGTATGCGGTACAGCGCTCCACCTAACCATCATGACCTGACTAAACCAAAAAGGCAAATTATCACCACATCTCTAGACGAAGACAATTACATTCTATGGAAATATCAAGTAGAGATCGCTTTAAGAGGGTATGATTTACTGCAGTACATTAATGGGACAATAACAGTCCCACCACCGACAATAACCAATTCGGAAAGAGAAATTGTGCCTAACACAGACTACACAAAGTTTCAAAAACAAGACAGCCTCCTCTCCTCATGGCTCCTATCGTCAGTAAGTTCGAATTTATTATCATAAATAGTTGGATGTAGCACATCTTATGAAATATGGAAAACAGTTGAACAAATTTTCAGTTCACAATCAGCTGCTAGAATCATGCAATATAGAAGGGAATTACAAAATTCTAGAAAAAAGGAGGCAAGCATGAAAGAATACTTAGGAAAAACTAAAAATCTGTGTGACAAACTAAATGCTGTTGGCCATAAGATCAGTGACAATGAGCAAACCCTATTTATTATTGGTGGATTAGATGAAGAATACGAATCTCTAGTAACTGTGCTTGCCACACAACAAACCTTACCTGATTTACAGTTCGTTCGATCAACACTCCTTGCTCATGAAGGCAGAATCGACCAAAGAAAAACAGCACAAAATAAGTTCTCTGCCAATTATACCACAGTCAGAAATAAGCAGACACAAGGAGATAACAACAACTATCGTGTGAAATGTCAAATATGCCAAAAGTTTGGTCACATGGCGAACAAATGTTACTTCAGGTATAATTCAGACACAGGTAGACAACAAGCAAGCCAAAATTACTCTTTACAAAGAAGAGCATAAGAAAATATGGCAACAACAGGGAATTCAACTCAAAATAATAATAATGCAAACCGAAGACATAATGCTGCAGATGATGATGAAGTAAAAAATGAAGACAATGGCTTCGAAGAATGGTACCCTGACTCAGGAGCAACTCACCACATAACTAGAAATCTTTAAAATTTAAACATTGGGAGCAGAAATTACTCAGGTATGAGAAATTTGCATATGGGTAATGGTAGTACTGCTAGTATCACACACACAAAGGGACTATTTTTGGGAAAAGACAACTCAAAATAAACAATCTTCTTAGGGTACCTAAGATTAATAAAAATTTGTTAAGTGTATCAAAATTTGCCAACGACAATAATGTTTACTTTGAATTTCATCCTAAGTTTTGTTTAGTTAAAGATTCCCTAAATCATGAAATATTACTTCGAGGTAACCTATACGATGGTTTATACAAATTCAAGACTGCAAACTCAAGTGGAGAATTCTGGTACAATAATATAGGTGCTAGTAGTGACAATGACTGTATTAGGAATAGTTGCAATAACGTTGATTATGACAATAATAGCAGTGAATGTAACGTGATTAATCCTTGGCATGTAAAATTAGGACATCCTAATCTGGAATCTGTTAAGACTGTTCTGCGTAATAATAACATTCATTATAAAAATGTACCTATCAAACACACATGCACGCACTGCCAACTCGGCAAGAGCCACAAGCTCCCTTTTAGTGATTCTGAAACCAGCTATAATGAGCCACTGGAACTTATTGCCGCTGACTTATGGGGATCCACGCCTCTAAATTCATATCAGGGACACAGGTATTATCTTTCTTTTGTGGATGCTTATTCTAGATATACTTGGATATACATGCTGAAAACTAAATCAGAAGTTTGCAATACAGTTATGCAATTTATAACTCATGTCGAAAAACAAATGAAGAGTACTGTTAAGGTTGTTCAGACAGATGGGGGAGCTGAGTTTAAACCTCTAACTAATTACTTTCTCAAAAGAGGGATCAAACATAGATTAACTTGCCCGCATACGTCCGAACAAAATGGTTTAGTCGAAAGAAAACATCGACACATAGTAGAGACTGGTCTAACTTTGTTATCACAAAGCTCATTACCCATGAAATATTGGAATGAAGCTTTCTACACATCTGTATTCCTCATTAACAAGTTGCCAACCAAAGTCTTAAACAATAAAAGCCCTCATGAAATGATATACAGTGTTACACCAGAATATGGTTTTCTAAAAGCCTATGGGCGTCTATGTTTTCCATGTTTGAGAGATTATAACAATCATAATCTAAGTATGAGATCAAGCCCATGCACATTCATCGGGTATGCACAAAACCAAAAAGGTTATAAGTGCATGGACAAAAATGAAAAAATATATGTTTCTAGACATGTGACATTTGATGAAAACAAATTTCCTTATGCAAAAAAGCAAATCGGCAAAAAGGATGGGGAACAAAGCATAAACAATAACATACAATTCGAGCCATTCATTACTGAACCACCTTCAATTGATAGAAATGAAGAGCAACAACGTACAAGCAATTTAAACACCCAGGAAGAAACTATGGATCGAACAAATGAGCAAACCAATGAGACACACAATGACTCAGAAGATACAAACATACATCAAAACATGTAGTATAGTGAAGATACAGAAAACAACAACCATGTTGACACTACCAACAACAATGATACACAGCAGCAAACACCACCACAATCAACTGGACATCACATGATCACCAGGTCAAAGAGAGGAATCTTCAAACCCAAAGTATATAATATTTCTGCCAGTGAGATCGAACCATTGAATTTCACTCAGGCTATAAGATCAAACAAATGGAAGGAGGCAATGGACACCGAATATAAAGCTCTCATAAAAAACAACACTTGGAGCTTAGTGACTCAACCAAAACACAAAAATGTGATTGGTTGTAGGTGGACATACAAAATAAAAAGAAAAGAAGATGGATCTATTGACAAATACTAGGCTAGACAGGTTACAAATGGTTAAGCGCAACAATTTGGTTTTGATTTCAATGAAACTTTTTCCCTAGTCATAAAACCCACAACCATCAGAATTATACTAACCATTGCTCTAAACAAAGGATGGAATGTGAGGCAACTGGATGTCAACAATGCTTTTTTGAATGGGGAATTGACTGAAGAGGTATACATGCAACAGCCTGAAGGACATGGTACTGGTGATAAAGTATGCAAACTACACAAAGCAATATATGGCTTAAAACAAGCTTCGAGAGCTTGGTATGAAAAGCTAAAGTCAACTTTGTCTAACATAGGTTTCTCATAAGTTAAATTGGACAATTCTCTATATATGAAGAAGGGCATACATGGAACTGTGTTCATTCTAGTATACGTTGACGACATGCTAATAACAGAAGACAACAGCGAAGAAATAAACAGAATCGTACACAAGCTGGATCAAAATTTCGCCATTAAAGACTTGGGGGAACTAAAAAAATTTCTTGGAATACAAGTGATTAGGAAAAACAATGGTGAATTAATATTATCCCAACAAAATTATATCACTGAAATACTGCAAAGGGCAAATATGCACAAGGCAAACCCATTACCTACGCCTATGATTAGTAACCTAAGACTATCTAAGCATAAAGGAGTAGCTATCGACAATGCCAAACAATATAGAAGCATAATAGGAGCGTTACAATACGCAACTATTACTCGACCAGACATATGCTACAGCGTCAATAAACTCAGTCAATACATGCAGAACCCTTTATCAGAACATTGGATGGCATTAAAGAGAGTGTTACGATACTTACAAGGCACAAAACATTACGGCATACACCTAAATTCAGAAAAGGAACTTAACTTACAGTGCTTTAGTGATGCCGATTGGGCCAACGATATTGACGATCGAAAGTCTGTCTCAGGATACTGCGTTTACCTCGGTTCCAATATCATTTCCTGGTGTACGAAGAAACAACAGACCACATCAAGATCTAGCACAGAGGCTGAGTGCCGTGCACTGGCAAGCGCTACAGCCGAAATCATATGGATAGAATCACTGATGGAGGAGCTTGGTTTCACTCCAAGACGAAAGCCGGTCATTTGGTGCGATAATAAGAGCACAGTATCTTTATCTCTAAACCCTATTCAACATTCAAGGACGAAACATCTTGAAATTGATCTCCACTTTGTGAGAGAAAGAACGCAATCAGGAAGACTTGCTATATGTCATGTGCCCGCATACTATCAGAGAGCAGATGCTCTCACAAAGGCCCTTTCGAACAAAATTTTTATCTGAATGAGAGAGGAACTTCGCGTTATCAGTGCAGGCGGAAGCCAGAATGAGCAAGGAAACCCTAGTTCGAACTGAGGGGGCATAATGAAGATAATAGAGCCGTTACAATAGAGCCGTTAGAGTGTGAACACGTTTTTATCTTATTTAGCATGCTTTGTTATTATCTACTAGCCGTTAGGCTCATGCATACTTGTTATATTTAATACTAGCCGTTAGGCTCATACATATTTGGTATATTTTGTACTAGCCATTGGGCTCATAGCACTATATATATGTGCTCTTTGTATCATGTTTTGCATCAATAAAAATTGGAATTGTTCCTCTCTAATAACTCTCCTCCTCATCCCTTAATAGTCGGAACTAAAGCAATTTGTTTCAGTTCAATGTAGCAAAATGCAAGATTAAAACAAGCACATAGAGGTTCAACAAGCTATTAATATTTCTGATTCAAATAAGGTATATTAAAGATCAGAATGCAGAATTCACCTTCAGA
Organism: Allium sativum; assembly: GCA_030737875.1. NCBI lineage: Eukaryota > Viridiplantae > Streptophyta > Magnoliopsida > Asparagales > Amaryllidaceae > Allium > Allium sativum. The sequence continues at coordinate 884,220,375 of CM060919.1, read as the reverse complement.
TGCAAGAAACTTTATATCTGGAAAACTTTTTTATTTACTTTGAGAGCCTTGAAATAATTAATCTTGCTTCATTCTCAGCTGCTACAGCACTAGTTTCAATAGTGCTCTCTGCATTCTCGAAAGAATTAATGTAATACAGATGCATTCTGTCTAAAATAATAGGTGCAAACACTTCTAGAGCATTACAATGAGGATATGCTGCCTAGTCGATGAATATGGTTTCCTTCCTAAAGCTGAAAGATAATCAAACTTCTGTTATTTCACTAGTTTCTATAATTGCATTACAAGAACCGTTAATATTATACACGACTTACCTGACTAATTGGTCCAGTAAGCTTTCATTTGCAGGTGTACTTAAAAACATTTTATAGATCATATCATTGTTGTTATATTTTTTTTCAAAATAAAAATGTAGGAAAATGGAATATTATAAGGGTCTTCGATCGTGCCAATGAGATCGGAACATCTGTTGCATCATTAAAGCCAAAATATTCCTGCAAACAAATGAAGCATTTTGGTAGCCTGAATCATTCAAAAATAAATTAAAGTAAAACCAAAATACTTACAAAGTTTAATAGTCCTCTAAGAAATGTTGTAAAAATGTGGTGCATTCTTCTATTTGGAAGTGAAACATAAAGTGAAAATGAGATATTCTGCTTTTCTGCAATAACAACAACCTCTTTGTGGCTGTTTCTGCTATAAATTCTAAGAAAATACTACGATTTCGCATATGAAATAGAAGCCATCTCTTTATTAGATGAAGATTGCATTTGTGGGATGGATTAGACCAAAAGCCGGTTGCCTCCCTTAATGGACCAGGTTCTTGGATCAGAACCTGCTAATTAGGCTTCTCCAGCAAATCCACAGATGCTAGCGCTCTACCGTAGTTGATTTTTGTGATTACCTAAGAGTATTGCAAACAATGCATGATATGTGATAATTGTTTGAAGTAAAATTAACATCTTTCAGGAAAAATTAGTTGCTAACCTTCTTCCTCTTTAATAGTAGACTGCTGATAGAGAACACCACCACTCATGCATATAAGCAATCAAGTAGTCCCTGCAAATGTAGAATGCTTAATCTTGTATAACCTCAGTGAAAGACTTCTACATGTAATGTAGTGTTGCACATAGCCCTCTGTACCATGGAAGTTTATCATCAAGACAAAGGTGATACAAATATGTCATAAAAAACCAACATTAAGGACACATTTTCGTCAAACAATACAAAATTTAACATTTAAACAAATTTTAAAAATAACGGTGATTAAATGTAAATTATAAACAATGTACATCGTGATTTGGAATTAAGATTACAGGTACATTGCTGAAATTCAAAGATTCTACACATCTATCAAGGCTTATTATTGTATAAACTATGTTAAACTTAGTTAAAAACCAATTTCAAACTGAGATAAATAACTCTTGTTTAAAGACTCAGTTTAATTGTGTTTTATTTTTTTTAAACCAAGTTTCACTCTGCAAGAACTGATCAGATTTTGACTTGGTTGTTAACTAGGCGAAACAACATTTAAGTAATCCAAAATTCTCACATTAATACATGGAACTGCAGATTACAAAAGTCATGATACAAATAAGAAAAGGGTGATATTGATGGATAAAGCAAAGTTTCATCCCAATGTACCATAACCGACTGATAGACGATAGAAAAGAATACTTTTCAAAATTCAAAAAGTGAAACTTGGTAATATTCTTTTACTATAGAAGCTATTATCTTCTTAAATCAATTTTGGTTTTGTTTATTGTTTCCATCCACTAATGTATGCCAAACATCGAATATTGAATAATCTTCATTTATAGATATGCCCAACGAGTCAATCATGTTATTATTTTTGGAATCTTAACAAAATCTTTCTTGAATAGACTTAAAAGTAAGTTCAACAGGGTTCAATATTTTTTCCCTTTAGCCTTGCCAAAATAAAATATTTTTTTCCTTTTCTTAATCAAGGTTGACTATTTGGGTGGACCCTGAACTCTGCCAAATTATGCTTTTCTATTTGTAAACAAAATTTAATCACTGGTGATTAAATACATTAGATATTTACAGGTCACTACTATAGCATCAAAGCAGACTAATATACAATAATATAAAATGTTCATAGTAAACAGGATTATTACTCTTATAATTCATCATCTATTAAAATTATTGATCATCTAAGAAGGAAATTCACATATAGTAAGCGGTAATCAAATTCCCTTTATTGCTCTGATCATTGTTTAGGGTAACTTATAAACAATAGATTATGAAATTAATTTCGTACTGCAGGAGGCTAACAAAAATTACCATAACAATGAGCTAAACCCCCAATACACTTAGGATTTAGAAAAATATCAACTAAAAATCCATTGAAGCAGCAGGTTGGTTTATCAAAAATCTGAATTAAAGTTAAATTTCATAAATAAATCCAAAATATACTTAAAATGGAAGGACAAATCATAAATGAAAAATTAGAGATGGGAAAATACCTAGTTGTCTGGATGAGAAAAATACCTTGCAAGATGAGCGATGCAAAAATTAAGGTTAGCGATTGTGAATCAGGGCTGGGAAGCTGACGAAGTGGCGGAGCGATTCGTAGATGTTGTTTTGAAAATTAGGATGGAGCGATAGAATTAGGAATTTTGTGGAATGGGGGTTTTTCAAAACAAAATTTTCAGAGGATGAAAATTAGATGGTGGTAAGCGGGAATGAACAAATAAATCCCGTCATTACATGTGAAACGCGACAATTTCAATAGGTCCAAAGAAACAGATGCTTTTACGTATAAACGCCGCTATATCATGTAACTAAAAGCATAATTTCTTGTAGTGAATCTTGGATTTTCAAACTGTTGTTGCACCTCAAGAATTTGATGTTGCACCCAACAGACGCGGGATGTTCCGCCATGCATAAATTTGTATCCATTTGGAGTTACTAGAACCATAACCGGTCAAAACGAAACTCTCTCATGGATCTATAGGACTAACAGGTTACACCCATCTCATCTCAGTTCAATAACCAAGAAATTCAATTTTAATGACATTTGTGAACATCGAAAGCTTTTTTAGGTCAATTTTTTATTTTTCACATGTTGTTTTGTTGGTCAAAGGGGGTTTGACAATGGTCGTAATTCGATTTAATATATTTTGAAGTATGATGCACCATGTTATATTTCTATTTCGTACCCATAAACGAGTTTTCAAAAGTCATACAGTGCAATCTTGGATTTTCAAACTGATGTTGCATCTCAAGACCTCGATGTTGCACCCAACAGACGTGGGATGTTCCGCCATGCATAAATTTGTATCCATTTTGAGTTATTAGAACCATAACCAGTCAAAATGAAGCTCTCTCATAGATCTATAGGGCTAACAGGTTACACCCATCTCATCTTAGTTCAGTAACCAAGAAATTCAATCTTAATGACATTTGGGAACATCAAAAGCTTTTTTAGCTCAATTTTTAATTTTTCACACGTTGTTTTGTTAGTCAAAGGGGGTTTGACCATGGTCGGAATTATATTTACTATATTTTGGAATATGATTCACCATGTTATATTTCTATTTCATACCCATAAACGAGTTTTCAAAAGTCATACATTGCAATCTTGGATTTTCAAATTGATGTTGCACCTCAAGACTTCGATGTTGCACCTAATATACGTGGGTTGTTCCGCCACACATAAATTTGTATCCATTTTGTGTTAGTAGAACCATAACCAGTCAAAATGAAGCTCTCTCATAGATCTATAGGACTAACAGGTTACACCCATCTCGTCTTAGTTCAGTAAACCAAGAAATTCAATCTTAATGACATTTGGGAACATCAAAAGCTTTTTAGCTCAATTTTTAATTTTTCACATGTTGTTTTGTTAGTCAAAGGGGGTTTGACCATGGTCAGAATTCGATTTAATATATTTTGGAATATGATGCACCATGTTATATTTCTATTTCATACCCATAAACGAGTTTTCAAAAGTCATACAGTGCAATCTTTGATTTTCAAACTGATGTTGCACCTCAAGACTTCGATGTTCTGCCACGCATAAATTTGTATCCGTTTTGAGTTAGTAAAACCATAACCAGTCAAAATGAAGCTCTCTCATAGATCTACAGGACGAACAGGTTACATCCATCTCATCTTAGTTCAGTATACCAAGAAATTCTATCTTAATGACATTTGGAAACATCAAAAGCTTTTTAGCTCAATTTTCAATTTATCACATATTGTTTTGTTAGTCAAAGGGGGTTTGACCACGGTCGGAACTCCATTTACTATATTTTGGAATATGATGCACCATGTTATATTTCTATTTCGTACCCATAAACGAGTTCTCAAAAGTCATACATTGCAATCTTGGATTTTCAAATTGATGTTGCACCTCAAGACATCGATGTTGCACCCAAGAGACGTTGGTTGTTCCGCCATGCATAAATTTGTATCCATTTTGAGTTAGTAGAACCATAACCAGTCAAAATGAAGCTCTCTCATAGATCTATAGGACTAACAGGTTACACCCATCTCATCTTAGTTCAGTAAACCAAGAAATTCCATCTTAATGACATTTGGGAACATCAAAAGCTTTTTTAGCTTAATTTTTCACATGTTGTTTTGTTGGCCAAAGGGGGTTTGACCATGGTTGGAATTCGATTTAATATATTTTGGAATATGATGCACCATGTTATATTTCTATTTCATACCCATAAACGAGTTTTCAAAAGTCATATAGTGCAATCTTGGATTTTCAAATTGATGTTGCACCTCAAAACTTCGATGTTGCACCCAACAGACGTGGGATGTTCCGCCACGCATAAATTTGTATCCATTTTGAGTTAGTAGAACCATAAACAGTCAAAATGAAGCTCTCTCATAAATCTATAGGACTAACAGGTTACACCCATCTCATCTTAGTTCAGTAAACCAAGAAATTCAATCTTAATGACATTTGGGAATATCGAAAGCTTTTTTAGTTCAATTTTTAATTTTTCACATGTTATTTTGTTTGTCAAAGGGGGTTTGACCATGGTCGGAATTCGATTTAATATATTTTGGAATATGATACACCATGTTATATTTCTGTTTCGTACCCAAAAACGAGTTTGCAAAAGTCATACAGTGCAATCTTGGATTTTCAAACTGATGTTGCACCTCAAGACTTCGATGTTGCACCCAACAGACGTGGGAAGTTCCGCCACACATAAATTCATATCCATTTTGAGTTAGTAGAACCATAACCAGTCAAAATGAAGCTCTCTCATAGATATATAGGACTAACAGGTTACACCCATCTCATCTTAGTTCAGTAAACCAAGAAATTCAATCTTAATGATATTTGGGAACATCGAAAGCTTTTTTAGGTCAATTTTTAATTTTTCACATGTTGTTTTGTTTGTCAAAGGGGGTTTGACCATGGTCGGAATTCGATTTAATATATTTTGGAATATGATACACCTTGTTATATAACTATTTCATACCCATAAACGAGTTTTCAAAAGTCATACAGTGCAGTCTTGGATTTTCAAACTGATGTTGCACCTCAAGACTTCGATGTTGCACCCAACAGACGTGGGATGTTCCACCACGCATAAATTTGTATCCATTTTGAGTTAGTAGAACCATAACTAGTCAAAATGAAGCTCTCTCATAGATCTATAGGACTAACAGGTTACACCCATCTCATCTTTATTTAGTAACCAAGAAATTCAATCTTAATGACATTTGGGAACATCAAAAGCTTTTTTAGCTTAATTTTTCACATGTTGTTTTGTTGGTCAAAGGGGGTTTGACCATGGTCGAAATTCGATTTAATATATTTTGGAATATGATACACCATGTTATATTTCTATTTCGCACCAATAAACGAGTTTTCAAAAGTCATACAGTGCAATCTTGGATTTTCAAACTGATGTTGCACCTCAAGACTTCGACGTTGCACCCAACAGACGTGGGATGTTCTTCCACCTATAAATTTGTATCCATTTTTAGTTAGTAGAACCGTAACCAGTCAAAATGAAGCTCTCTCATAGATCTAAAGGACGAACAGGTTACAACCATCTCATATAAATTCAAAACCAAGAAATTCAATCTTAATGACATTTGGGAACATCAAAAGCTTTTTTAGCTCAAATTTCAATTTTTCACATGTTGTTTTGTTAGTCAAAGGTGGTTTGACCAAACTCGGAATTCCAATTACTATATTTTAGAATATGATGCACCATGTTATGTTTCTATTTCATACCCATAAATGAGTTTTCAAAAGTCATACATTGCAATCTTGGATTTTCAAATTGATGTTGCACCTCAAGACATCGATGTTGCACCCAAGAGACGTTGGTTGTTCCGCCATGCATAAATTTGAATCCATTTTGAGTTAGTAGAACCATAACCAGTCAAAATGAAGCTCTCTCATAGATCTATAGGACTAACATGTTACACCCATCTCATCTTAGTTCAGTAAACCAAGAAATTCAATCTTAATGACATTTGGGAACATCAAAAGCTTTTTTAGCTTAATTTTTCACATGTTGTTTTGTTTGTCAAATGGGGTTTGACCATGGTCAGAATTCGATTTAAAATATTTTGGAATATGATGCACCATGTTATATTTCTATTTCGTACCCATAAACGAGTTTTCGAAAATCATAGAGTGCAATCTTTGATTTTCAAATTGATGTTGCACCTCAAGACTTCGATGTTGCACTCAACAGACGTGGGTTGTTCCACCATGCATAAATTTGTATCCATTTTGAGTTAGTAGAACCATAACCAGTCAAAATGAATAGATTTGGGAACATCGAAAGCTTGTTTAGCTTAATTTTTTATTTTTCACATGTTGTTTTGCTAGTCAAAGGGGGTTTGACCATGGTCGGAATTCCATTTACTATATTTTGGAATATGATGCACCATGTTATATTTCTATTTCATACCCATAAACGAGTTTCCAAAAGTTATACATTGCAATCTTGGATTTTCAAACTGATGTTGCACCTCAAGACATCGATGTTGTACCCAACAGACGTAGGTTGTTCAGCCATGCATAAATTTGTGTCCATTTTGAGTTAGTAGAACCAAAACCAGTCAAAATGAAGCTCTCTCATAGATCTATAGGACTAACAGGTTACACCCATCTCATCCTAATTCAGTAAACCAAGAAATTCAATCTTTTTGACATTTGGGAACATCAAAAGCTTTTTTAGCTCAATTTTTCACATGTTGTTTTTTGTTGGTCAAAGGGGGTTTGACCATGGTCGGAATTTGATTTAATATGATGAGATTTGGGAAATAGAAATTTATGAGAGAGCACCCAACAGACGTGGTCCTATCTTAGTGAGATGGGTTGTTCCCAAATGACTTTGATGGGTGTAACCTGTTGGGTGCAACATGTTATAAATTTTGATAGGTGTAACCATGGTGTATCATTTTTTAGTCAAAGGGGGTATGACCATGGTCGAAATTCGACTTAATATATTTTGGAATATGACGCACCATGTTATATTTCTATTTCGTACCCATAAACGAGTTTTCAAAAGTCATATAGTGCAATCTTGGATTTTCAAACTGATGTTGCACCTCAAGACTTCGATGTTCCACCCAACAGACATGGGTTGTTCCGCCATGCAAAAATTTGTATCCATTTTGAGTTAGTACAACCATAATCTATCAAAACGAAACTCTCTCATAGATCTACAGGACTAACAGGTTACACCCATCTCATCTTAGTTCAGTAACCAAGAAATTCAATCTTAATGACATTTGGGAACATCAAAAGCTTTTTTAGGTCAATTTTTAATTTTTCACATGTTGTTTTGTTGGTTAAAGGGGGTAACCATAACCAAGAAATTCAGTAAACCAAGATATCCAAGATTGCAACATGATATAAATTTTTTGGTCCCAACAGACATGGGGTTTGACTAACAGACGTGGTCATAAACCTAAAATTAAACCAAGAAATATAACATGTTGCAACCTGTTATAATTTTTTTTAGCTCAATTTTTAATTTTTCACATGTTGTTCCGCAATGCCATCTCATCTTAATTTTCACATGTTGTTCCGCAATGCCATCTCATCTTAATTTTCACATGTTGTTTTGTTAGTCAAAGGAGGTTTGACCATGGTCGGAATTCTATTTACTATATTTTGGAATATGGTGCACCATGTTATATTTCTATTTCGTGCCCATAAACGAGTTTTCAAAAGTCATGCATTGTAATCTTGGATTTTCAAACTGATTTTGCACCTCAAGACTTCGTTGTTGCGGCTAAAAGACATGGGATGTTCCGCCATGCATAAATTTGTATCCATTTTGAGTTACTAGAACCATAACCAGTCAAAATGAAGCTCTCTAATAGATCTATAGGAGTAATAGGTTACACCCATCTCATCTTAGTTCAGTAACCAAGAAATTCAATCTTAATGACATTTGGGAACATCAAAAGCTTTTTTAGCTCAATTTTTAATTTTTCACATGTTGTTTTGTTGGTCAAAGGGGGTTTGACCATGGTCGGAATTCGATTTAATATATTTTGGAATACGATGCACCATGTTATATTTCTATTTCATACCCATAAACGAGTTTTCAAAAGTCAAACATTGCAATCTTGGATTTTAATATGATGTTGCGCCTCAAGACTTCGATCTTGGATTTTAATATGTTGTTTTGTTTCTCAAGGGGAGTTTGACCATGGTTGGAATTCGATTTAATATATTTTGAAGTATGATGCACCATGTGATATTTCTATTTTGTTCCCATAAACAAGTTTTCAAAAGTCATACAGTGCAATCTTTGATTTTCAAACTGAGTTTGCACATCAAGACTTCGATGTTGCACCCAACAGACGTGGGTTGTTACGCCACACATAAATTTGTATCAATTTTGAGTTAGTAGAACCATAACCAGTCAAAATGAAGCTCTCTCATAGATCTATAGGACTAACAAGTTACACCCATCTCATCTTAGTTCAGTAAAATAAGAAATTCAATCTTAATGACATTTGGGAACATCAAAAGCTTTTTTGGCTCAATTTTTAATTTTTCACATGTTGTTTTGTTAGTCAAAGGGGGTTTGACCACGGTCGGAATTCGATTTAATATATTTTGAAGTATGATGCACCATGTTAAATTTCGATTTCGTTCCCATAAACGAGTTTTCAAAAGTCATACAGTGCAATCTTGGATTTTGAAACTGATGTTACACCTCAAGACTTCGATGTTGCACCCAACAGACGTGGGTTGTTCCGCCACACATAAATTTGTATCCATTTTGAGTTAGTAGAACCATAACCAGTCAAAATGAAGCTCTCTCATAGATCTATAGGACTAACAAGTTACACCCATCTCATCTTAGTTCAGTAAAATAAGAAATTCAATCTTAATGACATTTGGGAACATCAAAAGCTTTTTTGGCTCAATTTTTAATTTTTCATATGTTGTTTTGTTAGTCAAAGGGGGTTTGACCATGGTCGGAATTCGATTTAATATATTTTGAAGTATGATGCACCATGTTAAATTTCTATTTCGTACCCATAAACGAGTTTTCAAAAGTCATAGAGTGCAATCTAGGATTTTCAAACTGATATTGCACCTCAAGACTTCGATGTTGCACCCAACTGACGTGGGATGTTCCACCGTGCAAAAATTTGTATCCATTTTGAGTTAGTAGAACCCTAACCAGTCAAAATGAAGCTCTCTCATAGATCTATAGGACTAACAGGTTACACCGATCTCATCTTAGTTCAGTAACCAAGAAATTTAATCTTAATGACATTTGGGAACATCAAAACTTTCTTAGGTCAATTTTTTATTTTTCACATGTTATTTTGTTGGTCAAAGGGGGTTTGACCATGGTCGGAATTCGATTTAATATATTTTGAAGTATGATGCACCATGTTATATTTCTATTTCGTACCCATAAACGAGTTTTCAATAGTCAAACAGTGCAATCTTGGATTTTCAAACTGATTTTGCACCTCAAGACTTCAATGTCGCACCCAACTGACGTGGGTTGTTCCACCATGCATAAATTTGTATCCATTTTGAGTTAGTAGAACCATCACTAGTCAAAACGAAGCCCTCTCATAGATCTATAGGACTAACAGGTTACACCCATCTCATCTTAGTTCAGTAAACCAAGAAATTCAATTATAATGACATTTGGGAACATCAAAAGCTTTTTTAGCTCAATTTTTCATTTTTCACATGTTGTTTTGTTAGTCAAAGGGGGTTTGACCATGGTCGGAATTCGATTTAATATATTTTGGAATATGATGCACTATGTTATATTTCTATTTCGTACCCATAAACGAGTTTTCAAAAGTCATACAGTGCAATCTTGGATTTTCAAACTGATGTTGCACCTCAAGACTTCGATGTTGCACCCAACAGACGTGGGTGGTTCCGCCACACATAAATTTGTATCCATTTTGAGTTAGTAGAAACATAACCAGTCAAAATGAAGCTTTCCTATAGATCTATAGGACTAACAGGTTACACCCATCTCATCTTAGTTCAGTAAACCAAGAAATTCAATCTTAATGACATTTGGGAACATCAAAAGCTTTTTTAGCTCAATTTTTAATTTTTCACATGTTGTTTTGTTTCTCAAGGGGAGTTTGACCATGGTTGGAATTCGATTTAATATATTTTGAAGTATGATGCACCATGTGATATTTCTATTTTGTTCCCATAAACAAGTTTTCAAAAGTCATACAGTGCAATCTTTGATTTTCAAACTGAATTTGCACATCAAGACTTCGATTTTGCACCCAACAGACGTGGGTTGTTACGCCACACATAAATTTGTATCCATTTTGAGTTAGTAGAACCATAACCAGTCAAAATGAAGCTCTCTCATAGATCTATAGGACTAACAAGTTACACCCATCTCATCTTAGTTCAGTAAAAAAAGAAATTCAATCTTAATGACATTTGGGAACATCAAAAGCTTTTTTAGCTCAATTTTTTATTTTTCACATGTTGTTTTGTTAGTCAAAGGGGGTTTGACCATGGTCGGAATTCGATTTAATATATTTTGAAGTATGATGCACCATGTTAAATTTCTATTTCGTTCCCGTAAACGAGTTTTCAAAAGTCATACAGTGCAATCTTGGATTCTGAAACTGATGTTACACCTCAAGACTTCGATGTTGCACCCAAAAGACGTGGGTTGTTCCGCCACACATAAATTTGTATCCATTTTGAGTTAGTTGAACCATTACTAGTCAAAATGAAGCTCTCTCATAGATCTGTATGACTAACAAGTTACACCCATCTCATCTTAGTTCAGTAAACCAAGAAATTCAATCTTAGTGACATTTGGGAACATCTAAAGCTTTTTTAGCTCGATTTTTAATTTTTCATATGTTGTTTTGTTAGTCAAAGGGGGTTTGACCATGGTCGGAATTCGATTTAATATATTTTGAAGTATGATGCACCATGTTATATTTCTATTTCGTACCCATAAACGAGTTTTCAAAAGTCATAGAGTGCAATCTAGGATTTTCAAACTGATCTTGCACCTCAAGACTTCGATTTTGCACCCAACAGACGTGGGATGTTCCGCCGTGCATAAATTTGTATCCATTTTGAGTTAGTAGAACCATAACCATTCAAAATGAAGCTCTCTCATAGATCTATAGGACTAACAGGTTACACCGATCTCATCTTAGTTCAGTAACCAAGAAATTTAATCTTAATGACATTTGGGAACATCAAAACTTTTTTAGGTCAATTTTTTATTTTTCACATGTTATTTTGTTGGTCAAAGGGGGTTTGACCATGGTCGGAATTCAATTTAATATATTTTGAAGTATGGTGCACCATGTTTTATTTCTATTTCGTACCCATAAACGAGTTTTCAATAGTCAAACAGTGCAATCTTGGATTTTCAAACTGATATTGCACCTCAAGACATCAATGTCGCGCCCAACTGACGTGGGTTGTTCCGCCATGCATAAATTTGTATCCATTTTGAGTTAGTAGAACCATAACCAGTCAAAACGAAGCCCTCTAATAGATCTATAGGACTAACAGGTTACACCCATCTTATCTTAGTTCAGCAAACCAAGAAATTCAATTATAATGACATTTGGGAACATCAAAAGCTTTTTTAGCTCAATTTTTCATTTTTCACATGTTGTTTTGTTAGTCAAAGGAGGTTTGACCATGGTCGGAATTCGATTTAATATATTTTGGAATATGATGCACTATGTTATATTTCTATTTCGTACCCATAAACGAGTTTTCAAAAGTCATACAGTGCAATCTTGGATTTTCAAACTGATGTTGCACCTCAAGACTTCGATGTTGCACCCAGCAGGTTCCGCCACACATAAATTTGTATCCATTTTGAGTTAGTAGAAACATAACCAGTCAAAAGGAAGCTTTCTTATAGATCTATAGGACTAACCGGGTACACCCATCTCATCTTAGTTCAGTAAACCAATAAATTCAATCTTAATGACATTTGGGAACATCAAAAGCTTTTTTAGCTCAATTTTTAATTTTTCACATGCTGTTTTTTTTTTCTCAAGGGGAGTTTGACCATGGTTGGAATTCGATTTAATATATTTTGAAGTATGATGCACCATGTGATATTTCTATTTTGTTCCCATAAACAAGTTTTCAAAAGTCATACAGTGGAATCTTTGATTTTCAAACTGAGTTTGCACATCAAGACTTCGATGTTGCACCCAACAGACGTGGGTTGTTACGCCACACATAAATTTGTATCCATTTTGAGTTAGTAGAACCATAACCAGTCAAAATGAAGCTCTCTCATAGATCTATAGGACTAACAAGTTACACCCATCTCATCTTAGTTCAGTAAAATAAGAAATTTAATCTTAGTGACATTTGGGAACATCAAAAGCTTTTTTAGCTCAATTTTTAATTTTTCACATGTTGTTTTGTTAGTCAAAGGGGGTTTGACCACGGTCGGAATTCGATTTAATATATTTTGAAGTATGATGCACCATGTTAAATTTCGATTTCGTTCCCGTAAACGAGTTTTCAAAAGTCATACAGTGCAATCTTGGATTTTGAAACTGATGTTACACCTCAAGACTTCGATGTTGCACCCAACAGACGTGGGTTGTTCCGCCACACATAAATTTGTATCCATTTTGAGTTAGTAGAACCATAACCAGTCAAAATGAAGCTCTCTCATTGATCTATAGGACTAACAGGTTACACCCATCTCATCTTAGTCCAGTAAACCAAGAAATTCAATCTTAATGACATTTGGGAACATCAAAAGCTTTTTTAGGTCTATTTTTAATTTTTCACATGTTGTTTTGTTGGTCAAAGGGGGTTTGACCATGGTCGGAATTCGATTTAATATATTTTGAAGTATGATGCACCATATTATATTTCTATTTCATACCCACAAACGAGTTTTCAAAAGTCATACAGTGCAATCTTGGATTTTAAAACTGATGTTGCACCTCAAGACTTCGATGTAGCACCCAACAGACGTGGGTTGTTCCGCCATGCATAAATTTGTGTCCATTTTGAGTTAGTACAACCATAACCAGTCAAAACGAAGCCCTCTTATAGATCTATAGGACTAACAGGTTACACCGATCTCATCTTAGTTCAGTAAACCAAGAAATTCAATCTTAACGACATTTGGGAACATCAAAAGCTTTTTTAGCTCAATTTTTAATTTTTCACATGTTGTTTTGTTAGTCAAAGGGGGTTTGACCGTGGTCGGAATTCGATTTAATATATTTTGGAATATGATGCACCATGTTATATTTCTATTTCGTACCCATAAATAAGTTTTCAAAAGTCATACGGTGCAATCTTTGATTTTCAAACTGATGTTGCACCTCAGTACTTCGATGTTGCACCCAACAGACGTGGGTTGTTCCGCCACGCATAAATTTGTATCCATTCTGAGTTAGTAGAACCATAACCAGTCAAAATGAAGCTCTCTCATAGATCCATAGGACTAACAGGTTACACTCATCTCATCTTTGTTGGGTTAAACAAGAAATTCAATCTTAATGACATTTGGGAACATAAAAAGCTTTTTTAGCTCAATTTTTTATTTTTCACATGTTGTTTTGTTAGTCAAAGGGGGTTTGACCATGGTCGGAATTCGATTTAATATAATTTGAAGTATGATGCACCATGTTATATTTCTGTTTCGAACCCATAAACGAGTTTTCAAAAGTCATACAGTGCAATCTTGGATTTTCAAACTGATGTTGCACCTCAAGACTTCGATGTTGCACCCAACATACGTGGGATGTTCCACCATGCATAAATTTGTATCCATTTTGAGTTAGTAGAACCATAACCAGTCAAAATGAAGCTCTCTCGTAGATCTATAGGACTAACAGGTTACACCCATCTCAGCTTAGTTTAGTAACCAAGAAATTCAATCTTAATGACATTTGTGAACATCAAAAGCTTTTTTAGGTCAATTTTTATTTTTTCAGATGTTGTTTTGTTGGTCAAAGGGGGTTTGACAATCGTCGGAATTTGATTTAATATATTTTGAAGTATGATGCACCATGTTATATTTCTATTTTGTACCCATAAACGAGATTTCAAAAGTCATACAGTGCAATCTTAGATTTTCAAACTGATGTTGCACTAAAAGACTTCGATGTTGCACCCAACAGACGTGGGTTAATCCGCCATGCATAAGTTTGTATCCATTTTGAGTTAGCAGAACCATAACCAGTCAAAACGAAGCCCTCTCAAAGATTTATAGGACTAACAGGTTACACGCATCTCATCTTAGTTCAATAAACCAAGAAATTCAATCTTAATGACATTTAGGAACATCAAAAGCTTTTTTACCTCAATTTTTTATTTTTCACATGTTGTTTTGTTAGTCAAAGGGGGTTTGACCATGCTCGGAATTCGATTTAATATATTTTGGAATATGATGCACCATGTTATATTTCAATTTCGTACCCATAAATGAGTTTTCAAAATTCATGCAGTGCAATCTTGGATTTTCAAACTGATGTTGCACCTCAAGACTTCGATGTTGCACCCAACAGACATGGGTTGTTCCGCCACACATAAATTTGTATCCATTTTGAGTTACTAGAACCATAACCAGTCAAAATGAAGCTCTCTCATAGATCTACAGGACTAAGGTTACACCCATCTCTTCTTAGTTCAGTAAACCAAGAAATTCAATCTTAATGACATTTGGGAACATCAAAAGCTTTTTTATGTCAATTTTTAATTTTCACATGTTGTTTTGTTAGTCAAAGGGGATTTGACCTTGGTCGGAATTCGATTTAATATATTTTGGAATATGATACACCATGTTATATTTCTATTTCGTACCCATAAATGAGTTTTCAAAAGTCATACAGTGCAATCTTGGATTTTCAAACTGATGTTGCACCTCAAGACATCGATGTTGCACCCAACAGACGTGGGTTGTTCCGCCACTTATAAATTTGTTTCCATTTTGAGTTAGTAGAACCATAAGTAGTCAAAATGAAGCTCTCTCATAGATCAATAGGACTAATAGGTTACACCCATCACATCTTAGTTCAGTAACCAAGAAATTCAATCTTAATGACATTTGGGAACATAGAAAGCCTTTTTAGCTCAATTTTTATTTTTTCACATGTTGTTCAAAGGGGGTTTGACCATGGTCGGAATTCGATTTTATATATTTTGGAATATGATGCACCATGTCATATTTCTATTTCGTACCCATAAATTGTTTTCAAAAGTCATACAGTGCAAACTTGGATTTTCAAACTGATGTTGCACCTCAAGACATCGATGTTGCACCCAACAGACGTGGGTTGTTCCACCACTTATAAATTTGTATACATTTTGAATTACTAGAACCATAACCAGTCAAAATGAAGCTCTCTCATAGATCTATAGGACTAACAGGTTTCACCTAGCTCATCTTAGTTCAGTAAACCAAGAAATTCAATCTTAATGACATTTGGGAACATCAAAAGCTTTTTTAGCTCAATTTTTCACATGTTGTTTTGTTGGTCAAAGGGGGTTTGACCATGGTCGGTATTCGATTTAATATATTTTGGAATATGATGCACCATGTTATATTTCTATTTTGTACACATAAACGAGTTTTCAAAAGTCATGCAGTGCAATCTTGGATTTTCAAACTGATGTTGCACCGCAAGACATCGTTGTTGCACCCAACAGACGTGGATTGTTCCGCCATACAAAAATTTGTAAAAATTTTGAGTTAGTAGAACCATAACCAGTAAAAATAAAGCTCTCTCATAGATCTATAGGACTAACAGATTACACCCATCTCATCTTAGTTCATTAAACCAAGAAATTCAATCTTAATGACTTTTGGGAACATCAAAAGCTTTTTTAGCTCAATTTTTCACATGTTGTTTTTTTGGTCAAATTGGTTTGACCATGGTCGGAATTCGATTTAATGTATCTTAAAGTATGATGCACCATGTTATATTTCTATTTCGTACACATAAACGAGTTTTCAAAAGTCGTCATACATTGCAATCTTGGATTTTCAAACTGATGTTGCACCTCAAGTCTTCAATGTTGCACCCAACAGACGTGGGATTTTCCGCCATGCATAAATTTGTATCCATTTTGAGTTAGTAGAACCATAACCATTCAAAATGAAGCTCTCTCATAGATTTATAGGACTATTAGGTTACACCCATCTCATCTTAGTTCAGTAACCAAGAAATTCAATCTTAATGACATTTGGGAACATCGAAAGCTTTTTTAGGCCAATTATAAAATTTTCACATGTTGTTTTGTTGGTCAAAGGGCGTTTGACAATGGTCGGAATTCGATTTAATATATTTTGGAATATGATGCACCATGTTATATTTCTATTTCGTACCCATTAACGAGTTTTCAATAGTCATATAGTGCAATCTTGGTTTTTCAAACTGATGTTGCACCACAAGACTTCGATGTTGCACCCAACAGACGTGGGTTAATCCGCCATGCATAAATTTTTATCCATTTTAAGTTAGTAGAACCATAACCAGTCAAAACGAAGCCCTCTCATAGATCTATAGGACTAACAGGTTACACCCATCTCATCTTAGTTCAACAAACCAAGAAATTCAATCTTAATGACATTTAGGAACATCAAAAGCTTTTTTACCTCAATTTTTATTTTTTCACATGTTGTTTTGTTAGTCAAAGGGGGTTTGACCATGGTCGGAATTCGATTTAATATATTTTGGAATATGATGCACCATGTTATATTTCTATTTCGTACCCTTAAACGAGTTTTCAAAATTCATACAGTGCAATCTTGGATTTTCAAACTGATGTTGCACCTCAAGACTTCGATGTTGCACCCAACAGGCGTGGGTTGTTCCGCCACACATAAATTTGTATCCATTTTGAGTTACTAGAACCATAACTAGTCAAAATGAAGCTCTCTCATATATCTATAGGGCTAAGGTTACACCTATCTCTTCTTAGTTCAGTAAACCAAGAAATTCAATCTTAATGACATTTGGGAACATCAAAAGCTTTTTTATGTCAATTTTTAATTTTCACATGTTGTTTTGTTAGTCAAAGGGGATTTAACCTTGGTCGGAATTCGATTTAATATATTTCGGAATATGATACACCATGTTATATTTCTATTTCGTACCCATAAACGAGTTTTCAAAAGTCATATAGTGCAATCTTGGATTTTCAAACTCATGTTGCACCTCAAGACATCGATGTTGCACCTAACAGACGTGGGTTGTTCTGCCACTTATAAATTTGTTTTCATTTTGAGTTAGTAGAACCATAACTAGTAAAAATGAAGCTCTCTCATAGATCTATAGGACTAACAGGTTACACCCATCTCATCTTAGTTCAGTAACCAAGAAATTCAATCTTAATGACATTTGGGAACGTAGAAAGCCTTTTTAGCTCAATTTTTATTTTTTCACATGTTGTTCAAAGGGGGTTTGACGGTCGGAATTCGATTTTATATATTTTGGAATATGATGCACCATGTCATAATTCTATTTCGTACCCATAAATGAGTTTTCAAAAGTCATACAGTGCAAACTTGGATTTTCAAACTGATGTTGCACCTCAAGACATCGATGTTGCACCCAACAGACGTGGGTTGTTCCACCACTTATAAATTTGTATCCATTTTGAATTACTAGAACCATAACCAGTCAAAATGAAGCTCTCTCATAGATCTATTGGACAAACAGGATTCACCTAGCTCATCTTAGTTCAGTAAACCAAGAAATTCAATCTTAATGACATTTGGGAACATCAAAAGCTTTTTTAGCTCAATTTTTCACATGTTGTTTTGTTGGTCAAAGGGGCTTTGACCATGGTCGGAATTCGATTTAATATATTTTGGAATATGATGCACCATGTTATATTTCTATTTCGTACCCATAAACGAGTTTTCAAAAGTCATACAGTGCAATCTTGGATTTTCAAACTGATGTTGCACCTCAAGACATCGTTGTTGCACCCAAAAGACATGGGTTGTTCCGCCACACATAAATTTGTAAAAATTTTGAGTTAGTAGAAGCATAACCAGTCAAAATAAAGCTCTCTCATCGATCTATTGGACTAACAGATTACACCCATCTCATCTTAGTTCAGTAAACCAAGAAATTCAATCTTAATGACTTTTGGGAACATCGAAAGCTTTTTTAGCTCAATTTTTCACATGTTGTTTTGTTGGTCAAAGTGGGTTTGACCATGGTCGGAATTCGATTTAATATATCTTAAAGTATGATGCACCATGTTATATTTCTATTTCGTACCCATAAACGAGTTTTCAAAAGTCATACATTGCAATCTTGGATTTTCCAATTGATGTTGCACCTCAAGACTTCGATGTTGCACCCAACAGACGTGGGATGTTCTGCCATGCATAAATTTGTATCCATTTTGAATTAGTAGAACCATAACCATTCAAAATGAAGCTCTCTCATAGATTTATAGGACTACTAGGTCACAACCATCTCATCTTAGTTCAGTAACCAAGAAATTCAATCTTAATGACATTTGGGAACATCGAAAGCTTTTTTAGGTCAATTTTAAAATTTTCACATGTTGTTTTGTTGGTCAAAGGGCGTTTGACAATGTTCGGAATTCGATTTAATATATTTTGGAATTTGATGCACCATGTTATATTTCTATTTCGTACGCATAAACGAGTTTTCAAAAGTCATACAGTGCAATCTTGGATTTTCAAACTGATGTTGCACCTCAAGACTTCGATGTTGCACCCAACAGACGTGGGTAGTTCCGCCCACTACAACAAAATATGATAATTATAACGCTTTTTAATAACACGTTTTCTTAAACTATTATTAATGACACTTAATTCTTTCTTTAGCCTTTAATTTTTTTTGGGTAATTAAGGTGTAACGCCTTCTTCAATTATAGGCAGCCACTTCACAAATATTATTCCTCTCCCGTAAGCCCTTCCTCCATTGCAACATCTCACCAATTATTCACGTAAGCCCTTCGTCCGTTGCAACATCTCACCAATTATTCACGGTCTCCACTCCTCAACAAATATTCACGGTCTCCATCTCGTCAACAAGTATTCACGGACTCCGCCCAAAACTTCTCTGTGGAATATAGGGCGCGTTTCTGTCATTCGATTTGGAGTTTGGTAAGCAATCCCTGTTCTTTGTTTGAGTATGTTGTAGATCCGAATCTAGGGTTGCGATCTGAATTTACGAAATCAATTGCGATTTGGATTTTAGGGTTGCGATCTGATTTTGTGTATGTTTGTGTATGTTTGTGATTTTACTAAATGAATCGCGTTTCTGGAAATCTGTGGTAAATTGGTAATTGGTAAATTGATAATCTGATTTTATTGGTTTTGAACTTTTGTTAAATAATCTCTGCTAAATTGATAATCTGGCAAATTGGTAATTGGTGAAATATGAAAATATATTTTCATGAAAGAGATTTCTGGAAATCTCTCCACCATTATCAGCTTATAATGCTGCCTAAAATCTCACAAGTCCCTTTAATATTTTTCCTGTGATAATATTTTTCCTGTGATAATCTTCAAGAAACGATGTCCTAATACATAACTAGATTAATTACGTACATATACAACGGAGCATGCTGGGTTGAATTCCAAAATTCGTTGACTATAGTACGGTCTGTAGGGACAAGGCATGCGTGTCTTAAGTCTCAAGTCAAAGGAAAAAACAACAAATCTGCGATCCTAACTGAATTGCAGTGGGAAAACAAATTTTCTAACTGGGCCTTCAATAACTCGCACATCAAAGACTTGACTTCATAATCACCATTATTACCGACATAGCTTCATTATATTTTTATTCTACACGTGCCAATTCTTAAGAGTTTGGTATCAACTTAAAAAAAAAAAATATACTGCATGTCGATTTAGATTTTCAGTAGCTTTGTGGCTAAATTCTTTAATTTTGACAAGAAATTGAATAAAAGGAAGCAGACATCAACTTCAACTCCTAAAAAATTGCTTGTTAAGCAGATATTAACTTCACCTCCTTGGCATATATAGAAGCATCTGCATCAATTATAAATTAAGTATTAACTATATTTTTTTAGAAAGGAAATTAATTATGATAATAGTGTAATAAAAAAGTAAACCTACTTAGATTTGTTATATGTATTAAGAACATGCATTACCACCACTTGATATCGATTGAAAAGTGAATGAATCATGAGAATAGAGCATATGAATAATAAGTAATTATGCTATTATGTTATTTTTTTCGTAGGTTGGTACGCTTTTATTAAATTATGTAATAACAGTACAAAGCCAAGTTAACATACTAACCTGCTTAAGCAAATGAAGATAAACTAAAAATAAAATTGAATTACATACACCCAAATAAAAGGAGAAATAAAACAAATACAACATTAAGCATGACCCATGGAAGGTCTGCT
The DNA here is from genome assembly GCA_030737875.1 of Allium sativum. Lineage (NCBI taxonomy): Eukaryota > Viridiplantae > Streptophyta > Magnoliopsida > Asparagales > Amaryllidaceae > Allium > Allium sativum. The sequence goes on along the minus strand of CM060919.1, from coordinate 884,199,503 downwards.
ATGATCCAATCCCGCATTTCCGTAGCATAAACTAACGGACTTCTACACTTCTTCCATGTACTAACCATGTTGTAGCATCTGTAGCTAAACTGTGGATCTCCACTTTAAGTTGCTGATAAGAACCTACTTGTTACATCTGAAGCCAATTGGTGAATATATGTTCTTTACATTACGATGCTCTAAAGCAAATTGTTCTAGTAACAACACTTATCATCTTCTGTGAAAAGACGCCCATGTTCCCTCATTCTTAATGTGCTAACTGCCGATCACTAATACTTCCTTACTGTTTTTCCCACTCTCAATCACACACCCAAATAAAGAAAACTGAAACCATCCTCTTTTAACAATACGTTGGCTCAAATTCTCAATAGGCAGTAACAATTCGCATGTTGACAGAGCAACCTCAATCAACCATCTAAACACCAAAACAACGAATAAGAGTGTCTTCATATGCAAATTGCTTTGTTTCTAATTAATACCAATTAACTCGAACCTAATTGTTAAAGTTGGTAAACAATTTAGATAATGCATAAAGAGTCACAGATAATGCATAATATTATAAATATTGTTGAATTGACATAGTGATTTTTGTGTTTTGACACATACGGTATAATTAACATTACATCCTATTCGAATTGTGGATGCTCTAAGTTAAATTTAAATATATATAGCAAAATATCCAGCAATTTTCATCTCTTGTTGGAAGGAATTCCTTCCAACAATATTTTTCTGGATGGAGACGGAAACAAAATTATAGGAAATTAGCGGATGGAGTTCCACGAAAATTGGAAAACTGGAAAAAAAATCCCAGCCCTAAGTGTAACATGTGGCAATGTTCCTGACAAAACTATATTCCTGAAAAAAGTTATTTAGGAATGGTTGATTGGGTTTTACTATGTTAGGAAATTGCATTTTTAACATATTATACAATAATCAAGCATTTCTCCTTATTTTTGGAAATGTGCGTTTTGTTTAGTAAATGTTCATTCAAATGTGCCAATATTCACTAACAAATTTGTCGTTCGTAACAGAGTGAGTACAAATTCAATGTACTTTATGCTGTAGCAATCTTTTTGCTATTTAGTTTTGGAGCTTGAGCACTATTTCTATCCGTGCTATCCTTAATTGTATGTTGATGGAAAAAGATTGGGTTTATTTACACAGGTAAACAGATAATTCAATATTTTCAAATGTATTTAATTTCAGAAAATCAAAAAATTTGACGTTAAAACTCAACTATTATGTTGATTTTATTTTCATTATAGAACTTCCAAGGAGTACTCGCAAGGGGCAAGAAGCTTTGTAGATGCTGCGAAGAGAAATATAAGAAATGTAGAGAAACTTTTATGCCCTTGTTTAGATTGCCGAAATCTTAGTCGACAAAATGATGACATTATTGTTGAGCATTTAATTATAAAGGGGATGGATCCTACGTACAAGAGCAGTACTAAGTGGTATCATCATTGCGAACAATTAAATGTGGGCGTAGACATGAAGTTGGACAATACATTTGATCTACTTAGAGCTATTCATTTCGAAAATGAAGATTTTTTGAATCATGAATTTTTTACTGATGTTAATGAAGATGAGGATGTTAAAAAACGTGAGGATGATTTACTTAAGAATTTGGAAGATGCAGAAACCCCCTTATATCCTAATTGTGTAGATCAAACTAAATTATCCGCCATCACTGCTTTGTATAATCTTAAATGTGAGGTTGGATTATCCGATACTGGTTTTGATAAACTTTTGAACGTACTACAATTGTTGTTGCCGGTGAATAATGTACTTCCTAAGAGTTTGTATGATGTAAAGAAGTTTCTCAAAATATTTGACATGGGTTTTGAAAAGATTCATGCTTGTAAGAAGGATTGTTGTCTTTTTAGAAAAGAGTTTAAAGATTTAGAAAGTTGTCCGAAATGTAACTCTTCGAGATGGAAGATAAATGAGGACACCAAGGAGATTATACGAGGTGTTCCAGCTAAAGTGTTGAGGTATTTTCCAATCATTCCAAGATTTAGGAGAATGAATAGATCTCAACAGATGGCAGAAGATCTAAGGTGGCATTTCAACAATAAAAGCAATGATGGAAAAATGCGACATCCTGTAGATTCTGTAACATGGAATGCAGTGGACAAGAGGTGGAAATCATTTTCATCCGATCCACGCAATCTCAGACTTGGTCTTGCTTCAGATGGTGTCAATCCATTTGCGTCGATGAGCTCTAAATATAGTTATTGGCCAGTAATGCTTGTGACATATAATCTCTCGCCTATGTTATGTATGAAAAAAGAAATTATGATGCTAACTTTAATAATTCCTGGACCAAAGCAACCTGGAAATGATATTGATGTGTACTTGGCGCCATTGGTAGAAGACTTAAATTATTTATGGAATAATGGAATTGATATATATGATGCATTCAGTAAATCAGTTTTTAATTTAAGAGCAATTTTACTATGGACAATAAACGACTTTCCAGCCTATGGAAATCTTGCAGGATGTTGTGTAAAAGGCGAAAAAGCTTGTCCATTATGCGGTGTTAACACTCATCATCGATGGTTGAAGCATTGCCGGAAAAGTGTTTATATGGGACATAGAAGGTTTCTAGACCCTTCACATCCATGGAGAGAAAAAAAACTAGGTTTGATAACACTGTAGAGGAGGGTTATAGACCTAGAATTCTAACGGGAAGAAACATTTCTGCTATTTTGGACGGTTTTCCAAATGTTTTTGGAAAGGGTAAGAATGAAGCAATAGAAAGGAGGATGAGTAAGAAGAAACTAAAGACAGAGTTGAGTAAGAAGTTAAAAAGTAAAATGAGGAAGGGGAAGAGTACACACAGTAAAGAAGACGAAGATGATGGGAAAAAAGAGCTATTAAGGTGGAAAAAAAGATCAATCTTTTTTGATTTGCCGTATTGGAAGGTTAGTATTAAAATTATATTTTTTTAATAGACCTAACAATATAAAAGTTAATAAATTGTTGTACTATCGATTTTTGTACGAACTTCCGTTGCAACATAATTTAGATGTGATGCATGTTGAGAAAATTGTCGCTGAAAGCCTATTAAGCACGATGTTGCATGATGGTAAATCGAAAGATGGGATTAATTCAAGGAAGGATTTGGAGGAATGGGGGATTCGACAAAGTCTTTATGCACAACCTCGTGGGAATAGAATATACCTACCACAGGCTCCATATACCTTGTCATTGTCCGAAAAAAAATATTTTGTAAAAGGTTACATGATTTTAAAGGTCCCGATGGTTATTGCTCAAATTTCAAAAAATTTGTGTCATTAGAAGGGTGCAGCGTTAGTGGGTTGAAATCACATGATTATCATGTCATAATTCAACAATTGTTACCTGTTGCGGTTAGAGATTTGTTACCAAAAAAAGTTAGAACACTAATAATTCGTTTATGTTCGTTTTTCAATCAAATTTGTCAACGTGTTCTTGAAAAAGAGACATTGGGGCGAGTTAACGATGAGATTATTGAAATTTTGTGTAGACTCAAAAGATATTTTCCACCTTCCTTTTTCGATATAATGATACATTTGACAATTCACCTTGGAAGAGAAGCACAATTATGTGGTCCGGTTCATTTTCGTTGGATGTACCCTTTTGAAAGGTATATGAAGACGATTAAAGATTATATAAGGAATAATGCACGACCTGTGTAACAACCCGAAAATCTGGGCCAGTTTAAAATTTTTATTTTGGCCATTTTAGCGAATTTTGATTATTTAAAATGAATTATTTTAAATAATATCGACGATAAATTTATTCTGAATATAAATCAAACGTATATTTTATACGCGTCGTCGTTAGAATATAAATATTTATATATAATTATAAATAGAATTGAAAATGGCGCGGTAGTTCGATAATTCGATTTCAAACTTCAATTGAATGTACCGGGTGCAAAACAATCCGGATTTTAGTGAAACCAAAAATAATGGAATCTAATTGATAATATCTTTCCAACGAATGCGAAAAATCAAGATTTCATATCGGGAATCAAAAGATATGTCCAGTTGAAAATTCTGAATAGTCGCTATGGAATTCAGGCCCTTAAAAATGGACATTTTGCAAACGACCTCGGATTTCGACGAAACCAGTTTGGTTGGGTCCGGGATGTCAAGTTATTGCTAGATTCCAAATTTCATAATTTTTCGAATCGATATGTGAGCGTGGCAAAGGAAAACGCGTTTGACCAGTTTCAGTAGATTTTAATCGACTGGAAATTGGCCATTTTTCAAACGGTCTCAGAATTCGGCGAAACTAGTTTTGTTAGGACCGTATCGTCAATACGAAGCTAGAAAATATTTTTCTGGAATTTTTAAAGTTCGTATGTGACCCCGGTAATTTGAAATGTACGTTTAAAATTCAATATAGTGATTTAAATGTTAATTCAACGGAAACTGATTGTAACAGCCGAATCAGCGTACGATACATATCCCATTGTGTTCGGAATGGGGGTAGAACGCTATGGACGACAGGCGGTGGGCCTCGTTTCGAGGTCGTATGAAAAAAGTCAACTTAAGGTTGAATTAAATAATAATAAAATTAATAATAAAAAAAAAAAAATCTTTGCCCTCCTTAAAACACTTTGGCCCCCCCGTCCATTCATTTCAAACAGAAAATAAGAAAAAAAAAAAAAAAAAAAAAAAAAAAAAACTTCAGACATCGATCGCGCCCCCCAGAGTTTCGCCGCCGCCACAGGCGGAGCTGCCGCCGATCTTCCCCTCAGGTGCCTCCTCCCTCCAGCCTCGCTCCTCTCTCACCTGCCCTCCTCGACGGAGCGAAGCCCCCACGGCGCGACAACCCCGTAGTCCCCCCCCCTTTTGTTCAGCTCCGAATCGAAGCCCCTGCTGGCCACCACCTCGGCTCCGACGTCCAACCCCGCCTGATGACCACCGACAGCAGCATCCCCCCCCCTTCTTCGCAGGTAACAGTAAACATTTTATTTTATTTTTATTTTAGGGTTTTAAACTGTTTTTTTTAAAAGCATTTTAAACTGGTTTTAATTAGATTTGTAAACTGATTTTTAAGAATTTTATAAACTGAATTTTTAAATATATAAAAACTGATTTGATAAGAGTTTAAAAACTGAATTTTTAAATATTTAAAAACTGATTTGATAAGATTTTAAAACTGATTTTAAAATAAAAGTAAAAACTGATTTTTAGAAAAAGGTTTGAACTTCAAAGACTATATTTTTTTATAAGGCGAAGACTAGATTTTTACATATTGAACTTCGAAAAAAAAATATGATTTTTATCTATTGAACTTTAAAATAAAAATTCGATTTTTATAAATTGAACTTTGAAATAAAAATTCGATTTTTATATAATTGAACTTTGAAATAAAAATTTGATTTTTATATATTGAACTTTGAACTAAAAATTCGATTTTTATATATTGAACTTTGAACTAAAAATTCGATTTTTATATATTGAATAGCGTAGTAAAAAAATGTGATTTTTACGTGTGTAGTGAAAGCAGCAACGAAGGTGACAAAAAGGCGAGTTGGCGAAGGTTTCCTGCATTAGAAGGGCCGTGGAGCTAGGATAGCTAAATGTGAGAACTTCTCACTCTTAATTCTCTTTTTCTAGATATATATATATATACTAGGATGCAGACGGTGCTTATTAGAAGCACCCGACACCCGTCCACATACCATGGACTTGTTTGTTTGGATGTTTGGTGATTGATTGAGATATTGGTTTGAATGTGGTTTGTGGTGTGAAAAATCGAATCGATAAATTGGTTAGGATTAGACGTGCGCCGTTATAAGGCGAAGGAGTAAGACTAGGTTAGATTCTTACCCCAAATTTTGTAGTTTGCATAACGAAAGTGATTTGATTGATGTGTGAATGGCGTGGGCCTTCACTAGACCGGGGATAAGGCTAGGCCTTGTCCCGTTTCTAGTATCGTGCCGTTATGCCGCCAAAATTTTCTAAAATATGTTAGAAAAATAAAAATAACATTTTATTTAAAGAATGAATTGAATAGAAATTCATAGGTTGAAATAAAATGTTTTATCGTTAAAAATATAATTTTTAACGTGAAGTGAATAAAATAAAATATTCATTTATAAACCGGACGGTTTGTTTATGTACACCTATTTGAATGACATTGATTGGGACGATAAATTTTACACATCGCCCAACTGCACAAATAAAATATGCGTTTGATTGTTTGAAACCCCACACGGGTGTTGGGATGAAATTTGAAGTTCACTCATCCTGATTGATTAATATGTCGATCGATCGATTGACAGGCTGTTATAAGCGTTGAATATCTATATTTGATGCTTATACAGTGTAGTGCACTTTGGTTGATGGTTGATTATTTTTCAATGCTATGATATACATGTGTTGTATGAAAATCCATATAATTAACTTTATATGGTAATTGATTGGGCCTCATTCCAATTTGAAAAATAAAGAATATTATAAAATAAAAGTTCATGTGTTGACAGTACTCATTCATTGAGATTGGTCATGTGTTGAACGAAATATTTTAATAATAGAAATATTTGAAATAGAATATTTGAAAATGGAAATATATGAAGCCGTGTTGATTAGATGCGCCATTTTGACGTGAACGATATTTTTATCGATTTTATTCATTTTGAAATGGATATTGAAAAGTAATTTTGAAATCAAATATTTCGAAATGAATTGAATTGAAAATATTTCGAAATGAATTGAATTGAAAACGATTTCGAAATGAATTGAATTGAAAACGATTTCGAAATGAATTGAATTGAAAACGATTTCGAAATGAATTGAATTGAAAACGATTTCGAAATGAATTGAATTGAAAACGATTTCGAAATGAATTGAAAACGATTTCGAAATGAATTGAATTGAAAACGATTTCGAAATGAATTGAATTGAAAATATTTCGAAATGAATTGAATTGAAAACGATTATGAAATGAATTGAAAACGATTTCGAAATGAATTGAATTGAAAACGATTTCGAAATGAATTGAATTGAAAACGAATTCAAATGAAATTGAAAGCGAATTGAAATGAATTCAAATTGAATTGAAATTCGAATTGAATAGAAATGAATTTTAAAACGAATTTATAAAGAAGAATTCAATTTTGCTTTGAATTGAAATAGAAGTTGAAATAGAATTTGAAACGAATTTAAAACTATTTATATAATTCGTTTTAAATAGAAATCGACGAAATATATATTATATATATTATATATATAATATAATGGCCTGAATAGAACGCGCCGCGCCGCGGCAGTTCGCGAATTTCGACCATTTATTTCAAACGGACATTACGGGAGATCCGACCGTCGGATTCTCCTAAAACCGGAACCGTTGGGTTCGTATCGAAAAGAGCTTTCTAATGAAAATTAGAAATTTGAAATCTAACGGCTGGATTTGGAATTATGTCCAAATCAAATTCGAAAAAGGTCGCTGTAAGTGCAGTTCGATGGCCATTGATGGAAATCGACTGTACGGGCCTTGATAAAATTATTAAAAATAGTAATAATTTGTGTAAAATCATAAGAAATGATTTAGAAAGAATTGGGATGAAAAACTCCATATTTGAAAAGATAAAAATAGATTTTTATCGAAATGAACTAGTTTTGAACTAGAATTATAATTCTATTTATTTTTAAATAAATAAATTGAATTTGAAATGGTTTTAAAAATAACCAGAATATCCAATGATTGCATTGGAGTGGAATTGAATCGAAATTGTCTTCGGAATATTTCGATGTTGGAATTCGTGATTATACGGATGTTGATATGGAAATTTGAAAGATATATACATATATCGCTATTTCCAATACGACATTTGTTAGTCGTAGAATTCGATATTGAATATAAGCCGATATATTTTCTATTCAGAGCCTTGTATTGAATATCGAATGTGATTTGGGTTTGTCGTGAATGGTGTCTTCACTAACACTGTTCTTGAACCCAGTTGAGAAAAGATTAAATCTTTTTATTCAGATTTAATGAAGTGTACCAATTAAATAACATTTAATTGGAATAGAATTGATATTGATTTTTGGGTTTATCGTGAACAGTGTTTTAAATAACACTTGTTCTTTAACCCGATAATTGATGAATGTGATTTGGGTTTGTCGTGAATGGTGTCTTCATTAACACTGTTCTTGAACCCAGTTGAGAAAGGATTAAATCTTTTTATTTAGATTTAATGAAGTGTACCAATTAAATAATATTTAATTGGAATTGAATTGATATTGATTTTTGGGTTTATCGTGAACAGTGTTTTAAATAACACTTGTTCTTTAACCCGATAATTAATGGAATGTGATTTTGGGTTTATCGTGAATCGTGTTTTAAATGACACTGATTCTTTAACCCAGATAATGATTAAAACTAAGTGGAGTTTTAATGAATCTTTAATTAGATTGAAAAGATCGAGAATGGAGCATCACCAGTTTTGCTCCAGGCGATAGTTAAATCTTTAATTAGATTTGAACGTGAAATTTAGAAACTAACTGTCGGTTAGCCAAGCAGAATGGTTTTCTGGATATTGATCTGATGTTGGTTTCGGCCTTCGGGGTTAATATTTGGGGAATTATTCTCTTGATTAATTTACGGTTAGTGACTAATGAATTGGAATGAGGCGTATGTTGTGTTTGTGTAACACTTATTTAAAATATACGCGAGTTATTCGGAAAGATCGGGTTTATCCCATTCTGAATAACTGATGCGACGATAAGTCGAAGATGAAGACGATGGTCGAAGACCGGAGGTCTTCACGTCGTTTGGGTGATAACTGATGATCTTGATTGGGCTGTACACCCAAGAAGATGGAAACAGTTAGTGATCGTCCAGACGTACTTGGAGATCGATGGATATGCGGGGTACTAGGTGCCTCCGGTTTCGTTCAGGCCCAGAACGGACTTGTAAATGGACTGTGTGTCTGACATTGGATTTCATTCTGTGTGACTGATATCGGTTGCATAGAGTGGTTTGCCTGTGTGGCATGCTAAGATGCAAATGATCAAGGCTTCTGTTGAAAAGCAAAGTCTTGTGGTGATGATCAAAGCACGGCCTTTGTGGCGTAGCTTTGTGTAACGTTTACTTCGCGAGTTTCGCACCCGGTATGAACCAAAAACGGGAGAGGACATCAGGGAGGACTTGCGTTTCTTTCTAGCTAGAAGTGGCGTCAGTGGTTTTACACGCCCTGACGAGTTTGACTTATGTGGTTGTTGCGGTTGCGAGGCGCCTCGGTTATATCGGTTTCGGCCGAATGCATTCTGGTCGGCTGACGGACCAGACTTACACCCCATAGGGTGGGGAGACGTATTGTTCAGGCATAATAATCCACTCCGTGTGGACCGGCCCTGACGATCCAAGGGGCAGTTGCGGCTGTTCCTGAGGGGCGGGCTAGAGCGTCTCGAATCGATGGAGGACTATCTTTTGCCTCGGTTCATAGATGGAAATCCAATTTCCAAATACGCGACTCTGCGGTTTTATTTGTAAACCTATATATGGCGACATAGTGGCATGGGACGCTCATGTCGTCTACGATTGATACTTATGATTTGAAGTTGTTTTATACACTATGCACTTATAGTAGTATCAAATGATTTGTTTTAAACGTATCAAGCATCCTTTGGCTGTTATAAGGGAAAACCCTATCCCCCGGCTTGCGTTGCATTGTGTGATAGGACCTGGGTCTTATAACAGCTTCATTTTTCTTTATTTAGCATTGCGCTGTTTGGTTATGCACTGGTATTCTTGGGAGGAAACCCGTTCCGTGTTATACGGCGTGGTCCCTTGATTTACCGAACTTTAAAGACAAAGATTAATAACTGTTTTAGTTCTCACACCAGTCACATGACTGACCTGGAGTTTATTGTTTTAACCTAAACTCTGGGTGCCCTTATTTTCGACACGGGCAGCTAGTAGTTTTGGTTTTGCAGATTTATATTCACAGGATCCTGGTTTACAGCTGGAACGATATCCGGAAAGCTTTGTATCCGTATATCTCTTCTAGTTGAGCTTTGTATTATTTTCCGCTGCTATGTATTTAAATGTAATTTGAATCTCTGATATTTCTGTGTAATATTCATTTATACTCTGTATATTCTTGTAATCTGATGCACTGTTGTAATATATAGTGAAATGTTCTTCTGTATGCGTTCTGTTGTGGTTTGTTCTCGAACTATCCGACACTTTCCTTTACGGGGAAGTTACGGGTCTTTACATTTGGTATCAGAGCTTTGGTTTACAAAGCTAGAGAACAAGACACATTAGAACCATACGAAAGAATACATCAGATATTGGATTAGTAAAATCCAACGGGAATGACTCGTTAGAGATGGGATCAGTAGTATCCTAGAACGAGTGTGAAGAGTATATTTTTGAAAGTGAAAACAAATTTTTGTTTTGAAAATTTAAATCAATTATTCGTATTTGATTACCTATTTATATTGATGTGGACAATCCAATATATATAGATTTTGCGTATACGTCTGATCCGCGTGTATTTGAAATTTTAATATATTGGATAGATATAGAGTCACATTCTAGACACCCGGGGATAATTCTGATGATGTGGCCACATCATTAGTATTTATATTCGTGTTTCGAATGTGTGATATCTATATATTTCCATTAGACTGGTGTGAGAACCAAAATTAGATAGGGCCTATTGTTGTGATTTGGTATCAAAAACATGATTTTTGTATATGTATCAAAATTATGAATTTGAAACTCTAATTCACTAATCGATTGATGTTTGTGTTGTTTCGTTATTTGTTTGCTAATTTTTAGCCATTTAGCCTAATTGAATCAAATATTGAACTGTATCGAAGATTGGTCGCATTTGCTTGCATATACATATATATATTGAACAGGTCATAGCAAGGAGGCTAGAGCCAGAGAATAAAATTTGTTTGCCCGACAAATAGGTACATGTTTACTACATAATTTCCTGTTTTGTTTGGGTGATGATGATTTTGTGAGCCTATTGGCTAGCCGCTTGGCTTTTTCTTTTTCTTTTTGAGATCTGAAGGACCGGGGAAGCTATTTGGAATTCCCCGATGCTCCCATTGCAGGGGAGGTTATGGCGAAATTTTTCGAAAATTTAGGGTGTTAGCCAAATTTTTGAAATTTTAGAAATTCTCAGAAACTGAAAAGTTCGAGAATGGAAGCCAGGTCGAGCGTAGAGTTGAATAATCAAACCACTTTCGACTTTGTTCCTTTTCGGGGACGAAAAGTTTTAAGTGGGGGAGATTGTAACAACCCGAAAATCTGGGCCAGTTTAAAATTTTTATTTTGGCCATTTTAGCGAATTTTGATTATTTAAAATGAATTATTTTAAATAATATCGACGATAAATTTATTCTGAATATAAATCAAACGTATATTTTATACGCGTCGTCGTTAGAATATAAATATTTATATATAATTATAAATAGAATTGAAAATGGCGCGGTAGTTCGATAATTCGATTTCAAACTTCAATTGAATGTACCGGGTGCAAAACAATCCGGATTTTAGTGAAACCAAAAATAATGGAATCTAATTGATAATATCTTTCCAACGAATGCGAAAAATCAAGATTTCATATCGGGAATCAAAAGATATGTCCAGTTGAAAATTCTGAATAGTCGCTATGGAATTCAGGCCCTTAAAAATGGACATTTTGCAAACGACCTCGGATTTCGACGAAACCAGTTTGGTTGGGTCCGGGATGTCAAGTTATTGCTAGATTCCAAATTTCATAATTTTTCGAATCGATATGTGAGCGTGGCAAAGGAAAACGCGTTTGACCAGTTTCAGTAGATTTTAATCGACTGGAAATTGGCCATTTTTCAAACGGTCTCAGAATTCGGCGAAACTAGTTTTGTTAGGACCGTATCGTCAATACGAAGCTAGAAAATATTTTTCTGGAATTTTTAAAGTTCGTATGTGACCCCGGTAATTTGAAATGTACGTTTAAAATTCAATATAGTGATTTAAATGTTAATTCAACGGAAACTGATTGTAACAGCCGAATCAGCGTACGATACATATCCCATTGTGTTCGGAATGGGGGTAGAACGCTATGGACGACAGGCGGTGGGCCTCGTTTCGAGGTCGTATGAAAAAAGTCAACTTAAGGTTGAATTAAATAATAATAAAATTAATAATAAAAAAAAAAAAATCTTTGCCCTCCTTAAAACACTTTGGCCCCCCCGTCCATTCATTTCAAACAGAAAATAAGAAAAAAAAAAAAAAAAAAAAAAAAAAAAAACTTCAGACATCGATCGCGCCCCCCAGAGTTTCGCCGCCGCCACAGGCGGAGCTGCCGCCGATCTTCCCCTCAGGTGCCTCCTCCCTCCAGCCTCGCTCCTCTCTCACCTGCCCTCCTCGACGGAGCGAAGCCCCCACGGCGCGACAACCCCGTAGTCCCCCCCCCTTTTGTTCAGCTCCGAATCGAAGCCCCTGCTGGCCACCACCTCGGCTCCGACGTCCAACCCCGCCTGATGACCACCGACAGCAGCATCCCCCCCCCTTCTTCGCAGGTAACAGTAAACATTTTATTTTATTTTTATTTTAGGGTTTTAAACTGTTTTTTTTAAAAGCATTTTAAACTGGTTTTAATTAGATTTGTAAACTGATTTTTAAGAATTTTATAAACTGAATTTTTAAATATATAAAAACTGATTTGATAAGAGTTTAAAAACTGAATTTTTAAATATTTAAAAACTGATTTGATAAGATTTTAAAACTGATTTTAAAATAAAAGTAAAAACTGATTTTTAGAAAAAGGTTTGAACTTCAAAGACTATATTTTTTTATAAGGCGAAGACTAGATTTTTACATATTGAACTTCGAAAAAAAAATATGATTTTTATCTATTGAACTTTAAAATAAAAATTCGATTTTTATAAATTGAACTTTGAAATAAAAATTCGATTTTTATATAATTGAACTTTGAAATAAAAATTTGATTTTTATATATTGAACTTTGAACTAAAAATTCGATTTTTATATATTGAACTTTGAACTAAAAATTCGATTTTTATATATTGAATAGCGTAGTAAAAAAATGTGATTTTTACGTGTGTAGTGAAAGCAGCAACGAAGGTGACAAAAAGGCGAGTTGGCGAAGGTTTCCTGCATTAGAAGGGCCGTGGAGCTAGGATAGCTAAATGTGAGAACTTCTCACTCTTAATTCTCTTTTTCTAGATATATATATATATACTAGGATGCAGACGGTGCTTATTAGAAGCACCCGACACCCGTCCACATACCATGGACTTGTTTGTTTGGATGTTTGGTGATTGATTGAGATATTGGTTTGAATGTGGTTTGTGGTGTGAAAAATCGAATCGATAAATTGGTTAGGATTAGACGTGCGCCGTTATAAGGCGAAGGAGTAAGACTAGGTTAGATTCTTACCCCAAATTTTGTAGTTTGCATAACGAAAGTGATTTGATTGATGTGTGAATGGCGTGGGCCTTCACTAGACCGGGGATAAGGCTAGGCCTTGTCCCGTTTCTAGTATCGTGCCGTTATGCCGCCAAAATTTTCTAAAATATGTTAGAAAAATAAAAATAACATTTTATTTAAAGAATGAATTGAATAGAAATTCATAGGTTGAAATAAAATGTTTTATCGTTAAAAATATAATTTTTAACGTGAAGTGAATAAAATAAAATATTCATTTATAAACCGGACGGTTTGTTTATGTACACCTATTTGAATGACATTGATTGGGACGATAAATTTTACACATCGCCCAACTGCACAAATAAAATATGCGTTTGATTGTTTGAAACCCCACACGGGTGTTGGGATGAAATTTGAAGTTCACTCATCCTGATTGATTAATATGTCGATCGATCGATTGACAGGCTGTTATAAGCGTTGAATATCTATATTTGATGCTTATACAGTGTAGTGCACTTTGGTTGATGGTTGATTATTTTTCAATGCTATGATATACATGTGTTGTATGAAAATCCATATAATTAACTTTATATGGTAATTGATTGGGCCTCATTCCAATTTGAAAAATAAAGAATATTATAAAATAAAAGTTCATGTGTTGACAGTACTCATTCATTGAGATTGGTCATGTGTTGAACGAAATATTTTAATAATAGAAATATTTGAAATAGAATATTTGAAAATGGAAATATATGAAGCCGTGTTGATTAGATGCGCCATTTTGACGTGAACGATATTTTTATCGATTTTATTCATTTTGAAATGGATATTGAAAAGTAATTTTGAAATCAAATATTTCGAAATGAATTGAATTGAAAATATTTCGAAATGAATTGAATTGAAAACGATTTCGAAATGAATTGAATTGAAAACGATTTCGAAATGAATTGAATTGAAAACGATTTCGAAATGAATTGAATTGAAAACGATTTCGAAATGAATTGAATTGAAAACGATTTCGAAATGAATTGAAAACGATTTCGAAATGAATTGAATTGAAAACGATTTCGAAATGAATTGAATTGAAAATATTTCGAAATGAATTGAATTGAAAACGATTATGAAATGAATTGAAAACGATTTCGAAATGAATTGAATTGAAAACGATTTCGAAATGAATTGAATTGAAAACGAATTCAAATGAAATTGAAAGCGAATTGAAATGAATTCAAATTGAATTGAAATTCGAATTGAATAGAAATGAATTTTAAAACGAATTTATAAAGAAGAATTCAATTTTGCTTTGAATTGAAATAGAAGTTGAAATAGAATTTGAAACGAATTTAAAACTATTTATATAATTCGTTTTAAATAGAAATCGACGAAATATATATTATATATATTATATATATAATATAATGGCCTGAATAGAACGCGCCGCGCCGCGGCAGTTCGCGAATTTCGACCATTTATTTCAAACGGACATTACGGGAGATCCGACCGTCGGATTCTCCTAAAACCGGAACCGTTGGGTTCGTATCGAAAAGAGCTTTCTAATGAAAATTAGAAATTTGAAATCTAACGGCTGGATTTGGAATTATGTCCAAATCAAATTCGAAAAAGGTCGCTGTAAGTGCAGTTCGATGGCCATTGATGGAAATCGACTGTACGGGCCTTGATAAAATTATTAAAAATAGTAATAATTTGTGTAAAATCATAAGAAATGATTTAGAAAGAATTGGGATGAAAAACTCCATATTTGAAAAGATAAAAATAGATTTTTATCGAAATGAACTAGTTTTGAACTAGAATTATAATTCTATTTATTTTTAAATAAATAAATTGAATTTGAAATGGTTTTAAAAATAACCAGAATATCCAATGATTGCATTGGAGTGGAATTGAATCGAAATTGTCTTCGGAATATTTCGATGTTGGAATTCGTGATTATACGGATGTTGATATGGAAATTTGAAAGATATATACATATATCGCTATTTCCAATACGACATTTGTTAGTCGTAGAATTCGATATTGAATATAAGCCGATATATTTTCTATTCAGAGCCTTGTATTGAATATCGAATGTGATTTGGGTTTGTCGTGAATGGTGTCTTCACTAACACTGTTCTTGAACCCAGTTGAGAAAAGATTAAATCTTTTTATTCAGATTTAATGAAGTGTACCAATTAAATAACATTTAATTGGAATAGAATTGATATTGATTTTTGGGTTTATCGTGAACAGTGTTTTAAATAACACTTGTTCTTTAACCCGATAATTGATGAATGTGATTTGGGTTTGTCGTGAATGGTGTCTTCATTAACACTGTTCTTGAACCCAGTTGAGAAAGGATTAAATCTTTTTATTTAGATTTAATGAAGTGTACCAATTAAATAATATTTAATTGGAATTGAATTGATATTGATTTTTGGGTTTATCGTGAACAGTGTTTTAAATAACACTTGTTCTTTAACCCGATAATTAATGGAATGTGATTTTGGGTTTATCGTGAATCGTGTTTTAAATGACACTGATTCTTTAACCCAGATAATGATTAAAACTAAGTGGAGTTTTAATGAATCTTTAATTAGATTGAAAAGATCGAGAATGGAGCATCACCAGTTTTGCTCCAGGCGATAGTTAAATCTTTAATTAGATTTGAACGTGAAATTTAGAAACTAACTGTCGGTTAGCCAAGCAGAATGGTTTTCTGGATATTGATCTGATGTTGGTTTCGGCCTTCGGGGTTAATATTTGGGGAATTATTCTCTTGATTAATTTACGGTTAGTGACTAATGAATTGGAATGAGGCGTATGTTGTGTTTGTGTAACACTTATTTAAAATATACGCGAGTTATTCGGAAAGATCGGGTTTATCCCATTCTGAATAACTGATGCGACGATAAGTCGAAGATGAAGACGATGGTCGAAGACCGGAGGTCTTCACGTCGTTTGGGTGATAACTGATGATCTTGATTGGGCTGTACACCCAAGAAGATGGAAACAGTTAGTGATCGTCCAGACGTACTTGGAGATCGATGGATATGCGGGGTACTAGGTGCCTCCGGTTTCGTTCAGGCCCAGAACGGACTTGTAAATGGACTGTGTGTCTGACATTGGATTTCATTCTGTGTGACTGATATCGGTTGCATAGAGTGGTTTGCCTGTGTGGCATGCTAAGATGCAAATGATCAAGGCTTCTGTTGAAAAGCAAAGTCTTGTGGTGATGATCAAAGCACGGCCTTTGTGGCGTAGCTTTGTGTAACGTTTACTTCGCGAGTTTCGCACCCGGTATGAACCAAAAACGGGAGAGGACATCAGGGAGGACTTGCGTTTCTTTCTAGCTAGAAGTGGCGTCAGTGGTTTTACACGCCCTGACGAGTTTGACTTATGTGGTTGTTGCGGTTGCGAGGCGCCTCGGTTATATCGGTTTCGGCCGAATGCATTCTGGTCGGCTGACGGACCAGACTTACACCCCATAGGGTGGGGAGACGTATTGTTCAGGCATAATAATCCACTCCGTGTGGACCGGCCCTGACGATCCAAGGGGCAGTTGCGGCTGTTCCTGAGGGGCGGGCTAGAGCGTCTCGAATCGATGGAGGACTATCTTTTGCCTCGGTTCATAGATGGAAATCCAATTTCCAAATACGCGACTCTGCGGTTTTATTTGTAAACCTATATATGGCGACATAGTGGCATGGGACGCTCATGTCGTCTACGATTGATACTTATGATTTGAAGTTGTTTTATACACTATGCACTTATAGTAGTATCAAATGATTTGTTTTAAACGTATCAAGCATCCTTTGGCTGTTATAAGGGAAAACCCTATCCCCCGGCTTGCGTTGCATTGTGTGATAGGACCTGGGTCTTATAACAGCTTCATTTTTCTTTATTTAGCATTGCGCTGTTTGGTTATGCACTGGTATTCTTGGGAGGAAACCCGTTCCGTGTTATACGGCGTGGTCCCTTGATTTACCGAACTTTAAAGACAAAGATTAATAACTGTTTTAGTTCTCACACCAGTCACATGACTGACCTGGAGTTTATTGTTTTAACCTAAACTCTGGGTGCCCTTATTTTCGACACGGGCAGCTAGTAGTTTTGGTTTTGCAGATTTATATTCACAGGATCCTGGTTTACAGCTGGAACGATATCCGGAAAGCTTTGTATCCGTATATCTCTTCTAGTTGAGCTTTGTATTATTTTCCGCTGCTATGTATTTAAATGTAATTTGAATCTCTGATATTTCTGTGTAATATTCATTTATACTCTGTATATTCTTGTAATCTGATGCACTGTTGTAATATATAGTGAAATGTTCTTCTGTATGCGTTCTGTTGTGGTTTGTTCTCGAACTATCCGACACTTTCCTTTACGGGGAAGTTACGGGTCTTTACAACCTGAAGGGTGTATTGCAGAATCTTATCTTGCAGAAGAATCAATGAGATTCTTTAGTGAATTTCTACAAAAGAAAGTACAAATAGAGGGGAAAGAAGTCCGAAATGAGGATTATGAAAACAAAGCGATACTTGAAGGACGTCCAATTTCAAAACCGCAGCAAATTACATTGTCAGCAAATGAAAAAGATATTGCTCATCTGGCCGTGCTAATGAATACAGCTGCGGTGGAACCATACTTAGAGTAAGTTATATTTTGTTTATACATTTTTTATAAATATTTCATGTTGAATATAACTTGGGCAAAATTATTTAAACACCAGTATGCATTTGGAGGAGTTACAAAATTATGATAAGCGTTTGGAAAAAAATGCGACATTGTTGTGGAAAAAACATACTGATAATTTCTCAGATTGGATTAAAAAGAAGGTTAGTTCGATTTTAATTATCCTTCCATTGACAAAAGAATTTCTTTTTTACTTCAAAATTTATGTAAAACGATTTGATTGTAGGTACCTTTTCAATCAACAAACGATGAAATGCTAAGATGGATTGCTTTTGACCCAAGTGTTGATGCATTGTCCTATAAAGGTTTTATAATTAACGGGCATCGTTTTCATACAAAAGACGTTGAAAGAGAAACCCAAAACTACGGAGTCACTTACGATGCGACTACCATGTGTAGAGCAAGTGCAAAAGATACTTCTCAAAGAGTTGATGTGGTCACTTATTATGGGGTGTTAACAGACATAATTTTGTTAGACTATCATGTTTTTTATATTCACGTGTTCAAGTGTCATTGGGCAAATATAGGAAATGGAGTGAAGGTCGAAGATGGATTCACTCTTGTCAATTTACAACAAAATCAAGCTTCATTTGTAAAAGATCCATATATTCTGGCATCTCAAGCAAAACAAGTTTTTTATTCTAGAGAGAATGACCATTCTAATTGGTATGTTGTGATGAAAGCACCACCAAGAGGCTATCATGAGTTAGAGACGGATGATCCTATTACGGAAGTCAGCTTTGTTAGGGAAGATTGTGAAGAAAACGACATGGATATTGATTCGGTTGAGAATGTTAGCTATGTTAGAGAAGATTGTGAAGGCATATTTGAGTAGATTTCCATACTTATTTGCTTGCGAGGTTTGTAATTCCTATTTATTTGCTAGTATACGGTTATAGTACAAATTTAGGGCGTAATATTAACAAATAAACTGGTTTGTAATTTAAACTTTCCATTACATATGGAATTCACTTTTAGCTTTAAATTTATTATTTTACATCTTACGGATGCATTACATATGGAATAGAACTTGTATTACATGGATGCATTTTTATAAAATATCTTAGTGACGTATATGGCAATCATTTGAACCATAGCATAATTCTAACTTCATATCACATATATGGAATCTTGACGTCTTTAAGCAATAACTATCATGGGGTGTTTACGACTCCGGTCGGTTTTCCTGAACAAATCCAAAAAAAAAAACTATCATGGGGTGTTTATATATATATATATATATATATATATATATATATATATATCTTGTTATTGTGCTGCTTTTCGATACCCATACGATGTTCATGCTCAGTGTCAACTGGCTTGGAACGGAGACATTCCACCTTGATTTTTGTAGTTCATTCCCAAACAAATTAAAGATCCTGCCTTCAATAGTGTCTCATTAATTTTAAAAATTGGAGCATGGCATCTGCATACATTTTTAGTTGGCTTTAATATTTTGTGTCATATACTAAGCATAATTAATAGTGATACATGAATGTATTATAAATATCTTTTTGCAACTCGATATATGTTAAGCAGCTTGTGGGTTATAGCGTTATATACATTTCACTATTTATGATACTCATATGACACTCGATAATTTCTTCCATAGGTCAACCAATTCATTTTGCATATTGCATTCGAGGATGTGACAATCTGACCACACCTGCAATTCAACTAGAAAATTAACCATGTTAAATGTAGTTTGCGTGACTTTGTTTTTATGTTTTGCCATGTTGAATATAGTTTCATAATTAGCTTTGTAATTTTTTAATTAGTTCGTTGCTTGTGGTACAGAAAATGAGCAACTGTGGGAATGTGAGAACTAGACACATGCAAAAAGAATTCGACGAGCTTAAAATGAAAAGAGTAACAAGTAAGCAGGTTGGAGACAATCGAGCAGATGATGAGATTACGCTTTCTAAATTGGTAGGCTCATTCAGTTTTTTCAATGCTATTAGATGATTTGCTAAAAAAAATTCAATGTTTGATAATCAGTCATTGACAGGGAACCGTACGTATGTCTGTAGTTTCTTGTAAGATAGTTATCTATCACTACTCAGTTATAAGTAAGCATATAAGTTGGATGGTAGGGCAAGTAACTTCCATATACAAACATGATGTCTTATAGTAGTAAAAATAAAAATATTATCTGTAATGGTTCGAAATTCAATCAGATTTCAGCTTCACGCGAACTAAAGGTTCGGTCGAACCTTCAAATTAGCGCTTCAATCATTTGGTTTATATGTTTGAACCACTGCTTTGTTGTTTCCTTCTTATTTTCCTATTCCATATAGCATTTTATTATCTTCATTGATCAGAAGAAAAAATAATTAAACCATTTGAAAAGCCATACTCTATAAATTGTCAAGTTTTTCAAGTTTGTCATCATGATGATACCACTTAGTCAAGTTTGTCTGTATTAACTAGACTATCAATCAAACATTGATTTTCCCTCTATAAATTGGATTTGTTCTTGGATTTCAGCTTGCTTCTTATTCCTTTTGGTGTGCATTTTTTGTTTTACCTAGTTCATTTTTTTTTGAATTAAAGAGTTCTTTTGAAATTGTACCTATCTGTTCATTTGTTTTATTCGGATTTTCCTTTTGGCTGTGACTTTGTCATTTTTTTGTATTTACTCGTTTATATCCATAGATCCAAAGATGCATCCTTTAATTTTTCAGTTATTAGGATCCAAATTTAAATTATTTATAACTATGTGAAAATTGATATTCTATAATAATGAAATAAGTATATAGTCATCATACCTTCAACTATGAGACATACTATAATAATGATATGCAAGTATCTCACCCAAGTTTTCAATTCAAAGTTAGTATATGTCATAAATGGTCTGTAAGACATTAATAATACTTCTAATTTATGAAATGTATTCAAACAAAATTTTATGCTGCACTGAATATTTTTGTAACGAGAGCACGGGTAGTGGATTTAATTGATAGCCGATGATTAATGTTGAACCCTTCTAACTCAAAACATTATTTGTACTACTGATTCATTGAGTTAATCATTATTTCAATTAAGTACTTGTAGCATTCAATTCACACGTTAATACGTTTTGCTGTAGCATGTACTTGTAACGAACACACTATTTAGCATGTGATTGTCCTTAATACATTGTTTAGCATGGTGTCTTATAGTAGAAAAGTGAAAATTTACTCCACAATCGCTTTTGCTTGATTTCATGATTTGTGTGAATGCTTCTGTCCTCTCTGTGTCATCATGCTACGTGTATTACATATATGTTATTTTGTACACAAATTAATAGCCTCGTTCATGACAGTTGTCCTTCTATTTTTTATAAACAGAAAATATCAAAGAAGAATAAGGCCATGAAAATGCAAAACGAACTAGATGAACAGAGGAAGAAACATAGAGTAAAAGAGCTGTTTGAAGACCATCATGCTGAAAAGGAGGCTGATATTGAACCTGAACAGAATGATGAAATACATGACATTCCACATACATCAGAAATTAATCACGTTCAAACCTTATTAGAAAACAATGCCGAAACACAAAACAATCCACAAACAGTTGACAATGTTATTCAGGCGGAAGAAAAACCAAGAAGAAAGCCTAGAGGGCCAACCAAAGTTAGAAGACTTCCATTCAATTCTTCGGAGCTAATAGAAGTTGAATTTAATAGTACAGGCGAACCAATAGGACCGGGGTCAGTCAAATTATCCTCTTATTTAGGACCACTTGTACGAGAAATTGTTCCGGTTACACTAAGTGGATGGAAGCAAGTTAGTTCTGAGTTGAAAGATGTTTTATGGGAAAGCATCCAGGTGACACTCTGAATAATTTTTACATTTGCTAAGGTTTGATCAGATGAAATAAATGATAATAGTAATTAAAACACAAATTATAGCAATATATAAACAGCTATTTGAATGGCTTAAGTTACATATGAAGTGATGTTGAAATAGTCGCTGCAATTTGAAAATTACAGTCATTGTACCTATTACAATTCGGCGTATATTTAAGTGAAAATTATGGATACATCCTTATTTTAAATTTAATGTAAGTTTCCTCCTCCAAATTTAATACAATAAATGTGACTCCAATTTCAAATAGCCATTGCACCTTGCTAACGACTAGTTCCAAATAGCCATTGCACCTTGCTAGGTGCATAAATCTAAATAGATCACAATTTCAATGCATGTAGAATCATTTTCGATCATGTGATTATCGTATGAGTTTGCTTGTATTATTGTCGCAGGAAAGGTTTAAATTGGATTCAGGTTGGCAAAAAACACAAATTTTTCTACAAATGGGTGGTATTTGGCGGGCATCAAAATGTAGATTAGTTCGGCAGGTGTTACAAGCAAAGAACATGGAGGAAGGACTTCAGTTAAAACCAACCAACATTAGATGTATGAATGAGTGGAAGAAATTTATCAAGTTGAAAACAAGTTCGGAATTCAAGGTACAAGAAATTGTATTATATACTAGTAGTGTGCAAAAAACTAAATTAAATATAACTGCATTGGAATTTCGCATTAATTTATTGTATAAAGCGTTGAGGTATAACTGGCTTCATTGGCACTTAGAGTAGAGTTCTTAAAAGCGCTTCTATACATACATACATTCATACGTATATGTGTGTATGCATATTTAACTTTTGAGTTATATCTGTAAATGACTAAAAACTGAAACTCCAATTTAAAATAAAAAAGCTTAACACTTGAACCCTTACAAACACATTTTAGACTGTGATGACTAATTTGAATATCATACTACCATACGATTCTTATTTTAGGTTTTGAGCGAGAAGAACAGAGCTATTAGACAGAAGCAGCTGCCACACACGTCTAGTCGTAAAGGAATGGCACGACTAACTGAAGATTTGGTAACAAAATTGTAGTTATAATTTACTTCAATATTTACGAAACTTTTAAGTTGGTTGCTTTTGTTATTTGTTGTTGTTTTAATGTAGAAAAGCAAAATCAGTTCTGCCGTCCCTAGAAGTGTGGTTTGGATCAAATCTCGCACTAAGAAAAATGGTGACCCGATTAATATGATTGCTGCAGATGCTATAGTAAGTTCATACTTTTCAAATACATATGATAGATATATAAATACTATTTTTTAATGAGTTCTAAAAAAATAAAAGATGTCATATGTGGTATTTAAATTTGCAAGACACGTTTTAGTTTAAACTACAATAATATGAAATTAATCATGTTTTGTAGGAAAAGATTAAACAAATTGAAAGTGATTCACAATCGAGCTCGCCAATTAATTATAGAGAAGATGCACTTGCACAAGTGTTAGGGCAAGAAAGACCGGGTCGACTTAGTGCGATGGGAAGAGGAGTGAGTCTTAGTAGAGTGGCTTTATCGCAAGTTAAGGATAAGCATACACTGCTATTTGAAAGTAAATTTTCAGACTTAGAGAAGAGATTTTTACAACTAGAGAAAAATCAGGTGCAAATTATCACTACTTAAGTTATCCATGTTCCTCCATGTTCTTCCCTTTTTGGTTTGATTGTTAAGTTATCCATACTTTAGCACTACACAGTAAGGCAAGCACTATACAGGTCACTTCAGGGTATAATTTATATCTCTCCTTATCTTTGATTTTCTTTTGGTTCATATATCATGACTTTACTGCATGTGATATCCGTATTTGAAAACTACTCTGCCACATTTTCTGTCCCATGTACTAAAAACATTTCAACAATTATAACAAGCATCCTTATCTGAGACTATTAAGACATTGAAGCAGGGTGCAAAAGATCATGAGTCCGATTTGTTCGGATCTCCTTACCATGGTAGTATGGTACTACCCTATGTTGTATATATAAGTGTCCAATTTCTAAGGAAAATGTATCGTGGGATCCTAGTAATGTGTGTGTGTGTGTGTAGTTATAGTTATAAAAAGCTTCTTTCTTGTTTCCATCAAATATGACAGTGTTGCCTATTTGGAGGCTTCAAAGATTGGTTAAATTTAAAAACTCGTGTGCTAATTGATTTTTTTGACAGAATCGACTGATTGTTATTGTGCATGGTAATATTTACTGAGCTAGAGACCACTGAACAAAAGAAATAAGAACATAATTGATTCCAAAAGGCCCAATTGAAAGTTGAAAATGACTCATATCCAAAGTGAATAGGATATTCCTGTTAATGATATGAAATGGAATAAAATGGCTAATTATTTATAGGTGTTTTGTTTCATCTTATCTGGTAGCACAAACACTGTATGTTCACTGCAGTTCTTTTTACACATATTGACCGACGAATTTTAATTGAGCATAGTATCGGCATTTTACCTTGTAAACCCAAAGTTCATATTGTGTTGAAACTGGTGTTGCACTTTCATGATGCATTAATGCTTGTGTTCCACTGTATGGCAGCTGAAATAAACATATCAGTCCATAAGAATTAAGTTGCTAGCAGCCACTGTTGTATCTTTTAAATGTGCAGTATATTGATTTATTGACATGCTTAAACCAGTTGCTATATTCCATTTTTTTAAAATAAATCTTGAGTACTCCTGTTTCAAATGGTAACAGTGTGTGTATGTTTACCTACATATGTGTGTGTGTCCATATATAACTGTGCACATGTGTATGTATATACATTGATTAAGGCATGTCTGCATATTTACATATATACACAAGCTTTATGGGTGTGTGCCATTCATCTCTTGTATCCTCACATGTTTGGTCTGTATAAAGGTCATGCTTTATTTGACCCTCTTTGTGTGTTCACTGGTTTGACCATGAAGTTTGACAGTGGTTGAACCATATTGTTGAAGCAAAATATATTGGTTACTCTAATTTTCACTCTATCTTGGTTCAAAGCGGAACCTATATTATCACATAAATCATGAAAAAAAAAATAGTGGCATTGGTTGTGTTTTGGAAAGTATTTATTATTTTTGTTACTATGTTGTGACAGTAAGCATTTAACAATTTGCCAACTATACCTATATAGTGACAGTAAAGCCTTTGTTAGTTTTGCCAAACATGTTAGTTACGGTAAAGCATTTGCATTTGTGGTTTTTCCAAAAATGTTGGTTACAGTAAAGCATTTGTTAGTTTTTCCAACAACGTTAATGACAGTAAAACATTTGGTAGTTTTGCAACAATGTCAATATACCCTGAAGTGATCACTTTAGCATAAATTACATTTGTATAGTGCTTGCCTTACTGTATGACATTATGTATTCTAACTAACATTGTCACTTTAGCTTAAATATTACATTTGTATATAATTCTAACAACCTTTATAATTTCTAAGATTTTGCAGAGTAGACACAGTGGGACAAAAGTAAACAAACCTCAAGTAATTTTTTTTAATTGGTTTCGCATCGTTCAATTTTTAACTTTTCATTCAATTAATATCATAATTATCCTATGTTTGAATGTAGTGTAACGTCGATGAAAATATGAAGAAGTGTGATTTATTGGATTGGCGAGGGAATGAAGAGATCGTTGCTGAAGGAAGATTCGTGTCAGACGATCCAAACCAGCTTGTCAATGATGTTCCTTTAGGGCCGGAAGCGAACATTATTTTTGTTGAAAAACCAATCAAGCTGGATGCTTTTCTATGGAGGCCTACAACTTCTTTCTCACTTATTGGGGAAGCAAAAGATAATATTGTGGCATGGCCGAAGAATAGTGTGGTTCTACATTCAACCAATCACAATGGAGGAGAAGAAGATAAGGTAAACATTTTTATTCATAAGCAACATGCAAATTTATCATATACATTTTTTACCAAATAAATATTTTTACATCTAATAGAGTAGAAGCAGCAGCGTGGAATGCAAATGCAAGATTTTTGATTGGGCAGGGGGCAACCAATTAGTGGCTTTAGGACGATTACATTCGAGCATTTCGGAGGAATATGTTAACGATGTTCCTCTTGGACCAGCAGCTATGATAGTTTGGATAGATGAACCCCTAAATCCGGAAGCTTTTTTGTGGAGGCCATCCCCTGGTTTGTTCCGAATTGGAGATGCTGCTGGTAAGAAGGTTTCATGGCCTGAATCGCAAGGAGTTGTTGAGACAAATGATACTCCAGTTAATACTACGACGAAGGATACAGTGAAAACATTTACGGTTCTTGATTTTTATGTTGTCTTTTTATTTTTTGCAAGGATTAGCAACTTCATTTTTATTTTTTAATTTTTTTCAAGTTGCAGAATGCAAATTCAAAAACAAACAATAAATGCAAGATAATGAGTTTATCAGGAAATGGGAAAGTAGTAGCTTTAGGACGGGTGGAGTCAACCGATCCAAATGCAAGGGTACATTTCAGACCATTAGGAAACAATGCAGTTAAAGTTTGCATAGAAACCGTAAAAGAGCCAGAAGCAGAGCTATGGAGGCAGACATCCGAATTTCATTACATGGAAGATGCCCTCTCTTCTTTTATAGCTTGGCCTGCTGAGCACGTCATTATGGAATGAATTTACAGTAAGTCTCTGTACCTACATTAATTTTAATTTTAATTTTTTAAGTCAACATGTAGCTGCAGAACTTCCTGCACCTACATTAATTAATAAACTTGTAACATGCAATGTCCCCATTAGTCACATTAGCATAGGAAGTGAACTGCCGACACTTTGCATCCATGCCATTAAGTCAGGGAAGATCTGTATGGATGCCTAGTTGATTATCAGACTTTTATTAATCATGACTGATGTTACAAACCGCTTTTTAAGAATGAGTCCAAAGGAGGTGTGGGTTCGGGTTATGGGGCTGTGTATTATTACAGCTGCATTTTTAGTTTGGGGTGTAGACAAAACTGAATCCATAAATAAAATCCATAAATTATGACCGTAGGTGGGTGTTGCTTTGATTGGTGATGGGGGTAGTTTGATTTGGTCTGAGTATCTTCTCGCTTGGTAGGTATGGTTCTCATCGACGTTAGCTAGCTTTTTACTTCAGTTTTTGTTTAGCTTTGTCTAAGTAACTATGTAGTTGACCGTGTTGTCTTTTCTGCTTTGTCTTTTTTTCCCTTAACGGGTTTGGAGTCACGAGGAGAGGTCTCTTTGCCTCTTGCCTTCTCCTTTTCTCTTGATTTTCCTGTGTCGTTCGCTAAGGGTCCCGCATACCTATTGTGCCACATTGTTTAGTGCAATTGCCTTGTTTTTCATGTTTTCTCTTTTAAGTCTAGTATATGGATGCTTAGTCCATTACTAATCGGGGTGTGCCAGTGAAACACCGCACCTCCGTTAGGGTCACTCTCAAAGGGAATGCCCTAATTTTGGTGGAGGTTTATAAGTATAAGTCACAGATATACAAGACAGATATAAGAACACATATTTTTGAACAGCGGAAAACAACAACTTTTATTTCATTAAAATATGTGTTACACAATCCATGCCATAATTTGTTTTACAATACTTCAAAAAAAAAATAACATCTTCATAACTGTCTTGATTACATTATTTAAAGAAGCATAAAGAAAACATAAATAAACTGCAAAAGTCCAATAGTTGCTGTCCTAAACCATAGTCCAAAACAAAAAGATCCAAGCAATACATTCTTTCTCTTCAAGCTGGATATGAAGGCTGGTCAAGCTGCGGTATTCCCTCCCTGTGGACCTGGGGGGGGGAACGGAAGAAAAGAAGGCGAAAGAAAAGTAGAGTCAGACATAAAGCCTGAGTAAGTCTAGGACTATTCAGTCTATGAATAAAGAACTGGGTATGATAAGTATAAACTAGAAATGGGAAAGCACCATAAACTTAGTTAAGTTGTCTAGGGTCGAATATACTATCGTACCCCACATTAATCTCTGTACCCATATAAACTAGTTCCCAACTGGCACCCCATAATCAGGGTGAAGTGATCCATTTTATGATGATCGGCTCCTACTCGCATAGTTACATGTGTCTTACGGCCCTCGATGTTGTAGTTACCTATGCTGGTCCCACCATGGGGTGTATCAAGTCCCATGGTGGCGGCCCGACACAATC
Source organism: Allium sativum (assembly GCA_030737875.1). Taxonomy (NCBI): domain Eukaryota; kingdom Viridiplantae; phylum Streptophyta; class Magnoliopsida; order Asparagales; family Amaryllidaceae; genus Allium; species Allium sativum. The sequence goes on along the minus strand of CM060919.1, from coordinate 884,171,453 downwards.
CTAGAATGCACAGGTATGCTACTGGTTCCCAGTGCCTTATTTTTCTGTGTCGGAGTGTGTGCACGCCCGCACTCCGTTAGAACCTACACTGCTGCACCACCGCCGTCGATTTGACCTCTTACAATCAGCCCAATAATCGTGCCCCACCCTGCCTAGTTTCAGGGTATCATGATACCTTGTAGGGTTACTGCGAAAAGGGTCCTCCACTACTAGGTTTTCTATTTCTAGCCAACATGCTAAGTTGGTTAAGTGTTTTATAAACCTAACCCCCCCAATCAGTCTGTTTAGTTTAGCATGTTCCATTTTGATTAAGTATTAATATAATTTACTTAATCCTATCAATCCTGACTCAGCCTTAATTGTCTTATTAAAGCCTTGACCTCTCACATTAGACATGTATTGTTGTGGCTACCTGTTGCCGGTTGGGTCCGGGCAGTCTTACGCCACAACTCAGTCTAACCTCGGGTCCTTATTGGGCTCCGTGTTTAACCACCCACATTGGATAGGTATTGTTGTGACTACTGGACAGCCGGGCGGTTCCGGGCAGGTTTACATCACAACTCAATCCAACCTCGGGTTAAACACATCGTATTTTTCTACATTTACATATTTTGTCTCTTTTCTTTTTATATGTAAATATTTGCGGCCCATTATTCAAATTCATCTTTATTGGTTAAATTTCATTTATGCCACTTAATTGTTCTTTCAAGGTTATTGGCATGCGTTAAACATGCCAACACATATGTTCTATATTTTAGCCCAATCGTCATTACCCCCGTATTATACGTTCGCTCCAACGTAAGATGTGTTGGGTTTAATACTTAAACCCAATTAAGCCAAATGAAAAGGGGAGGCTTATAACATGGTGTTTATAAGGTAACATGAAAAAGGGGAGTGTGAACGCATGAACTTGCAACGAACGATTCAATTGACATAAAATAGGCACATGTGAACTTGCAATTGTAACATCATATAATCATGGCATAACATGAATCATTTTATCCATATAATCATAGCATAAACAATACTTAAACATAAATCATTCTATTCATATGGTTAATGCATAGACAATACTTAAACATGAATTATTTTATTCATATGATTATGGCATAAGTAGTACTTAAACATGCATCGTTCTATTCATATAATCATGGCATAAATAATACATGAATCATTTTATTCATATGGTTAATGCATAGACAATACTTAAACATGAATTGTTTTATTCATATGATTATGGCATAAGCAGTACTTTAACATGAATTATTCTAGTCATATGATAATGGCATAAACTTAAACATGAATCATAGGTTCAACTAACCATATAAACTTGAAACTAAGAATCTAACTAAATTAGATATCATTATTATTGGCACAGGGTCTTGACTAGAAATATAAGCCTATATTTTTATTTAGGCATAAACTAATCGTGCTCATAAAATCACTACATATTAACAGAAAGGTACTTACTTTTGTCACTAATACAAAAGTATGGTTCTACTAGAATTATCCCAACCTAATTCTTATATGAATCATGGTTTTCATTCTATTCATAGAATTATAGCATAAACATATCTAAACTTAGATCATGGTTTTTATTTTATTTATGTAAACTTATAAGAGGAATGTAATTCTAATGTAACTTATGATAACAACATGAGCCTAAAAACATGTTTTTCAATTGGGCATAATAACGAACATAGTTTAGTCATGTTCATAAAATTAATACAAATTTACAAAGATGCGTGCTTTTGTCACTATCACAAAAATATGATTTTTATACTTGAACTATGATGCCAATTCCAACATAACTTCATATGAATCATAATACTTAGTCGATTCAATTACACACTAAAAGTGGTCATAAAAGTATGTACATCATATTAACATAATAACGAATCATATATTTGCATGAATTCCAATTAAAATATCATAACATATAGTTGTTAACATGAATCATATACTTGCATGAATCTTAAATAAATTATTACAACATATAGTTGTTAACATGAATCATATGCTTGCATGAATCTTAAATAAATTATTACAACATATAGTTGTTAACATGAATCATATGCTTGCAATTATCAAATGGGTGTTGTAAATAACTACCACAAACATGTAGTTTTCAATATGAATCATATGCTTGCATGAGTCCAATCAAAATTCCACAACATGTGGTTGTCAACATAAACCATATACTTGTATGAATCAAAGCATAGCATTGCCAAATCGTTTAGAATCAAAATAACATACAAATATAAATCACTATGGCCACAATTCCATTTCGTTTCCAACGCAAATCGCGTACTTGCAATTATCCAATCGTATACCATAATATTCCCAAATCGTTTTGCATCAAAGCAACATACAAATATAGATTATTATCGCCACAATCTCATTTCTTACATTACACAAATCAACACAATTATTTAATTCATATCGGAATAGCACTCTACTTACAGCGTATGGAGAATCTTTAATTCAGAAATCTGAATTCTGAATTTGGAGATGCTATCCTTTGTTGTAGGCGTTGTTTTGATTGATTTGACGTTGCTTTAAGCTTTTGTTTATTCTCCTGATTGCCTCTCAATTTCCGACGGCTATCTTTAGTCTCTCCTCAGCAACATGACGGTCTCAGCTCCATTTTAGTTTGTGTGAATTAGGGTTAGTCTTAGGTCCTTTTTATAGAGTTTGTGAGTTGATTTAGACCTTCGATGAAGCTTGGTTCAATAATAGCCGTTCGTTTGAAGGAGAGACCAACCAGGAGCTGACACCTAGCCCTAGTGACAAGGAAAGGCTCAGAAAATCGACCAAACACAGACCAGGCCAGCCAGGGTGGGCTGGGTTCGACCTGGCTCTGGGGCCAGGTCGACAGCCCACTCGACACCGTGTCGACTTGGCAGTCGACACGGGTTACCCAGGTCGACTGCCCAGTCGACCTGGCTAGCCCAGGTCGACTGCAAGGTCGACCTGGGTGCCTTAAGCGGGAATTTTCCCGCCCTGGCCAATTGGGCCCGATTTTGAATTTTAAACTTGTTTTTCTGAGATGTTTTCGTCTGTTTGAATTTTAACCTGAATTCTGAAACTTCCGGAGGCCATATCTTCTTCATACGGACTCCGTTTTTCGAAAACTCGGACTCTATTTCGCGTATTTTTCCGAGACGAACACAATGGCGTATCCCGTTTTCCTTAATTCTTTGTTTTGAAATTAATTATACTTTAATTTGTGAATTTTTCTGTTATAGAATACACGGGGTGTTACATTCTCCCCCACTTAAAAGGATTTCGTCCCCGAAATCTTCAAGTTTAGGAAAAATATGTATATCCTAACATCCAAACATCCATCTACTCATCCATCAAACACGAGTATCCATTGTCCTTAAAAGACTTCTAATGCTTCATGATCATATGCGAAGTGTGTGTACTTGTACTTATCTAATGCAAAATCAGGCGGTCTACTGATTCAGTTGACCTCCTTAATGCGAATTATGTAGGTGCCATGAATCCATTATGTATGCAAATTTTCCAATTCACGGTTCTACATGAGTGCACAATCATTCATACAAATGCAACATCCATATGACAACACATTAAAGTTCAACCGTATACGAATGCAAACATATATGCATATGCAATATGAAGTGACTGAGCTGATCTAAAACCTAGATTGTGTGTGTATATGCAACCACGAGCAACCACTAGCAATCACTTGCAACCACTTGCAACCATCATCCATAACATGTTTCAATTACATGTTTTCATCCAAAGAGTTTCTACCTAAAAGATAAGGTCGAGGAGATATACCTAAAAAGATAGATAAAAGCGCAACTTAAGGAAAAAGGAAAGATCAAAGATGTATCCTCGAAAAGAAAAGGGTAGGCTGCGCGTATTCTAGCTTCAGTTTCCCAAGTTGCATCTTCCTCGGCGTCGCTCCACCAAACTTTGACGAGCTTGACTTCGCGGTTGCGTAGCTTCTTCACTTCTGTTCCTAATATGCGGGTTGGAACTTTCCTCACGGTTGCTTCGCGTTCCACTTCAGCTTCTTCTAGGATATTTGGCTCCACCACTTCAGCAGACTCATGTAGACATTTTCGGAGATGTGAAACATGAAAAACGTTGTGAACTCCGGCCAATCTTTCGGTTAGCTCTAATCTATAGGCCTTTTTCCCAATTGTTCCTATCTAAAGGTATAGTCGAATGATAGAAGCAAGTAAAAACTTTGTGCCCATTAGGCAATGTCAAAACTGGAAATCTATGCCACATATATATTGATTAGGAGGAGAACTCTCTAAGCATCAGCCCCGAAGACCGAAATCAACATCAGACTGATACCCAAAGAATTACTCAACCCAACCACCATATAAGATTCTAGGAAACTAAGCATGATGGACTCCTTTTAGGTCACAAGGGAGTCCCTTCCTAAGACCAATCCGTATCCTATAAAACCCAAAAAGTTTGGTCAATCCAATGAACACCCTCAAGCCCCAACATGTGTTACTAACAGATGAGTCATATCCCTATGGGGTTGGCAACAGAAATTGGATTGAGAATGGGACCGAGAGGATATACATAAAAGATAGCATGCAAGTAAGCTCTACAGGAAGAGAGGGATCAAGGATATACTCTTAAGAAGAGATATGATGCACGAATCTAGTCTTAAATCTTCTAAGTCGCATTTCTTGAGCTTAACTCCATTATGCTTTGTCCGTCTTTAACTTCTCAATTTCGTAGCTTCTTAATTCTTGTTTCCAAAATATGAGTTGGAACCTATTTCACTGTTGCCTCTAGTTCCTCTTTCACTTACTCTACATCTAGTATACTCGGCTCAAGCATGACGGCGTACTCATGGTTTCATGCAAGCTCTCCAAAATTCACTAGTGAATTTTAGATCTCGTCCACTTACTATTAGGTATTCCACATTGCTGAATTATCTCTTGAAAATAGACAAATGTCAACTATGTTGCCAAATGTACTTACTAAGGTGATTCTTTACGACTCATGCATAAGCGAAATGAACCTTCTGCCTTAGTGGCGAACACTACTGGAGCGCCCCATTCTGAAATGCTCCTTCTAATGAACCCCTTTTCTAGAAGCTCCTTAATCTGTTTACTGAGCTCTTTCCTTTCCCGTGGAGCCATGTGTCTAATGGGCAACGCAACGGGCTTTGCATTATCTACAAGGTATATGCGGAAGTCTATCTCCCGCTTCGGAGGCAAGCCCTTCACCTCTTCGAAGGCATCCGGATATTCCCGGAACACTCTAACTGATTGCAAATTTTCAACAGAGGCATCTAGCGATTCAAGATAACTAAGCATAACCGCATACGAGGGATTACAAGAAATTTCCAAAGTATTACTGAGCTGGGTTAGGAGCCTAACAACCCTTTTCTCACAATCAAGGATGGCCCCATTACTGGATAGCCAATCCATGCCCAAAATCAAACCATATCCCGAAAAGCCCAAAACAAAGGCACTACATTTAAACCCTATACTTAGAATAGAAGTTTTCAATCCCAAACAGATCATAGACAAATGAGCTGGGCCCCCAATTGGGTTTGAAACAATTAAGGGGTCCTCCACCATACTAGTTTTTAGGTGCAGAGATTCTACTAAAGCAGACGAGATAAAGGAGTGTGATGCGCCGGAATCAAATAAAGTGCGAGCGGGGTGATTATAAAGATAAACTATACTTTCTACAGAAGTATTTATACCTCGCTGTTGCAGAGGTGGCGCTTCTAGCACATGAACCTGCGCCCCCGAGGTGGATCCAGCCCTCTGCCCCTGTCCTCGTTTCTTTGGGCAGTCCTTAGCCATGTGGCCCGTCTCACCGCAAGAAAAGCACCCACCATTGTCCTTGGCCTACTTTTTCCGGCAATTTTTCACTAAGTGCCCCACTTTGCCACAGAAATTACAGTTCCTCTTCTCTCGGGACTTGTTGTCTTTCCCGCCCTTCTCAAAGTGTGTCTTCTCAGGGCAGTCTTTGTTGATGTGTCCAGTCTCCCCAGAATGAAAACATTTTCCTTGCTTTCTTTTCCTCTTTCTACAATCCTTGGCTATGTGCCCTTCCGTACCACAAAAATTGCATTTCCTTTTTTCTCGTTTCTTATTATTACTATTACGATCCTTTCTTGTTTGACTATTATTCGTCTTCCTGCTCTGGGACTCTTCCGCTTGCTGGTTCACGTGGAGGAGGAGGAGTGAAAGCGTCAGCAGCTGGGGAGTAAGGTCTCCAGACATGCTAAAACAGAAAGGATAGATTCAAAACGAAGGATAGAAGACAGTACCTATGGCTTTGGGGGACTTTGCCTTTTTAAAATAAAATAATATTTTATCTCTTTTTTTTAAAAAAAAATGCTTCTTTAAATTTCCTTTTTGAAAATAATTTTTCAAAACTTTTTATCTTATCTGGTAAACCTATGCTCTGATACCAAGTGAAACACCCCACCTCCGTTAGGGTCACTCTCAAAGGGAATGCCCTAATTTTGGTGGAGGTTTATAAGTATAAGTCACAGATATACAAGACAGATATAAGAACACATATTTTTGAACAGGGGAAAACAACAACTTTTATTTCATTAAAATATGTGTTACACAATCCATGCCATAATTTGTTTTACAATACTTCAAAAAAACATAACATCTTCATAACTGTCTTGATTACATTATTTAAAGAAGCATAAAGAAAACATAAATAAACTGCAAAAGTCCCATAGTTGCTGTCCAAAACCATAGTCCAAAACGAAAAGATCCAAGCAATACATTCTTTCTCTTCAAGCTGGATATGAAGGCTGGTCAAGCTGCGGTATTCCCTCCCTGTGGACCTGGGGGGAAACGGAGGAAAAGAAGGCGAAAGAAAAGTAGAGTCAGACATAAAGCCTGAGTAAGTCTAGGACTATTTAGTCTATGAATAAAGAACTAGGTATGATAAGTATAAACTAGAAATGGGAAAGCACCATAAACTTAGTTAAGTTGTCTAGGGTCGAATATACTATCGTACCCCACATTAATCTCTGTACCCATATAAACTAGTTTCCAACTGGCACCCCATAATCAGGGTGAAGTGATCCATTTTATGATGATCGGCTCCTACTCGCACAGTTACATGTGTCTTACGTCCCCCGATGTTGTTGTTACCTATGCTGGTCCCACCATGGGGTGTATCAAGTCCCATGGTGGCGGCCCGACACAATCCTAGAATGCACTGGTATGCTACTGGTGCCCAGTGCCTTATTTTTCTGCGCCGGAGTGTGTGCACGCCCGCACCCCGTTAGAACCTACACTGCTGCACCACCGCCGTCGATTTGACCTCTAACAATCAGCCCAGTAATCGTGCCCCACCCTGCCTAGTTTCAGGGTATCATGATACCTTGTAGGGTTACTGCGAAAAGGGTCCTCCGCTACTAGGTTTTCTATTTCTAGCCAACATGCTAAGTTGGTTAAGTGTTTTATAAACCTAACCCCCCCAATCAGTCTGTTTAGTTTAGCATGTTCCATTTTGATTAAGTATTAATATAATTTACTTAATCCTATCAATCCTGACTCAGCCTTAATTGTCTTATTAAAGCCTTGACCTCTCACATTAGACAGGTATTGTTGTGGCTGCCTGTTGCCGGTTGGGTCCGGGCAGTCTTACGCCACAACTCAGTCTAACCTCGGGTCCTTATTGGGCTCCGTGTTTAACCACCCACATTGGATAGGTATTGTTGTGACTACTGGACAGCCGGGCGGTTCCGGGCAGGTTTACATCACAACTCAATCCAACCTCGGGTTAAACACATCGTATTTTTCTACATTTACATATTTTGTCTCTTTTCTTTTTATATGTAAATATTTGCGGCCCATTATTCAAATTCATCTTTATTGGTTAAATTTCATTTATGCCACTTAATTGTTCTTTCAAGGTTGTTGGCATGCGTTAAACATGCCAACACATATGTTCTATATTTTAGCCCAATCGTCATTACCCCCGTATTATACGTTCGCTCCAACGTAAGGTGTGTTGGGTTTAATACTTAAACCCAATTAAGCCAAATGAAAAGGGGAGGCTTATAACATGGTGTTTGTAAGGTAACAGGAAAAAGGGGAGTGTGAACGCATGAACTTGCAACGAACGATTCAATTAACATAAAATAGGCACATGTGAACTTGCAGTTGTAACATCATATAATCATGGCATAACATGAATCATTTTATCCATATAATCATAGCATAAACAATACTTAAACATAAATCATTCTATTCATATGGTTAATGCATAGACAATACTTAAACATGAATTATTTTATTCATATGATTATGGCATAAACAGTACTTAAACATGCATCGTTCTATTCATATAATCATGGCATAAATAATACATGAATCATTTTATTCATATGGTTAATGCATAGACAATACTTAAACATGAATTATTTTATTCATATGATTATGGCATAAGCAGTACTTAAACATGAATTATTCTAGTCATATGATAATGGCATAAACTTAAACATGAATCATAGGTTCAACTAACCATGTAAACTTGAAACTAAGAATCTAACTAAATTAGATATCATTATTATTGGCACAGGGTCTTGACTAGAAATATAAGCCTATATTTTTATTTAGGCATAAACTAATCGTGCTCATAAAATCACTACATGTTAACAAATAGGTACTACTTTTGTCACTAATACAAAAGTATGGTTCAACTAGAATTATCCCAACCTAATTCTTATATGAATCATGGTTTTTATTCTATTCATAGAATTATAGCATAAACATATCTAAACTTAGATCATGGTTTTTATTTTATTTATGTAAACTTACAAGAGGAATGTAATTCTAATGTAATTCTAATGTAACTTATGATAACAACATGAGCCTAAAAACATGTTTTTCAATTGGGCATAATAACGAACATAGTTTAGTCATGTTCATAAAATTAATACAAATTTACAAAGATGCGTGCTTTTGTCACTATCACAAAAATATGATTTTTATACTTGAACTATGATGCCAATTACAACATAACTTCATATGAATCATAATACTTAGTCGATTCAATTACACACTAAAAGTGGTCATAAAAGTATGTACATCATATTAGCATAATAACGAATCATATACTTGCATGAATTCCAATTAAAATATCATAACATATAGTTGTTAACATGAATCATATACTTGCATGAATCTTAAATAAATTATTACAACATATAGTTGTTAACATGAATCATATGCTTGCATGAATCATAAATAAATTATTACAACATATAGTTGTTAACATGAATCATATGCTTGCAATTATCAAATGGGTGTTGTAAATAACTACCACAAACATGTAGTTTTCAATATGAATCATATGCTTGCATGAGTCCAATCAAAATTCCACAACATGTGGTTGTCAACATAAACCATATACTTGTATGAATCAAACCATAGCATTGCCAAATCGTTTAGAATCAAAATAACATACAAATATAAATCACTATGGCCACAATTCCATTTCGTTTCCAACGCAAATCGCGTATTGCAATTATCCAATCGTATACCATAATATTCCCAAATCGTTTTGCATCAAAGCAACATACAAATATAGATTATTATCGCCACAATCTCATTTCTTACATTACACAAATCAACACAATTATTTAATTCATATCGGAATAGCACTCTACTTACAGCGTATGGCGAATCTTTAATTCAGAAATCTGAATTCTGAATTTGGAGATGCTATCCTTTGTTGTAGGCGTTGTTTTGATTGATTTGACGTTGCTTTAAGCTTTTGTTTATTCTCCTAATTGCCTCTCAATTTCCGACGGCTATCTTTAGTCTCTCCTCAGCAACATGACGGTCTCAGCTCCATTTTAGTTTGTGTGAATTAGGGTTAGTCTTAGGTCCTTTTTATAGAGTTTGTGAGTTGATTTAGACCGTCGATGAAGCTTGGTTCAATAATAGTCGTTCGTTTGAAGGAGAGACCAACCAGGAGCTGACACCTAGCCCTAGTGACAAGGCAAGGCTCAGAAAATCGACCAAACACAGACCAGGCCAGCCAGGGTGGGCTGGGTTCGACCTGGCTCTGGGGCCAGGTCGACAGCCCAATCGACACCGTGTCGACTTGGCAGTCGACACGGGTTACCCAGGTCGACTGCCCAGTCGACCTGGGTGCCTTAGGTGGGAATTTTCCCGCCCTGGCCAATTGGGCCCGATTTTGAATTTTAAACTTGTTTTTCTGAGCTGTTTTCGTCTGTTTGAATTTTAACCTGAATTCTGAAACTTCCGGAGGCCATATCTTCTTCATACGGACTCCGTTTTTTGAAAACTCGGACTCTATTTCGCGTATTTTTCCGAGACTAACACAATGGCGTATCCCGTTTCCCTTAATTCTTTGATTTGAAATTAATTATACTTTAATTTGTGAATTTTGCTGTTATAGAATACACGGGGTGTTACAGCCAGGTTAACCTTTTTCGTTGGATTAAGCCATGTTTTTTTGGCAGTTCCCGATTGCTTGTGTAGTGTCCTAAATGTCTCGTTTCCTACCCTGGTCGGCGTCTTCCGGACTTGGTTAACAAAGGGAAAGGGAAAAGACTGCATGTCCACCCTATTTAGCCTTATCCCTAGTCTTGTTTGCTGGCACTTTTGGTGAGCCAGGAGTAAAATTAATGTTCGAGGATTTTATTATGATTTTCGGGACTGTTATTAGGCGTGTTTCATTGGACATTCACTTTGCTTTTCGTACTTGTGAGATAACCTAAATCCTTCGTCTATTCTAGTTGCATGTTCCTTGGAAGTTGGACATTTGTTTATGTTCCCAGCCTTTTACGGAGGTAGGGTGATCTCTTTTTTAATTTTTCATCTCTTGGATTTTGCTGTTCTCTTGGAGCTTTACTGTTGGTTGGTTGGTAGAGCTTTTCTTTCTAGATTAGGTATCTATCTTATGCAGATCCCCCTTACTTGGCCTGCCCGGACAATCAGTTAGAATCCTGAAATTGGTTTCGATGAGTTAATCTACAATCGGTTAGAACCCTGAAATTGGTTTCGTAAGATAAGAATTGGGTGACATTATTTACTTGTCAGCCATGGTGTTTCTACTATTGATTTGGAATGGCTGTTTTCTTCAACAACAAAAATGGTCTCTTTGCCCATATGTCGATTGGGTAGCAATCCTGTTAATTAATTTACATCAACGACTGCTTGTATTGGTTTATTTGTCTGTTGATGCGTTAGTTTCCATTATCAAATAAGTTTATGTATTTGAACTCTATCAACTGATGAGTGATGGATGGCTATCGAATAAAGCAGAAATTTATATAACTAAATTTTACTGCTAATTTTCACAATTGCTGAGCAAAATCACGTGTACCAATTTATGAGGTTAATAAGCAGTATTTTGGAAATTAATCAGATGGTAGATTGTATTTTAAAAGTATTAAATAGTATGATAGTTATTTGGATTAGTAAGGATACAGAATTTTTTGAAATGGAGCAGTTCCGATGATATATGCTATATGATATCAGTTATCCATCTAAAAAATAGTTAATGATTACGTTAGTTGAAAGTCCATGGTGTTTTTCTCTACTCATTGTACTCTTTACCTGACCTTATCTTTCTTTTTTTGTGCTTCGATTTCTTTCTGTGTTAGCCCAGCATGCCGTCTTATACTTGTGAATATTTCAGTCTACACTAGAAAAAGATTTGGAGATTATTTAAGTTTAAAATTACTTATGTGCATATTTCAAATACTTGTGAACAACCCTACTTTAAACAATATCTTGCCTTTATTAGTAGCTAGCTTAAGTAATAATATTTCCAACATTTATCATGTTGCTGGAAATGTGCATGATACGTGGTCATATAATTTGTTATTCCAAATGCCATCCAGTAATTGCAAGGGAGTTTTTGAAAATCTTTCATAAACATCTCTGATGTTTTTGTTGCTTCCAAACAATATAGCCTGATTATTCCATTATGAGTTAAAGCCTACGATTTTCTAGATTTCTGTCAAGTTTAAACAAAAAATATTGTCCACTTTTAATCAATGATCTAATTACATTTATACTGTTGATATCAGGAAGATGTTATCAATGAAGATGTTGATATGCCTCAAAAGGAAATAGGACATGATCGACTACGGTGATGGTGCTGCGATTACCAATGGAAGGGCTGTTTTGTCTTGTGTCTTTTCTGCGTTAACTGAACAATTATAAACTATGTTTTCTATTTTGTGTACTCAAGTTGACATTATTGGGAATTGACAACATATGTATTGAATTAGGTGTTAACTCATGTATTGAATTTCTTTTGTTAGTTGATACTTTATTTGCAATTAGTATATTTTCTGTGTTCTTTATATTTTTATGAATATTCTTTTAGATATATTATTATTAAAATGCATGAGCTATCAATATATGTTATAGCAGTAAACATGCGTTATGAATAATCTCAAATTTATTGAGATTTTGACGTATAATAGCGGTAAATCTGAGCTATTGTACATCTGTAGAATAGCGGCAAAAAGGATCTATTGTATTTTCTGATTATAGCGGCAGAAATGAGCTGTCAAAGGGGTTAGTAAAAACTATAACACAGTCATTAATAGCATTAAATATCAGTTATTGATTAAGTATTTTATAACGGTAATATTTTGTTATCAATATTTTCTCTATGAATGAGATTTTGATGTATTATAACGGTCATCATAAGCTATTGTAATAATATAACATAGCGGCAAGACATCGCTATCAAAATTGATCTTTAATAACGGCAGAGAAAGTGCTATAAATGTGTAGTAGTTTTTAATAACATGTTCATATACAGCGTTTATGAAACCGCTATGTTTGTTATTCATAGCGGTTTTGGGCCGCTATAAAACTGCAGTATTGTTGTAGTGGCCACACATAAATTTGTATCCATTTTGAGTTACTAGAAACATAACCAATCAAAATGAAGCTCTCTCATAGATCTATAGGACTAAGGTTACACCCATCTCTTCTTAGTTCAGTAAACCAAGAAATTTAATCTTAATGACATTTGGGAACATCAAAAGCTTTTTTATGTCAATTTTTAATTTTTCACATGTTGTTTTGTTAGTCAAAGGGGGTTTGACCTTGGTCCGAATTCGATTTAATATATTTTGGAATAAGATACACCATATTATATTTCTATTTCGTACCCATAAACGAGTTTTCAAAAGTCATACAGTGCAATCTTAGATTTTCAAACTGATGTTGCACCTCAAGACATCGATGTTGCACCGAACATACGTGGGTTGTTCCACCACTTATAAATTTGTTTCCATTTTGAGTTAGTAGAACCATAACTAGTCAAAATGAAGCTCTCTAATAGATCTATAGGACTAACAGGTTACACCCATCTCATCTTAGTTCAGTAACCAAGAAATTCAATCTTAATGACATTTGGGAACATCGAAAGCCTTTTTAGCTCAAATTTTATTTTTTCACATGTTGTTCAAAGGGGGTTTGACCATGGTCGGAAATCGATTTAATATATTTTGGAATATGATGCACCATGTCATATTTCTATTTCGTACCCATAAATGAGTTTTCAAAAGTCATACAGTGCAATCTTGGATTTTCAAACTGATGTTGCACCTCAAGACATCGATGTTGCTCCCATCAGACGTGGGTTGTTCCGCCACTTATAAATTTGTATCCATTTTGAGTTACTAGAACCATAACCAGTCAAAATGAAGCTCTCTCATAGATCTATAGGACTAACAGGTTTCACCCATATCATCTTAGTTCAGTAACCAAGAAATTCAATCTTAATGACATTTGGGAACATCAAAAGCTTTTTCAGCTCAATTTTTCACATGTTGTTTTGTTGGTCAAAGGAGGTTTGACCATGGTCGGAATTCGATTTAATATATTTTGGAATATGATGCACCATGTTATATTTCTATTTCATACCCATAAATGAGTTTTCAAAAGTCATACAGTGCAATCTTGGATTTTCAAACTCATGTTGCACCTCAAGACATCGATGTTGCACCCAACAGACGTGGGTTGTTCCGCCACACACAAATTTGCAAAAAATTTGAGTTAGTAGAACCATAATCATTCAAAATAAAGCTCTCTCATAGATCTATAGGACTAACAGATTACACCCATCTCATCTTAGTTCAGTAAACCAAGAAATTCAATCTTAATGACTTTTGGGAACATCGAAAGCATTTTTAGCTCAATTTTTCACATGTTGTTTTGTTGGTCAAAGGGGGTTTGACCATGATCGGAATTCGTTTTATTATATCTTAAAGTATGATGCACCACGTTATATTTCTATTTCGTACCCATAAACGAGTTTTCAAAAGTCATACATTGCAATCTTGGATTTTCAAATTGATGTTGCACCTAAAGACTTCGATGTTGCACCGAACAGACGTGGGATGTTCCGCCACACATAAATTTGTATCCATTTTGAGTTAGTAGAACCATAACCAGTCAAAATGAAGCTCTCTCATAGATTTATAGGACTACCAAGTTACACCCATCTCATCCTAGTTGAGTAACCAAGAAATTCAATCTTAATGACATTTGGGAACATCGAAATCTTTTTTAGCTCAATATTAAAATTTTCACATGTTGTTTTGTTGGTCAAAGGGCGTTTGACAATGGTCGGAATTCGATTTAATATATTTTGGAATATGATGCACCATTTTATATTTGTATTTCGTACCCATAAACGAGTTTTCAAAAGTCATACAGTGCAATCTTGAATTTTCAAACTGATGTTGCACCTCAAGACATCGATGTTGCACCCCAAAGACGTGGGTTGTTACGCCACTTATAAATTTGTCTCCATTTTACTAGAAACATAACCAGTCAAAATAAAGCTCTCTCATAGATTTATAGGACTAACAGGTTAAACCAAGAAATTCAATCTTAATGACATTTGGGAACATCAAAAGATTTTTTAGTTCAGTTTTTCACATGTTGTTTTGTTGGTAAAAGGGGGTTTGACCATGGTCGGAATTCGATTTAATATATTTTGGAATATGATGCATCATGCTATATTTCTATTTCGCACCCATAAAAGAGTTTTCAAAAGTCATACATTGCAATCTTGGATTTTCAAACTGATGTTGCACCTCTAGACTTCGGTGTTGCACCCAACAGACGTGGGTTGTTCCGCCACGCATAAATTTGTATCCATTTTGAGTTAGTAGAACCACATCCAGTCAAAATGAAGCTCTTTCATAGATCTATAGGACTAACAGGTTACACCCATCCCATCTTACTTCAGTAACCAAGAAATTTAATCTTAATGACATTTGGGAACATCGAAAGCTTTTTTAGCTCAATTTTTAATTTTTCACATGTTGTTTTGTTGGTCAAAGGGGGTTTGACCATGGTCAGAATTCGATTTAATATATTTTCAAGTAAGATGCACCAAGTTATATTTCTATTTCGTACCCATAAACGAGTTTTCAAAAGTCATACATTGCAATCTTGGATTTTCAAATTGATGTTGCACCTCAAGACTTCGATGTTGCACCCAACAGACGTGGGTTGTCCGGCCACGCATAAATTTGTATCCATTTTGAGTTAGTAGAACCATAACCTAGCAAAATGAAGCTCTCTCATAGATATATAGGACTGACCGGTTATACCCATCTCATCTTAGTTCAGTAACCAAGAAATTCAATCTTAATGACATTTGGGAACATCGAAAGCTTTTTTAGCTCAATTTTTCACATGTTGTTTTGTTGGTCAAAGGGGGTTCGACCATGCTTGGAATTCGATTTAATAAATTTTGGAATATGATGCACCATGTTATATTTCTATTTCGTACCCATAAACGAGTTTTCAAAAGTCATATAGTGCTATTTTCGATTTTCAAACTGATGTTGCACCTCAAGACATTGATGTTGCACCCAACAGACGTGGGTTGTTCCACCATGCATAAATTTGTATCCATTTTGAGTTAGTCAACCATAACCAGTCAAAATAAAGCTCTCTCATAGATCTATAGGACTAATAGGTTACACCCGTCTCATCTTAGTTCAGTAAACCAAGAAATTCAATCTTAATGACATTTGGGAACATCAAAAGCTTTTCTGGCTCAATTTTTCACATGTTGTTTTGTTGGTCAAGGGGGGTTTGACCATGGTCGGAATTTGATTTAATATATTTTGAAGTATGATGCACCAGGTTATATTTCTATTTCGTAAACATAAACGAGTTTCAAAAGTCATACAGTGCAATCTTGGATTTTCAAACTGATGTTGGACCTCAAGACATCGATGTTGCACCCAACAGACGTGGGTTGTTCCGCAACTTATAAATTTGTATCCATTTTGAGTTAGTAGAACCAAAACCAGTCAAAATGAAGCTCTCTCATAGATCTATAGGACTAACAGGTTACACCCATCTCATCTTAGTTCAGTAACCAAGAAATTCAATTTTAATGACATTTGGGAACATCGAAAGCTTTTTTAGTTCAATTTTTAATTTTTCACATGTTGTCTTGTTGGTCAAAGGGGGTTTGACCATGGTCGGAATTCGATTTAATATATTTTGGAACATGATGCACCATGTTATATTTCTATTCCATACCCATAAACGAGTTTTTAAAAGTCATACATTGCAATCTTGGATTTTCAAATTGATGTTGCACCCCAAGACTTCGATGTTGCACCCAACAGACGTGGGTTGTTCCGCCATGCATAAATTTGTATCCATTTTGAGTTAGTAGAAACATAATCTATCAAAATGAATCTCTCTCATAGATCTATAGGACTAACAGGTTACAACCATCTCATCTTAGTTCAGTAACCAAGAAATTCAATCTTAATGACATTTGGGAACATCGAAAGCTTTTTTAGCTCAATTTTTCGCATGTTGTTTTGTTGGTTTAAGGGGGTTTGACCATGGTCGGAATTTGATTTAATATATTTTTAAGTATGATGCACCATGTTATATTTCTATTTCGTACCCATAAATGAGTTTTCAAAAGTCATACATTGCAATCTTGGATTTTCAAACTGATGTTGCACCTCAAGACTTCGATGTTGCACCCAACAGACGTGGGATGTTCCGCCACAAATAAATTTGTATACATTTTGAGTTACTAGAACCATAACCGGTCAAAACGAAACTCTCTGATGGATCTAGGACTAACAGGTAACACATATCTCATCTTAGTTCAGTAAACCAAGAAATTCAATCTTAATGACATTGGGAACATCAAAAGCTTTTTTAGCTCAATTTTTTATTTTTCACATGTTGTTTTGTTGGTCAGAGGGGGTTTGACCATGGTCGGAATTCGATTTAATATATTTTGGAATATGATGCACCATGTTATATTTCTATTTCGTACCTATAAACCAGTTTTCAAAAGTCATACAGTGCAATCTTGGATTTTCAAATTGATGTTGCACCTCAAGACTTCGATGTAGCACCCAACAGAAGTGGGTTGTTCCGCCACTTATAAATTTTATCCATTTTGAGTTACTAGAACCATAAACGGTCAAATTGAAGCTCCCTCATAGATATATAGGACTAACACGTTACACCCATCTCATCTTAGTTCAGTAAGCAAGAAATTTAATCTTAATGACATTTGGGAACATCAAAGGCTTTTTAGGTCAATTTTTTATTTTTCACATGTTGTTTTATTGGTCAAAGGGGGTTTGACCATGGTTGGAATTCCATTTAATATATTTTGAAGTATGATGCACCATGTTATATTTCTATTTCGTACCCATAAACGAGTTTTCAAAAGTCATACATTGCAATCTTGTATTTTCAAACTGATATTGCACCTCAAGACATCGATGTTGCACCCAACAGACGTGGGATGTTCCGCCACGCATAAATTTGTATCCATTTTGAGTTAGTAAAACCCAAACCGGTCAAAATGAAGCCCTCTCATAGATCTATAGGACTAACAGGTTACACCCATCTCATCTTAGTTCAGTAAACCAAGAAATTCAATCTTAATGACATTTGGGAACATCGAAAGCTTTTTTAGGTTAATTTTTAATTTTTCACATGTTGTTTTGTTAGTCAAAGGGGGTTTGACCACGGTCGGAATTCGATTTAATATATTTTGGAATATGATGCACCATGTTATATTTCTATTTCGTACCCATAAACGTGTTTTCAAAAGTCATACAGTGCAATCTTGGATTTTCAAACTGATGTTGCACCTCAAGACTTCGATGTTGCACCCAACAGACGTAGGTTGTTCCGCCATGCATAAATTTGTATCCATTTTGATTTAGTAAAACCATAACCAGTCAAAATGAAGCTCTCTCGAAGATCTATAGGACTAACAGGTTACACCCATCTCATTTTAGTTTAGTAAACCAAGAAATTCAATCTTAATGACATTTGGGAACATCAAAAGCTTTTTTAGGTCAATTTTTCGCATTTTGTTTTGTTGGTCAAAGGGTGTTTGACCATGGTCGGAATTCCATTTAGTATATTTTGAAAATCCAAGAAATATGATGCACCAAGATTGCAATGTATGACTTTTGAAAAATCGTTTATGGGTACGAAATAGAAATATAACATGATGCGTCATACTTCAAAATATATTAAATCGAATTCCGACCAAGGTCAAACCCCCTTTGACTATCAAAACAACAAGTGAAAAATTAAAAATTGACCTAAAAAAGCCTTTGATGTTCCCAAATGTCATTAAGATTGAATTTCTTGGTTTACTGTAATAAAATGAGATGGGTGTAACCTGTGAGTCCTATAGATCTACGAGAGAGCTTCATTTTGACTGGTTATGATTCTACTAACTCAAAATGGATACAAATTTATGCATGGCGGAACAACCCACGTCTGTTGGGTGCAACATCGAAGTCTTGAGGTGCAACATCAGTTTGAAAATCCAAGATCGCACTGTATGAGTTTTGAAAACTCGTTTATGGGTATGAAATAGAAATATAACATGGTGCATTATATTCCAAAATATATTAAATCGAATTCCGACCATGGTCAAACCCACTTTGACCAACAAAACAACATGTGAAAAATAAAAAATTGAGCTAAAAAAGCTTTCGATGTTCCCAAATGTAATTAAGATTGAATTTCTCGGTTTACCGAACTAAGATGAGATGGGTGTAACCTGTTAGTCCTATAGATCTATGAGAGAGCTTCATTTTGACTGGTTATGGTTCTACTAACTCAAAATGGATACAAATTTATGCGTGGCGGAACAACCCACGTCTGTTGGGTGCAACATCGAAGTCCTGTGGTGCAACATCAGTTTGAAAATCCAAGATTGCAATGTATAACTTTTGAAAACTCGTTTATGGGTACGAAATAGAAATACAACATGGTGTATCATATTCCAAAATATATTAAATCGAATTCCGACCATGGTCCAACCCCCTTTGACTAACAAAACAACATGTGAAAAATTAAAAATTGACCTAAAAAGCTTTTGATGTTCCCAAATGTCATTAAGATTGAATTTCTTGGTATACTGAACTAAGATGAGATGGGTGTAACCTGTTAGTCCTATAGACCTATGAGAGGGCTTCATTTTGATAGGTTATGGTTCTACTAACTCAAAATGGATACAAATTTATGCGTGGCGGAATAACCCACGTCTGTTGGGTGCAACATCGAAGTCTTGAGGTGCAACATCAGTTTGAAAATCCAAGATTGCACTGTATGACTTTTGAAAACTCGTTTATGGCTATGAAATAGAAATATAACGTGGTGCATCATACTTCAAAATATATTAAATCGAATTCCGACCATGGTCAAACCCCCTTTGATTAACAAAACAACATGCGAAAAATTGACCTAAAAAAGCTTCTGATGTTCCCAAATGTCATTAAGATTAATTTCTTGGTTTAGTGAACTAAGATGAGATGGGCGTAACCTGCTAGTCCTATAGGTCTGTGGGAGAGCTTCATTTTGATAGGTTATGGTTCTACTAACTAAAAATGGATACAAATTTATACATGGCGGAACAACCCACGTCTATTAGGTGCAACATCGAAGTCTTGAGGTGCAACATTAGTTTGAAAATCCAACATTGCACTGTATGGCTTTTGAAAACTCGTTTATGTGTATGAAATAGAAACATAACATGATGCATCATACTTCATAATATATTAAATCGAATTTCAACAATGGTCAAACCCCCTTTGACCAACAAAACAACATGTGAAAATTTGAGCAAAAAAAGTTTTTGATGTTCCCAAATGTCATTAAGATTGAATTTCTTGGTTTACTGAACTAAGATGAGATGGGTGTAACCTGTTAGTCCTATAGATCTATGAGAGAGCATCATTTTCACTGGTTATGGTTCTACTAACTCAAAATGGATACAAATTTATGCCTGGCGGAACAATCCACGTCTGTTGGGTGCAACATCGAAGTCTGGAGGTACAACATCAATTTGAAAATCCAAGATTGCACTGTATGTCTTTTGAAAACTCGTTTATGGGTACGAAATAGAAATATAACATGGTGCATCATATTCACAAATATATTAAATCGAATTCCGACCATGGTCAAACCCCCTTTGACCTACAAAACAACATGCGAAAAATTAAAAATTGACCTAAAAAAGCTTTTGATGTTCCCAAATGTCATTAAGATTGAATTTCTTGGTTTACTGAACTAAGATGAGATTGGTGTGACCTGTTAGTCTTATATATCTATGAGAGAGCTTCATTTTGACTGGTTTTGGTTCTACAAACTCAAAATGGATACATATTTATATGTGGCGGAACAACCCACGTCTATTGGGTGCAACATCGAAGTCTTGAGGTGCAACATCAGTTTGAAAATCCAAGATTGCAATGTATGACTTTTGAAAACTCGTTTATGGGTACGAAATAGAAATATAACATGGTGCATCATACTTCAAAATATATTAAATCGAATTCCGACCATGGTCAAACCCCCTTTGACCAACAAAACAACATGTGAAAAATTGAGCTACAAAGCTTTCGATGTTCCCAAAAGTCATTACGATTGAATTTCTTGGTTTACTGAACTAAAATGAGATGGGTGTAACCCATTAGTCCTATAGATCTATGATTGCTTATGGTTCTACAAACTCAAAATGGATACAAATTTATGCGTGGCGGAACAACCCATGTCTGCTGGGTGCAACATCGAAAGTCTTGAGGTGCAACATCAGTTTGAAAATCCAAGATTGCACTGTGTGACTTTTGAAAACTCGTTTATGGCTACGAAATAGAAATATAACATGGTGCATAATATTCCATAATTTATTAAATCGAATTCCGACCATGGTCTAAACCCCTTTGACCAACAAAACAACATGTGAAAAAATAAAAATTGAGCTAAAAAAGCTTTTGATGTTCCCAAATGTCATTAAGATTGAATTTCTTGGTTTACTGAACTAAGATGAGATGGGTATAACCTGTTAGTCCTACAGATCTATGAGAGAGCTTCATTTTGACTTGTTATGGTTCTACTAACTCAAAATCGATACAAATTTATGTGTGGCGGAACATCCCACGTCTGTTGGGTGCAACATCGAAGTCTTGAGGTGCAACATCAGTTTGAAAATCTAAGATTGCACTGTATGACTTTTGAAAATTCATTTATGGGTATGAAATAGAAATATAACATTATGCATCATACTTCAAAATATATTAAATCGAATTCCGACCACGGTCAAACCCCCTTAGACCAACAAAACAACATGTGAAAAATTAAAAATTGAGCTAAAAAAGCATTTGATGTTCCCAAATGTCATTAAGATTGAATATTTTTTGGTTTACTGAACTAAGATGAGATGGGTGTAACCTATTAGTCCTATAGATCTATATTTTGGAGTATAACCATAAACTATCAAAATGAAGCTCTCTCATAGATCTATAGGAGTAACATGTTACACCCTTCTCATCTTAGTTCAGTAAACTAAGAAATTCAATCTTAATGACATTCGGGAACATCAAAAGATTTTTTAGGTCAATTTTTAATTTTTCACATGTTGTTTTGTTAGTCAAAGGGGGGTTGACCATGGTCCGAATTCCTTTTACTATATTTTGGAATATGATGCACCATGTTATATTTCTATTTCATACCCATAAATGAGTTTTCAAAAGTAATACAATGCAATCTTGGATTTTCAAACTGATGTTGCACCTAAAGACTTCGATGTTGCACCCAACAGATGTGGGTGGTTCCGCCATGCATAAATTTGTAAAATTTTTGAGTTAGTAGAACCATAACCAGTCAAAATAAAGCTCTCTCATAGATCTATAGGACTAATAGTTTCCACCATCTCATCTTAGTTCAGTAACCAAGAAATTCAATCTAAATGACTTTTGGGAACATCGAAAGATTTTTTAGCGCAATTTTCACATGTTGTTTTGTTGTTCAAAGGAGGTTTACCCATTGTCGGAATTCGATTTAATATATTTTGGAATATGATGCACCATGTTATATTACAATTTCATACCCATAAACGAGTTTTCAAAAGTCATATAGTGCAATCTTGGATTTTCAAACTGATGTTGCTCCTCAAGACTTTGATGTTGCACCCAACAGACGTGGGTTGTTCCGCCATGCATAAATTTGTATCCATTTTTGACTGGCTATGGTTCTACTAACTCAAAATAGATACAAATTTATGCATGGCGGAACAACCCACGTCTGTTGGGTGCAACATCGAAGTCTTGAGGTGCAACATCAGTTTGAAAATTCAAGATTGCACTGTATGACTTTTGAAAACTCGTTTATGGGTACGAAATAGAAATATAACATGGTGCATTATATTCCAAAATATATTAAATCGAATTCCGACCATAGTCAAACCCCCTTTGACCAACAAGACAACATGTGAAAAATAAAAAATTGACCTAAAAAAGCTTTTGATGTTCCCAATTGTCATTAAGATTGAATTTCTTTGTTTACTGAACTAAGATGAGATGGGTGTAACCTGTTAGTCCTATAGATCTATGAGAGAGCTTCATTTTTACTGGTTTTTGTTATACTAACTCAAAATAGATACAAATTTATGCGTGGCGGAACAACCCACGTCTGTTGGGTGCAACATCGATGTCTTGAGGTGCAACATCAATTTGAGTATCCAAGATTGCAATGTTTGACTTTTGAAACTTCGTTTATGGGTACGAAATTGAAATATAACTTGGTGTATCATTTTCCAAAATGTATTAAATCGAATTCCGACCATGGTGAAACACCCTTTGACTAACAAAACAACATGTGAAAAATTAAAAATTGACCTAAAAAAGCTTTTGATGTTCCCGAATGTCATTAAGATTGAATTTCTTGGTTTACTGAACTAATTTGAGATGGGTGTAACCCGTTAGTCCTATAGATCTATGAGAGAGCTTCATTTTGATAGGTTATGGTTTTACTAACTCAAAATGGATACAAATTTATGTGCGGCGGAACATCCCACGTCTGTTGGGTGCAACATCGAAGTCTTGAGGTGCAACATCAGTTCGAAAATTTAAGATTGCACTGTAATACTTTTGAAAACTCGTTTATGGGTACGAAATAGAAATATAACATGGTGCATCATACTTCAATATATATTAAATCGAATTCTGACCATGGTGAAACCCCCTTTGACCCACAAAACAACATGTGAAAAATTATAAATTGAGAAAAACACTTTCAATGTTCCTAAATGTCATAAAGATTGAATTTCTTGGTTAGTGAACTAAGATGAGAAGGGTGTAACCTGTTAGTCCTATAGATCTATGAGAGAGCTTCATTTTGACTAGTTATGGTTCTACTAACTCAAAATGGATACAAATTTATGTGTGGCGGAACAACCCACGTCTGTTGGGTGCAACGTCGAAGTCTTGAGGTGCAACATCAGTTTGAAAATCTAAGATTGCACTGTATGACTTTGGAAAACTCATTTAGGGGTATGAAATAGAAATAAAACATGCTGCATCATATTCCAAAATATATTAAATCGAATTCCGACCATGGTCAAACCCCCTTTGACCAACAAAACAACATGTGAAAAAAAAATTGAGCTAAAAAAGCTTTTGATGTTCCCAAATGTCATTAATATTGAATTTCTTGGTTACTGAGCTAAGATGAGATGGGTGTAACCTGTTAGTCCTATAGATCTATGAGGGGACTTTTTTATGACTAGTTACAGTTCTAGTAACTCAAAATGGATACAAATTTATGCATGGCGGAACAACCCACGTCTGTTGGGTGCAACGTCGATGCCTTGAGGTGCAACATCAGTTTGGAAATCCAAGATTGCACTGTATGACTTTTGAAAACTCGTTTATGGGTACGAAATAGAAATATAACATGGTGCTTCATGTTCCAAAATATATAAAATCGAATTCCGACCAAGGTCAAACCCCCTGTGACTAACAAAACAAAATGTGAAATATTAAAAATTGACGTAAAAAAGCTTTTGATGTTCCCAAATGTCATTAAGATTGAATTTCTTGGTTTACTGAACTAAGATGAGATGGGTGTAACCTGTTAGTCCTATAGATCTGTGAGAGAGCTTAATTTTGATAAGTTATGGTTCTACTAACTCAAAATGGATACAAATTTATGTGTGGCGGAACATCCCACGTCTGTCGGGTGCAACATCGACGTCTTGAGGTGGAACATCAGTTTGAAAATCCAAGATTGCACTGTATGACTTTTGAAAACTCGTTTATGGGTACGAAATAGAAATATAACATGGTGCATCATATTCCAAAATATAGTAAATAGAATTCCGACCATGGTCAAACCCCCTTTGACTAACAAAACAACATGTGAAAAACTGAGCAGAAAATGCTTTCGATGTTTCCAAAAGTCATTAAGATTGAATTTCTTGTTTGCTGAACTAAGATGAGCTTGTGGAACCTGTTAGTCCTATAGATCTGAATTTCTTGTTTATTGAACTAAGATGAGATGGTGGAACCTGTTAGTCCTATAGATCTATGAGAGAGCTTTATTTTGACAGGTTATGGTACTACTAACTCAAAATTTTTACAAATTTATGCGTGGCGGAACCAACCACATCTGTTGGGTGCAACATCGAAGTCTTGAGGTGCAACATCAGTTTGAAAATCTAAGATTGCATTGTATGACTTTTGAAAACTCATTTATGGGTATGAAATAGAAATATCAAATGGTGCATCATATTCCAAAATATATTAAATCGAATTCCGACCATAGTCAAACCCTCTTTGACCAACAAAACAACATGTGAAAAATTAAAATTGACCTAAAAAAGCTTTTGATATTCCCAAATGTCATTAAGATTGAATTTCTTGGTTTACTGAACTAAGATGAGATGGGTGTAACCTGTTAGTCCTACAGATCCATGAGAGAGCTTCATTTTGACTAGTTGTGGTTCTATTAAATCAAAAAGGATACAAATTTTGTGTGGCGGAACAACCCACGTCTGTTGGGTGCAACATCGAAGTCTTGTGGTGCAACATCAGTTTGAAAACCCCCTTTGACCAACAAAACAACATGTGAAAATTGCGCTAAAAAAGCTTTCGATGTTCGTAAAAGTCATTAAGATTGAATCTCTTGGTTACTGAACTAAGATGAGAAGGCGGAAACTGTCAGTCCTGTAGATCTATGAGAGAGCTTTATTTTGACTGGTTATGGTTCTACTAACTAAATTTTTTTTCAAATTTATGCATGGCGGAACCACCCACATCTGTTGGGTGCAACATCAGTTTGAAAATCCAAGATTGCACTTTATTACTTTTGAAAACTCGTTTATGGGTATGAAATAGAAATATAACATGCTGCGTCATATTCCAAAATATATTAAATCGAATTCCGACCATGGTCAAACCCCCTTTGACCAACAAAACAACATGTGAAAAATTAAAAATTGATCTAAAAAAGCTTTTGATGTTCCCAGATGTCATTAAGATTGAATTTCTTGGTTACTGAACTAAGATGAGATGGGTGTAACCTGTTAGGCCTATAGATCTACGAGTGGAATTTTTTATGACTAGTTATGGTTCTAGTAACTCAAAATGGATACAAATTTATGCATGGAGGAACAACCCACGTCTGTTGGGTGCAACGTCAATGTCTTGAGGTGCAACATCAGTTTGGAAATCCAAGATTGCACAGTATGACTTTTGAAAAATCGTTTATGGGTACGAAATAGAAATATAACATGGTGCATCATGTTCCAAAATATATTAAATCGAATTCCGACCATGGTCAAAACCACTGTGACTAACAAAAAAAATTGTGTAATATTAAAAATTGACCTAAAAAAGCTTTTGATGTTCCCAAATGTCATTAAGATTGAATTTCTTGGTTTACTGAACTAAGATGAGATGGTTGTAACCTGTTAGTCCTATAGATCTATGAGAGAGCTTAATTTTGATAGGTTATGGTTCTACTAACTTAAAATGGATAAAAATTTATGTGTTGCTAAACATCCCACATCTGTTGGGTGCAACATCGACGTCTTGAGGTGCAACATCAGTTTGAAAATCCAAGATTGCACTGTATGACTTTTGAAAATTCGTTTATGGGTACGAAATAGAAATATAACATGGTGCATCATATTCCAAAATATAGTAAATTGAATTCCGACCATGGTCAAACCCCATTTGACTAACAAAACAACATGTGAAAAATTGAGCTAAAAAACCTTTCGATGTTTCCAAAAGTCATTAAGATTGAATTTCTTATTTACTGAATTAAGATGAGCTGGTGGAACCTGTTAGTCCTATAGATTTGAATTTCTTGTTTACTGAACTAAGATGAGCTGGTGGAACCTATTAGTCCTATAGATCTATGAGAGAGCTTTATTTTGACCGGTTATGGTTCTACTAACTCAAAATTTTTACAAATTTATGTGTGGCGGAACCACCCACATCTGTTGGGTGCAACATCGAAGTCTTGAGGTGCAACATCAGTTTGAAAAATCTAAGATTGCACTGTATGACTTTTGAAAACTCATTTATGGGTATGAAATAGAAACATAACATGGTGCATCATATTCCAAAATATATTAAATCAAATTCCGACCATTGTCAAACCCTCTTTGACTAACAAAACAACATGTGAAAAAATAAAAATTGACCTAAAAAAGCTTTTGATGTTCCCAAATGTCATTAAGATTGAATTTCTTGGTTTACTGCACTAAGATGAGATGGGTGTAACCTGTTAGTCCTATAGATCCATGAGAGAGCTACATGTTGACTGGTTATGGTTCTACTAACTCAAAATGGATACAAATTTATGAATGGCGGAACAACCCACGTCTATTAGGTGCAACTTCGAAGTCTTGAGGTGCAACATCAGTTTGAAAATCCAAGATTGCACTGTATGACTTTTGAAAACTCGTTTATGGGTACGAAATAGAAATATAATATGGTGCATCATATTCCAAATTATATTTAATCGAATTCCGACCATGGTCAAACTCCCTTTGACAAACAAAACAACATGTGAAAAATTAAAAATAGAGCTAAAAAAGCTTTTGATGTTCCTAAATGTCATTAAGATTGAATTTCTTGGTTCACTGAACTAAGATGAGATGGGTGTAACCTGTTAGTCCAATAGATCTATGAGAAAGCTTCATTTTTACTGGTTATGGTTCTACTAACTCAAAATGGATACAAATTTATGTGTGGCGGAACAAACCACGTCTGTTAGGTGCAAAATCGAAGTCTTGAGGTGCAACATCAGTTTGAAAATCCAAGATTGCACTGTATGACTTTTGAAAACTCGTTTATGGGTACGAAATAGAAATATAACATGGTGTATCATATTCCAAAATCTATTAAATTGAATTCCGACCATGGTCAAACCCCCTTTGACTAACAAAACAACATGTGAAAAATTAAAAAATTGACCTAAAAAAGCTTTTAATGTTCCCAAATGTCATTAAGATTGAATTTCTTGGTTTACTGAACTAAGATGAGATGGTTGTAACCTGTTAGTCCTATAGATCTATGAGAGAGCTTCATTTTGACTGGTTATGGTTCTACCTACTCAAAATGGATACAAATTTATGTGTGGCAGAACATCCCACGTCTATTGGGTGCAACATCGAAGTCTTGTGGTGGAACATCAGTTTGAAAATCTAAGATTGCATTATATGACTTTTGAAAACTCGTTTATGGGTATGAAATATAAATGTAACATGGTGCATCATATTCCGAAATATATTAAATCAAATTCCGACAATGGTCAAACCCCCTTTGACTAACAAAACAACATGTGAAAAAAAAATTTGAGCTAAAAAAGCTTTTGATGTTTCCGAATGCCATTATGATTGAATTTCTTGGTTTACTGAACTAAGATGGGATGAATGTAACCTGTTAGTCCTATAGATCTATGAGAGAGCTTCATTTTGATAGGTTATGGTTCTACTAACTCAAAATGGATACAAATTTATGTGTGGCGGAATATCCCACGTCTGTTGGGTGTAACATCGAAGTCTTGAGGTGCAACATCAGTTTGAAAATCTAAGATTGCACTGTATGACTTTTGAAAATTCGTTTATGGGTATGAAATAGAAATATAACATGGTGCATCATACTTCAAAATATATTAAATCGAATTCCGACCATGGTCAAACCCCCATTGACCAACAAAACAACATATGAAAAGTAAAAAATTGAGCTAAAAGAGCTTTCGTTGTTCCCAAATGTCGTTAAGATTGAATTTCTTGGTTTACTGAACTAAGATGAGATGGGTGTAACCTGTAAGTCCTATAGATCTATGAGAGAGCTTCTTTTTGCCTGGTTATGGTTCTACTAACTCAAAATGGATACAAATTTATGCATGGTGGAACAACCCATGTCTGTTGGGAGCAACATCGAAGTCTTGAGGTGCAACATCAGTTTGAAAATCAAAGATTGCACTGTATGACTTTTGAAAACTCTTTTATGGGTATGAAATAGAAATATAACATGGTGCATCCTTTCACTACGCTATAGATGGCTTACGGTAACCCAGAGAAGTGATGCAGTAGGTGCCAAAATTTGTTGCTATATGTCTATGGCAACATTTTTTTGGGGTTGCCTTTTGCCGCGTTGCCTTAGAGTCAAAGGCAACGCCTTTGCGACTCTATGGAAATTTCAGTACAGGTGTTGCCACAGGTATCAATACAATAAAAAAATACCCTTTCCCAACCACAAAAAACAATTGTAATATGTCTAGTGCAGCTGGCAATTGTAATAAAGTCAACCTTTTTTACAACTGTTTCTAGAAGTTGTTAAAAATTATTTTACAATTGCTAAAAGTAACTACACCTCAACTGTTATTAAACAAAGATTTCATAATATTATAATAAATATTATTACAACGCAGTATTTTATTCGAATAAATATTTTATTTCAACATTTCAAATGGTACAAATTTTTTGACTCCACTACTGTACATTCACTCGTATATTACACAATCATTCATATTTACAACATTCCTCACTAAATTGTCACTCAATTCACTCATATATAGACTCACACATACAACCATAAGCAAGAAAAAATACATGAAAATGATTTATATGAACTAGTACCTTTTTTTTTTTCCTTCTGATGATTCGCTCCCAAAATGGTTGTGGTTTTCCTCTACAAAAGTTAGATAAAGTCCAAGCAGCATTTCTCAACATAGACAGTTTGGCATGCTCATTCAACTGAGCTAACTAGGGAATCAATGCACCACTAGCAAGAAACAAGATTCGTCGACGAACCCTAACCGCAAAATCACCCCAATTGAAAGCATACTTGCTTTGAACTTCAAAATTCGGTTCTACATTAGTTGCACTTGGGTGATAATGATTCTTCGACGAACTCTAACCGCTAAAGCTCCGAACTTTGCCGGAACCACCGTACGTGGATGTCCCACTAATTCAACAAGGTAAAGTTTTAAATCCAGTAGTCGCATTTTGTCTTGATTCCATGTATGTCTGAATAATTTTGTGTTATGTGTGCATCTACAGCATATCTAACGGTATGGCTTTGCTATTTGGCGAATTCATCCAAGATTGATAAAGCTTTTGTTTTGATTATACTGTAAAACTGCTGTGCCATCTACATCTGAAATTGGAAGTTGAAATGGAATGGTCAATAACTGCATATAATGAACACAGGGCTACAACGAGCCAGTGATGATTAAATCAGTTAGAAGAGCCAAAGCTTAAAATGCGATTAGCTCGAACTCGAACTGACTATTATGTACATTATTGACCAATGTAAGTCAAATTTCTTTTGCTTCTGTAAAATCTTGATTTTTGCTACTTGTTCCCATATGTTCAGTTTAGTGGTGGGTACAAGGCAATGTGTACGCGTAAAGCAGTTTTTTTATAGTGAACCATATTGATATAATTAATCTTCCTTAGACGATATTATTTATAAATTCCACATAATATTTGGTACATGTTATATATGAACATTTTTTGGTTGGACATTTTCCTGTATGTATTAAGGAAATGGTACATGTTATTTATCTTCTAGTAGAACCAGCTTTCATAATGCAAATAATACCTGTTATAATATGTTCCTCAACTTCATTAGGTAATGGAAGTCTACAGAGTAAAAAACTAGAGCTACAAACTAGAGCTTCCACCCTCCCTGTGCAAAACCGGAGGAGCTTCTACAATCTACAGCTGTGAAATGTTGAAGTAATATCATGTGTACCTATTCACTTGGGTAATTTATCAAGCTGTATAATAACATGTGAGAAAGATATTATAATATTCACTTTGTTTTATAAACCAGTGATATAATACAATCAGCAACACCTACACTAAATTGTAAGACACTAAGCAATGAAGAGAATACTCAGCTTTTAACCATTACTATTTATTCATAACAAAACCAAGCTATTTGAAAAATATATTGTCAATATAGTGATACCAAACTACGAAGACAGTAAGACACTAAGCAATGGTTAACCAAACTAAACCAATCAATTAGTCAAACAGAAAAATAGAACAGTAAACACCTGAATTACCACATTATGATTTCATAACAAATAGAACAGTAAACACCTTAAATGGTGTTCATCTCTGCAAATGGCTAACCAGAAGTTATACATATGTATATCGTTACAATAATTCAGTGTAGCTCCATTAGCAACAGTGCAAATTTCTGTTTTGATAGTTAAAAAAAGTGAATACATATGTATACCGTTACAATAAAGACAGAAGTTATACCTTTAACAGTGCGAGGCATGTCCTCTTGTCGACACGCAATATAAAGACAAGCAACGATAACTGCCTGCTTACCTTCCTTTTAGCTGCAAACAAAATTACACTTGAGAGTTTAGCTGTAAACAAAAACACACCAATTCTGCTATCAAGCAGTTAATTTTCAAAAAAGGTATATCAAGATTCCTGGACTAAATCTAGTTTACATAAGGTTATAGTTGGATTCATGTTTATTATTACAGCACGCTTAAGGGATATGTTTAAGAAAACTTACAATAATCTTAGAGCCATAAGGAGTCAAAACACCACCACACGATGGATCAACATAAGTGTATGGATATATGTTCGGTGGCATATAAGCTACTCTTGGATTCCCGAGATACAAGCCAGATTTCATTGGCCACTCAAGCTGATTCAGATGACCACTATCATTGCCTAGTGAGTGTGGGTTGGTAACAGTAAAATTAGGTTTACAATAATATAATAGACCTTGAATACATATATACTTTTGGAAGAAAAAATGAAATATTGAATAGAATATTAGCCAAAATACTAGAACCAAAGGGTAAAATAGATTAGATTCAAAGAAAGTGGTCCTGAACAGGTTGCCATCAAATTTTCAATGGCAATGGTGAACATGTACTAGTTAACCGATTTGTTAGTTCCATTATCACAAGGCTAGGTAGCAATAGCATGCAGACTACTGGAAATAGTCTAATATCAAAACATATACATATATCGGAAATAGCAGAGCTACATGGATGTACAGAGGTATAACTCTTTGTGTTGTCAACTGATTCACATAGATTTAGCGATAAGTAGAACCATTTCAAATTTGAATATAATCATATGTTCATCTAAACATGTACCTGTTCTCTAACATCATCACTTGGAGAACCAAGAAGCTAAACAAATATTGGTACAACACCATGTTCAATCACAAAATTTTTATGCTCTGATGTCCCCGAAGCAATATTCATAAGTGCCCATGCTGCTTCAAACTATCATGTAAAATACTATTAGTAATAATACTAATTTACCGTCTAACCTGATAAATAAAAGTGAAAATAAATACTAGAAATTGAGGGTGATCTTCTCTCATAAGAAACTCGACAAATTTGGGCATGACACCTGATTGAATAACTTCTTCAATTGGGGGGCTTCTCTCTGAAATTGAATTTAGGAAACAAGTTGTAACGACCCAGAAAATCTGAACCAATTTAAAAATTTTAAATTGGCTAAAATAATGGATTCAATGAACTTTCTCACTTTGCTCCTCATCTAATTCAAGACCCAAAGAGGAAAAATCTGAGATTCATTAATGGGCTTCAAAGGAAATACCAAAATAAGGTATTAGGGCATGTGAAGCTTTCTTTTTCAGAAATCCACGCTGCGACGACCCGAATTCCCGTTTCACGGAAACAGGGTTATCTTTGGAATATAACACAGAAACAGATAATAGCAGAACAGAATTAAATAAATACACCAGATAATGAACAATAGAATATACTGGATAAAAGTAATCATCAGAGTTACACAGTACACAGGATCTTACTTAGTACAAATACAGTTCAGCTATATATAAATGTCTACAGCGGAAATAAACAAAATATGTACAATAGGAGCTGAACAGCATAAAAAGAAATAAATGATAGAATCCATCTTCAGCTCCAGCTATCCAGAAAGAACCAGCTAAACCTGAATACAAGGCTGCCCGTGTAGAAAAAGGGGCACCCGAGTTTGAGAGTGAAACAAACTACGAGTCAGTCATGGGACCGGTATGAGAAATCTACTCAACACATACATAATTGGCTAATCACAGGACCACGCCACTTTCGTGGAACGGGTTTACTCCATTGGATTGCCAGTGCTTTAAAACAAATCTTTCTTTTAAACATCGCTATGCTTTTTATAAAAAAGAAGCCATTATAAGACTCAGTTCCCATCACACAATGCAACGCAAACCGGAGGATAGAGATTTACCTTATAATGGCCAAAATATGATTGATACGAATAAAACAAAGGAAACTGATACTATTGCTAGTGTCTATATGTTTTGAAAACAATTTCAAATCATAACTATCAATCATAGACGGCATGGGTACCATATATCATGTCGCCATATATATATATACAATCAAAACCGCATGATGTCGTATTTGGAAATTGGATTTCCGTCATGAACCGAGGCAAAAGATAGTCCTCACCGAATTCGAGACTGCCTAGCCCGAGTCTCAGGATCAGAGCTCGAGTGACCCTTGGATCGTTAGGGCCGGTCCACCGTTGTGGATTAAAATGCCTGAACCATACGTTTCCCCGCCCTTTGGGGCGTAAACGAGCCAACGAATGACTCCATCGGACCCGGATCGTCCGATCAAACCGAGGCGCCTCGCAACAGCAACAACCACATAGGTGAAAAGTATATAAATGTCAGGGTTGGTAGGTCACTGACACCACCCTAGCTAGGAGGAAACGCAGGCCCTCCCTGAGGTCCTTCTCCCGTTTCTGGTTCATACCGGGGTGTGAGGTTCGCGAATTCACGTTATACACAAATCTACGCCACACAGGGGGTGCTTTGATCATCACCACAAGACTTTGCTTTTCAACAGAAGCCCTGATCACTGCCTCTTAGCATGCCACACAGGCAATTCATGCCATGCGACTGATATCCATCGATATACAACCTCTGAGCTCGTGCGTCTCAGAGAAGGGCGTTAAGCAAAAGAATAAATTCTCCGCCGCCAAACAGATGTATATTTAACAGAAATCAATCAACACAGAATAAACTCCAATGTCAGACACACAGTCCATTTACAAGTCCGTTCTGGGTCTGAACGAAACCGGAGGCACTAAATACCTCGCAAACCCTTCGATCACCACGTACGTCTGGACGATCACCACTCATTATCCATATTTCGGGATGCCTCCCAATCAGGACCTCGGTTACCATCCAAACGAGGTGAAGATCTCCGGTCTTCGACCATCGTCTTCATCTTCGAATTTCAATCGTCGGTCGATTATTTGAAATGAGAATTAACTCGGCCTTTTCAAATAATTCACGTATATTTAGAATTTCAAATCGATTTATTTCAATGGTTAAATTATTCGACAACACCAATTGTGTTCATTAATGTAAATTTCACACCAAACACATTCGACCATCAAAAGCCACATAAATCAAGCAAATTCAGTTTATTTCCATTCCATATCGCTTATGATATTTTATAACTATTTATCGCTATTTTTATTTATTTTAAAATAGCTAATTTATTCAAAACGACGCTTCGGGCCATAAGGCGGCCGTGGCGCTGTTTTTCTTCAGATTTGATTTACACATATCTGAAAATCTAACCGTTGGATCTTCACAAAATTTACATCATTAGAAAGGTCTTTTCAAAACGAATCCAACGGTTCCAGTTTCGGGAAAATCCGACGGTCGGATCTCCCAGTACAATCGTTTGAATTTTCGATTTCAAAATACGAACTGCAGCGTCGTTATTCGATTTAATATATAATTATATTTATATATATATAAATATAATCGCTTCTGGCGCTGTTTTTCTTCAGATTTGAATTAAACATTCCAGACAATCCAACCGTTGGATTTTTACAAGGTTGGTGCCGTTGGAAAGATCATTCCAAGGCGAACCCGATGGTTGAGGTTTCTGGAAAATCCAATGGTCGGATTTCCCGTACTAGTTGTTTGAAAACACGATTTCAAAACACGAACTGCACGGCTTCGTTTCGTTTTAATTTTATTTATATTTATATATTTATATAAATATAGTTCATTCAATGATTTCCATATCGTTTTAACTTCAAATATTTTTCTAACGCCTTAAATTTTGGAAAAATTTCGCCATAACCTCCCCTGCACCGGGAGCATCGGGAAATCGCAAATAGCTTTCCCGGTCCTTCTAATCTCAAAAAGAAAAAGAAAAAGCCAAGCGGCTAGCCAACAGGCTCAAAATCATCACCCAAACAATTCAGTAAATGTGTACCTATTTGTCGGGCACAAAATTTTATTCCTCTTCTCTAGCCCCTTTGCTATAACCTGTTCAATGAATATGCATGTACATATATATACAGTTCTTATCATTTATCATTTTCTATTCAACTTCATATTTGATTTCTATTTGGTTTAAAAACCCCATTCATTCTAATGTTACATAAATAGGTGCAAATCATTTCATTAGCTAATTAATGAATATTTCAACTCATATCTGTTCATTTTGAACAAGTGGCTATTTTTAACACTTTATAAATAGGTGCAAATCATTTCATTAGCTAATTAACCCCATTCATATATGTTCATTTTGAACAAGTGGCTAACATATATAAAGTGTTAAAAATAGCCACTTGTTCAAAATGAACATATATGAGTTGAAATATTCATTAATTAGCTAATGAAATGATTTGCACCTATTTATGTAACATTAGAATGAATGGGGTTTTTAAACCAAATAGAAATCAAATATGAAGTTGAATAGAAAATGATAAATGATAAGAACTGTATATATATGTACATGCATATTCATTGAACAGGTTATAGCAAAGGGGCTAGAGAAGAGGAATAAAATTTTGTTCCCGACAAATAGGTACACATTTACTGATTTGTTTGGGTGATGATTTTGAGCCTGTTGGCTAGCCGCTTGGCTTTTTCTTTTTCTTTTTGAGATTAGAAGGACCGGGAAAGCTATTTGCGATTTCCCGATGCTCCCGGTGCAGGGGAGGTTATGGCGAAATTTTTCCAAAATTTAAGGCGTTAGAAAAATATTTGAAGTTAAAACGATATGGAAATCATTGAATGAACTATATTTATATAAATATATAAATATAAATAAAATTAAAACGAAACGAAGCCGTGCAGTTCGTGTTTTGAAACCGTGTTTTCAAACAACTAGTACGGGAAATCCGACCATTGGATTTTCCAGAAACCTCAACCATCGGGTTCGCCTTGGAATGATCTTTCCAACGGCACCAACCTTGTAAAAATCCAACGGTTGGATTGTCTGGAATGTTTAATTCAAATCTGAAGAAAAACAGCGCCAGAAGCGATTATATTTATATATATATAAATATAATTATATATTAAATCGAATAACGACGCTGCAGTTCGTATTTTGAAATCGAAAATTCAAACGATTGTACTGGGAGATCCGACCGTCGGATTTTCCCGAAACTGGAACCGTTGGATTCGTTTTGAAAAGACCTTTCTAATGATGTAAATTTTGTGAAGATCCAACGGTTAGATTTTCAGATATGTGTAAATCAAATCTGAAGAAAAACAGCGCCACGGCCGCCTTATGGCCCGAAGCGTCGTTTTGAATAAATTAGCTATTTTAAAATAAATAAAAATAGCGATAAATAGTTATAAAATATCATAAGCGATATGGAATGGAAATAAACTGAATTTGCTTGATTTATGTGGCTTTTGACGGTCGAATGTGTTTGGTGTGAAATTTACATTAATGAACACAATTGGTGTTGTCGAATAATTTAACCATTGAAATAAATCGATTTGAAATTCTAAATATACGTGAATTATTTGAAAAGGCCGAGTTAATTCTCATTTCGAATAATCGACCGACGATTGAAATTCGAAGATGAAGACAATGGTCGAAGACCGGAGATCTTCACCTCGTTTGGATGGTAACCGAGGTCCTGATTGGGAGGCATCCCGAAATATGGATAATGAGTGGTGATCGTCCAGACGTACGTGGTGATCGAAGGGTTTGCGAGGTATTTAGTGCCTCCGGTTTCGTTCAGACCCAGAACGGACTTGTAAATGGACTGTGTGTCTGACATTGGAGTTTATTCTGTGTTGATTGATTTCTGTTAAATATACATCTGTTTGGCGGCGGAGAATTTATTCTTTTGCTTAACGCCCTTCTCGGAGACGCACGAGCTCAGAGGTTGTATATCGATGGATATCAGTCGCATGGCATGAATTGCCTGTGTGGCATGCTAAGAGGCAGTGATCAGGGCTTCTGTTGAAAAGCAAAGTCTTGTGGTGATGATCAAAGCACCCCCTGTGTGGCGTAGCTTTGTGTATAACGTGAATTCGCGAACCTCACACCCCGGTATGAACCAGAAACGGGAGAAGGACCTCAGGGAGGGCCTGCGTTTCCTCCTAGCTAGGGTGGTGTCAGTGACCTACCAGCCCTGACATTTATATACTTTTCACCTATGTGGTTGTTGCTGTTGCGAGGCGCCTCGGTTTGATCGGACGATCCGGGTCCGATGGAGTCATTCGTTGGCTCGTTTACGCCCCAAAGGGCGGGGAAACGTATGGTTCAGGCATTTTAATCCACATCGGTGGACCGGCCCTGACGATCCAAGGGTCACTCGAGCTCTGATCCTGAGACTCGGGCTAGGCAGTCTCGAATTCGGTGAGGACTATCTTTTGCCTCGGTTCATGACGGAAATCCAATTTCCAAATACGACATCGTGCGGTTTTGATTGTATATATATATGGCGACATGATATATGGTACCCATGTCGTCTATGATTGATAGTTATGATTTGAAATTGTTTTCAAAACATATAGACACTAGCAATAGTATCAGTTGCCTTTGTTTTATTCGTATCAATCATATTTTGGCCATTATAAGGTAAAACTCTATCCTCCGGTTTGCGTTGCATTGTGTGATGGGAACTGAGTCTTATAATGGCTTCATTTTTATAAAAAGCATAGCGATGTTTAAAAGAAAGATTTGTTTTAAAGCACTGGCAATCCAATGGAGTAAACCCGTTCCACGAAAGTGGCGTGGTCCTGTGATTAGCCAATTATGTATGTGTTGAGTAGATTTCTCATACCAGTCCCATGACTGACTCGTAGTTTGTTTCACTCTCAAACTCGGGTGCCCCTTTTTCTACACGGGCAGCCTTGTATTCAGGTTTAGCTGGTTCTTTCTGGATAGCTGGAGCTGAAGATGGATTCTATCATTTATTTCTTTTTATGCTGTTCAGCTCCTATTGTACATGTTTTGTTTATTTCCGCTGTAGACATTTATGTATAGCTGAACTGTATTTGTACTAAGTAAGATCCTGTGTACTGTGTAACTCTGATGATTACTTTTATCCAGTATATTCTATTGTTCATTATCTGGTGTATTTATTTAATTATGTTCTGCTATTATCTGTTTCTGTGTTATATTCCAAAGATAACCCTGTTTCCGTGAAACGGGAATTCGGGTCGTCGCACAAGTTACAGAAAGCAAGTTACAGAAAGCAAGTTACAGGAAACAAGTCACAGAAAGAAAGTTACAAAGTCATATCCTCCCAGTAACTACGGCTTACTAAGCACCACGTGACCATCTAATATGAAATAACTTTTAAAGCTACCATACTTGAAAGAAATACTATGAAATATTAATAGTAATGTTAAAATAGTCGATCTCCTCATGGATCTAGTCCCATCCTGAAGGAGTAGAAGAGGAACATGGGTTGCCCGTATTCGAATTTAGGAACACTAGCTACAAACCAACCTACGCCGACACCACAACTAGCAAAACCACAAACACATCAACACCACCTATTGTTAAGGAAAGTTCATACCTTGCGGTGGTAAGAGAGCCACAAGTAGGAAGCGTAAGTTTTGAAGAGGCACTGGTGAAGTCGGGATAGCGTATCCGATGAGGATGAAATGAACGACGAGGTGATAAGGAAGGGGACGCCGCGTGTTCTCAGATTAGATCTCGACGCGGTTGAGAGGGCAGATCTAGGTATCCGATAGAGGATTTTGATTTTGAAACTAGGGATTTGATTTTGAAAATTTGGAGGTGAGAGAATGCGGGTGAATGAAAATAAAAGAGGGAAATGAAAATAGTTGGGATGCGGATTGATGTGAAGATAAACGGGTGAGATTTTGTTTAAATTGGTATGGATCGCTGAGGTATAAAATTTTATTAATTTTTATAATTTTAACATATTTATAGTTATTGCAACACATGTTGATATATATGCCAACACATTTAAGCGTGCGTTGCAATAGACAAAAAACAGCATAGCAAAGGCAACATTGTAGCTAACAACACCATGCATTTTCGTTGTGATAGGCCATCTATGGCATAGTGTTTTGATGTTCCCAAATGTCATTAAGATTGAATTTCTTGGTTTACTGAACTAAGATGAGATGGGTGTAACCTGTTAGTCCTATAGATCTATGAGAGAGCTTCATTTTGACTGGTTATGGTTCTACTAACTCAAAATGGATACAAATTTATGCATGGCGGAACAACCCACGTCTGTTAGGTGCAACATCGAAGTCTTGAGGTGCAACATCAGTTTGAAAATCCAAGATTGCACTGTATGATTTTTGAAAACTCGTTTATGGGTATGAAATAGAAATATAACATGGTGCATCATTTTCCAAAATGTATTAAATCGAATTCCGACCATGGTCAAGCCCCTTTGACCAACAAAACAACATGTGAAAAAAAAATTTGACCTAAAAAATCTTTTGATGTTCCCAAATGTCATTAAGATTGAATTTCTTAGTTTACTAAACTAAGATGAGATGGGTGTAACCTACTAGTCCTATAGATCTATGAGAGAGCTTCATTTTGACTGGTTTTGGTTCTACTAACTCAAAATGGATACAAATTTATGGGTGGCGGAACAACCCACGTCTGTTGGGTGTAACATCGATGTCTTTAGGTGCAACATCATTTTGAAAATCCAAGATTGCAATGTATGACTTTTGAAAACTCGTTAATGGGTACGAAATAGAAATATAACATTGTGTATCATATTCCAAAATATATTAAATCGAATTCCGACCATGGTGAAACCCCCTTTGACTAACAAAACAACATGTAAAAAATTAAAAATTGAGCTAAAAAAGCTTTCGATGTTCCCAAAAGTCATTAAGATTGAATTTCTTGGTTACTGAACTAAGATGAGATGGGTGTAACCTGTTAGTCCTATAGATTTATGAGAGAGCTTCATTTTGATTCATTATGGTTCTACTAACTCAAAATGGATAAAAATTTATGCGTCGCGGAACAACCCACGTCTGTTGGGTTCAACATCAAAGTCTTGAGGTGAAACATCAGTTTAAAAATCCAAGATTGCACTATATGACTTTTGAAAACTCGTTTATGGGTACGAAATAGAAATATAACCATGTGTATCATATTCCAGAATATATTAAATCGAATTAAGACCATGGTCAAACCCCCTTTGACCAACAAAACAACATGTGAAAAATTAAAAATTGAGCCAAAAAAGCTTTCTATGTTCCCAAATGTCATGAAGATTGAATTTCTTGGTTTACTGAACTAAGATTTGATGGGTGTAACCTGTTAGTCCTATAGATCTATGAGAGAGCTTCATTTTGACTAGTTATGGTTCTACTAACTCAAAATGGATACAAATTTATGCGTGGCGGAACAGCCCACGTCTGTTGGGAGCAAAATCGAAGTCATGAGGTGCAACATCAGTTTGAAAATCCAAGATTGCACTGTATGACTTTTGAAAACTCGTTTATGGGTATGACATAGAAATATAACATGGTCCATCATATTCCAAAATATATTAAATCGAATTCCAAACACGGTCAAACCTTCTTTGACCAACAAAACAACATGCGAAAAATTAAAAATTGAGCTAAAAAAGCTTTTGATGTTCCCAAATGTCATTAAGATTGAATTTCTTGGCTACTGAACTAAGATGAGATGGGTGTAACCTATTAGTCCTATAGATCTATGAGAGAGCTTTGTTTTGACTGGTTATGGTTCTACTAACTCAAAATGGATACAAATTTATGCATGGCGGAACATCCCACGTCTGTTGGGTGTAACATCGAAGTCTTGCGGGGCAACATCAATTTGAAAATCCAGGATTGCAATGTATCACTTTTTAAAACTCGTTTATTGGTACGAAATAGAAATTTCCGCCACATATAAATTTGTATCCTTTTTTAGCTAGTAGAACCATAACCTATCAAAATGATGCTCTCTCATAGATATATAGGACTAACAGGTTACACCCATCTCATCTTAGTTCAGTAACCAAGAAATTCAATCTTAATGACATTTGGGAACATCAAAAGCTTTTTTAGGTCAATTTTTAATTTTTCACATGTTGTTTTGTTAGTCAAAGGTTGTTTGACCATGGTCGGAATTCGATTTAATATATTTTGAAGTATGATGCACCAAAACTTGTTTATGGGTATGAAATTGAAATAACATGGTGCATCATATTCCAAAATATAGTAAATAGAATTCCGACAATGGTCAAACCCCCTTTGACCAACAAAACAACATGTGAAAAATTGAGCTAAAAAAGCTTTCGATGTTTCCAAATGTCATTAAGATTGAATTTCTTGGTTAGTGAACTAAGATGAGATGGGTGGAACCTTTTAGTCCTATATATCTATGAGAGAGATTCATTTTGATAGGTTATGGTTCTACTAACTCAAAATGGATACAAATTTATGTGTGGCGGAACATCCCATGTCTGTTGGACGCAACATCGAAGCCTTGAGGTGCAACATCAGTTTGAAAATCCAAGATTGCACTGTATGACTTTTGAAAACTCGT
This sequence comes from Allium sativum, assembly GCA_030737875.1. Classification (NCBI taxonomy): domain Eukaryota; kingdom Viridiplantae; phylum Streptophyta; class Magnoliopsida; order Asparagales; family Amaryllidaceae; genus Allium; species Allium sativum. The sequence continues at coordinate 884,129,811 of CM060919.1, read as the reverse complement.
TTATGGGTACGAAATAGAAATATAACATGGTGCATCATATTCCAAAATATGTTAAATCAAATTCTAACCATGGTCAAAACCCCTCTGACTAACAAAAGAACATGTGAAAAAAAATTTGAACTAAAAAAGCTTTTGATGCTCCCGAATGTCATTAAGATTGAATTTCTTGGTTACTGAACTAAGATGAGATGGTGGAACCTGTTAGTCCTATAGATCTATGAGAGAGCTTCGTTTTGACTGGTTATGGTTCTAGTAACTCAAAATGGATACAAATTTATGCGTGGCAAAACAACCCATGTCTGTTGGGTGCAACATCGAAGTCTTGAGGTGCAACTTCATTTTGAAAATTCAAGATTGCAATCTATGACTTTTAACTTGTTTATGGATACGAAATAGAAATATAACATGGTGTATCATATTCCAAAATATATTAAATCGAATTCCGACCATGGTCAAACCCCCTTGACTAACAAAACAACATGTGACAAATTAAAAATTGAGCTAAAAAAGCTTTTGATGTTCCCAAATGTCATTAAGATTGAATTTCTTGGTTTATTGAACTAAGATGAGCTGTGTGTAACCTGTCAGTCCTATAGATCTATGAAAGAGCTTCACTTTGACTGGTTATGGTTCTACTAACTCAAAATGGATACAAATTTGTGCTTTGCGGAACAACCCACGTCTGTTAGGTGCAACATCTAAGTCTTGAGGTGCAACATCAGTTTGAAAATCCAAGATTGCGATGTATGACTTTTGAAAACTCGTTTATGGGTATGAAATAAAAATATAACATGGTGCATCATATTCAAAAATATATTAAATCAAATTCCGACCATGGTCAAACCCCTTTTGACCAACAAAACAACATGTGAAAAATTGAGCTAAAAAAGATTTCGATGTTCCCAAAAGGCATTAAGATTGAATTTCTTGGTTACTGAACTAAGATGAGACGGCGGAACCTGTTTGTCCTATAGATCTATGAGAGAGCTTCGTTTTGACTGGTTTTGGTTCTAGTAACTCAAAATGGATATTAATTTATGCGTGGAGGAACAACCCACATCTGTTGGGTGCAACATCGAATTCTTGAGGTGTAACATCAGTTTGGAAATCCAAGATTGCACTGTATGACTTTTGAAAACTCGTTTATGGGTATGAAATAGAAATATAACATGGTGCATCATAGTCCAAAACATATTAAATCGAATTCCGATAATGGTCAAACCCCCTTTGACTAACAAAACAACATGTGAAAAATTAAAAATTGACCTAATAAAGCTTTTGATGTTCCCAAATGTCATGAAGATTGAATTTCTTGGTTTACTGAACTAAGATTTGATGGGTGTAACCTTTTAGTCCTATAGATCTATGAGAGAGCTTCATTTTGATAGGTTATTGTTCTACTAACTCAGAATGGATACTAATTTATGTGTGGCGGAACATCCCACATCTGTTGGGTGCAACATCGAAGTCTTGAGGTGAAACATCAGTTTGAAAATCCAAGATTACAATGTATGACTTTTGAAAACTCGTTTATGGGTACAAAATAGAAATATAACATGGCGTATCCAAAATATATTAAATCAAATTCCGACCATGGTCAAACCCCTTTTGATCAACAAAACAACATGTGAAAAATTAAATATTGAGCAAAAAAAGCTTTTGATATTCCCAAATGTCATTAAGATTGAATTTCTTGGTTACTGAACTAAGATGAGATGGATGTAACCTTTTAGTCCTATAGATGTATGAGAGAACTTGACTGGTTATGGTTGTACTAACTCAAAATGGATACAAATTTATGCATGGCGGAATAGCCCACGTCTGTTTGGTGCAACATCGAAGTCTTGAGGTGCAACATCAGTTTGAAAATCAAAGATTGCACTGCATGACTTTTGAAAACTCGTTTATGGCTAGGAAATAGAAATGTAACATGGTGCATCATATTCCAAAATATATTAAATCGAATTCTGACCATGGTCAAACCTCCTTTGACTAACAAAACAACATGTGAAAAATAAAAAATTGAACTAAAAAAGCTTTCAATGTTCCCAATAGTCATTTAGATTGAATTTCTTGGTTACTGAACTAAGATGAGATGGTGGAACCTATTAGTCCTATAGATCTATGAGAGAGCTTCGTTTTGACAGGTTTTGGTTCTAGTAACTCAAAATGGATATAAATTTATGCGTGGCGGAACAACCCACATCTATTGGGTGCAACATCGAAGTCTTGAGGTGCAACATCAGTTTGAAAATCTAAGATTACACTGTATGACTTTTGAAAACTCGTTTATGGGTATGAAATAGAAATATAACATGGTGTATCATATTCCAAAATATATTAAATCGAATTCAGACCATGGTCGAACCCCCTTTGACAAACAAAACAACATGTGAAAAATTAAAAATTAAGCAAAAAAAGCTTTTAATTTTCCCAAATGTCATTAAGATTGAATTTCTTGGTTTACTGAGCTAAGATGAGATGGGTGTAACCTGTTAGTCCTATAGATCTATGAGAGAGCTTCATTTTGACTGGTTATGATTCTAATAACTCAAAATGGATACAAATTTATACGTGGTGGAACAATCAACGTCTGTTGGGTGCAACATCGATGTCTTGAGGTGCAGCATCAATTTCAAATCCAAGATTGCAATGTATGACTTTTGAAAACTCGATTATGGGTACGAAATAGAAATATAACACGGTGCATCATATTCCAAAGTATATTAAATCGAATTACGACCATGGTCAAACCACCTTTGACGAACAAAACAACATGTGAAAAATTAAAAATTGACCTAAAAAAGCTTTTGATGTTCCCAAATGTCATTAAGATTGAATTTATTAGTTTACTGAACAAAGATGAGATGGGTGTAACCTGTTAGTCCTATAGATCCATGAGAGAGCTTCATTTTGACTGGTTATGGTTCTACTAACTCAAAATGGATACAAATTTATGCGTGGCGGAACAACCCACGTTTGTTGGGTGCAACATCGATGTCTTGAGGTGCAACATCAATTTGAAAATCCAAGATTGCAATGTATGACTTTTGAAAACTCGTTTATGTGTACGAAATAGAAATATAACATGGTGTATCATATTCCAAAATATATTAGACCGAATTCCGACCATGGTCAAACCCTTTTTGACTAACAAAACAACATGTGAAAAATTGAGCTCATAAAGCTTTTGATGTTCCCAAATGTCATTAAGATTGAATTTCTTGGTTTACTGAACTAAGATGAAATGGGTGTAACCTGTAGGTCCTATAAATCTATGAGAGAGCTTCATTTTGTTACGTTATGGTTCTACTAACTCATAATGGATACAAATTTATGTTTGGCGGAATAACCCTCGTCTATTGGGTGCAACGTCGAAGTCTTGAGGTGCAACATCAGTTTGAAAATCCAAGATTGCACTGTATGACTTTTGAAAACTTGTTTATGGGTACGAAATAGAAATATAACATGGTACATACTTCAAAATATATTAAACCGAATTCCGACCATGGTCAAACCCCCTTTGAACAACAGAACAATATGTGAAAATTAAAAATTAAGCTAAAAAAGTTTTCGATGTTCCCAAATGTCATTAAGATTGAATTTCTTGGTTTACTGAACTAAGATGAGATGGGTGTAACCTGTTAGTCCTATAGAACTATGAGAGAGCTTCATTTTGACTGGTTTTGGTTATACTAACTCAAAATCGATACAAATTTATGCACGGCGGAACAACCCACATCTGTTAGGTGCAGCATCGATGTCTTGTGGTGCATCATCAGTTTGAAAATCCAAGATTGCACCGTATGACTTTTGAAAACTCATTTATGGGTATGAAATAGAAATATAACATGGTGTATAATATTCGAAAATATATTAAATCGAATTCCGGCCATGGTCAAACCCCGTTTGACTAATAAAAGAACATGTGAAAAAATAAAAATTGAGCTAAAAAAGCTTTTTATGTTCCCAAATTTCATTAAGTTTGAATTTCTTGGTTTACTGAACTAAGATGGGATGAGTGTAACCTGTTAGTCCTATAGATCTATGAGAGAGCTTCATTTTGACTGGTTATGGTTCTACTTACTCAAAATGGATACAAATTTATGTGTCGCGGAACAACCCACATCTGTTGGGTGCAACATCGATGTCTTGAGGTGCAACATCAATTTGAAAATCCAAGATTGCAATGTATGACTTTTGAAAACTCGTTTATGGGTATGAAATAGAAATATAACATGGTGTATCATATTCCAAAATATATTAAATCGAATTCCGACCATGGTCAAACCCTCTTTGACCAACAGAACAACATGTGAAAAATTGAGCTAAAAAAGCTTTTGATGTTCCCAAATGTCATTAAGATTGAATTTCTTGGTTTACTGAACTAAGATGAGATGGGTGTAAACTGTTAGTCCTTTAGATCTATGAGAGAGCTTCATTTTGATTCATTATGGTTCTACTAACTCAAAATGGATACAAATTTATGTTTGGCGGAACATCCCACGTCTTTTGGGTGCAACGTCGAAGTCTTGTGGTGCAACATCAGTTTGAAAATCCAAGACTGCACTGTATGACTTTTGAAAACTCGTTTATGGGTACGAAATAGAAATATAATGTGGTGCATCATACTTCAAAATATATTAAATCGAATTCCGACCATGGTCAAACCCCCTTTGAACAACAAAACAACATGTAAAAATTGAAAATTGAGCTAAAAAAGCTTTTGATGTTCCCAAATGTCACTAATACTGAATTTCTTGGTTTACAGAACTAAGATGAGACGGGTGTAACCTGTTAGTCCTATAGATCTATGAGAGAGCTTCATTTTGACGGGTTATGTTTCTACTAACTCAAAATGGATACAAATTTATGCATGGCGGAACAACCCACGTCTGTTAGATGCAACATCGACGTCTTGAGGTGCAACATCAGTTTGAAAATCCAAGATTGCACTGTATGACTTTTGAAAACACGTTTATGGGTACGAAATAGAAATATAACTTGGTGCATCATATTCCAAAATATATTAAATCGAATTCCGACCATGGTCAAACCCCCTTTGACTATCAAAACAACATGTGAAAAATTAAAAATTGAGCTAAAAAAGCTTTTCATGTTCCCAAATGTCATTAAGATTGAATTTCTTGGTTTACTGAACTAAGATGAGATGAGTGTAAACTGTTAGTCCTATAGATCTATGAGAGAGCTTCATTTTGATAGGGTATGGTTCTACTAACTCAAAATGGATACAAATTTATGTGTGGCGGAACATCCCACGTCTGTTGGGTGTAACATCGAAGTCTTGAGGTGCAACATCAGTTTGAAAATCCAAGATTGCACTGTATGACTTTTGAAAACTCGTGTATGGGTATGAAATAGAAATATAAGGTGGTGCATCATACTTCAAAATATATTAAATCGAATTCCGACCATGGTCAAACCCCCTTTGACTAACAAAACAACATGTGAAAAATTAAAAATTGAGCTAAAAAAGCTTTTGATGTTCCCAAATGTCATTAAGATTGAATTTCTTGGTTTACTGAACTAAGATGAGACGGGCATAACCTGTTAGTCCTATAGATCTATGAGAGAGCTTCATTTTGACTTGTTATAGTTCTACTAACTCAAAATGGATACAAATTTATGCACGGCGGAACAACCCACGTCTGTTAGGTGCAACATCGTAGTCTTGAGGTGCAACATCAGCTTGAAAATCCAAGACTGCACTGTATGAATTTTGAAAACTCGTTTCTGGGTATGAAATAGAAATATAACATGGTGCATCATATGTCTTAAGGTGCAACATCAAATTGAAAATCCAAGATTGCAATGTACGACTTTTGAAAACTCGTTTATGGGTACGGAATAGAAATATAACATGGTGCATCATATTTCAAAATACATTAAATCGAATTCCAACCATGGTCAAACCCCCTTTGACTAACAAAACAACATGTGAAAAATAAAAAATTGAGCTAAAAAAGCTTTCGATGTTCCCAAATGTCATAAAAATTGAATTTCTTGGTTTATTGAACTAAGATGAGATGGGTGTAACCTGTTAGTCCTATAGATCTATGAGAGAGCTTCATTTTGACTGGTTATGGTTCTACTAACTCAAAGTGGATACAAATTTATGCATGGTGGAACAACCAACGTCTCTTGGGTGCAACATCGATGTCTTGAGGTGCAACATCAATTTGAAAATCCAAGATTGCAATGTATGACTTTTGAAAACTCGTTTATGGGTATGAAATAGAAATATAACATGGTGCATCATATTCCAAAATATAGTAAAAGGAATTCCGAGCGTGGTCAAACCCCCTTTGACTATCAAAACAACATGTGAAAAATTGAAATTTGAGCTAAAAAAACTTTTGATGTTCCCAAATGTCATCAAGATTGAATTTCTTGGTTTACTGAACTAAGATGAGATGGGCGTAACCTGTTAGTCCTATAGATCTATGAGAGAGCTTCATTTTGATAGGTTATGGTTCTACTAACTCAAAGTGGATACAAATTTATGTGTGGCGGAACATCCCACGTCTGTTGGGTGCAACATCGAAGTCTTGAGGTGCAGCATCAGTTTGAAAATCTAAGATTGCACTTATGACTTTTGAAAACTCATTTATGGGTATGAAATATAAATATGACATGGCGTATCATATTCCAAAATATATTGAATCAAATTCCGGCCATGGTCAAACCCCGTTTGACTAACAAAAGAACATGTGAAAAAATTAAAATTGAGCTAAAAAAGCTTTTAATGTTCTCAAATGTCATTAAGATTGAATTTCTTGGTTTACTGAACTAAGATGAGATGGGTGTAACCTGTTAGTCCTGTAGATCTATGAGAGAGCTTGGTTAAGTGTTGGTTAACTTAACCTCATTAAATTATTGGGTCGGCTTGGTTAAGTGTTGGTTAACTTAACCTCATCAAATTATTGGGTCGGCTAGGTTAAGTGTTGGTTAACTTAACCTCATCAAATTATTGGGTCGGCTTGGTTAAGTGTTGGTTAACTTAACCTCATCAAATTATTGGTTCGGCTTGGTTAAGTGTTGGTTAACTTAACCTCATCAAATTATTGGGTCGGCTACGTTAAGTGTTGGTTAACTTAACCCCCTCCACTAATCGTGTTGTATGGTTAAGTGTCATTAGTCTAGCTAAGTTACTTAACTCACCCGTCCATGTCATATCGGTTAAGTGTCATTAGTCTAATCAAGTTACTTAACCTTATCATGTGGCATTAACTAACTTAATGCACCCCAACCTCTCACATTAGACTTTGTTGTGGTTACTAGTTAAGCCGGGCGGGTCCGGGTAGCTTTACACCACAACCTAGTCTAACCTCGGGTTTTAAGTGCGATATTACCAACTACTCACATTGGGTCCTATTGTTTGTAGCCACTAGTTAAGCCGGTCGGTTCCGGGTAGATTTATGCTACAAACTCAACCCAACCTCGAGTTGGCCACTTTCATGTTTTACTACGTATCATGTTCATGCCAAATTTAGGCCTTGATTAAGTACATGTTTTTCACTCATGCCCATTGTCCCACTTCTTGGTATAATTCATGCCAAGTTCACATGTTCCATATTTTTCCAAGTGTCATCCCCACGTTTATTACCATTACATGTTACATGTAATTTCATATCAAGTTCATAGCAAATTTCAAGCTTTGCCTGTAACACCCCGTAATTTTATAACATTAAAATTCACAAATTAAAGTATACTTAATTTTTAGAAAAGAATTAAGTGAAATGGGTTGCGCAGAGAAATATATGTATATTGATATATATATATATATATATAAATTAAAAATTAAATAAATAAATATGCGAAAAAGTTCAAAACAACGAATTGGGAGGGGGAATAACCGAACCGGCCCATTTTTGAGGTCGACCCGAGCTTTGCAGGGTCGACTAGGGGTTAATCCAGGGTGTTTGGCTGTCAACCCGTGGGCCAATTCGCTCAAATACAGATTTTGCATTTGATTGGTTCTCATGGTTCAGGGTTAATCTAATGGTCCTAAATAACTTCCTACACCTATAAATACATCCTAATGCTAACCCTAAACCTAATTAAAATAGAATAGCTACCGTCATACCATCGCCATGGAAATCAATGGAGCCGCTGCCAACTAAGAAAGAAGAAAAGCAAATTCAATCCTAATTCTCTCAACCTTAAAGCAAAGCAAAACTCTCTCTTTTCTTCTCTAAATTGTGAGTATGATGACCTTAACAAGATTATTATCATTTTAATCAGGTTGAGTTATGAATGGATTATGAGTAGATGATGTGAATTATCACATATGTTGTTGTAAACCCCTTTTGCTATCATGTATATTGTAAATACAATGTTATGTGATGATGATATCTTATATGTTGTAAATCATGCTATGATGATGTTATGTATGTTGAAAGTTTCTATGCTAAGTTGTGATGAATCATACATGTTAAAAAGGCCATGATGTTACCATCTATGCTAGTTAGTTCATACTAATTAAATCATCATGTTTGGGTTATGTTGATCTATATGACAAGTCACATATGCAAGTTAGATTGATTAGAAAAGTTATGAACATATACCAAGACATCTATTATGACATCTAGAATTATGCTATGACATATGTGATATTCTATGCTAGTTCACACCATCATTATGTTGCCTAAAAACCCCATATGCAAGTTTATGTATAGATTTGGGCTATGATCATATCATATAAATTGAGACATTTAACAAGTTGACACCTTTTGATCCTTAACATGTGTAGTTTATGCAAGTTTCACCCCTATTTTGATTAGCTTTATTTTAATTGTCTATATGTTGTGATAATTTATCTTTGTGCTAGGTATTAGACTATACAAGTCTAGCCTATATTATGCAATAAAATGAAGTTTTAGATTTCCAAGTACTATTTCTTATCTGTCTTGTTGTAATTTTTCTGTTCTATATTCACTTATAACCTCCATGGAAGTTAATGCATTCCCTTTGTGAGTGACATTAATGGACGTGGGGTGTTACATTGCCTAGACTACCCAAAACGTATTCCCAACGCACATGAAAGCGAATCAACCTAGTAGGAAAAATATGACAAAAGAGGGTACAAGATGGCAAAGATGAATCACAAGTTAAACAAGGTGAAAATTGAGACAAAGGTGTTCACATAACTAGCATATTGCATATTGGCCTCAAAACATGCACGATGTCATAAAGGGGTTAGCCACAAACATGCACGGTATCATAAGGGGATTGGCCTCAAACATGCATAATATCGTAAGGGGTTTGGCTTCACATAAACATGAAATCATAAGGGGTTTTTGGTTCTTTTACATGCATAAGTCCCAAGTCAAATTCATGCATATATTTCACAAGTCAAAATGGTTTCAAGTGTTCATGCCAACATCCCACAAATAAAGGTTCAATCTTGCATGGCAAACTAAGTCCAATGCAACATGAGTAACTTAATTTAGTCACTAAACATAGCCTAAAGTCATAGGTTCAAGCAAAAGAGGTATGACAAGGTTCATATAGGCTAGCAAACTTATGTTCATCGAATTTTATTCCATGTCACATTAGAACTATCGTTTAGATCTACAAGTAGCTAGAACTTACATAGCGTGGCTAAGGGATTATGAGCATGAATCGTCTTGTCGTAGAATCGTCATGAAATTTGCGTAGCAACGTTGATCCACTCCCTTGATTTGAGGTAGCAAGCTAGCACCTTTGATTCGGATCTGATTTGAATGCATAAGCTCTTGGAGTTGGAGATGGAGGCCATGGTCAATGGAGATTTCGGTAGCACTTCATTGCAAGAGTGATTTGTGAGGGTTTAAGCTAGGTCTAGGGGTCTTTTTATAGAGATTAGGAGTAGTTTAGGCCATAGGATAGACCCTAGGATAGATCTGAGCCCTCAAAATCCGTTACAGGCCCACAAGACCGAGCCAAGATAGCAGCAGGTGCACCCAGGCCAAAGTGGCCGGACCACCCAGGTCGACACCCGTGTCGACTGGCCAGTCGACCTGCCCCCTGGGCGTGTCGACTCCCCAGTCGACACTCCAGTCGACCTGGGGCTTGGGCGGGAGTTTTCCCCCCCAGTCCGTTTGGCTCCAGATTTGAATTTTCGAGCTGTTTTTGAACTTGAATTTTTCTGAAAAGTTTGACGGGCCATAACTCGGTCATACGGACTCCGATTTCCGAAAACTCGGACTCTATTTTGCGTATTATTCCGAGATGAACGCAATAGCACAGCCCGTTTCCCCTGATTCAGATTTTAAAATTTTATTCCTCCTTGATTCTTGTCTTAACACGTTATAAAAATCCGGGTTGTTACATTCTCCCCAACTTAAAGGATTTCGTCCCCGAAATCTCTAAGTTAGGAAGATCGTATCCTACCATCCATCATCCATCTACTCAAAACATCATCCATAAGCAACCAATGTCCTTAGATGATTTCTAATGCTGTATGTACATATGCAAAAAGTGTGTGTATATGCACTTATCTAATGTAAATGATCAGGCCTGAATGATCTTTCCAATGCAAAGTATGTTTAGTGCCATGAATCCAACATGTATGCAAATAGTCCTAGTCACATAAACACTATATGTATGCACAACCATTCATCCACATGCAACATCCACATGATAACATATTCAATTTCATCCATAAACAAGTACAAATACTCGTGCATATGCAATATGAAATGTGACTGAATCGACCAAGTGTCTAATGTGTACTCAATCACCCACGAGCAACCACTTGCAACCACTGGCAACCATATCAGTCATAACATGTTTCAAATACATGTTTACATCAATAGGGTTCTACCTAAGGTCCTAAAGATAGGATCAAGAAGATAAACTCCTTATGGGGTTTGCAACTGAACTAAGATCGAAAACAGAACCGAGAGGATATTCATAAAAGATTACCTACAAGTAAGTTATATAGAAAATAGGGATCAAGGATATACTCTTAAAAAGAGATATCATGCGCATATCTAGTCTTCATCCTTCTGAGTCGCATTCCTTTGAGCTTAGTTCCATTGTGCTTTGACCATCTTTTAACTTCATGATTTCATAGCTTCTTATTTCCTGTTTCCATAATATGAGTTGGAACTCATTTTATTGTCGCCTCTCGTTCCACTTTCACTTATTCTTCTTCTAGTATACTTGATTCAAACATGACTGCGTACTCATGATTCCATGCGAGCTCTCCGAAGTTCACTAGTGAATCTCGGACCTCGTTTACATACTATACGGTATTCCACGCAGAAGAACTTTCTCTTGAAAGTAAACGGATGCCAACCAGGTTACCAAGTGTACTTACTAGGGTGATTTTTATAACTTATGCATAAGTGAAATGAACCATCCGTCTTATTGGCAAACACCACTCGATCGGGTTTCAAATTTCCAATAATGGCATCAAGGGATTCTAGGTAACAAATCATGACAGAACCCAAATGGTTCACGAGACTTCGTGGGTATTACCAAGGCTAGTCAAGAATCTAACTACCCTCCTATCAAAACCGAGGGTGGCACCCCTTATTGGGTAACCACTTCATCCCTAGAATCCATCCATGGCCCAAAACATAAGCATTACTTCCAAACTCAACTCTTGGCATAGACATTCTCAAATCCAAACAAGTCGTGAATAAATGGACTGATTTTCCAACAAGATTTGAGACAAAATGGGATCCCCTACTACCCTAGTTCTAAGATGCAGAGACTCAACTATCGAAGCGGACTTAAATGATGTGGTGATCAAAACAAAGTCTTGGCGGGATGATAGAAAAGAATAACTAAACCTTCAATAAGAATGTTACCATCCTTCTCAGGTACGCTAGTGAGGATATGTAATTGCCTTCTTGATGATCTTATCCTTGTTCCATAATATATAACTATCCGTCCCGTTTTACAATACCAAAAATACTCTCTTGTCATGGGTTGAGCCCTACCAACAAGTTGCTTATCCTTAAGCCCATGTCCTTTATCCTTGTTCTTACTATCCTTTCTTATAACGCGGCAACAGGTCTCTCGAGAACTACCTCCACCGCACGGAAAACACTTAGGTAGCTAGGGAAGGATTAGTCGCAGTTCAAACTACTGTGACTACAGATGGAGGAAAGAAAGGAAAAGAGATTCAATCAAGGAAACAAATGATAGTGTTAATGGCCTTTGGGGAATAGCCTTTAAAAATAAAACCATTCTTGAAAAATGCTTCTTTGTAAACAGTTTGGAAAACAGTTTCAGAAGGTTTTAAAAACTTTTTCCCAGTCTGGGAACCTTCTGCTCTGATACCAAATGTAACACCCCACCTCCGCTAAGGTCACTCACAAAGGGAATGCACTAGGTTTGGTGAAGTATTATCGAGGTAAACATGCACAGAAATATTACAAGACAAAACATATATAATACAGCGGAAGTGAAACAAATTTCATTACCTTATAAAATAAGGTCTAAAGACTTTTTCATCAGAATACATCAAAACCTGCCTTGCAATAGTAAAGAAGCGTAAAACCTTTTCATAAATTATTTCCCAAAATAAAATGGTGAAGCAGCCATAGGCAAGAGAAGACCAAGCTATACATGATGACCTTCAAGCATAAGAGGTCCGAAATAAACAACAACATTTCCTCCTTGAAAAGTTGGGGGGGGGGGGGAAACGGAAGACAAAGAGGCGAAAGAAAACGGGGTCAGTCATAAAGACTGGTAAGTCCTATCTACTTCCAGAAGAAAAACAGGTAAAGGTAAAATGACATGCATAAACTGAAAGTAAACGTAAGGATGATGACAAGATAGAAAAGCTAGACCAAGATAACAGGATGAACTACTGTATCAAGATAAACTAAGGTATCACATTGTCAGGTTTCTATCAAGTATAAAATCCCGAGGTATTTATCACGTATATTTGCTCTGCACTTCCCGTACTAGTATCCCAACCCGTGTTATGTGTTAACTATAAAATGTCACTTGCCAATGTCATGAAATGGTCCATGTCGACCTAATATATCGCATATATGTTGGATCTAGAATAACCCTAGAGGGGGGGGGAATAGGGTTTTCCACAGTTTTTAACTGAATTAAAAACTTAACGAGATATATAATAATAAACTGATCACAGAAAAATAGCAGAAACTGAAATGCAGAAAATAAATCACACACAGAAGTACCCAGCTTCGGCAAAACCCTGCCTACTCCTGCATTTCTAAGGTTTCTACTAGGTGATAGAACAGTTCCCGCATACAAGACCATGTACACTCGCAAACCCTGCTCCTATTCTAACCCTACGCTCAAACCCCTAGACTGATCTAAACCCCTAGATCAGATTTCCCAAATTACAAAACCTGTAACTCGTAACTCAGATTTACAGACTCTGAAAACTGACAGTCAACTCCTTGACTGATTCCCCCTTAGAGATTACAGACTCTAGAACTGTTTCGGTTTGATTTACAGAACAAAATAAATAAAAAAAATAAAAAAAAAACAATACCAAAATAAAACAAACTAAATAGAAACCCTAGGAGTTAAAATTAAAAGGGTTATCCCCTTATCCATTTAAACATGGCCGGCCCATTTGTTTGTGTCCACTCTCATTTGCTTTGCCCCGATTTTGTTTCTCTGGAGAAAATTAATGGCGGCTAGGGTTTCACCTATTGTCTCCAAATCGAATTGATGCGGTTGTTTCTCTGATTGCTCGAACTTGCCGATGCTCTATTTGTCGATTGCTGATGCTCCGATTTGGGCTTGCACTCTCTCTCTCGATTGAAACTGTGTGAGTAATTTTAACTTTGAGTCTCTGCTTGAAATTATTTGCTTGAGGTTTCGATTTCGATGTTCTCTTGTTTGTGGTTTCGATACACCTAATCGCCAGTGATGAAAATTGGTGTAATATAGGATATAGAAAATCCTATAATTAAAACTCTGATTTCACAAATAAATGACTTGATTGTTGCGTTGCTTTCCCCTTTTGCTGCTTTGAATTCTCGGTTTTGAAAACATGCTGGATTTCCAAATATTTCTTACCAAAAAAAACTTTTTGTGCCTTGACTTAACCCTGTCTTGAATGACATGATTTTGTGGACCTCCTTGATTGTCGGCTTTGAAATTATATAGCAAATCTGGAAAAATCTTTGGCTCTTTGAAATGGTTTATTGCCATGAATGTTCTTTTGATTTTATACTGCATTTCTTGCCATTAAATTTTCTCTGATTTGTTCCCTTGAATAAATTATTCTGAAAATTTTAAAGCCAAATACAATCTGCCTTATATGTTCATTCGTGAACTCTGAAAATACACAAGATTTATTTCCGAGAATACACTTGAGATGATTCTTTTGGCATTCCATTTTGAGGTATTTCTTGCCAGAAAATACTTTGTCACTTATCCATTTCTGGAAATACTTTATTTGATTTGTGGCCCACTCTAAATTGTTGTACGATTGAAAAACAGGAAAGAAATGATTTGAGTAAAAACTGGAAAGTAGAAAATTGATTTTCTGAAATCTTTTGTTTCCTGATTTGAGTTGATGAAATGTTGAATAGGATTGCTCGACTGAAACAATGTCTTGGCTTTGAATGTTCTTGCATAATTTCTGCCTTAATTTGATCACCGATGATTTGTTTAAAACTGGAAATTAAATTTCCATATATTCCCACAAACATTTTTGTCACTTGTTTGCATACCTTAATTGCTGCTTTCATTATATATGCTTGAAACTTCCTTGCACATGTATGTTTGAGTCTTGAGCTGTATTGCTATTTACTTGCATACAATTGGTTTCACCATTCAACCATGCTTGCTAAACTGAATTTGAACATGTAGCTTTAACCATGAGGAATCTGACTTGAACTTCAACATGAATTTTTGCATTTCCACTGTCACATATGTACATACATGTAGCTGCTGTGATTTGCATCTGCACCATGTCTTGTTTCTACATTCATGCTTTGAGTCATGCCACTACCATTTGCCGTACACACGAAACATTGTTGTATCCACCTGCATGTACCCTTCTTTACTCGCTGCTCTGAATTGTTGCTCCTGGTCAATTCATGTTGGCTGCACCCATTTCTGTGCACCATGATCTGATTGTGCACTGACCTGTCTAGCTTTACACTGCACATGAAAACATGAACTTGACTCTCTTAACCATGATATTAAATTTCACCTGTTTGTACTCGACTTCATTGAGAACTTGTAAATGTCTTGCCACTTCTGTAAGCATGCACTGCAAATATCACATTTGCTTTGGCTTGATTCACACATGCTTGTTTATCCTATTGTTGTGTGGCATCTTTGCTTAGCTACTTCAACTTTGTACACTTGCATTTTTATCACCATTTGTACATGCACCATTTTGTCACCTTGCATTGTTAGCTGCGCCATGCTTTTGACTTTGATACTTGCATGCTCAAGTTTGTACTGTGAATTTGTGCTCGGCCATTTTTGTTTGCACTTGTCATGCTATGCTGCTTCATTGACTTTCTTGTGCTTGTGCCATGAGCATGCTTTGACCTTTTGCTCGACCATTTTGGTTTGAGTTGACTTTTGCATACTGATTTGCATTTGAGCACTGAGTCGAGATGGTCCACGTGGCTACTCCTCAGTTGCTCACTGATTGGCGAGGCAATGCACACGTGTATATTTATACACGTGTGTATATGCAGCCATCAATCGAAAAAAAAATCAAATCGAGTCAGAAAAATGATGAGAAACACACCAAATTCTGAGGCAAAAAAAATTTAAAAATAAAATTTAAATCTGCATGTGTTCAATTTTTATTTCTATTGCAGTGTACTGTGTGTGTGTTTCTGTGTATGACAGGTGTAGATGACTAGACTGACAGAGAAAGCTGTGAAGACAGAAGATAGAAGACAAGGACAGAGTGTCAGTGTGTCTGTATATACAAGTGAAAAAGGATATATATGAAATGTAAACTGAATGAATGTATGAGTGTTGTAGTGAGGAGCTGTGTATATATGAAATGTACTGATGTCTGTAATAAACAAGTTTGATTGAAATAAAATATCATTTTATTGTTGTCAAACAAACTTGTCTATTTTATTCTGTTTATATACAAGTACAATATACAGTGAATGTTTAAATAGTGGAGTTATACAAAGTTGTACTGTTTGAATATTGAAATAAAATATTCTATTTAAATAAAATACTGTGTTAATATTTGAATTTCTGTTCAGTCGTATTTTATTTAAATATAAATATTATATTCATTGCTGTGATGTATATATATAACAGTACAGTACCAAACACATTTAATAGAAATATATTTGGTTGTTATCATCAAACAAAAATCATATAATTGTGTATATAACACCGTTATATACAACACCGTTATATACAACACCGTTATATACAACAATCTCCCCCTTTTGATGATGACAAACAAATAAAAGATTTTGAATATAATAAATGTGTTTGTTCGTGAATATTTGAACTCCCCCTATTTAAATGCTCCCCCTACAACAGAAACTCCCCCTATAACCATGCATGAGTGAAATGTATGAATAATTAAATTTTCTAAATTAAAAATATTTATAAAATATTCACTCATAAATCAAAATCTAATCCATTCTCCCCCTTTTGTTATCATCAAAAGGATACAGATTTTAAAATATAGATGAAAATTGACTAAAAATATAGTTTCAGCTTAAGAGGAAGAATGATCATCATAAACCTCAATCAGTCAAACAAAAATCATAATAAACTGAGAACTAGTGGCATATTTCAAATTGCAGAAAATGACCGATTTACGACGAAATTTATATAAAATGGGGAGAGTAAAAAAAATGTATTCCAAATATTTTCAAAAGAATTTTATAAAATTAAAGCACCAAAAAAAACGGTGATGGATTTGGATTATAATTAAAAATTCAATTTAAGTGAGAAAATCGAATAATCTCAAATTTCAATATCTATCAATCAACAAATCATAATACGTCATAATATTTTCAACACATTTCACAGATTAGAGAGATGGATTGATAGGTTGATTTTTACACACCAAGAAGAATTTCAATTTTATTTATTTATTTAAGAGCACACTGACTACGCATAACCAGAGCTTGGATTTTTAAATGAGGTCAGTCGCAACTTAAATTATAAGTTGTCTCTTAACCATGCATGACCAGAGCTTGGATTTTTAAATGAGGTTAGAGACACACTTATATATTTATTATATATATATATATATATCATTTCAGCTTTTTAAAAAAAAACTCCTTGGTATAAAACCAATATATGGATGATAGAAAATGTGGTAGGTACAGAAATGGACTGTGAAATAAATTTCTAAATTAATTATATTATGAAATATGACCAACTGTACCGGGGTTATTGAAAATTTTCAATTTTCACTAATTCTGAATAATAATATAACCACAATTCCATCACAAATATTTTCACTGTTTATTTAAAATGGTTTTAAGAAGTAATTAAACTCTCCACATTTATATAAAATCATAACGGATGGCAGAAGGGTGACAAGAAATGAAGATGGTCGTGAAATAATTGCCAGTTCAAAGATATTATAATAAATATTTAACCATCATGAAAATCTAAATAAAATTCTCCTCTTGTTGTGAAATATACTGCAGTCACAATTCATCACAATTTCTAAATCTGGTTATAATTTTGATGAATTATAAATACAGTTTAATTTGGATATTGATTTCAATTTCTGAAAGAATAATCAATAAATAATTTTAAACTTGAAAATCAATTACAAGAGTAATATGCTGATCTATGCATGACAAGAGGGAAAAAATGCATATATACAGCAAAAAATATGCAGCACTTTTAAACTGATACCACATGGTGTCTCTACAAAGTGAAAAATCAGAACAGATGGATGTGACAAATATAAGGCGCTTCTGATACCAAATGTTCTTGCTTTCTCAAGGATTTTAATGACACCCCGGTGGCAAATAATGGTACCTCAGTCAACAGAAAAGACTTAAATACAAAGCAAGCAACTCAAGCACACAAATTTCATTTATCAGAGCACGATAAATCATTGATACCAAATCAAGCATTCCAAAACAAAATATTTACAAATCAATTTCTTATAATCAGAGCAGCATGATTCCAAAACAAAACATTTTTCAAAAACAGTATCAGAGCAGCACATAGAAATCAGTATTACAACAGACTTGTCAAGATGTTGGTCACATAAGGTGGTTCATGATCCAAGATTTGCAAATATACTCTATTTTAAATCATTTGAAGAAATGTGAAAGTATTAGGATTTAATGAATCAATCACACCAGGTTATATTTCAGATTCAAGATATGTGTGAGATCCAATAAATCAATAATTTCGAATGATTTTAAACAAACATATATTCAAATCAAATAATCATGAAATAACAATGATTTTCAAAGACCATTTTCAAAAAGAACATTTTCAAGAATTTCTCAAAAACTATTTCCGACAAGCCCAAGAGAAATTTCAGGTCATTTACATCAAATTTGAAAATATTCATGATCGGGATAATTTATTTGAAATCACATGAATCAATGTAAAGTTTTGGGATATAATGAATCAGTCACACGAGATTGACAATTTCAACAATAAGAGGTGTGTGATATTCAAAATATCTAGAATTTCAGATGATTTCAAACAAACATATTTCAATATAATGATCATGAATAAAGATGAATTCCAAGATGTATCACTGATACAAGACAATAATGAAATTACCACAACTGATAAATAACAGAGTGTTGTAATGAGTATAATATTTTGAGCTTTTCTAAAATAAATTAGAAAAAACTCAGAACAACAAAGGTGTGTGACATTTCATTAAATATTCAGATCTTCAAAAAAAATTTAGAATTCAAATTAACAGTGTTCAAGATATGATAAGAATACATCAACACTATTATGAATTCAGAAGTAAAAAAAAACAATTGCAGATATTTACAAGATTAAATTCAGGATATGGAAATGATTAACACCTCAGAATTCTATTCAAATAAAGAAAGTTTCCAGAAGATCATGATTACTGTAATTAGAAGTTAAGGAAGCCCAAGAAGTTAAAATGATATGACAGTGACAAATCAAACAGAAAAAGAAAATAAACAGAAGAGAGATAGAAGAAGAAATAAACAAGAGATAAAAAAAACGAGAATATTTACAAGGACAAATTCAGAGATCATACCTGAAATCAGTGTAAACCAGAATCTCTGACTCATCAGTCTTGGCTGAGGTACTGTAAAGAATACAGAAATATAGAGCAACTTGAAATCAATCTCTTTTCAGCATAGCAGTTCCTCAGCCTCCTTTGGTACCTAACAGTTTAAAGGATCGAGTGGTCTAACAAAGTTAGTAAAACCACTCATAGTTGTATGTCGAACCTTCGGTACCCAAACTTGTTTGTATAACAATCCCTCTGAATTTACTTTCGTACCCTTAGGAACCCAAATCAGTTTAATTTTTCCAAAATTGGCTTTATTTATTTTTTGGGTCCATGATTGTTCAACAGAATTGTTATAAAACAAAATTTCATTTTGTCTATGTTTCACAAATCCTTTGAAATTTTTAGATTTCAAATTGTCAAGTCGATTCTTTTCAAAATGATTTGAAGGATTTTTAAAAACACTTGAATTTTGCTTTTCAGAATCATTATACTTTTCAAATCCGAGTCCAAACTTATTTCCAATAGGAAACTGGTTTTTCAACAAAATGTCCAATGATTTTTCTCTATTAGAAAATTTATTCAAGATTGATTCAAGTCGTTGAATTTTAGATTGAAGATCGCTATTTTCTTTTATTAAATTTGACCAATGACTTATAGCGATCTTACTCTTTTCAGCATCGTTTTGTTTCAAAGCCAAATTTTCATTCTCAAGCTTTTTTATTTTGGCTTGGGATTCGGAAATTTCAAGTTCAAATCGTTTTTGTTTTTCAGACTCAAAAATCTGGGATTTTTCAATCTCATTTTCAAGTTCTTCTAAAATCAAATTTGATTTCAACAAATTCTCCTTTTCAGCAATTTCAAATTTGGAATTTATATCTGTTTTAAAATTTTCAAATTCCTTTTGCAGAAGATTATTCAAATTTGACAACACAGTCTTGTTCTCATTTAAGATCAGAATTTCATCTTCAAACTTTTGAATACTTTTATTGAGATGAACAAGATTGGCTTTCAATTTCAAACAATTTTTGCAAACAGAATTTGAAGAATTTTTAACATATTCAAGTTGTGATTCCAAATCATCAATTTTGCTGATCAACTCAGAATTCCTAGATTTCAGAGATTTATTTTTAGATTGGAGTTTATCAACAGATTTAGTTAAATCAAGACACATGTAAACCAGATCTTCATATGAGAAATTCTCGGTTTCAGCATTTGTTGATTCTCCATCATCTGATTCATCTGAAGTTTCATTTGTAAATCCTGTTAAACAGAACTCTGAATCTGAGTTGACTTTATCGGGTTTTGAGCTGTGGTTGTCAAGTCTTCCATACTTCGTATTGAGAGTGTCCCAGATTTCCTGTGCAGATAAACAATGACAGATAAGGTTAAACTGTTCAGTATTAAGATAATCAAATATGATTTTCATAGCACGAGTATTGAAATTAATATATACACTATCAAATCCATTGATAATAACATCCCAACATTTGATATTAACAGATTTTAAATAAAATTCCATTTTGGATTTCCAGTTTAAAAAATCTGTTCCATCAAAAACATTTGGAGATGAACTGGACTGACTCTCTATCGGTTGACAACTAGGATGACCCATGACTCTAGAGTTAGTGAAATAACCTGCTCTGATACCACTTGTTGGATCTAGAATAACCCTAGAGGGGGGGGTGAATAGGGTTTTCCACAGTTTTTAACTGAATTAAAAACTTAACGAGATATATAATAATAAACTGATCACAGAAAAATAGCAGAAACTGAAATGCAGAAAATAAATCACACACAGAAGTACCCAGCTTCGGCAAAACCCTGCCTACTGCTGCATTTCTAAGGTTTCTACTAGGTGATAGAACAGTTCCCGCATACAAGACCATGTACACTCGCAAACCCTGCTCCTATTCTAACCCTACGCTCAAACCCCTAGACTGATCTAAACCCCTAGATCAGATTTCCCAAATTACAAAACCTGTAACTCGTAACTCAGATTTACAGACTCTGAAAACTGACAGTCAACTCCTTGACTGATTCCCCCTTAGAGATTACAGACTCTAGAACTGTTTCGGTTTGATTTACAGAACAAAATAAATAAAAAAAACAAAAAAAAAAAACAATACCAAAATAAAACAAACTAAATAGAAACCCTAGGAGTTAAAATTAAAAGGGTTATCCCCTTATCCATTTAAACATGGCCGACCCATTTGTTTGTGTCCACTCTCATTTGCTTTGCCCCGATTTTGTTTCTCTGGAGAAAATTAATGGCGGCTAGGGTTTCTCCTATTGTCTCCAAATCGAATTGATGCGGTTGTTTCTCTGATTGCTCGAACTTGCCGATGCTCTATTTGTCGATTGCTGATGCTCCGATTTGGGCTTGCACTCTCTCTCTCGATTGAAACTGTGTGAGTAATTTTAACTTTGAGTCTCTGCTTGAAATTATTTGCTTGAGGTTTCGATTTCGATGTTCTCTTGTTTGTGGTTTCGATACACCTAATCGCCAGTGATGAAAATTGGTGTAATATAGGATATAGAAAATCCTATAATTAAAACTCTGATTTCACAAATAAATGACTTGATTGTTGCGTTGCTTTCCCCTTTTGCTGCTTTGAATTCTCGGTTTTGAAAACATGCTGGATTTCCAAATATTTCTTACCAAAAAAAACTTTTTGTGCCTTGACTTAACCCTGTCTTGAATGACATGATTTTGTGGACCTCCTTGATTGTCGGCTTTGAAATTATATAGAAAATCTGGAAAAATCTTTGGCTCTTTGAAATGGTTTATTGCCATGAATGTTCTTTTGATTTTATACTGCATTTCTTGCCATTAAATTTTCTCTGATTTGTTCCCTTGAATAAATTATTCTGAAAATTTTAAAGCCAAATACAATCTGCCTTATATGTTCATTCGTGAACTCTGAAAATACACAAGATTTATTTCCGAGAATACACTTGAGATGATTCTTTTGGCATTCCATTTTGAGGTATTTCTTGCCAGAAAATACTTTGTCACTTATCCATTTCTGGAAATACTTTATTTGATTTGTGGCCCACTCTAAATTGTTGTACGATTGAAAAACAGGAAAGAAATGATTTGAGTAAAAACTGGAAAGTAGAAAATTGATTTTCTGAAATCTTTTGTTTCCTGATTTGAGTTGATGAAATGTTGAATAGGATTGCTCGACTGAAACAATGTCTTGGCTTTGAATGTTCTTGCATAATTTCTGCCTTAATTTGATCACCGATGATTTGTTTAAAACTGGAAATTAAATTTCCATATATTCCCACAAACATTTTTGTCACTTGTTTGCATACCTTAATTGCTACTTTCATTATATATGCTTGAAACTTCCTTGCACATGTATGTTTGAGTCTTGAGCTGTATTGCTATTTACTTGCATACAATTGGTTTCACCATTCAACCATGCTTGCTAAACTGAATTTGAACATGTAGCTTTAACCATGAGGAATCTGACTTGAACTTCAACATGAATTTTTGCATTTCCACTGTCACATATGTACATACATGTAGCTGCTGTGATTTGCATCTGCACCATGTCTTGTTTCTACATTCATGCTTTGAGTCATGCCACTACCATTTGCCGTACACACGAAACATTGTTGTATCCACCTGCATGTACCCTTCTTTACTCACTGCTTTGAATTGTTGCTCCTGGTCAATTCATGTTGGCTTTACCCATTTCTGTGCACCATGATCTGATTGTGCACTGACCTGTCTAGCTTTACACTGCACATGAAAACATGAACTTGACTCTCTTAACCATGATATTAAATTTCACCTGTTTGTACTCGACTTCATTGAGAACTTGTAAATGTCTTGCCACTTCTGTAAGCATGCACTGCAAATATCACATTTGCTTTGGCTTGATTCACACATGCTTGTTTATCCTATTGTTGTGTGGCATCTTTGCTTAGCTACTTCAACTTTGTACACTTGCATTTTTATCACCATTTGTACATGCACCATTTTGTCACCTTGCATTGTTAGCTGCGCCATGCTTTTGACTTTGATACTTGCATGCTCAAGTTTGTACTGTGAATTTGTGCTCGGCCATTTTTGTTTGCACTTGTCATGCTATGCTGCTTCATTGACTTTCTTGTGCTTGTGCCATGAGCATGCTTTGACCTTTTGCTCGACCATTTTGGTTTGAGTTGACTTTTGCATACTGATTTGCATTTGAGCACTGAGTCGAGATGGTCCACGTGGCTACTCCTCAGTTGCTCACTGATTGGCGAGGCAGTGCACACGTGTATATTTATACACGTGTGTATATGCAGCCATCAGTCGAAAAAAAAATCAAATCGAGTCAGAAAAATGATGAGAAACACACCAAATTCTGAGGCAAAAAAAATTTAAAAATAAAATTTAAATCTGCATGTGTTCAATTTTTATTTCTATTGCAGTGTACTGTGTGTGTGTTTCTGTGTATGACAGGTGTAGATGACTAGACTGACAGAGAAAGCTGTGAAGACAGAAGATAGAAGACAAGGACAGAGTGTCAGTGTGTCTGTATATACAAGTGAAAAAGGATATATATGAAATGTAAACTGAATGAATGTATGAGTGTTGCAGTGAGGAGCTGTGTATATATGAAATGTACTGATGTCTGTAATAAACAAGTTTGATTGAAATAAAATATCATTTTATTGTTGTCAAACAAACTTGTCTATTTTATTCTGTTTATATACAAGTACAATATACAGTGAATGTTTAAATAGTGGAGTTATACAAAGTTGTACTGTTTGAATATTGAAATAAAATATTCTATTTAAATAAAATACTGTGTTAATATTTGAATTTCTGTTCAGTCGTATTTTATTTAAATATAAATATTATATTCATTGCTGTGATGTATATATATAACAGTACAGTACCAAACACATTTAATAGAAATATATTTGGTTGTTATCATCAAACAAAAATCATATAATTGTGTATATAACACCGTTATATACAACACCGTTATATACAACACCGTTATATACAACAATCTCCCCCTTTTGATGATGACAAACAAATAAAAGATTTTGAATATAATAAATGTGTTTGTTCGTGAATATTTGAACTCCCCCTATTTAAATGCTCCCCCTACAACAGAAACTCCCCCTATAACCATGCATGAGTGAAATGTATGAATAATTAAATTTTCTAAATTAAAAATATTTATAAAATATTCACTCATAAATCAAAATCTAATCCATTCTCCCCCTTTTGTTATCATCAAAAGGATACAGATTTTAAAATATAGATGAAAATTGACTAAAAATATAGTTTCAGCTTAAGAGGAAGAATGATCATCATAAACCTCAATCAGTCAAACAAAAATCATAATAAACTGAGAACTAGTGGCATATTTCAAATTGCAGAAAATGACCGATTTACGACGAAATTTATATAAAATGGGGAGAGTAAAAAAAATGTATTCCAAATATTTTCAAAAGAATTTTATAAAATTAAAGCACCAAAAAAAACGGTGATGGATTTGGATTATAATTAAAAATTCAATTTAAGTGAGAAAATCGAATAATCTCAAATTTCAATATCTATCAATCAACAAATCATAATACGTCATAATATTTTCAACACATTTCACAGATTAGAGAGATGGATTGATAGGTTGATTTTTACACACCAAGAAGAATTTCAATTTTATTTATTTATTTAAGAGCACACTGACTACGCATAACCAGAGCTTGGATTTTTAAATGAGGTCAGTCGCAACTTAAATTATAAGTTGTCTCTTAACCATGCATGACCAGAGCTTGGATTTTTAAATGAGGTTAGAGACACACTTATATATTTATTATATATATATATATATCATTTCAGCTTTTTAAAAAAAAACTCCTTGGTATAAAACCAATATATGGATGATAGAAAATGTGGTAGGTACAGAAATGGACTGTGAAATAAATTTCTAAATTAATTATATTATGAAATATGACCAACTGTACCGGGGTTATTGAAAATTTTCAATTTTCACTAATTCTGAATAATAATATAACCACAATTCCATCACAAATATTTTCACTGTTTATTTAAAATGGTTTTAAGAAGTAATTAAACTCTCCACATTTATATAAAATCATAACGGATGGCAGAAGGGTGACAAGAAATGAAGATGGTCGTGAAATAATTGCCAGTTCAAAGATATTATAATAAATATTTAACCATCATGAAAATCTAAATAAAATTCTCCTCTTGTTGTGAAATATACTGCAGTCACAATTCATCACAATTTCTAAATCTGGTTATAATTTTGATGAATTATAAATACAGTTTAATTTGGATATTGATTTCAATTTCTGAAAGAATAATCAATAAATAATTTTAAACTTGAAAATCAATTACAAGAGTAATATGCTGATCTATGCATGACAAGAGGGAAAAAATGCATATATACAGCAAAAAATATGCAGCACTTTTAAACTGATACCACATGGTGTCTCTACAAAGTGAAAAATCAGAACAGATGGATGTGACAAATATAAGGCGCTTCTGATACCAAATGTTCTTGCTTTCTCAAGGATTTTAATGACACCCCGGTGGCAAATAATGGTACCTCAGTCAACAGAAAAGACTTAAATACAAAGCAAGCAACTCAAGCACACAAATTTCATTTATCAGAGCACGATAAATCATTGATACCAAATCAAGCATTCCAAAACAAAATATTTACAAATCAATTTCTTATAATCAGAGCAGCATGATTCCAAAACAAAACATTTTTCAAAAACAGTATCAGAGCAGCACATAGAAATCAGTATTACAACAGACTTGTCAAGATGTTGGTCACATAAGGTGGTTCATGATCCCAGATTTGCAAATATACTCTATTTTAAATCATTTGAAGAAATGTGAAAGTATTAGGATTTAATGAATCAATCACACCAGGTTATATTTCAGATTCAAGATATGTGTGAGATCCAATAAATCAATAATTTCGAATGATTTTAAACAAACATATATTCAAATCAAATAATCATGAAATAACAATGATTTTCAAAGACCATTTTCAAAAAGAACATTTTCAAGAATTTCTCAAAAACTATTTCCGACAAGCCCAAGAGAAATTTCAGGTCATTTACATCAAATTTGAAAATATTCATGATCGGGATAATTTATTTGAAATCACATGAATCAATGTAAAGTTTTGGGATATAATGAATCAGTCACACGAGATTGACAATTTCAACAATAAGAGGTGTGTGATATTCAAAATATCTAGAATTTCAGATGATTTCAAACAAACATATTTCAATATAATGATCATGAATAAAGATGAATTCCAAGATGTATCACTGATACAAGCCAATAATGAAATTACCACAACTGATAAATAACAGAGTGTTGTAATGAGTATAATATTTTGAGCTTTTCTAAAATAAATTAGAAAAAACTCAGAACAACAAAGGTGTGTGACATTTCATTAAATATTCAGATCTTCAAAAAAAATTTAGAATTCAAATTAACAGTGTTCAAGATATGATAAGAATACATCAACACTATTATGAATTCAGAAGTAAAAAAAACAATTGCAGATATTTACAAGATTAAATTCAGGATATGGAAATGATTAACACCTCAGAATTCTATTCAAATAAAGAAAGTTTCCAGAAGATCATGATTACTGTAATTAGAAGTTAAGGAAGCCCAAGAAGTTAAAATGATATGACAGTGACAAATCAAACAGAAAAAGAAAATAAACAGAAGAGAGATAGAAGAAGAAATAAACAAGAGATAAAAAAAACGAGAATATTTACAAGGACAAATTCAGAGATCATACCTGAAATCAGTGTAAACCAGAATCTCTGACTCATCAGTCTTGGCTGAGGTACTGTAAAGAATACAGAAATATAGAGCAACTTGAAATCAATCTCTTTTCAGCATAGCAGTTCCTCAGCCTCCTTTGGTACCTAACAGTTTAAAGGATCGAGTGGTCTAACAAAGTTAGTAAAACCACTCATAGTTGTATGTCGAACCTTCGGTACCCAAACTTGTTTGTATAACAATCCCTCTGAATTTACTTTCGTACCCTTAGGAACCCAAATCAGTTTAATTTTTCCAAAATTGGCTTTATTTATTTTTTGGGTCCATGATTGTTCAACAGAATTGTTATAAAACAAAATTTCATTTTGTCTATGTTTCACAAATCCTTTGAAATTTTTAGATTTCAAATTGTCAAGTCGATTCTTTTCAAAATGATTTGAAGGATTTTTAAAAACACTTGAATTTTGCTTTTCAGAATCATTATACTTTTCAAATCCGAGTCCAAACTTATTTCCAATAGGAAACTGGTTTTTCAACAAAATGTCCAATGATTTTTCTCTATTAGAAAATTTATTCAAGATTGATTCAAGTCGTTGAATTTTAGATTGAAGATCGCTATTTTCTTTTATTAAATTTGACCAATGACTTATAGCGATCTTACTCTTTTCAGCATCGTTTTGTTTCAAAGCCAAATTTTCATTCTCAAGCTTTTTTATTTTGGCTTGGGATTCGGAAATTTCAAGTTCAAATCGTTTTTGTTTTTCAGACTCAAAAATCTGGGATTTTTCAATCTCATTTTCAAGTTCTTCTAAAATCAAATTTGATTTCAACAAATTCTCCTTTTCAGCAATTTCAAATTTGGAATTTATATCTGTTTTAAAATTTTCAAATTCCTTTTGCAGAAGATTATTCAAATTTGACAACACAGTCTTGTTCTCATTTAAGATCAGAATTTCATCTTCAAACTTTTGAATACTTTTATTGAGATGAATAAGATTGGCTTTCAATTTCAAACAATTTTTGCAAACAGAATTTGAAGAATTTTTAACATATTCAAGTTGTGATTCCAAATCATCAATTTTGCTGATCAACTCAGAATTCCTAGATTTCAGAGATTTATTTTTAGATTGGAGTTTATCAACAGATTTAGTTAAATCAAGACACATGTAAACCAGATCTTCATATGAGAAATTCTCGGTTTCAGCATTTGTTGATTCTCCATCATCTGATTCATCTGAAGTTTCATTTGTAAATCCTGTTAAACAGAACTCTGAATCTGAGTTGACTTTATCGGGTTTTGAGCTGTGGTTGTCAAGTCTTCCATACTTCGTATTGAGAGTGTCCCAGATTTCCTGTGCAGATAAACAATGACAGATAAGGTTAAACTGTTCAGTATTAAGATAATCAAATATGATTTTCATAGCACGAGTATTGAAATTAATATATACACTATCAAATCCATTGATAATAACATCCCAACATTTGATATTAACAGATTTTAAATAAAATTCCATTTTGGATTTCCAGTTTAAAAAATCTGTTCCATCAAAAACATTTGGAGATGAACTGGACTGACTCTCTATCGGTTGACAACTAGGATGACCCATGACTCTAGAGTTAGTGAAATAACCTGCTCTGATACCACTTGTTGGATCTAGAATAACCCTAGAGGGGGGGTGAATAGGGTTTTCCACAGTTTTTAACTGAATTAAAAACTTAACGAGATATATAATAATAAACTGATCACAGAAAAATAGCAGAAACTGAAATGCAGAAAATAAATCACACACAGAAGTACCCAGCTTCGGCAAAACCCTGCCTACTGCTGCATTTCTAAGGTTTCTACTAGGTGATAGAACAGTTCCCGCATACAAGACCATGTACACTCGCAAACCCTGCTCCTATTCTAACCCTACGCTCAAACCCCTAGACTGATCTAAACCCCTAGATCAGATTTCCCAAATTACAAAACCTGTAACTCGTAACTCAGATTTACAGACTCTGAAAACTGACAGTCAACTCCTTGACTGATTCCCCCTTAGAGATTACAGACTCTAGAACTGTTTCGGTTTGATTTACAGAACAAAATAAATAAAAAAAACAAAAAAAAAAAACAATACCAAAATAAAACAAACTAAATAGAAACCCTAGGAGTTAAAATTAAAAGGGTTATCCCCTTATCCATTTAAACATGGCCGGCCCATTTGTTTGTGTCCACTCTCATTTGCTTTGCCCCGATTTTGTTTCTCTGGAGAAAATTAATGGCGGCTAGGGTTTCTCCTATTGTCTCCAAATCGAATTGATGCGGTTGTTTCTCTGATTGCTCGAACTTGCCGATGCTCTATTTGTCGATTGCTGATGCTCCGATTTGGGCTTGCACTCTCTCTCTCGATTGAAACTGTGTGAGTAATTTTAACTTTGAGTCTCTGCTTGAAATTATTTGCTTGAGGTTTCGATTTCGATGTTCTCTTGTTTGTGGTTTCGATACACCTAATCGCCAGTGATGAAAATTGGTGTAATATAGGATATAGAAAATCCTATAATTAAAACTCTGATTTCACAAATAAATGACTTGATTGTTGCGTTGCTTTCCCCTTTTGCTGCTTTGAATTCTCGGTTTTGAAAACATGCTGGATTTCCAAATATTTCTTACCAAAAAAAACTTTTTGTGCCTTGACTTAACCCTGTCTTGAATGACATGATTTTGTGGACCTCCTTGATTGTCGGCTTTGAAATTATATAGAAAATCTGGAAAAATCTTTGGCTCTTTGAAATGGTTTATTGCCATGAATGTTCTTTTGATTTTATACTGCATTTCTTGCCATTAAATTTTCTCTGATTTGTTCCCTTGAATAAATTATTCTGAAAATTTTAAAGCCAAATACAATCTGCCTTATATGTTCATTCGTGAACTCTGAAAATACACAAGATTTATTTCCGAGAATACACTTGAGATGATTCTTTTGGCATTCCATTTTGAGGTATTTCTTGCCAGAAAATACTTTGTCACTTATCCATTTCTGGAAATACTTTATTTGATTTGTGGCCCACTCTAAATTGTTGTACGATTGAAAAACAGGAAAGAAATGATTTGAGTAAAAACTGGAAAGTAGAAAATTGATTTTCTGAAATCTTTTGTTTCCTGATTTGAGTTGATGAAATGTTGAATAGGATTGCTCGACTGAAACAATGTCTTGGCTTTGAATGTTCTTGCATAATTTCTGCCTTAATTTGATCACCGATGATTTGTTTAAAACTGGAAATTAAATTTCCATATATTCCCACAAACATTTTTGTCACTTGTTTGCATACCTTAATTGCTACTTTCATTATATATGCTTGAAACTTCCTTGCACATGTATGTTTGAGTCTTGAGCTGTATTGCTATTTACTTGCATACAATTGGTTTCACCATTCAACCATGCTTGCTAAACTGAATTTGAACATGTAGCTTTAACCATGAGGAATCTGACTTGAACTTCAACATGAATTTTTGCATTTCCACTGTCACATATGTACATACATGTAGCTGCTGTGATTTGCATCTGCACCATGTCTTGTTTCTACATTCATGCTTTGAGTCATGCCACTACCATTTGCCGTACACACGAAACATTGTTGTATCCACCTGCATGTACCCTTCTTTACTCACTGCTTTGAATTGTTGCTCCTGGTCAATTCATGTTGGCTGCACCCATTTCTGTGCACCATGATCTGATTGTGCACTGACCTGTCTAGCTTTACACTGCACATGAAAACATGAACTTGACTCTCTTAACCATGATATTAAATTTCACCTGTTTGTACTCGACTTCATTGAGAACTTGTAAATGTCTTGCCACTTCTGTAAGCATGCACTGCAAATATCACATTTGCTTTGGCTTGATTCACACATGCTTGTTTATCCTATTGTTGTGTGGCATCTTTGCTTAGCTACTTCAACTTTGTACACTTGCATTTTTATCACCATTTGTACATGCACCATTTTGTCACCTTGCATTGTTAGCTGCGCCATGCTTTTGACTTTGATACTTGCATGCTCAAGTTTGTACTGTGAATTTGTGCTCGGCCATTTTTGTTTGCACTTGTCATGCTATGCTGCTTCATTGACTTTCTTGTGCTTGTGCCATGAGCATGCTTTGACCTTTTGCTCGACCATTTTGGTTTGAGTTGACTTTTGCATACTGATTTGCATTTGAGCACTGAGTCGAGATGGTCCACGTGGCTACTCCTCAGTTGCTCACTGATTGGCGAGGCAGTGCACACGTGTATATTTATACACGTGTGTATATGCAGCCATCAGTCGAAAAAAAAATCAAATCGAGTCAGAAAAATGATGAGAAACACACCAAATTCTGAGGCAAAAAAAATTTAAAAATAAAATTTAAATCTGCATGTGTTCAATTTTTATTTCTATTGCAGTGTACTGTGTGTGTGTTTCTGTGTATGACAGGTGTAGATGACTAGACTGACAGAGAAAGCTGTGAAGACAGAAGATAGAAGACAAGGACAGAGTGTCAGTGTGTCTGTATATACAAGTGAAAAAGGATATATATGAAATGTAAACTGAATGAATGTATGAGTGTTGCAGTGAGGAGCTGTGTATATATGAAATGTACTGATGTCTGTAATAAACAAGTTTGATTGAAATAAAATATCATTTTATTGTTGTCAAACAAACTTGTCTATTTTATTCTGTTTATATACAAGTACAATATACAGTGAATGTTTAAATAGTGGAGTTATACAAAGTTGTACTGTTTGAATATTGAAATAAAATATTCTATTAAAATAAAATACTGTGTTAATATTTGAATTTCTGTTCAGTCGTATTTTATTTAAATATAAATATTATATTCATTGCTGTGATGTATATATATAACAGTACAGTACCAAACACATTTAATAGAAATATATTTGGTTGTTATCATCAAACAAAAATCATATAATTGTGTATATAACACCGTTATATACAACACCGTTATATACAACACCGTTATATACAATATATTGGTTTTCTCAACTCGTGTGTTTCTTTCCATGTATAAGTTCAGTCCTTTGTCGTACCTCGTGCGGGCTTTCTCACTACTTCAACGTAGTACCATTTGATCCTTGAAATCATTTGGGCTGTCATCTTTTATCTAACTATATTTTCTTATCAAGAACTATCGCGTGTTCAACTAAGGTTTATGTCACCTAGGACCACTAGGGATTATGCTACCTAATCAACGTTTTCGTGTCTCGGTGGGGTTCAAGCCACCTAGAACCACTAGGGATTATACTACCCGTCAACCACGCCCTTTTTCCCACATATGTATTGTGAATAGTTTTCCATGTCTAGGTGCACATGTATCTCAATGTGCCATCCGAGTTATGTGACAGAATACAAGATTCGGTCGGGAGCTTTAGGTTATCTGCCGATGCAGATATTAAGGTCTGTTTTTCTACCGGTGGTTAGGGTCCCACGTGACCCCTCACTCAACTACTGAAAGGAAAAACAAGAAAAATCATGTATGAGAACTACACTACGGCCATCGATGCCCCACTCCCAGATGGCCTACCTCACCCATAACTAGATAGCAAGTATGGTCAGTTGGGTGTTCTCTGCCTTTCCGTATGTACATGATTGACTAAAGATGGTAGGTGGTCGACGATGTGCTATCTAGGGCTACCGTAAAAATATCGCCGACCCCACGATAATCCACCCCAGTCTTTAGGTTGCTCGCACAGCAACCAAGGCATACCCTTGGTTCATCTACCGCAGACCTTAACCTCTGTGAGCCCGGGTTTCATGGACCATCCGCAACCTCACAGAGTGATACCAAGAGTATCCTCACGTTCCCCGAAGCTACCGCTTCATCACCCAGTTCGTTGGAGCCTTTATCTAAATCAGATATTGCTCCACCTCGTGTATTTGCTGAAGCGACGACCTACCGAATTGGTTTACTCATCTATTATGAACTGTTCCAATTTCCTTGACTAAGAATATTACTTAGTTATCCTTAACTAAGGTTTATCACTTAGCTTCCTTTCCCGTCATCCTTGTTAACTACCGTTTTCCACTTAGTCCCCCTGAACTAGGGTTTTATCTAATGGGTTAAGCGTTGTCATTCAAGCTCATGACTTAACCCATCTAGAAGCATGTCAAAATTGGCATAGTGATTAAGTTCAAGACTTAGCCCTAAAAACCATACGTCAAGTTGGTTACGTATATCCAGAAGTTCACGGCATAACCTTATCGCGTTATTATGGTTGGTTAAGTATAGATTATCCTTATCAAATTACCGAGTTGAGTTGGTTAAGTATATTCAAGCGGTTCGTGTCTTAACCCTATCCAATTAGAGTGGTTAAGTGTAGGTTAACTTAACCCCATCAAGTTACCGAGTCAAATTGGTTAAGTATTGGTTAACTTAACCTCATCAAAATTATTGAGTCAAATTGGTTAACCTAAACCCATTAAATCATCGTGTATAATTGGTTAAGTATAAGTTACTTAACCCCATTAGATTATCCTGTTAGATTGGTTAAGTATTGGTTAACTTAATTTCATCAAATTATTGGGTTGGCTTGGTTAAGTGTTGGTTAACTTAACCTCATCAAATTATTGGGTCGGCTTGGTTAAGTGTTGGTTAACTTAACCTCATCAAATTATTGGGTCGGCTTGGTTAAGTGTTGGTTAACTTAACCTCATCAAATTATTGGGTCGGCTTGGTTAAGTGTTGGTTAACTTAACCCCCTCCACTAATCGTGTTGTATGGTTTAGTGTCATTAGTCTAGCTAAGTTACTTAACCAACCCGTCCATGTCATATCGGTTAAGTTTCATTAGTCTAATCATGTTACTTAACCTTATCATGTGGCGTTAATTAACTTAATGCACCCCAACCTCTCACATTAGACTTTGTTGTGGTTACTAGTTAAGCCGGGCGGGTCCGGGTAGCTTTACACCATAACCTCGTCTAACCTCGGGTTTTAAGTGTGATATGACCAACTACTCACATTGGGTCCTATTGTTTTTAGCCACTAGTTAAGCCGGTCGGTTCCGGGTAGATTTATGCTACAAACTCAACCCTGAAAAAAAATCGAGTGTGTATGACTTGTGCAGGATCTATATTATGGCTATGCGGAATATGATAGCAATATATATATATATATATATATATATATATATCAAAGATAACTTTAATTGCAGTAAAGTAAAGTAAAGTAAAGTAAAGAC
Organism: Allium sativum; assembly: GCA_030737875.1. NCBI lineage: Eukaryota > Viridiplantae > Streptophyta > Magnoliopsida > Asparagales > Amaryllidaceae > Allium > Allium sativum. The sequence goes on along the minus strand of CM060919.1, from coordinate 884,095,643 downwards.
ACCAGGATTTTATACTGGTTCGGACCTCCCGTCCTACGTCCAGTCCCGAAGCTCCTCTTCGGAATTTCAACTAATCAACACCCTCGCTTCACCCGGAGGAACAGGTTCACAACTACTTGATTTACGGGCTACAAGTTTTCCTACTTGATTTCACGGGCTACAAGCTTACCCACTTGATTTCACGGGCTACAAGCTTACCCACTTGATTTCACGGGCTACAAGCTTACCCACAAGACGATTACAAGAGTTTGACCTTGAATGTGTTCTTTCTTCAACACTGATTAGTCAATGATTGAGTACAACCTTCCTATAATCTTATCCTCAAGTATATGAATTGAATGCGAAGATTTGAAGGAAGTTAGTTGCTTGTTGAATCAAAATATGAGAAATATTATCAAGGATTCAATAAGTAACTTGAATTTGGGAGCTTTTTAGAATTCAAGAGTATTTAGAAAGTAAGATTAGAAATCAGAGCAAGAATTGGTGATTTGGATGAATGAAAGATGATGTATTTATAGCAAATGAGAAGTTGTAATTATTAGTGAAAAGTCACAATCAAAAGGAGTGATTTTTAATGAAGAGAAATGGATGCAACTTTTCGAGGAAGAAGATGACTCTTCATGAAATTCAAAAATAGGTCGACAGGAAAAATTAACAGGTTGACAGGTTTTTGACCGTTATTTCAAAAAGCTGTTGACCTGTTAATTTTAACAGGTTGACCTGTTAAGTTTAAAAAGCTATTGACCTGTTAAATTTAACAAGTTGACAGGTTTTTGTCAACATATAAAAAATGAGTTTTCATGTATATTTTTTGAAGAGAATAAGAAGTATGATTATTTGAGGATAGATTTTAACATAAATAACTCTAAATAACCATCTTCTAACCTATAAAGCATTGAATCTTCTTTTTGTCGATTATGAAGCTCCTTCTTGTCATTAATCAAAATAAGCATTGAAACCGTTGACTCAACATTCTCCCCCTTTTTGATTGATGACAATATAGCTTGATATTTTAACCTTTATTGCTATCTCCCCCTGTATATGAGCTCTGTCTCCCTTTAAACATCTACATATCCATAATCTTAGCCCCATGTCATGATTTCCATTGATCTTTATTTTGTTGTTATCAATCGAAATTCTCGTGTCTCAACATTCTCCCCCTTTTTGATTGATGACAACACCTTGGATTTTCTCCCTTTGAATATAAAGCTCCCCCTGAATTTCTGCAACATTTGTTAGTAAATAATCTTACCTTTTGATTCCTGCATTAACAAATGTTAGCACACATATACTTTTGTTGTATATAACGGTGTTGTATACACAATTATATGATTTTTGTTTGATGATAACAACCAAATAAATATTATTTTAAATGTGTTTGATATTGTAATGTTATTGTACATCACAGACTGGATTATAATATTTATATTTAAATAAAATACGACTGTATAGAAATATAAATATTCACACAGTATTTTTGTTTAAATATAATATTTTATTTCACTATCAAAACAGTACAAATTTATAAACTCCACTGTTTATGCATTTCTCTTATATTCACTGATATTCATTACATCACATCTCATATACATTCACCGAATATTGTACTTTTAAATTCACTCATTTGTACATTTCACTTTTATCACTTTGACACAATGTTTATCCACTATCTTCTGTCTCTGTCTTCTGTCTTCACAGCCTTTAGTCCAGTCACTTCAGTCCGGTCTTCATACCTGTCATACACAGAAACACACAACAGTACACTTCAATAGAAATAATATTGAACAAATGCAAATATATATTTATTTTTTAAATTTTATTCGCCTCAGAATTTCAGTGTGTTTCTCATCATTTTTCATGGCTTGATCTGATTCATCTGTGTCTAGCAGACAGTTTGTATATGTATAGGGACAGGAAATTATCTGAATGGATGCATATACACACATGTATAAATATACATATGTGCACTGCCACGCCAATCAGATTGCAACTGAGTAGTAGCCACATGGACCTGCTCGACTCAGTGCAATACACAAAGTCAACATAGTCAACTCAAGATAAAGTGGTCAAGGAAAATCAACAATCAAAACATCAAAGTATATGGAGCAGATTTCATCTCAGTTGAACATGTACAAGTGGTATGCAAATTTTCAACATGCAAGTATTCAAGTGTACGAGCACAAGTGTTATGCAAGCACATATGGCCGAGACAACACATCAAGTTCAAGCATAGTGAAGCTGCAGCATGAACAATATCATTCAAGTCAAGGTGACAAAATGGTGCATGTACAAATGGTGATAAAAATGCAAGTGTACAAAGTTGAAGTAGCTAAGCAAAGGTGCCAAACAACAATAGGATAAACAAGCATGTGTGAATCAAGCCAAAGCAAGTGTGATATTTGCAGTGCATGCTTACAGAAGTGGCAAGACATTTACAAGTTTTCAATGAAGTCGAGTACAAACAGGTGAAATTTAACATCATGGTTAAGAGAGTCAAGTTCAAGTTTTCATGTGTAGTGTAAAGCTAGACAGGTCAGTGCACAATCAGATCATGGTGCACAGAAATGGGTGCAGCCAACATGAATTGACCAGGTGCAACAATTCAGAGCAGTGAGTAAATAAGGGTACATGCAGGTGGATACAACAATGTTTCGAGTGTACGGCAAATGGTAGTGGCATGACTCAAAGCATGAATGTAGAAACAAGACATGGTGCAGATGCAAATCACAGCAGCTACATGTATGTACATATGTGACAGTGGAAATGCAAAAATTCATGTTGAAGTTCAAGTCAGATTCCTCATGTTTAAAGCTACATGTTCAAATTCAGTTTAGCAAGCATAGCTGAATGGTGAAACCAATTGTATGCAAGTAAATAGCAATACAGTTCAAGACTCAAACATACATGTGCAAGGAAGTTTCAAGCATATATAATGAAAGGAGCAATTAAGGTATGCAAACAAGTGACAAAAATGTTTGTGGGAATATATGGAAATTAAATTTCCAGTTTTTAACAAATCATCGGTGATCAAATTAAGGCAGAAATCATGCAAGAACATTCAAAGCCAAGACATCGTTTCAATCGAGCAATCCTATTCAACATTTCATCAACTCAAATCAGGAAACAAAAGATTTCAGAAAATCAATTTTCTACTTTCCAGTTTTTACTCAAATCATTTCTTTCCTGTTTTTCAATCGTACAACAATTTAGAGTGGGCCACAAATCAATTAATATGATTTTCCAGAAATGCAAATTTACATATGTGCAAGTTTGGCATGTTCTTAAAAAAGAAATCATGTGGATCACGACATCATTCATGAATCACAATTTCATAAAGGCCAAAATAAATCAGGAAACCTTTTAATGCCGAAGTCAATTAATTGAGGCAACAAAAGCCGAGAATCAGAAGAGGAAGCTGCAAAAAAAAAAGAATCAGGGACAATTTTCAAAGGGAAAAACAAATGGAAAGATCAAGAAATTAGTTTCCTGTTTTTGACAAGCAATTAAATTTCAATTTTCCAGTATTGCCATATTCAATCAAAGCCGAGATCTTTTAAAGTCAAAAGGGGCAAGTTTCATTCAAGAATCTGTCACGCAAGTGCAATCAAAACCGAGAATTCAAAGCAGGGAAACCGACGCAAATCAAGCCAAGTCACGTTATTGAAATCAGAGTATTTTTAGGATTCTATAATCCTATATGAACACCAATCATCACTGGCGATTTAATCATCGAAAAACCAAAAACCCACAATATCGAAAAACGCAGCCAAAAATTCAAGGAGAAAATCAGACAAATCATATCTTAGAACACTCACCAAGTTTTCGATCATAACCACATCCAAATCGAAGTACAAAAGCCATGCATAGTTTCGAAGCAGCAGAGATTTAACTCCAGAAGCATACGTTCGAGATTTGGAGTGTGGAAAACCCTAACTCCCAAATTAGAGAAAGCCAACGAAGAAGAATCACATAGCCACAAAGACGTGAGCCTCAGTTTCTTCAATTCCAGAAGCCATCGAATTGATTTGAGGGAGTTTTCAGAAACCCTAGTTCAGAGCGTCGGCCGCTATTTTTTTTTAGAGAAACAAGGGTTTGCAAAGAAGTAAAGAAGTGGGCCGGCCATTTTTTTCAAGTCCAACACTTCAAGTGAAAAAGGGGATGACCCCTTATCCTTTAAACTCTTTTAATCCTTAGGGTTTCTTTTCCTTTTTTTTTGTATTGTTGTAATCAGTAAAACAAACGAACAGTTTCCTAGAGTCTGTAAAATTCTAGGGGTTTCAGTCAGGGTGTTGACTGACAGTTGACAGAGTCTGTAAAATCTGGGCTACTGGTTACGGGGTTGTAATCAGGGGAAATCTGGTCGAGGGGATATCGATCAGTCTACGGTTTTGAGCGTAGGGTTAGAATAGGAGCGAGAGTCGCGAGTGTACATGGTCTTGTATGCGGGATCTGTTCTATCACCTAGTAGAAACCTTAGGAATGCAGCAGTAGGTAGGGTTTTGCCGAAGCTGGGTATCTCTATGTGTTATTTTCTTTCTGCACTTTTATTTCTGCTGCGTTCTGTGATTTGATTATTGTTTTAATATCCTGTCAGATTTTTAATTCAGTTAAAAATTGTAATTAACCCTATTCACCCCCCCTCTAGTGTTAATCTAGATCCAACAAGTGGTATCAGAGCAGGTTATTTGATTAACTCTAGAATCATGTTTTCCCCTTGCTGTCAGTCTTCTAAGAGTCAGTCCAGTGATATTCCATTTATTTTCAATGGAACAGGTTTTCAAATTTGGAAATCAAATTTTGAATCATATTTAAAATCTATTAATTCTGAATATTGGAATATTATTGAAAATATGGGAGACTTGTTAGACAAGAGGAATAAGGTGTTAAATGCTCGCGTCATGCATATTATTTATTCCTGTCTTGATAACAGTCAATTAAAATTTATCTCTCATTGTTTAACCGCGCAGGATATCTGGAAGACTCTCAACACGTTGTATGGAAAATCTGACAGCCGTTCAAAACTCTCAACTGCCAACTCAGATTCAGATCTGTGCTTAGCTGGAGCTATTCATGGCGACTCAGACGATGTGGACTTATCATATGAAGATTTGATATCTCTTTGTAATAAATTAACAAGAACTGTTGATCGTCTCAAACGGAAAAACAAGTCTTTGGAATCTGAAAATTCTGAGTTGACCCACAATAACAATATGTTGAAATTAAAATTTGAAGACTCTGAGTGTAAGAATTGTTTTAACTTGAAAAATGATTTAGCTCAACTTAATGAAAATTCTAGAAAGATTGAAAATGAATTTTTTATTTTGAAAAATCAAGAAGATGAGCTAATTCATAAAAATAACGCTTTACAGAAGGAGTTGGATAAGGTTAATTTCGAACATGAAAATTTTGAAATGGAAAATTTGTTGAAATCAGAAACTGCTTTGAAGGAACTTGAAAAAGAAATTGAAAATTTCAAGATTTTTGAAATTGAAAAACAAAATCTCTTTGATTCTGAGATTTCTGAATATAAAGTCAAAATTGAGAAGTTTTTAAACGACAATGATCTTCTGAAATCCAAAATCAATGATCTTGAGTTGAGTCTGAAACATTTTTCATCCGGAGAAAAATCTTTGAATATGCTTTTGAATACTCAGTTCTCTCATGGAAATAAAAGAGGTCTCGGTTTTGGAAAAACAAATGATTTTGAAAAAGGGAATTCAATTGATTTTAAAAATCCTTCAAACCGCTTTGGAAATGTTTGTTTTGAAAATTTGAACTCTAACAATTTCAAAGGATTTTTAAACCAAAAACATGATGTGAATTTGTTTGATAATAATCCATTTAAACAATCCTGGATCCCAAAAAGAAATAAAACAAACTTCATTAAATTCAAACAGTTTTGGGTTCCAAAGGGTATGGAGATAGATTCGAATGGATTATTATACAAACAGGTTTGGGTACCAAAACGTACGAATATAACTGTGAGTGGTTTTACTACTTTTGTTAGACCACTCAATCCTCTTAACAGTTAGGTACCGAAGGAGGCTGAGGAACTGCATAGCTTAAGAAAAACTGGAGTCAAACTGCTACGTAACACAAAATCATTCACAGTTCCTTAGCCACATCTGATGAGTTAGAGATTCTGGTTTACATCGTTTTCAAGTATAAATTCTAATCTCATCTTTGTAAATATTTTTTTGTTTATTTCTTCTTCCCCCCCTTTCCTTTTTATTTTTTTCTTTTTGTTTGTCCTGAGTTGATTTGACACTGCCATATTCTTCTTATTCTGCGCTTCATTAACTTCCGATTGCAGTACTTATGATTTTCTGGAAATTCGTTTAATCTGTATAAAATTGTCATGTTTTAATTCTTCCAGAATCTGAATTTAAACTTGTATATATCTGCAATTGTTTTGGAGTTTTTTTTTTTTTTTTGAAATTCTAACAGTGCTGAAGCATTCATATCATATCTTGAACACTGTTAGTATAAATTCAAAAATTTTGAAGATCTTAAAATTTAATGAAATTTCACACACCTCTGCTGTTTTTGAGTCTCTTCTAATCTATTTTTAGAAAAGCTCAATATATTATACTCATTACAGCACTTAGTTATTCATCAGTTGTGATAATTTCAGAAATATTCAGATTGGCTTGAATTTTTTAAAATTGTCTAGAATCTCAGTGATACATCTTAAAAATCATTGTTATTCATGATCATTATGGTTAGAATTTGTTTATTTGAAATCATCTGAAACTATTAATATCTTGAATAATCACACACCTCCTAAATTTGAAATTATCAACCTTGTGTGACTGATTCATTATATTTCAAAACTTGACATTGATTCAAGTGATTTCAAATAAATTATTTTGGATCATGAATATCTATCAAATCTGATGTAAATGATCTGATTTTCTTTGGGCTTGTCTGAAATTCTTGTGAAAAATTCTTTGAAAAATTGGTGTTAAATCTCTCTACTATTTCATGGTTATTTGATTTGAATGATTGTTTGTTTAAAATCATTTGAAATTATTGATTTATTGAATCACACACATATTCTGAATGTGAAAATAATAATTTGGTGTGATCGATTCATTGAATCTAGAGATTTTTTATATTCCTCAAATGATTTCAAATAAACGGTAGTTCTAATCTTGGATCATGAAAGTTCTTATGTGACCATCCCCAGACAAGTCTGATGTGATATTGTGTTCTGCACGGCTCTGATACTGTTCTTAGATAATTGCTTATTGTTTGATTTGTCTGCTTGGGCTTTAAATTTCTGTTGTCTGTGATATCATAGTTTGTCCCCATTGTCTTGGTAAAATCCTCGAGAAAGCGAGAACAAGTGATATCAGAAGTGCTTATATTTGTTTCACCCATCTGTACTGAGATTCAAATTTTCACCTTGTATAGATCCATACATTTTTTTTGCCTTATACAAATAAATGTGCTAAATTTGTCTGGCTGGGTTTGTGTTTAAATTTCTTTGGTCTGAGATGTCCATGATGGTCCATCAGGGTGTAATTAAAATCCTCGAGAGGGAGACTACAATTGGTATCAGATGTGCTGAATTTTTTTTGTATATATTTTAATCACTCTTGTCCTGTATAGCTCTTTATATTCCTCTTGTAATTAATTTTCAATTTTAAGATTATTTATTTTTTATTCATTCAGAAATTGAAATCAATATCCAAATTGTTCTGTATTTATAATTCATCAAAATATATCAGAATCTGAAATTGTGATGAATTATGACTGCAATATATTTCACAACAAGAGGAGATTTTATCTGGATTTTCATGATGGTTGAATATTTATTATAATATCTATGAATTGGCAATTATTTCACGACCATCTTCATTATCTTTCATCTTTCTGCCATCCATCGTGTCTTTTATATTAATGTGGAGAGTTTAATATTTAAAAAAAAATCTTTTTGAATAAATAGTGAAAATATTTGTGATGAAATTGTGGTTATGTTATTATTCAGAATTAGTGACAACTGAAATTTTTCAATGATCTCGGTACAGTTGATCATATTTCATAATATAATTAATTTAGAAATTTATTTCACAGTCCATTTCTGTACTTACCACATTTCTGTCATTCATATTGGTTGTATATACCAAGGAGTTTTTCTATTTAAAGCTGAAAACGATAAAATATATAATTAATACATAAGTGTGTCTCTAACCTCATTTAAAAATCCAAGCTCTGGTCTTGCATGGTTAAGAGACAACTTATAATTTAAGCTGCAACTGATCCCATTTAAAAATCCAAGCTCTGGTTATGTGTGGTCAGTGTGCTCTTAAATAAAAAAAAAAGGAAAAATGTTCTATAAATCTAAATTAATCTGAAATTCTCCTCTGAGTATAAAAACCAGCCTATCAATCCATCTTCTATTTGTGAAATGTATTGAAATATTATGAAATATTATGATTAGTTGATTGATCAGTATTGGGATTTGAGAATATTCGAGTTTGTCACTTAAATTGAATTATTAATTATTGTCCAAATTCCATCTCTGTTTTTGAACCTCATTTTTATAAAAATTCTTTGGAAAATAATTGGAACTCGTTTTTTTTTACTCTCCCCATTTTATATTAAATCCATCGTAAATCCGTCATTCTCTACAATGTGAAATATGCCACCAGTTCTTAGTTTATTATGATTTTTGTTTGACTGATTGAGATTTATGATGACCGGTCTTTCTCTTAAGCTGATATAGTATTTGTTAGTAATTTTTCATCTATGTTTTAAATTCTGTATCCTTTTGATGATAACAAAAGGGGGAGAATGGATAGAGATTTTGATTTATGAGTGAATATTTTATAAATATTTTTAATTTTGAAAATTTACTATTATTATTACATTTCACTCATGCACAGTTATAGGGGGAGTTGTCTGTTGTAGGGGGAGCTAACAAATAGGGGGAGTTCAATATTCATTGTCAAACACATCTATTGTATACAAAATCTTTTATTTGTTTGTCATCATCAAAAGGGGGAGATTGTTGTATATAACGGTGTTGTATACACAATTATATGATTTTTGTTTGATGATAACAACCAAATAAATATTATTTTAAATGTGTTTGATATTGTAATGTTATTGTACATCACAGACTGGATTATAATATTTATATTTAAATAAAATACGACTGTACAGAAATATAAATATTCACACAGTATTTTTGTTTAAATATAATATTTTATTTCACTATCAAAACAGTACAAATTTATAAACTCCATTGTTTATGCATTTCTCTTATATTCACTGATATTCATTACATCACATCTCATATACATTCACAGAATATTGTACTTCTAAATTCACTCATTTGTACATTTCACTTTTATCACTTTGACACAATGTTTATCCACTGTCTTCTGTCTTTGTCTTCTGTCTTCACAGCCTTTAGTCCAGTCACTTCAGTCCGGTCTTCATACCTGTCATACACAGAAACCCACAACAGTACACTGCAATAGAAATAATATTGAACAAATGCAAATATATATTTATTTTTTAAATTTTATTCGCCTCAGAATTTCAGTGTGTTTCTCATCATTTTTCATGACTTGATCTGATTCATCTGTGTCTAGCAGACAGTTTGTATATGTACAGGGACAGGAAATTTTCTGAATGGATGCACATACACACATGTATAAATATACATATGTGCACTACCACGCCAATCAGATTGCAACTGAGGAGTAGCCACATGGACCTGCTCGACTCAGTGCAATACACAAAGTCAACATAGTCAACTCAAGATAAAGTGGTCAAGGAAACTCAACAATCAAAACAGCAAAGTATACGGAGCAGATTTCATCTCAGTTGAACATGTACAAGTGGTGTGCAAATTTTCAACATGCAAGTATTCAAGTGTACGAGCACAAGTGTTATGCAAGCACATATGGCCGAGATAACACATCAAGTTCAAGCATAGTGAAGCTGCAGCATGAACAATATCATTCAAGTCAAGGTGACAGGATGGTGCATGTACAAATGGTGATAAAAATGCAAGTGTACAAAGTTGAAGTAGCTAAGCAAAGATGCCAAACAACAATAGGATAAACAAGCATGTGTGAATCAAGCCAAAGCAAGTGTGATATTTGCAGTGCATGCTTACAGAAGTGGCAAGACATTTACAAGTTTTCAATGAAGTCGAGTACAAACAGGTGAAATTTAACATCATGGTTAAGAGAGTCAAGTTCAAGTTTTCTTGTGTAGTGTAAAGCTAGACAGGTCAGTGCACAATCAGATCATGGTGCACAGAAATGGGTGCAGCCAACATGAATTGACCAGGTGCAACAATTCAGAGCAGTGAGTAAAGAAGGGTACATGCAGGTGGATACAACAATGTTTCGAGTGTACGGCAAATGGTAGTGGCCTGACTCAAAGCATGAATGTAGAAACAAGACATGGTGCAGATGCAAATCACAGCAGCTACATGTATGTACATTTGTGACAGTGGAAATGCAAAAATTCATGTTGAAGTTCAAGTCAGATTCCTCATGTTTAAAGCTACATGTTCAAATTCAGTTTAGCAAGCATGGCTGAATGGTGAAACCAATTGTATGCAAGTAAATAGCAATACAGTTCAAGACTCAAACATTCATGTGCAAGGAAGTTTCAAGCATATATAATGAAAGCAGCAATTAAGGTATGCAAACAAGTGACAAAAATGTTTGTGGGAATATATGGAAATTTAATTTCCAGTTTTTAACAAATCATCGGTGATCAAATTAAGGCAGAAATCATGCAAGAACATTCAAAGCCAAGACATTGTTTCAGTCGAGCAATCCTATTCAACATTTCATCAACTCAAATCAGGAAACAAAAGATTTCAGAAAATCAATTTTCTACTTTCCAGTTTTTACTCAAATCATTTCTTTCCTGTTTTTCAATCGTACAACAATTTAGAGTGGGCCACAAATCAATTAATATGATTTTCCATAAATGCAAATTTACATATGTGCAAGTTTGGCATGTTCTTAAAAAAGAAATCATGTGGGTCACGGCATCATTCATGAATCACATTTTCATAAAGGCCAAAATAAATCAGGAAACCTTTTAATGCCGAAGTCAATTAATTGAGGCAACAAAAGCCGAGAATCAGAAGAGGAAGCCGCAAAAAAAAAAAGAATTAGGGACAATTTTCAAAGGGAAAAACAAATGGAAAGATCAAGAAATTAGTTTCCTGTTTTTGATAAGCAATTAAATTTCAATTTTCCAGTATTGCCATATTCAATCAAAGCCGAGATCTTTTAAAGTCAAAAGGGGCAAGTTTCATTCAAGAATCTGTCACGCAAGTGCAATCAAAACTGAGAATTCAAAGCAGGGAAACCGACGCAAATCAAGCCAAGTCACGTTATTGAAATCAGAGTATTTTTAGGATTCTATAATCCTATATGAACACCAATCATCAATGGCGATTCAATCATCGAAAAACCAAAAACCCACAATATCGAAAAACGCAGCCAAAAATTCAAGGAGAAAATCAGACAAATCATATCTTAAAACACTCACCAAGTTTTCGATCATAACCACATCCAAATCGAAGTACAAAAGCCATGCATAGTTTCGAAGCAGCAGAGATTTAACTCCAGAAGCATACGTTCGAGATTTGGAGTGTAGAAAACCCTAACTCCCAAATTAGAGAAAGCCAACGAAGAAGAATCACATAGCCACAAAGACGTGAGCCTCAGTTTCTTCAATTCCAGAAGCCATCGAATTGATTTGAGGGAGTTTTCAGAAACCCTAGTTCAGAGCGTCGGCCGCCATTTTATTTTAGAGAAACAAGGGTTTGCAAAGAAGTAAAGAAGTGGGCCGGCCATTTTTTTCAAGTCCAACATTTCAAGTGAAAAAGGGGATGACCCCTTATCCTTTAAACTCTTTTAATCCTTAGGGTTTATTTTCCTTTTTTTTGTATTGTTGTAATCAGTAAAACAAACGAACAGTTTCCTAGAGTCTGTAAAATTCTAGGGGTTTCAGTCAGGGTGTTGACTGACAGTTGACAGAGTCTGTAAAATCTGGGCTACTGGTTACGGGGTTGTAATCAGGGGAAATCTGGTCGAGGGGAATTCGATCAGTCTACGGTTTTGAGCGTAGGGTTAGAATAGGAGCGAGAGTCGCGAGTGTACATGGTCTTGTATGCGGGATCTTTTCTATTACCTAGTAGAAACCTTAGGAATGCAGCAGTAGGCAGGGTTTCGCCGAAGCTGGGTATCTCTGTGTGTTATTTTCTTTCTGCACTTTTATTTCTGCTGCGTTCTGTGATTTGATTATTATTTTAATATCCTGTCAGATTTTTAATTCAGTTAAAAATTGTAATTAACCCTATTCACCCCCCCTCTAGTGTTAATCTAGATCCAACAACTTTTACCATATTAAGCACATATATTTTAAATAGTATATGTAAAATATTTCTCCCCCTTTGTCATCGATTAAAAAGAATAAATATCATAATAACCTCAATAATCGAGAGTTTTAAAATAGTATAAGAAATGGTGTTTGAGTTTGGAATTTGAAACGACGTGTCTTTATAAAAAAAACAGTTTTCAGAGAGACCGGTCGACCTATAAAATCAAGGCGGTCGACCTAAAAACTCTCGGGTTCGAGATAGAGGAAATAAGGCAAAACCGGTCGACCCCTTTTTTCTAACCGGTCGACCTATTTTGTTGCTAAAACAGCATCGGTCGACATGAATTTCGGAACCGGTCAACCTAAAAAGTCTCTAGAAACTACATGTATTAAAACCGGTCGACCTATAGTTTTTGATCGGTCAACCTGTATGACCGGTCAACCTATATTTTTCCACCGGTCGACCTAATTCTTTTCTGGATTGAAAATATTTAAAACCGGTCGACCTATAGTTTTTGACCGGTCGACCTGTATGACCGGTCGACCTATATTTTGCCACCGGTCGACCTAATTCTTCTCTGGATTGAAAATATTCAAAACAGGTCGACCTATATTTTTTAACAGGTCGACCTGATTTGTCAAAATTTGTTTTTCTGCCTTATTTTGAAAAGAAATCAAACTCAAACAACATTTTATTATAATAATATATATTAAATACATGAAGAAAGAAATAAAACGAATATTAAAAGGAATATAAAATATCTCCTTAGATCCGATATAATAAAATTATTTTCTTGGTTCCCATGGAGAATATTTTCCGCTTCCGCCTTCATTTTTGTTGTAATTCCTATCCCATGAATTTTGTGTCCTCGATGACGATAAAATATTGAAACATGTGCTTTTTGATAAGCTAAATTTTCAAAGATATTTAGAGGTACCGAATAGCCTTCTCTTTGTTGTGGTGTACCTGCAAAAATATATATAACATATATAGTTTTGGTAACCACTTGCTTTGCTTGGGTCCATGGGTTAGATGGAAGGTAACCATACCCAAGAGGGTTTAATGGAACCTTTAAAGATAAAATTTTCATTATTAACTACCGAATCAAAATAATCATCGATATGTTTTTCTCGGTTTTTCCAACTTACAGGAACCCAAATACTTAAGAAATCTCTAGTGATATTCCTTTTCGTACTTCTATATTTATTATAAATACCGTTAGTCATAGAAGTATTCGAATTTCTATAATAATTGGGTCTTGGATGTGCATTAGTACTAGCATTGATATTCTTATTATACATAAAAGCATATCTAGTACTATTTCTATGATTGGTTTTATTATATCCTATACCACTTTTGTCATGTAAAGGTCGAGATCTAGACAAAATCATGTTTAAATCATTTTGACCTTTATTAAATTTCGTGAACTTATTTGTACATTTGATTCCACAGTCGCGATTGATATTTTCAAAAGAAACCTTGTTATTAATACCCTTATTTAATTCAGAATTCTTCCTTTTTAAAGCTCTATTCTCATTTTCGAGACAACTAATTTGAGATTCTGAATTATATAAAGATGATTGTAATTTTCCTTTTGAGTCAGAAATTTCATTTTGCAAAATATTACTATTCACCTTTAAGAACTCACATTCTTTAGATAGTTCTAAATTCTTTTCAGTTAAAGCTCTATTCTCTTTTTCAAGAGACGAAATTAAAGAACTAGAATTATTTAAAGAATCTTCTAACGATATATTTTTATTTTGCAAAAGATCAATTTCCTTTAAAAGAACATTGTTTTTATCTTCTAGTCGCTCATTTTCTTTTTGAAGGAAATCTTTTTGAGAAACAAGCTCTTCTAAGGTATATTCAAAACATTTGGCTTGTTTTACCAATAGATTGTTTTCTTCTTTTAATTTGGAATTTTCTTGCTTAATTTTTTGACATAGCTAAAACGACTGTATTGAGTTTCAATAATTTTTCATGGTCTAACAAAATATCTTTATATAATGAATCTGTACATACCGATTGTGATCTGACTTTGGCCATGGGACACTTATTTCCTTGCTCTCCTGATTCTGCTTTGTTGCTCTTCCATTTTCTAATTCACTGACTAGATTTCTTTATAGCCATTTGTTCTAGGATGTTGTTACGATCTCCAGAACGCCAGGCTCCGATACCAATTGAAAAAAAATCGAGTGTGTATGACTTGTGCAGGATCTATATTATGGCTATGCGGAATATGATAGCAATATATATATATATATCAAAGATAACTTTAATTGCAGTAAAGTAAAGTAAAGTAAAGACACCAGGATTTTATACTGGTTCGGACCTCCCATCCTACGTCCAGTCCCGAAGCTCCTCTTCGGAATTTCAACTAATCAACACCCTCGCTTCACCCGGAGGAACAGGTTCACAACTACTTGATTTACGGGCTATAAGTTTACCCACTTGATTTCACGGGCTACAAGCTTACCCACTTGATTTCACGGGCTACAAGCTTACCCACTTGATTTCACGGGCTACAAGCTTACCCACAAGACGATTACAAGAGTTTGACCTTGAATGTGTTCTTTCTTCAACACTGATTAGTCAATGATTGAGTACAACCTTCCTATAATCTTATCCTCAAGTATATGAATTGAATGCGAAGATTTGAAGGAAGTTAGTTGCTTGTTGAATCAAAATATGAGAAATATTATCAAGGATTCAATAAGTAACTTGAATTTGGGAGCTTTTTAGAATGCAAGAGTATTTAGAAAGTAAGATCAGAAATAAGAGCAAGAATTGGTGATTTGGATGAATGAAAGATGATGTATTTATAGCAAATGAGAAGTTGTAATTATTAGTGAAAAGTTGCAATCAAAAGGAGTGATTTTTAATGAAGAGAAATGGATGCAACTTTTCAAGAAAGAAGATGACTCTTCATGAAATTCAAAAATAGGTCGACAGGAAAAATTAATAGGTTGACAGGTTTTTGACCGTTATTTCAAAAAGCTGTTGACCTGTTAATTTTAACAGGTTGACCTGTTAATTTTAACAGGTTGACCTGTTAAGTTTAAAAAGCTGTTGACCTGTTAAATTTAACAGGTTGACAGGTTTTTGTCAACATATAAAAAATGAGTTTTCATGTATTTTTTTTGAAGAGAATAAGAAGTATGATTATTTGAGGATAGATTTTAACATAAATAACTCTAAATAACCATCTTCTAACCTATAAAGCATTGAATCTTCTTTTTGTCGATCATGAAGCTCCTTCTTGTCATTAATCAAAATAAGCATTGAAACCGTTGACTCAACAAACCCAACCTCGAGTTGGCCACTTTCATGTTTTACTGCGTATCATGTTCGTGCCAAATTTAGGCCTTGATTAAGTCCATGTTTTTCACTCATGCCCATTGTCCCACTTCTTGGTATAATTCATGTCAAGTTCACATGTTCCATATTTTTCCAAGTGTCATCCCCACGTTTATTACCATTACATGTTACAAGTAATTTCATATCAAGTTCATAGCAAATTTCAAGCTTTGCCTAGACTACCCAAAACGTATTCCCAACGCACATGAAAGCGAATCAACCTAGTAGGAAAAATATGACAAAAGAGGGTACAAGATGGCAAAGATGAATCACAAGTTAAACATGGTGAAAATTGAGGCAAATGTGTTCACATAACTAGCATATTGCATATTGGCCTCAAAATGTACACGATGTCATAAAAGGGTTGGCCACAAACATGCACGGTATCATAAGGGGTTTGGCCTCAAACATGCATAATATCATAAGGGGTTTGGCCCCACATAAACATGAAATCATAAGGGGTTTTGGGTTCTTTTGCATGCATAAGTCCCAAGTCAAATTCATGCACATATTTCACAAGTCAAAATGGTTCCAAGTGTTCATGCCAACATCCCACAAATAAAGGTTCAATCTTGCAAGGCAAACTAAGTCCAATGCAACATGAGTAACTTGATTTAGTCACTAAACATAGCCTAAATTCATAGGTTCAAGCAAAAGAGGCATGACAAGGTTCATATAGGCTAGCATACTTATGTTCATCGCATTTTATTCCATGTC
Source organism: Allium sativum (assembly GCA_030737875.1). Lineage (NCBI taxonomy): Eukaryota > Viridiplantae > Streptophyta > Magnoliopsida > Asparagales > Amaryllidaceae > Allium > Allium sativum. The sequence goes on along the minus strand of CM060919.1, from coordinate 884,079,199 downwards.
ACATTAGAACTATCATTTAGATCTACAAGTAGCTAGAACTTACATAGCATGGCTAAGGGATTATGAGCATGAATCGTCTTGTCATAGAATCGTCATGAAATTTGCGTAGCAACGTTGATCAACTCCCTTAATTTGAGGTAGCAAGCTAGCACCTTTGATTCGGATCCGATTTGAATGCATAAGCTCTTGGAGTTGGAGATGGAGGCCATGGTCAATGGAGATTTGGGCAGCACTTCATTGCAAGACTGATTTGTGAGGGTTTAAGCTAGGTCTAGGGGTCTTTTTATAGAGATTAGGAGTAGTTTAGGCCATAGGATATACCCTTGGATAGATCTGAGCCCTCAAAATCCGTCACAGGCCACAAAACCGAGCCAAGATGGCAGTTGGCGCACCCAGGCCAAAGTGGCCGGACCACCCAGGTCGACACCCGTGTCGACTGGGCAGTTGACCTGCCCCCTGAGCGTGTCGACTCCCCAGTTGACACCCCTGTCGACCTAGGGCTTGGGCGGGAGTTTTCCCGCCCAGTCCGTTTGGCTCCAGATTTGAATTTTCGAGCTGTTTTTGAACTTGAATTTTTCTGAAAACTTTGACGGGCCATAACTCGGTCATACGGACTCCGATTTCAGAAAAATCGGACTCTATTTCGTGTATTTTTCCGAGAAGAACACAATGGCATAGCCCATTTCCCCTGATTCAGATTTTAAAATTATTTCCGGCTTCATTCTTGTCTTAACACGTTATAAAAATCTGCGTTGTTACATTCTCCCTAACTTAAAGGATTTCGTCCCCGAAATCTCTAAGTTAGGAAGATTGTAACCTACCATCCATCATCCATTTACTCAAAACATCATCCATAAGCAACCAATGTCCTTAGATGATTTCTAATGCTGTATGTACATATGCAAAAAGTGTGTGTATATGCACTTATCTAATGTAAATGATCAGGCCTAAATGATCTTTCTAATGCAAAGTATGTTTAGTGCCATGAATCCAACATGTATGCAAAAAGTTCTAGTCACATAAACACTATATGTGTGCACAACCATTCATCCACATGCAACATCCACATGATAACATATTCAATTTCATCCATAAACAAGTAAAAATACTCGTGCATATGCAATATGAAATGTGACTGAATCGACCTAGTGTCTAATGTGTACTCAATCACCCACGAGCAACCACTTGTAACCACTGGCAACCATATCAATCATAACATGTTTCAAATACATGTTTACATCCATAGGGTTCTACCTAAGGTCCTCAAGATAGGATCAAGAAGATAAACAAGATAAACTCCTTATGGGGTTTGCAACTGAACTAAGATCGAAAACAGAACCGAGAGGATATTCATAAAGGATAACCTACAAGTAAGTTCTACAGAAAACAGGGATCAAGGATATACTCTTAAAAAGAGATATCATGCGCGTATCTAGTCTTCATCCTTCTGAGTCGCATTCCCTTGAGCTTAGTTCCATTGTGCTTTGACCATCTTTTAACTTCATGATTTCGTAGCTTCTTATTTCCTGTTTCCATAATATGAGTTGGAACTCATTTTATTGTCGCCTCTCTTTCCACTTTCACTTATTCTTCTTCTAGTATACTTGATTCAAACATGACTACGTACTCATGATTCCATGCGAGCTCTCCAAAGTTCACTAGTGAATCTCGGACCTCGTTTACATATTATACGGTATTCCACGCAGAAGAACTTTCTCTTGAAAGTAAACGGATGCCAACTAGGTTACCATGTGTACTTACTGGGGTGATTTTTATAACTTATGCATAAGGGAAATGAACCATCCGTCTTATTGGCAAACACCACTCGATCGGGTTTCAAATTTCCAATAAAGGCATCAAGGGATTCTAGGTAACTAATCATGACAGAACCCAAAAGGTTCACCAGACTTCGAGGGTATTACCAAGGCTAGTCAAGAATCTAACTACCCTCCTATCAAAACCGAGGGTGGCACCCCTTACTGGATAACCACTTCATCCCTAGAACCCATCCATGGCCCAAAACATAAGCATTACTTCCAAACTCAACTCTTGGCATAGACATTCTCAAATCCAAACAAGTCGTGAATAAATGGACTGTTTTTCCAACAAGATTTGAGACAAAATGGGATCCCCTACTACGCTGGTGCTAAGGTGCAGAGACTCAACTATCGAAGCGGACTTAAATGATGTGGTGATCAAAACAAAGTCTTGGCGGGATGATAGAAAAGAATAACTAAACCTTCAACAAGAATGTTACCTTCCTTCTCAGGTATGCTAGTGAGGGTATGTAATTTCCTTCTAGATGATCTTGTCCTTGTTCCATAATACTTAACTATCCGTCCCGTTTTACAATACCAAAAATACTCTCTTGTCATGGGTTGAGCCCTACCAACAAGTTGCTTATCCTTAAGCCCATGTCCTTTATCCTTGTTCTTACTATCCTTTCTTATAACGCGGCAACAAGTCTCTCGAGAACTACTTCCATCGCACGGAAAACACTTAGGTAGCTAGGGAAGGATTAGTCGCAGTTCAAACTACTGTGACTACAGATGGAGGAAAGAAAGGAAAAGAGATTCAATCAAGGAAACAAAGGATAGTGCTAATGGGCTTTGGCGAATAGCCTTTAAAAATAAAACCTTTCTTGAAAAATGCTTCTTTGTAAACAGTTTGGAAAACAATTTCAGAAGGTTTTAAAATTTTTGCCCAGTCTGGTTACCTTCTGCTCTGATACCAAATGTAATACCCCACCTCCACTAGGGTCACTCACAAAGGGAATGCACTAGGTTTGGTGAAGTATTATCGAGGTAAACATGCACAGAAATATTACAAGATAGAACATATATAAAACAGCGGAAGTAAAACAAATTTCATTACCTTATAAAATACGGTCTAAAGCCTTTTTCATCAGAATACATCAAAACCTTCCTTGCAATAGTAAAGAAGCGTAAAACCTTTTCATAAATCATTCCCCAAAATAAAATGGTGAAGCAGCCATAGCCAAGAGAAGACCAAGCTATACATGATGACCTTCAAGCATAAGAGGTTCGAACTAAACAACAGCATTTCCTCCCTGAAAACCTTGGGGGGGGGGAATGGAAGACAAAGAGGCGAAAGAAAACGGGGTCAGTCATAAAGACGGGTAAGTCCTATCTACTTCCAGCATAAAAAGAGGTAAAGGTAACATGACATGCATAAACTGAAAGTAAACATAAGGATGATGACATGATCGATAAGCTAGACCAAGATAACAGGATGAACCACTGTATCAAGATAAGCTAAGGTTTCACATTGTCAGGTTTCTATCAAGTATAAAATCCCGAGGTATTTATCATGTATATTTGCTCTACACCTCTCGTACTAGTATCCTAACCCGTGTTATGTGTTAACTATAAAATGTCACTTGCCAATGTCATGAAATGGTCCATGTCGACCTAATATACCGCATATATAGGTTTTCTCAACTCGTGTGTTTCTTTCCATGCATAAGTTCAGTCCTTTGCCGTACCTCGTGCGGGCTTTCTCACTACTTCAACGCAGTACCATTTGATCCTTGAAATCATTTGGACTGTAATCTTTTATCTAACTATGTTATCTTATCAAGAACTATCGCGTGTTCAACTAAGGTTTATGCCACCTAGGACGACTATGGATTATGCAACCTAATGAACGTTTTCGTATCTCGGTTAGGGTTCAAGCCACCTAGGACCACAAGGGATTATACTACCCGTCAACCACGCCCTTTTTACCACATATGTATCGTGAATCGTTTTCCATGTCTAGGTGCACATGTATCTCAATGTGCCAATCGAGTTCCATGACAGAATACAGGACTCGGTCAGGAGCTTTAGGTTATCTACTGATGCAGATATTAAGGTCTATTTTTCTACCGGTGGTTATGGTCCCACGTGACCCCTCCCTCAACTACTGAAAGGAAAAACAAGAAAAATCATGTATGAGAACTACACTACGGCCATCGATGCCCCACTCCCAGATGGCCTACCTCACCCATAACTAGATAGCAAGTATGGTCTGTTAGGTGTTCTCTGCCTTTCCGTACGTACACGATTGACTAAAGATGGTAGGTGGCCGACGATGTGCTATCTAGGGCTACCGTAAAAATATCGCCGACCCCACGCTAATCCACCCCAGTCTTTAGGTTGCTCGCACAGCAACCAAGGCATACCTTTGGTTCTTCTACCGCAGACCTTAACCTTTGTGAGCCCAGGTTTCATAGACCATCCGCAACCTCACAGAGGGATACCAAGAGTATCCTCACATTCCCCGAAGCTACCGATTCATCACCCAGTTCGTTGGAGACTTTATCTAAATCAGATATTGCTCCACCTCGTGTATTTGCTAAAGCGACGACCTACCGAATCGGTTTACTCATCTATTATGAACCGGTCCAATTTCCTTGACTAAGAATTATTACTTAGTTATCCTTAACTAAGGTTTATCACTTAGCTTCCTTTCCCGTCATCCTTGTAAACTACCGTTTTCCACTTATTCCCCCTGAACTAGGTTTTTATATAATGGGTTAAGCGTTGTCATTCAAGCTCATGACTTAACCTGTCTAGAAGCATGTCAAAATTGGCTAAGTGATTAAGTTCAAGACTTAGCCCTACAAACCATATGTCAAGTTGGTTAAGTATATCCAGAATTTCACGGCTTAACCTTATCGCGTTATCGTGGTTGGTTAAGTATAGATTATCCTTATCAAATTACCAAGTCGGGTTGGTTAAGTATATTCAAGCGGTTCGTGTCTTAACCCTATCCAATTAGATTGGTTAAGTGTAGGTTAACTTAACCCCATCAAGTTACCGAGTCAAATTGGTTAAGTATTGGTTAACTTAACCTCATCAAAATTATTGAGTCAAAATGGTTAACCTAACCCCATTAAATCATCGTGTATAATTGGTTATGTATAAGTTACTTAACCCCATTAGATTATCCTGTTAGATTGGTCAAGTATTGGTTAACTTAACTTCATCAAATTATTGGGTCGGCTTGGTTAAGTGTTGGTTAACTTAACCTCATCAAATTATTGGGTCGTCTTGGTTAAGTGTTGGTTAACTTAACCTCATCAAATTATTGGGTCGGCTTGGTTAAGTGTTGGTTAACTTAACCTCATCAAATTATTGGGTCAGCTTGGTTAAGTGTTGTTTAACTTAACCCACTCCACTAATCGTGTTATATGGTTAAGTGTCATTAGTCTAGCTAAGTTACTTAACCCACCCGTCCATGTAATATCGGTTAAGTGTCATTAGTCTAATCAAGTTACTTAACCTTATCATGTGGCATTAATTAACTTAATGCACCCCAACCACTCACACTAGACTTTGTTGTGGTTACTAGTTAAGCCGGGCGGGTCCGGGTAGCTTTACACCACAACCTAGTCTAACTTCGGGTTTTAAGTGCGATATGACCAACTACTCACATTGGGTCCTATTATTTGTAGCCACTTGTTAAGCCGGTCGGTTCCGGGTAGATTTATGCTACAAACTCAACCCAACCTCGAGTTGGCCACTTTCATGTTTTACTACGTATCATGTTCTTTCCAAATTTAGGCCTTGATTTAGTCTATGTTTTTCACTCATGCCCATTGTCCCACTTCTTGGTATAATTCATGTCAAATTCACATGTTCCATATTTTTCTAAGTGTCATGCCCACGTTTATTACCATTACATGTTACATGTAATTTCATATCAAGTTCATAGCAAATTTCAAGCTTTGCTTAAATGATGTCCCAAAACGTATTCCCAACGCACATGAAAGCAAATCAACCTAGTAGGAAAAATATGACAAAAGAGGGTACAAGATGGCAAAGATGAATCATAAGTTAAACATGGTGAGAATTGAGGCAAAGGTGTTCACATAACTAGCATATTGCATATTGGCCTCAAAACATGCACGATGTCATAAAGGGGTTGGCCACAAACATGCACGGTATCATAAGGGGTTTGGCCTCAAACATGCATAATATCATAAGGGGTTTGGCCTCACATAAACATGAAATCATAAGGGGTTTTGGGTTCTTTTACATGCATAAGTCCCAAGTCAAATTCATGCACATATTTCACAAGTCAAAATGGTTCCAAGTGTTCATGCCAACATCCCACAAATAAAGGTTCAATCTTGCATGGCAAGCTAAGTCCAATGCAACATGAGTAACTTGATTTAGTCACTAAATATAGCCTAAAGTCATAGGTTCAAGCAAAAGAGGCATGACAAGGTTCATATAGGCTAGCATACTTATGTTCATCGCATTTTATTCCATGTCACATTAGAACTATCGTTTAGATCTACAAGTAGCTAGAACTTACATAGTGTGGCTAAGGGATTATGAGCATGAATCGTCTTGTCGTAGAATCGTCATGAAATTTGCGTAGCAATGTTGATCCACTCCCTTTATTTGAGGTAGCAAGCTAGCACCTTTGATTCAGATCCGATTTGAATGCATAAGCTCTTGGAGTTGGAGATGGAGGCCATGGTCAGTGGAGATTTGGGCAACACTTCGTTGCAAGAGTGATTTGTGAGGGTTTAGGCTAGGTGTAGGGGTCTTTTTATAGAGAATAGGAGTAGTTTAGGCCATAGGATAAACCCTAGGATAGATCTGAGCCCTCAAAATCCGTCACAGGACCACAAAACCGAGCCAAGACAGTAGCAGGTGCACCCAGGCCAAAGTGGCCGGACCACCCAGGTCGACACCCGTGTCGACTGGGCAGTCGACCTGCCCCCTGAGCGTGTCGACTCCCCAGTCGACAGCCTAGTCGACCTAGGGCTTGGGCGGGAGTTTTCCCGCCCAGTCCGTTTGGCTCCAGATTTGAATTTTCGAGTTGTTTTTGAACTTGAGTTTTTCTGAAAACTTTGACGGGCCATAACTCGGTCATACGGACTCCGATTTCTGAAAACTCGGACTCTATTTCATGTATTTTTTCTGAGATGGACGCAATGGCATAGCCCGTTTCCCCGGATTCGGATATTAAAATTTAATTCCGCCTTGATTCTTGTCTTAACACGTTATAAAAATCCGGGTTGTTACAAACCCCCTTTGACTAACAAAACAACATGTGAAAAATTAAAAATTGAGCTAAAAAAGCTTTTGATGTTCCCAAAAGTTATTAAGATTGAATTTACTGGTTACTAAACTAAGAGGAGATGGGTATAACCTGTTAGTCCTATTGATCTACGAGAGAGTTTCGTTTTGACTGGTTATGGTTCTACTAACTCAAAATGGATACAAATTTATGCATGGCGGAACAACCCACGTATGCTGGGTGCAACATCGAAGTCTTGAGGTGCAACATCAGTTTGAAAATCCGAGATTGCAATTTATGACTTTTGAAAACTCATTTATGGGTATGAAATATAAATATAACATGGTGCATTATATTCCAAAATATATTAAATCGAATTCCAACCATGGTCAAACACCCTTTGACTAACAAAACAACATGTGAAAAATTAAAAATTGAGCTAAAAAAGCTTTTGATGTTCCCAAATGTCACTAAGATTGAATTTCTTGGTTTACTGAACTAAGATGAGATGGGTGTAACCTGTTAGTCCTATAGATCTATGAGAGAGCTTCATTTTGACTGGTTATGTTTCTACTAACTCAAAATTGATACAAATTTATGCATGGCGGAACAAACCACGTCTGTTAGGTGCAACATCGAAGTCTTGAGGTGCAACATCAGTTTGAAAATCCAAGATTGCACTGTATGACTTTTGAAAACTCCTTTATGGGTACGAAATAGAAATATAACATGGTGCACCATATTCTAAAATATATAAATCGAATTCCGAGCATGGTCAAACCCCCTTGGACTAACAAAACAACATGTAAAAAATTAAAAATTGAGCTAAAAAAGCTTTTGATGTTCCCAAATGTCATTAAGATTGAATTTCTTGGTTTACTGAACTAAGATGAGATGGGTGTAACCTGTTAGTCCTATAAATATATGAGAGAGCTTCATTTTGACTAGTTATGGTTCTAGTAACTCAAAATGGATAAAATTTATGCACGGCGGAACAACCCATGTCTGTTGGGTGCAACATTGATGTCTTAAGGTGCTACATCAGTTTGAAAATCCAAGATTGCAATGTATGACTTTTGCAAACTCGTTTATGGGTACAAAATAGAAATATAACATGGTGCATCATATTCCAAAATATTATTAAATCGAATTCCGACCATGGTCAAACCCCTTTTGACTAACAAAACAACATGTGAAAAATAAAAAATTGAGCTAAAAAAGCATTTGATGTTCCCAAATGTCATTAAGATTGAATTTCTTGGTTTACTGAACTAAGATGAGATGGTTGTAACCTGTTAGTCCTATAGATCTATGAGAGAGCTTCATTTTGACTGGTTATGGTTCTACTAACTCAAAATGGATACAAATTTATGCTTGGCCGAACAACCCACGTCTGTTGGGTGCAACATCGAAGTCTTGAGGTGCAACATCGAAGTCTTGAGGTGCAACATCAATTTGAAAATCCAAGATTGCAATGTATGACTTTTGAAAACTCGTTTATGGGTACGAAATAGAAATATAACATGATGCATCATACTTCAAAATATTGAATTCTGACCATGGTCAAACACCCTTTGACTAACAAAACAACATGCGAAAAATAAAAAATTGAGCTAAAAAAGCTTTCGATGTTCCCAAATGTCATTAAGATTGAATTTCTTGGTTTACTGAACTAAGATGAGATGGGTGTAACCTATTAGTCCTATAAATATACGAGAGAGCTTCATTTTGATAGGTTATGGTTCTACTAACTCAAAATGAATACAAATTTATGCGTGGCGGAACAACCCACGTTTGTTGGGTGCAACATCGATGTCTTGAGGTGCAACATCCGTTTGAAAATCCAAGATTGCACTGTATGACTTTTGAAAACTCGTTTATGGGAATGAAATAGAAATATAACATGGTGCGTCATATTCCAAAATATTGTAAATCGAATTCCGACCATGGTCAATCCCCCTATGACCAACAAAACAACATGTGAACAATTAATCTATAAAAGCTTTCGATGTTCCCAAAAATCGTTAAGATTGAATTTCCTGGTTACTGAACTAAGATGAGATGGGTGTAACCTGTCAGTCCTATAGATCTATGAGAGAGCTTCATTTTTATGGGTTATGGTTTTACTAACTCAAAATGGATACAAATTTATGTGTGGTGGAACATCCCACATCTGTTGGGTGCAACATCGATGTCTTGAGGTGCAACATCAGTTTGAAAATCCAAGATTGCAATGTATGACTTTTGAAAACTCGTTTACGGGTACGAAATAGAAATATAACTTGGTGCATCATATTCCAAAATATATTAAATCGAATTCCGACCATGGTTAAACCTCCTTTGACTTACAAAACAACATGTGAAAAATAAAAAATTGACCTAAAAAAGCTTTTAAAGTTCCCAAATGTCATTAAGATTGAATTTCTTGGTTTACTGGACTAAGATGAAATGGGTGTAACATGTTAGTCCTATAGATCTATGAGAGAGCTTCACTTTGATAGGTTATTGTTCTACTAACTCAAAATGGATACAAATTTATGTGTGGCGGAACATCCCACGTCTGTTGGGTGCGACATCGAAGTTTTTAGTGCAACATCAGTTTGAAAATCCAAGATTACACTCTATGACTTTTGAAAACTAGTTAATGGGTACAAAATAGAAATATTACATGGTGCATCATACTTCAAAATATATTAAATCGAATTCCGACCATGGTCAGAACCCTTTGACTAAAAAAACAACATGTGAAAAATTAAAAATTGAGCTAAAAAAGCTTTTGATGTTCCAAAATGTCATTAAGATTGAATTTCTTGTTTTACTGAACTAAGATGAGATGGGTGTAACCTGTTAGTCCTATAGATCTATGAGAGAGCTTCATTTTGATTGGTTATGGTTCTACTAACTCAAAATGGATACAAATTTATGCATGGCAGAACAACCCACGTCTGTTAGGTGCAACATCGAAGTCTTGAGGTGCAACATCAGTTTGAAAATCCAAGATTGCACTGTATGACTTTTGAAAACTCGTTTATGTGTATGAAATAAAAATATAACATGTTGCATCATATGTCTTGAGGTGCAACATCAATTTGAAAATCTAAGATTGCAATGTATGACTTTTGAAAACTCGTTTATGGGTATGAAATAGAAATATAACGTGGTGCATCATACTTCAAAATATACTAAATCGAATTCCGACCATGGTCAAACCCCTTTGACTAACAAAACAACATGTGGAAAATAAAAAATTGTGCTAAAAAAGCTTTCGATGTTCCCAAATGTCATTACGATTGAATTTCTTGGTTTACTGAACTAAGACGAGATGGGTGTAACCTGTTAGTCCTATTAATATATGAGAGAGCTTCATTTTGACTAGTTATGGTTCTAGTAACCCAAAATGGATACAAATTTATGCGTGGCGGAACAACCCATGTCTGTTGGGTGCAACATCGAAGTCTTGAGGTGCAACATCAGTTTGAAAATCCAAGATTGCACTGTATGACTTTTTAAAACTCGTTTATGGGTATGAAATAGAAATATAACATGGTGTGTCATATTCCAAAATATTGTAAATCGAATTCCAACCATGGTCAAACCCCCTATGACCAACAAAACAACATGTGAACAATTAAGCTAAAAAAGCTTTCGATGTTCCCAAAAATCATTAAGATTGAATTTCTTGGTTGTTGAACTAGGATGAGATGGGTGTAACCTGTTAGTCCTATAGATCTATGAGAGAGCTTCATTTTGATTGGTTATGGTTCTACTAACTCAAAATGGATACAAATTTATGTGTGGCGGAACATCCCATGTCTGTTGGGTGCAACATCGATGTCTTGAGGTGCAACATCAGTTTTAAAATCCAAGATTGCAATGTATGACTTTTGAAAACTCGTTTATGGGTACGAAATAGAAATATAACATGGTTCATCATATTCCAAAATATACTAAATCGAATTCCGACCATGGTCAAACCCTCTTTGACTAACAAAATAACATGTGAAAAATTAAAAATTAAGCTAAAAAAGCTTTTGATGTTCCCAAATGTCATTAAAATTGAATTTCTTGGTTTACAGAGCTAAGATCAGATGGGTGTAACCTGTTAGTCCTATAGATCTATGAGAGAGCTTCATTTTGACTGGTTATGGTTCTACTAACTCAAAATATATGACTTGAGGTGCAACATCAGTTTGAAAATCCAAGATTGCAATGTATGACTTTTGAAAACTCGTTTATGGGTACGAAATAGAAATATAACATGGTGTATCATATTCCAAAATATATTAAATCGAATTCCGACTATGGTCAAACCCCCTTTGACTAACAAAACAACATGTGAAAAATTAAAAATTGAGCTAAAAAAGAATTTGATGTTCCCAAATGTCATTAAGATTGAATTTCTTGGTTTCTGAACTAAGATGAGATGGGTGTAACCTGTTAGTCCTATAGATCTATGAGAGAGCTTCATTTTGATAGGTTATGGTTCTACTAACTCAAAATGGATACAAATTTATGTGTGGCGGAACATCCCACATCTGTTGGGTGCTACATCGAAGTCTTGAGGTGCAACATCAGTTTGAAAATCCAAGATTGCACTGTATGACTTTTGAAAACTCGTTTATGGGTACGAAATAGAAATATAACATGGTGCATCATATTCCAAAATATATTAAATGGAATTCCGACCATGGTCAAACCCCCTTTGACTAACAAAACATGTGAAAAATTAAAAATGGAGCTAAAAAAGCTTTTGATGTCCCCAAATGTCATTAAGATTGAATTTCTTGGTTTACTGAGCTAAGATGAGATGGGTGTAACCTGTTAGTCCTATAGATCTATGAGAGAGTTTCATTTTGACTGGTTATTGTATCACCCCGCATTTTTAATATAATTAAAAATGAGATATATGTATATATGCATGGATATATTTAAAGGAAATATTAAATAATATTAATGTAATTGTATGTAAGAAGTTTATGCAGTGAAATAAGGAAAAAGATTAATAAAGAAATTACATGCAATATTTGAAATAAGAAGAAATGCAGTGAAATGCATGCGAACATTTAAAAAGAAATAAAAAGGAGAATTTGAAGAGACTCTAGAATTTGGTCATGAAATTAGCATCATTACGTTCGTGGCGATTTTCTGGTCAATTTAGACCTATAGTTTGTAGAAAACTGATTTAAAACGACGAAGTTATCCTTAATTTAAGAAATGCAACAAAACATGAAAAAGAGCAATGGGAAAAGAATAATATGTAGCTTGGTCCTAAGTCTTGTTAATAAAAGACTTAGTAGCTCATTTGGTTAATACATGAGACTTGTACATAAGAGGTTGTGAGTTCAATCCCCACCAGTGCCATATATTTTTTTTGTTTTAAGGAGCAGCTAAATAGTGGCTAAGAAAATTGGTTCAGTGCGAAAGGGGATAAGTTAATTGGAGGTTTAATTGAAAGAATGGAAATAAACCACTAATTGATTAAGGAAGATAATTTCCAAATAAAATAGGCAATTGTTCGCATATAAAAATTAGTATACTCATAAGAGATGGATGTGTATGAACATGATTCAAATTTGAAGTTGCGCGCGAACATAGAGACAAACAAAACGTGGGCATACATGTATACATGTTGTTTGAAATTAATGTCAAGCAAATAAAAGAAAGAGAATATGGAATGCAAAACATGTCAAATATGCAATTAAAGCATGCATAGAAAAAGGTTGTAAACATTAAAATGGAGCAATTAAATGTGAAGGGGATCAACTTATGAAATCTAAATGTTTAAAAAGTAAACTAATAAGGCCATAAGCAAGCCACAATTGGAGGAAGGTTAATGTTATTAAATAACATTCAAATCAGAGATGCATGCACATGTGATTAGATGTAAATAAATAAAAGAACATGGTTTAAGGACATGCGGTTTCTTTTCAAAAAGAGTACACAAAAAGAGAAAGAAATCAATTAATTGATTAGGAGAAGAATATAGCAAACAAAGGTTCACATATAAGTGCAAATAAATAAATAAATAAAAAGAATAATTGAATGCATGAAGGAAAGAGGTTGCTATACGCCAAAAATAGTATGTAATGCATTAATTAGAAAGAAATAAAGCGGTTTCTTTTTTTTATTTAAAGGAGCACTAAGTGTGAAAATGGTTGTTATGGATGGTTCTTTTCTAGGGTGAGGTGGACGGTTTAGATGAGTTTTTATTTAATCCTAAGGTCCTAGTTGCTCTAGCCCACCTATAAAAGAACACCTAACCTAACCCTAAAATCATTCTATCTCTTATAAGATGCCTCCATGCCGCCAAACTTCAACCCAACATAGCCGCCGCCTCTAAACTTTAAATTAAATTGCAAGTTCTTCATCAATTTTGGAGTTTACTCAAATCAAGTAGCAAGGTTCCTCAACAACAATTCACGTCTGCATCAACAATCAAATAAGAAGCCTAAACCAACGTTCTACCTCAACAACCAATAGTTTATTTCTCCAATCCAGTCAAGGTTAGCAGTTTAAAATACAGTTGTTGTATAAGTGTACTTCTATTGTTTGCCATTCCCCATAATGAATATGATGACAATTTAATAAGATCAGTTATTTCGTTTATGTTTACGATTGAGTTCTCTCCTTTTTATTCTTTCCCCTTTTTATTTTTATAGCTAGGCTATCTCGAGCCTACATCTATCATGAATTTATGCGTTGTAAACGAGAACGAGAAAGTAAAAGGGAAAAAAGGGGTTGTTTGGGCATAATATCGGTTGGAAGGATTTATGTATGATTTGAATAGAATTATGGACATAATTGTATGGTAATTTTAAATTTATGTAGTTTGGCATGATTGAAATTGGATATGGAATTAGTACAATTTAATATTAACCACATGTAATTGGATAACATGGATTGGTGAAATTTATTGGTAAGATAAACCTAAAAGGTGAATTAGGTTATATGTATGAACATGGGAATGTTGGGAAATATATTGGGAAAATATTGATTTTATGAACTTGAATATTATTGGATATTTTGGATAACTGGAATATAAAAGAAATTGGCATATTTGGGTATGGATTACATGGAATTGATGAAATTGCCTATAATTGGAAATTTGTAATTAAGGCTAATTAATATGTAATTAGTGACAAGTTGGAATAGGGAAAATGGTAAACATGACTATATGTTGAATTGGAAACACATAACATTAAAATTGGGGTTTGGGTGAAGTACGATGTTAATGAACCTTTGACACGTGGTCAGGTGCAATTGTGGTGTAAGACTACCCGGAACCGCCCGGCAAATCCAGCTGCCACAATTGGATGTCTAATGTGAGAGGTCAAAGGCATGAATTGTAGGCGTAACGGTTGGTGACACGAGGTTATACCCGCTTTGTGGTGTAAGACTGCCCGGAACCGCCCGGCAAATCCAGCAGCCACAAAGTGTTCGGTCTAATGTGGGAGGTCATGCACCGTTTGTCATAATGAATGAATTAAGGAATACTAATAATAATAAGACATGTGGGTGACATGGGTATGGTTAGAGGATTAAGTGGGTGACATGTAAAATATGACATCTAAATATGGACTTAACCGTAGTAAGACAAGACATGTAAAACATGTAAATATGGACTTAACTGTAGTAAGATACGTGAAGTAAAACATGACTAGGGTGGACTTAACCGTAGTAAAGCATGTGTAAGACATGGAAACAATAATAAAAGAGGTTAAGTGGGACATGGGCGACATGTAAGACATAAATAAATAATACTTAACCAAAGGGGACCCGTTATGGCATCACAAATTAATTGAATTGGGTAAAGTTTAGGTAACGGGTTAAATAAATGGAAAGGGTTAAGTAAATCTAAATTAATGACAAAAGTGAAGAATGGTACATAACCTATTATGAATGAATTGGAATAAGAAAAGGAATGATAATAGGTTAGACTTGTCCTAGGGACAAGTGGAAAGTATAACTTATGGGATAAGGTAAGTTATAAGAAACGATAGAGGAAAATAAGGTAACTTATATGTGAAGATATACTTAGTTATAAATTAAGTAGTTTGGGAAGGAGAAGTGTGAAATTTAAGATGATATAAGTTATATGAATGGAAAAGAAGTAAATTAGAATCATATATGTTGGTTGGGTTGAGTAATTCTCTGGGTGCCAGTCTGATGTTGATTTCGGTCTTCGGGGCTGGTGTTTAGGGGATTATTCTCCTAATCAGTATATATATGGATAAGACATACTTAACTATGAATTATGTACAACATGTTGTTGTAACCCTGAAAGGGAATAATTTATGAAGTTGAAAACAACATGTTGTGGCCTTGTTAATGGACTTAAATGGGTTAAGTATAAATTGAATTAATAAGCGAGGGAAACTTGGTAAACTTGAAAAGGTAGTCAATATGAATAAGAATAACCAAGTTAAATGAGAAAACTGACGAGGTAACACAAGCGCGTAAGAATTGATTAGACGTAGGGTCTAATGACATATAAAATCAAGGCGCTTGGGGCGGTCCATACGTTGTAGGATGAATAACCCAACAAGGTAAATCATCACGGTGTCATAAGACACGAGGAGAGCGTACATTCGTTATTTTGGTGGCTCCAACGGACTGGAAGGGGAAGCACGCGGCTTCCTGAGACGTTAAAGGTGCTCCTAATAGTCCTCCGTGTGGTGGCAGATGTTTTAGGCTGTGCCCGTAGAGGTCGGGTCTGCGCGTAACTACTAGGTGGGTGGGCCTTGACTGCAAGAATATCTGGGCAGTCAGAATGCTGTTCGCGGTGACGGAAAAGGTGATTCAACGGCTGCCTCAACGGAGGTGGAGGGTCAGGACCAACAAGGATAGTAGGTCGTCGAGTGCCTGTTACCACAGCTAGTAGGATGCGGAAAGACTAGAGCTAGACCCAATATACCATTAACCATTCACTATCGTGGGACGGTGGTTGAGGGGAGACGCCACATGGATGTTTAGATTGGTTTCTTAGGGGCTTGTCGCTTAGCTCTCATAGTCTTTATTAGTTATGGGAGGGGCCGAGGTGGGGCCATAGACACCATAGAAAACAAACCCTAGGGATATTTGTGTTGGAGGCTCTTAAAGGCGGGCCTTGCACAAATATAAGGAAAGCTCCCGACCGAGTTCCGTGTTCCTTGTGTAGCCCTGCCACGGAACTCGGGCACGCACACACGATGGGTGTGCGGGTTAGATATCGAATACGATAGAGAATACGTACGTGGAAGAGTCTAGATATAACCATATCTGCTCTGGGTGGTGTATCGTAGAATGGTGGGCATTATTCGATAACGGCAGTCAAATTAGAGTGATCCTATGTGGGTGTAGTGTTGTATTATATATAAGAGGAATATACATTACTATGACATAGGACGGGGGACTGCGTATATCACTGCGAGGATATGGTGGGGACCATGCGAGTGGGGTACCACGGGATGTACCTCAGTTTGGGGGTAGCTACATATACATTATATTAGGTTAATCTACTGGGAGTAGATGGGTGTGACATGTGTGTAAGCCTTGAGCGCTAACGACACAAATATCCTAATAAACAATAAAATGTAATTGAACGGTATATGTAGGATTATTCAAGAAGTGTAGTTTAAACTCATTCACACAGAACTTATGTTCTGACCCCCTCCTCATAACATTCGCAGGTTAGATTCATGATAGAGACTTATAGCTTCGGAGATACTGATTTAGCATTATTGTAATTAAGGTAATGCTATGTTTATATATATATTATATTTTATTCCTTTCGCTGAGAGGTGTTTTCCGAACTCTGACATATTTCTTGTCTCTATCTTTTTCTGCACGATACCAGAGCAACCAACTCGGGTTTTGATGGATTGGGTTTTTGAAAAAAAAATCGGACCGTCGGAAGTTACGGTTCTACAAACTCAAAATATATGACTTGAGGTGCAACATTAGTTTGAATATCCAAGATTGTAATGTATGACTTTTGAAAACTAGTTTATGGGTACGAAATAGAAATATAACATGGTGTATCATATTCCAAACCCACGTCTGTTGGGTGCAACATCGAAGTCTTGAGGTGCAACATCAATTTGAAAATCCAAGATTGCAATGTATGACTTTTGAAAACTCGTTTATGGGTACGAAATAGAAATATAACATGGTGCATCATATTCCAAAACATATTAAATCGAATTCTGGCCATGGTCAAACCCCCTTTGACTAACAAAACAATATGTGAAAAATTAAAAATTGACCTAAAAAAGCTTTTGATGTTCCCAAATGTCATTAAAATTGAATTTCTTGGTTTACTGAACTCAGATGAGATGGGTGTAACCTGTTAGACCTATAGATCTATTAGAGAGCTTCATTTTGATAGGTTATGGTTCTACTAGTTCAAAATGGATACAAATTTATGTGTGGCGGAACGTCCCATGTCTGGTGGGTGCAACATCGAAGTCTTGAGGTGCAACATCAGTTTGAAAATCCAAGATTGCACTGTATGACTTTTGAAAACTCGTTTATGGGTACGAAATAGAAATATAACATGGTGCATCATACTTCAAAATATATTAAATCGAATTCCGACCGTGGTCAAACCCCCTTTGACTAACAAAACAACATGTAAAAAATTAAAAATTGAGCTAAAAAAGCTTTTGATGTTCCCAAATGTCATTAGGATTGAATTTCTTGGCTTACTGAACTAAGATGAGATGGGTGTAACCTGTTAGTCCTATAGATCTATGAGAGAGCTTCATTTTGATATGTTATGGTTCTACCAACTCAAAATGGATACAAATTTATGTGTGACGGAACATCCTACGTCTATTGGGTGCAACATCGAATCTTGAGGTGCAACATCAGTTTGAAAATCCAAGATTGCAGTGTATGAATTTTGAAATTCGTTTATGGGTACGAAATATAAATATAACATGGTGCATCATATTCCAAAATATATTAAATCGAATTCCGACCATGGTCAAACCCCCTTTGACCAACAAAACAACATGTGAAAAATTAAAAATTGAGTTAAAAAAGCTTTTGATGTTCCCAAATGTCATTAAGATTGAATTTCTTGGTTACTGAACTAAGATGAGATGGGTGGAATCTGTTTGTCCTATAGATCTATGAGAGAGCTTCATTTTGATAGGTTATGGTTCTACTAACTCAAAATGGATACAAATTTATGTGTGGCGGAACATCCCACGTCTGTTGGGTGCAACATCGAATTCTTGAGGTGCAACATCAATTTGAAAATCCAAGATTGCAATGTATGACTTTTGAAAACTCGTTTATGGGTACGTAATAGAAATATAACATGGTGTATCATATTCCAAAATATATTAAATCGATTTCCGACCATGGTCAAACCCCCTTTGACTAACAAAACAACATGTGAAAAATTAAAAATTGACCTAAAAAAGCTTTTGATGTTCCCAAATGTCATTAAGATTGAATTTCTTGGTTTACTAAACTACGATAGGATGGGTGTAACCTGTTAGTCCTATAGATCAATGAGAGATCTTCATTTTGACTGGTAATGGTTCCACTAACTCAAAATGGATACAAATTTATGCATGGCGGAACAACCCACGTCTGTTGGGTGCAACATCAAAGTCTTGAGGTGCAACATCAATTTGAAAATCCAAGATTGAAATGTATGACATTTGAAAACTCATTTATGGGTATGAAATAGAAATATAACATGGTGCATCATATTCCAAAATATATTAAATCGAATTCCGACCATGGTCAAACCACCTTTGACTGACAAAATAACATGTAAAAAAAATAAAAATTGAGCTAAATAAGTTTTCGATATTCCCAAATGTCATTAAGATTGAATTTATTGGTTACAGAACTAAGATGAGATGGCTGTAACCTGTTAGTCCTATAGATCAATGAGAGAGCTTCATTTTGACTGGTTATGGTTCTACTAACTCAAAATGGATAGAAATTTATACATGGCGGAACAACCCACGTCTGTTGGGTGCATAGTAGAACCATAACAAGTCAAAATAAAGCTCTCTCATAGATCTATAGGACTAACAGGTTACACCCATCTCATCTTAGTTCAGTAAACCGCTTTTGATGTTCCCAAATGTCATTAAGATTGAATTTCTTGGTTTACTGAACTAAGATGAGATGGGTGTAACCTGTTAGTCTTATAGATCTATGAGAGAGCTTCATTTTGATAGGTTATGGTTCTACTAACTCAAAATGGATACAAATTTATGCATGGTAGAACAACCCACGTCTGTTAGGTGCAACATCGAAGTCTTGAGGTGCAACATTAGTTTGAAAATCCCAGATGGCACTGTATGACTTTTGAAAACTCGTTTATGGGTGCGAAATAGAAATATAACATGGTGCATCATATTCCAAAATATACTAAACGGAATTCCGACCATAAACACCCTTTGACTAACAAAACAACATGTGAAAAATTAAAAATTGACCTAAAAAAGCTTTTGATGTTCCGAAATGTCATTAAGATTGAATTTCTTGGTTTACTGAACTAAGATGAGATAGGGGTAACCTAATAGTCCTATAGATCTATGAGAGAGCTTCATTTTGACTGGTTATGGTTCTACTAACTCGTAATGGATACAAAATTATGCATGGCGGAACAACCCACGTGTGTTAGGTGCAAAATCGAAGTCTTGAGGTGCAACATCAATTTGAAAATCCAAGATTGCAATGTATGACTTTTGAAAACTCGTTTATGGCTACGAAATAGAAATATAACATGGTGCATCATATTCCAAAATATATTAAATCGAATTCCGTCCATCGTTAAACCCCCTTTGACTAACAAAACAACATGTGGAAAAATAAAAATTGAGCTAAAAAAGCTTATGATGTTCCCAAATGTCATTAAGATTGAGTTTCTTGGTTTACTGAACTAAGATGAGATGGGTGTAACCTGTTAGTCCTATAGATCTATGAGAGAGCTTCATTTTGACTAGTTTTGATACTACTAACTCAAAATGGATACAAATTTATGCGTGGCGGAACAACCCACGTCAGTTGGGTGCAACATCGATGTCTTCAGGTGCAACATCAATTTGAAAATCGATGATTGCAATGTATGACTTTTGAAAACTCGTTTATGGGTACGAAATAGAAATATAACATGGTGTATCATATTCCAAAATATATTAAATCGAATTCCGACCATGGTCAAACCCCCTTTGACTAACAAAACAACATGTGAAAAAATAAAAATTGAGCTAAAAAAGCTTTTGATGTTCCCAAATGTCATTAATATTGAATTTCTTGGTTTACTGAACTAAGATGAGATGGGTGTAACCTGTTAGTCCTATAGATCTATGAGAGAGCTTCATTTTGATAGGTTATGGTTCTACTAACTCAAAATGGATACAATTTTATGTGTGGCAGAACATCCCACGTCTGTTGGGTGCAACATCGAAGTCTTGAGGTGCAACATCAGTTTGAAAATCCAAGATTGCACTGTATGACTGTTGAAAACTCGTTTATGGGTATGAAATAGAAATATAACATGGTGCATCATATTCCAAAATAAATTAAATGGAATTCCGACCATGGTCAAACCCCCTTTGACTAACAAAACAACATGTGAAAAATTAAAAATTGAGCTAAAAAAGCTTTGGATGTTCCTAAATGTCATTAAGATTTAATTTCTTGGTTTACTGAGCTAAGATGAGATGGGTGTAACATGTTAGTCCTATAGATCTATGAGAGAGCTTCATTTTGACTAGTTATGGTTCTACTAACTTAAAATATATTGCTTGAGGTGCA
This sequence comes from Allium sativum, assembly GCA_030737875.1. NCBI lineage: Eukaryota > Viridiplantae > Streptophyta > Magnoliopsida > Asparagales > Amaryllidaceae > Allium > Allium sativum. Next base: position 884,058,391 of record CM060919.1, on the reverse strand, counting down.
ACATCAGTATGAAAATCCAAGATTGCAATGTATAACTTTTGAAAACTCGTTTATGGGTACGAAATAGAAATATAACATGGTGTATCATATTCCAAACCCACGTCCGTTGGGTGCAACATCGATGTCTTGAGGTGCAACATCAATTTAAAAATCCAAGATTGCATTGTATGACTTTTGAAAACTCGTTTATGGGTACGAAATAGAAATATAACATGGTGTATCATATTCCAAAATATATTAAATCGAATTTCGACCATGGTCAAACCCCTTTTGACTAACAAAACAACATGTGAAAAAATAAAAATTGAGCTAAAAAGCTATCGATGTTCCCAAATGTCATTAAGATTGAATTTATTGGTTATTGAACAAAGATGAGATGGCTGTAACCTGTTAGTCCTATAGATTTGTGAGAGCTTCATTCTGACTGGTTATGGATCTACTAACTCAAAATGGAATCAAATTTATGCGTGGCGGAACAACCCACATCTGTTGGGTGCATAGTAGAACCATAGCCAGTCAAAATAAAGCTCTCTCATAGATCTATAGGACTAATAGGTTACACCCATCTCATCTTAGTTATGTAAACCGCTTTTGATGTTCCCAAATGTCATTAAGATTGAATTTCTTGGTTTACTGAACTAAGATGAGATGGGTGTAACCTGTTAGTCTTATAGATCTATGAGAGAGCTTCATTTTGATAGGTTATGGTTCTACTAACTCAAAATGGATACAAATTTGTGCATGGCGGAACAATCTCCGTCTGTTAGGTGCAACATCGAAGTCTTGAGGTGCAACATCAGGTTGAAAATCCAAGATTGCACTGTATGACTTTTGAGAACTTGTTTATGGGTATGAAATAGAAATATAACATGGTGCATCATATTCCATAATATATTAAATAGAATTCCGGCCACGGTCAAACCCCCTTTGACTAACAAAACAACATGTGAAAATTTAATAATTGACCTAAAAAAGCTTTTGATGTTCCCAAATGTCATTAAGATTGAATTTCTTGGTTTACTGAACTAAGATGAGTTGGGTGTAACTGTTAGTCCTATAGATCTATGAGAGAGCTTCATTTTGACTGGTTATGGTTCTACGAACTCAAAATGGATACAAATTTATGCATGGCAGAATAACCCACGTCTGTTAAGTGCAACATCGAAGTCTTGAGGTGCAACATCTATTTGAAAATCCAAGATAGCAATGTATGACTTTTGAAAACTCGTTTATGGGTACAAAATAGAAATATAACATGGTGCATCATATTCCAAAATATATTAAATCGAATTCCGACCATGGTCAAACCCCCTTTGACTAACAAAACAACATGTGAAAAATTAAAAATTGAGCTAACAAAGCTTTTGATGTTCCCAAATGTCATTAAGATTGAATTTCTTGGTTTACTGAACTAAGATGAGATAGGTGTAACCTGTTAGTCCTATACATCTATGAGAGAGCTTCATTTTGACTGGTTTTGGTTCTACTAACTCAAAATGGATACAAATTTATGCGTGGCCGAACAACCCACGTCTGTTGGGTGCAACATCGAAGTCTTGAGGTGCAACATCAATTTGAAAATCCAAGATTGCAATGTATGACTTTTGAAAATTCGTTTATGGGTACGAAATATAAATATAACATTGTGTATCATATTCCAAAATATATTAAATCGAATTCCGACCATGGTCAAACCCCCTTTGACTAACAATACAACATGTGAAAAATTAAAATTTGAACAAAAAAAGCTTTTGATGTTCCCAAATGTCATTAAGATTGAATTTCTTGGTTTACTGAACTAAGATGAGATGGGTGTAACCTGTTAGTCCTATAGATCTATGAGAGAGCTTCATTTTGGTAGGTTATGGTTCTACTAACTCAAAATGGATACAAATTTATGTGTGGCGGAACATCCCACGTCTGTTGGGTGCAACATCGAAGTCTTGATGTGCAACATCAGTTTGAAAATCCAAGATTGCACTGTATGACTTTTGAAAACTCGTTTATGGGTACGAAATAGAAATGTAACATGGTGCATCATATTCCAAAATATATTAAATGGAATTCCAACCATGGTTAAACCCCCTTTGACTAACAAAACAACATGTGAAAAATTAAAAATTGAGCTAAAAATGCTTTTGATGTTCCCAAATGTCATTAAGATTGAATTTCTTTGTTTACTGAGCTAAGATGAGATGGGTGTAAGCTGTTAGTCCAATAGATCTATGAGAGAACTTCATTTTAACTGGTTATGGTTCTACTAACTCAAAATATATGAATTGGGGTGCAACGTTAGTTTGAAAATCCAAGATTGCAATGTATGACTTTTGAAAACTCGTTTATGGGTACGAAATAGAAATATAACATGGTGTATCATATTCCAAACCCACGTCTGTTGGGTGCAACATCGATGTCTTGGGGTGCAACATCAACTTGAAAAACCAAGATTGCAATGTATGACTTTTGAAAACTCGTTTATGGGTACGAAATAGAAATATAACATGGTGCATCATATTCCAAAATATATTAAATCGAATTCCGACCATGGTCAAACCCCCTTTGACCAACAAAACAACATGTGAAAAGTTAAAAATTGAGCTAAAAAAGCTTTCGATGTTCCCAAATGTCATTAAGATTGAATTTTTTGGTTTACTGAACTAAGATGAGATGGGTGCAACCTGTTAGTCCTATAGATCTATGAGAGAGCTTCATTTTGATAGGTTATGGTTCTACTAACTCAAAATGAATACAAATTTATGCGTGGCGGAACAACCCACGTTTGTTGGGTGCAACATCGATGTCTTGAGGTGCAACATCAGTTTGAAAATCCAAGATTGCACTTTATGACTTTTGAAAACTCGTTTATGGGTACGAAATAGAAATATAACATGGTGCATCATATTCCAAAATATATTAAATCGAATTCCGACCATGGTCAAACCCTCTATAACTAACAAAACAACATGTGAAAAAAAAAATTGACCTAAAAAAGCTTTTGATGTTCACAAATGTCATTAAGATTGAATTTCTTGGTTTACTGAACTAATATGAGATGGGTGTAACCTGTTAGTCCTATAGATCTATGAGAGAGCTTCATTTTGACTGGTTTTGGTTATACTAACTCAAAATTGAAACAAATTTACGCATGGCGGAACAACCCACGTCTGGTAGGTGCAACATCGAAGTCTTGAAGTGCAACATCAATTTGAAAATCCAAGATTGCAATGTATGACTTTGAAAACTCGTTTATGGGTACGAAATAGAAATATAACATGGTGCATCATATTCCAAAATATATTAAATTGAATTCCGACCATGGTCAAACACCCTTTGACTAACAAAACAACATGTGAAAAATTAAAATTTGAGCAAAAAAAGTTTTTGATGTTCCCAAATGTCATTAGGATTGAATTTCTTGGTTTACTAAACTAAGATGAGATAGGTGTAACCTGTTAGTCCTATAGACCTATGAGAGAGCTTCATTTTGACTGGTTTTGGTTCTACTAACTCAAAATGGATACAAATTTATGCATTGCGGAACAACCCATGTCTGTTGGGTGCAACAACAATGTCTTGAGGTGCAACATCAATTTGAAAATCCAAGATTGCAATGTATGACTTTTGAAAACTCAGTTTATGGGTACGAAATAGAAATATAACATGGTGTATCAGATTCCAAAATATGTTAAATCGAATTCCGACCATGGTCAAACCCTGTTTGACTAACAAAACAACATGTGAAAAAATAAAAATTGACCTAAAAAAGCTTTTGATGTTCCCAAATGTCATTATTGTTGAATTTCTTGGTTTACTGGACTAAGATGAGATGGGTGTAACCTGTTAGTCCTATAGATCTGTGAGAGAGCTTCATTTTGATTGGTTTTGGTTCTACTAACTCAAAATGGATACAAATTTATGCATGGCGGAACAACCCTCGTCTGTTGGGTGCAACATCGAAGTATTGAGGTGCAACATCAATTTGAAAATCCAAGATTGCACTGTATGACTTTTAAAACTCGTTTATGGGTACGAAATAGAAATATAACATGGTGCATCATACTTCAAAATATATTAAATTGAATTCTGACCATGGTCAAACCCCCTTTGACCAACAAAACAACATGTGAAAAATTGAGCTAAAAAAGCTTTCGATGTTCCCAAATGTCATTAAGATTGAATTTCTTCATTTACTGAACTAAGATGAGATGGGTGTAACCTGTTAGTCCTATAGATCTATGAGAGAGCTTCATTTTGACTGGTTATGGTTCTACTAACTCAAAATGGATGCAAATTTATGCGTGGCGGAACAACCCACTTCTGTTGGGTGCATAGTAGAACCATAACCAGTCAAAATAAAGCTCACTCGTAGATCTATAGGACTAATAGGTTACACCCATCTCATCTTAGTTCAGTAAACCACTTTTGATGTTCCCAAATGTCATTAAGATTTAATTTCTTGGTTTACTGAACTAAGATGAGATGGGTGTAACACCCCACGTCCATTAATGTCACTCACAAAAGGAATGCATTAACTTCCATGGAGGTTTTAAGTGAATATAGAACAGTAAAATTACAACAAGACAGATATAAAATAGTACTTGGAAATTCAAAAACTTTATTTCATTGTAGCAGAAGTCAAAACATGTTTGATTACATCATAACACCATATTCAATGTCAAGTACAATATCTATCTTGATAAAACAAGTACATAATCTCATTACATGAATAGCCATTAAAAAGAAAGATAACAAGCTGGACTTTACTTCAGCAGTCCAAGCTTTCCAGAGGATAAGCGATCCAACTAGACTCCACTAGAACTTGGCCCAACCTGCGGACCTGAAGGGAGAAAAACGATGGAAAAGAGGGGGTCAGACATAAAGTCTGGTGAATATGATAATTCTACAATACTATTACCAAAATAACTGGACTAAGGCATAAGCTGGAAAACAAGAAAATGTCTATGAAGAGCAGATTAAGGACATAGACAATCGCTAAAGGCAACGTTATAGGCGCTCCTAAATACTAAAGGATAAACACTATACTGCACCACACCAGTCACCCTAAAGATTCATCCCACTTATCTTCACTTAGAAACTTTCCCAATGGCTTTACGTACCCCTAGCTGACTACATAGGTGCCGCCTGCCCCTATCTCCACTAGGTGTACCCTACTTCCCATTATTCGATCGGCTCCCTAACTCGTAGATACCCGTGCTGGCCCCACAGTGGGGTGTATCACTCCCCTAAAGTGGTAACCTGATACAACGGACATGCACGGCTTATACCTACACGATGCAACAACGTCTTACCTACCAGCCCGGGTCCACACACGCATATGAAACCCGTTGGACTTGCGTTGCCACCGCTCCCTGTTTTGGCCTCTTATAGTCAAACCCAGTATGCGTGTCCCGTCCTCGACTTGGGTCGAGCCCACAAAGATACGTTTTGGGATACTGGTTGAAATGGGCCACCATTATTTACCACAAGCATTCCACCTAAGCTTGTCCCCATTAGTCCATCCCACTTAACCCACTTAGTCATGTTCATTTACATGTGTGTTTGGTTAAGTCTAATCGTATTTCAAATGCCTCTAAAGGCAACCACCAGATTCCTCATGCCACCCAAGGCACCTACTTAACCCCCATGTCCCACCTTACATGATTATCTGGTTAAGTATTTCTTAGTTCATTAAGGCCATAACCTCATAAAGACCTCTCACATTAGACTGGCATTTATGGCAGCTGGATTTGCCGGGCGGGTCCGGGCAGTCTTACACCATAAAAGAGTCTAACCTCGTGTCTTTACAACTGTTATGCTTTAGTTTGGGCCTAGGACCTCTCACATTGGGCCGACATTTGTGACTACTGGATTTGCCGGGCGGGTCCGGGCAGGTTTACAACACAAACGGGTCCAACCTCGTGTCCTAAGCATTGATTATTAATAATAATCCACTTTCCCCCAATTTTAATAATTTCCTACTTGAATTATTAATTACTTCCAATTTTTAACAATGTCCATAATTGACTCAATTATGGACATTCATTCATGGTATGCAACATCTTACAAAATTGCACCCAATTTATTAATTCCTAATATTACCCCTACCCCACGTTTGAACGTTTATTCGCAAAATATATGTTAGACTCGAATAGCCTAACTCATAGCATAAAAGAGATTATCATAATAACAACATGTATATGTGACCAAATGAATCATAATAAGGGGTGAAACTTGCATATGTCCAATTTGCATAGATTATACATGTCATGGATCTAAAGGTGTCAACTTGTTCAAAATTCACCTAATATGATCTCAATCAATTTTCATAAACTTACATATGAACATGTGTGAATCAACATCATCTAATTTTTTTAACAACATGGTTTTATATGGGTACACCTAACTCAATAGGCAAATTCCCATAATCAAGTTTTATTTAATTATAGTTTCAAGTTTATGGGTACACCTAACCTAATAGGCAAATTCCCATAAACAAGATCCATTTAAATTAAGAAAAAAAAAACATAACTTTAAGCATGATCCAACAACATCATGATTTTTCAACATAATATAGCATGATTTATAACATGGCATAGTATGATAGTATAACATAGCTTGACATGATTCTCAACATAGCACGACATAGCATAAGAGAATTTACAACATAGCATGACATAGCATATATAATTTACATCATACGACAACATAATAACATAACAAGAGATCCACAATATATAGAATTTACAATTACAAATCACATCACTTTCTTGTGATCCATTCATAACTGAGTCAAATTAGTTTGTAATAGTCTTGTGAGAATCATCATACTCACCAACAAAAGAAAAGAATTAGAGAAAGAGAGATCTTTTGATTTGATTTGTGTAGATTTAGTTGTAGATGATTAGGCTTCCTCTTCTTAGTTTGTGACGGCTATGCTGAACTCCATGGCAGCAGCATCACGGTAGCTTCTCTAATTTTACAAGTGATTTAGGTTTTGGGTCTACCCACTTATTTATAGAATTAGAATTCATTTAGGCCATTAGATTTAACCTAGAAATAACCGCAGCCGTTCAGACAAGATGGGGTTTATCTTGTTGACTCAGCAATGAGTCAGAAGTGACTCAGCAAACACTCAGCAAATTAATAAACTTCTATTCATGTTTGCATTAACTGCCCATATATATATATATATATATATATATATATATATATATATATATTCTACAATGTACACATTAGATACATCCCCCCCTTTTACACACTTATTATTGTTTTTATATACATATTAGATACATCCCCTCTCTTACACACTTATTAATATTTTTATATTCATATTAGATACATCCCCTCTCTTACACACTTATTAATATTTTTATATTCATATTAGATACATCCCCTCTCTTACTCACTTATTAATATTTTTATATTCATATTAGATACATCCCCTCTCTTACACACTTATTAATATTTTAGCAACTTTAGTGTTAATAGAAAATTCGGGGTGTTACATTCTCCCCTCCTTTTAGGATTTCGTCCCCGAAATCTTCAAGTCTGGAAGAATGTATATCCTACCATCCAAACGTCCATCTACTCATCCATCATACACAGGCATCCATTGTCCTTAAAAGACTTCTAATGCTTTATGATCATATGCAAGTGTGTGTACATGTCCTTACCTAATGCGAAATCAGGCGGTCTACTGATTCAGTTGACCTCCTTAATGCAAATTATGTAAGTGTCATGAATCCATTATGTATGCAAAAGATCCTAACTGCTTACATACTACTTCTATATGCGTGCACACCCATTCAACCGAATGCAGCATCCATATGATGGTACAACCATTATACATCCATTATACTAAATGCATCCATATATATGCAATATGCAATATGAAGTGACTGAGCCGATCTAGTGCCTAAAGTGTGTGTATATATGCATCCACGAGCAACCACTAGCAAACACTTGCATCCATTTTGCATCCATCATACATAACATGTCTCAAACACATGTTTCAACCATAGGATTATCCTAACAAAAGGTCAAAGATACTAATGAGAGGACATACTAAAGATAAGATAAGATAAGCTAAGCGATAAAGGAGAAATTAAAAGACATACCCTCAAAAAGAAAAGGGTACAACGAACGCTTCTTCTCTTCTGTCTCCCAAGTTGCGTTGCTCTCATCATCTCCCCATTGCACTTTAACCAGTCTGACCTCTCGATTCCTCAACTTTTTGATCTCCGACCCAAGAATGCATGTAGGAGCTCGTCTAATTGTTGCATCACGCTCTATTTCCACATCCTTAAGCAAGCTCGGCTCTACCACCTCCGCGGTCTTGTGCAAACACTTCCTCAAATGTGATACATTGAATACGTCGTGTACTCCACTAAGTTTTTCAGGCAACTCCACCCTATATGCCATCTTCCCAATCCTGTTTTTTACAGGAAACGGCCCTACAAACCTTGGTGCTAATTTCCCCACGGACCCAAAGCGAACAACATTCTGTAACGGAGATACTTTGATAAAAACCATGTCCCCAATGTCAAACTCAAGATCTGTCCTCCTCTTATCAGCATACGATTTTTGCCTATCTTGTGCTGCTTTCATCCTCCTTCGAATCAACTCAATCTTCTCCGAGGTTTCCCTAACCATATCGGGCCCAAGTAGGATTTTATCGGTAGATTCCCACCAACATGTAGGCGAACGGCAAGGCCTTCCATAAAGAGCTTCGAAAGGTGCCATGCCAATACTAGACTGAAAGCTATTATTATATGCGAATTCTACTAACGGAAGGTGCTCTTCCCATGTACCCCCAAAGTCTAGGATACAAAGCCTTAAAAGATCCTCTAGAATGCGATTCACCCTCTCGGTCTGGCCGTCTGTCTGAGGATGATATGCGGTGCTCAAACATAGCTGAGTCCCCACCACCTCTTGTAAACTCTTCCAAAATTCGCTAGTAAAGATGGGGTCACGGTCGCTTACTATACTAGAAGGAATACCGTGCAAACGAACTATCTCCTTAATGTATATAGAAGCCAACCACGGAGCAGTCCTCTTACTTTTCACGGGAATAAAATGGGCGCTTTTAGTAAGTCTATCTACTATAACCCAAATCCCCGTGTTACCCTTCCTTGATCTTGGTAATCCATCCACAAAATCCATTGAGATGCTTTCCCATTTCCATAGTGGAACTTCTAATGGGTGAAGCAACCCACCGGGTTTCTTTTGTTCTACTTTAACTCGTTGGCACACCAAGCATCTAGCGACGTACTCGGCCACATCCTTTTTCATACCGGCCCAAAAGAAAACCCGCTTCATATCTTTGTACATCTTATCCCCGCCGGGATGAATGGTCATTTTTGAGCGATGAGCATCATCAAGAATGGCCTTCCTTAAGTCTTCGTCTTGTGGTACACACAGTCTATTATCCCTTCGTAACCAACCCTTATCGTCTAGGGTATACCTACGAAGATGGCTTGACGACTCCCCCCCCTTTGAGCTTTTCTACTATCTCAACCAACTGTGGGTCGTCTCGCTGTGCCTCACCAACCCGTCCTAGAAGTGTAGGTCTAACCTCCAAGGATGCTAACAGACCGGGTACTAAGTCAACGGAGGGTCTAAAGTCAAACATAGAGATGAATTCTAAGCTTTGTCGTTCAACAAACAACGGACTCAAGGACAACCTTTTCCTACTTAAGGCGTCTGCCACCACGTTACCCTTGCCCGGGGTATATGCTATTTCAAAATCGTAGGAGGCTAAGAATTCCATCCACCGTTGCTGCCTTAAATTCAAATCCTTCTGAGAGAATAAGTATTTTAATGATTTGTGGTCAGTGAACAGTTCGAATTTCTCACCAAGAAGATAGTGACGCCAAGACTTAAGCGCGAAAACAATTGCGGCTAGCTCTAAGTCATGCGTGGGGTAATTCTTTTCATGAACCCTCAACTGCCTTCCACCATAGGCTATTACTCTTCCCTCTTGCATGAGGACCGCGCCAAGTCCCATCCCACAAGCATCAGTGTAAATGGTAAACGGTTTATTCCCGTCTGGCAGCACTAAGACTGGGGCTGATGTTAAGGCTCTCTTTAAACATTGGAACGCATCATCGCAATCTTTGTCCCACGTAAAAACCAGGTTCTTCTTCGTTAACCGTGTTAATGGAGCTGATATTTTTGCGAAGTCTTTGATAAACTTCCTATAATAGCCAGCCAACCCCAAGAAACTTCTTACTTCGGTTGCATTTTTAGGGACCTTCCAATCTTGGATGGCCACCACCTTTGCGGGATCCACTGCTATCCCTTCTTTGGAAACCACGTGCCCTAAGAACCGTAATTCCTTCCTCCAGAAGTGACACTTAGAAAATTTTGCCTTAAGGTTATGCGCTCGAAGGGTTTCCAACACTTCCCTAAGATGTAGGGAGTGCTCTTCTTTATTCTTAGAAAAGACTAAGATGTCATCCACAAAGACTACCACGAATTTGTTAAGGTATTCCCTAAACACCCTACTCATCAAATCAACAAAATATGCAGGGGCGTTTGTCAAACCAAAGGGCATCACTAGCCATTCATAGAATCCGTCAGGAGTCCTAAAAGCAGTCTTATCTATACTATCCTCAGCCACTCTCAGTTGATGAAAGCCAGTGGCTAAGTCCAACTGCGAAAACACTGAGGCGCCAACTAACTGATCAAAGAGATCGTCAATCCGCGGCAGTGGGTGTCGGTTCTTTTTAGTAAGCTTGTTTAGTTCTCTATAGTCCATACAAAGTCTAAGAGACCCATCCGCCTTTGTGGCAAAAACTACTGGAGCACCCCACTCCGATATACTACGTCTTATGAACCCCTTCTCAAGCAACTCCTTTACTTGCTTATTGAGTTCCCTCCTTTCCCGAGGAGCCATGTGGCGCACTGGCAAAGATACGGGTTTAGCATTATCCACAAGATAAATTCGAAAGTCTATCTCCCGCTTTGGAGGTAAGCCCTTCACCTCCTCAAACACATCCGGATATTCCGGGACCACTTCTACCGATCGCAGGTTCTCTACAGACGCGTCAAGCGATTCAAGAAAACTTAGCATAACGGAATTTATGGGATTACAAAAGATGTCGAGAGCATTACCAAGGCGAGTCACAAGCCTAACTACTCTCCTTTCACAATCAAGAATGGCCCTATTTCTAGACAACCAATCCATTCCTAAAATTAGCCCATAGCCCGTGAAGCCCAATACATAAGCATCACATCTAAATTCAACGCTAAGTATAGAGATTTTCAAATCCAAACATATCATGGTCAAATGAGCCGAACCCCCAATTGGATTTGAAACGACCAAGGGATCCTCTACTAAACTGGTGTTCAAGTGCAGTGATTCAACTAATGATGTAGAGATAAACGAATGAGATGCGCCAGAATCGAATAAGGTACGGACAGGATGATCAAACAGAAAAACTAAGCTTTCAACAGAAATTGTTCTACCTCTTTCTTGCAGCGGTGGGGCCGCAATAGCCTGAACTTGCCCCCTTGCCTGCCCTGGTGCCATAAGAGCCTGCACCTGTCCTCCCGAGGTAGACCCTGCCCTCTGCCCCTTCTTTGGACAGTCCTTCACTAAATGTCCCGCATCTCCACAATGAAAACAACCAGTCTTCTTTTTCTTTCTACAATCTTTGCTGAGATGGCCAGGCGTCCCACAATTGAAGCATTTCTTCTTCCCTTTGCCATTATTGTTTTTACCACCCTTCTTATTTTGCTGTTGGGGTTTCTTCTGATCCCCTTTCTTTTCAACTGCCTTATCCTCATGCATAAGTGCCATTTCTACTAGCTTTTCAAAGGTGGCTCCCATAGGGATGTGGGTCATAGCCAACCCTTGCAACGGTTCATTCAAGCCTCTAACGAACCTCAAAGCTTTCTTCTCTGGCGTGTTCACCAACTCCAAGCCAAACCTTGCTAACTGATTAAATTTATTGACATATTCCTTTACTGATGAGTTCCCTTGCTTTAGTGCCAGGAATTTTTCCATATTTAAGTTCTCCTCTGCCCTTGAAAGAAACTTTGCCTCAAACCTTCGTCTGAAATCCGCCCATGAATCAACTGGACGTTCCCCGATAGTGACCTCCCACCAAAACGAGGCCTCTCCCTTCATTAACCAAGAAGCTAAACGGACTTTCCTCCCATCTTCCACTTCAAAGATATCCAACAATTCCTCAGTCTCCTTAAGCCAATCTCTGGCCTCCACAAATGTCTCAGTCCCTTGAAAAGTTTTTCCTCCCATAGCCTTGAATTCCATGCACGTCTTTGCAAAAGTGTCAACACGAGGAGGAGGAGGAGGAGGAATGGGTGCAACTAGGGGCGGAGGAGTATCCGCTGGGCCTGCAGTGGTGGCCCTAGCCTCCAAGTATCTCCTAAACCACCCTGGAATCGTCACACCTTCTGGGAGATTAAGATCTTCAGCCATGCTGAAACGAAAAAGGAAAGATTCAAAATGGAGAATTCGAAAGATAAAGATAAGGATGTGGCTATTTGGGATTATGTTTTTCATAAAAACTCTCTTTAAATAACATGTTTTTTTTTTGAAAGCACTTCTTCCAAAAATACTTTAGAAAAAAAAAATTCTAAAAAAAAAAAATTTATCTGTTCTGGTAACCTTATGCTCTGATACCACGTGTAACACCCCACGTCCATTAATGTCACTCACAAAGGGAATGCATTAACTTCCATGGAGGTTTTAAGTGAATATAGAACAGTAAAATTACAACAAGACAGATATAAAATAGTACTTGGAAATTCAAAAACTTTATTTCATTGTAGCAGAAGTCAAAACATGTTTGATTACATCATAACACCATATTCAATGTCAAGTACAATATCTATCTTGATAAAACAAGTACATAATCCCATTACATGAATAGCCATTAAAAAGAAAGATAACAAGCTGGACTTTACTTCAGCAGTCCAAGCTTTCCAGAAGATAAGCGATCCAACTAGACTCCACTAGAACTTGGCCCAACCTGCGGACCTGAAGGGAGAAAAAGGATGGAAAAGAGGGGGTCAGACATAAAGTCTGGTGAGTATGATAATTCTACAATACTATTACCAAAATAACTGGACTAAGGCATAAGCTTGAAAACAAGAAAATGTCTATGAAGAGCAGATTAAGGACATAGACAATCGCTAAAGGCAACGTTATAGGCGCTCCTAAATACTAAAGGATAAACACTATACTGCACCACACCAGTCACCCTAAAGATTCATCCCACTTAGCTTCACTTAGAAACTTTCCCAATGGCTTTACGTACCCCTAGCTGACTACATAGGTGCCGCCTGCCCCTATCTCCACTAAGTGTACCCTACTTCCCATTATTCGATCGGCTCCCTAACTCGTAGATACCCGTGCTGGCCCCACAGTGGGGTGTATCACTCCCCTAAAGTGGCAACCTGATACAACGGACATGCACGGCTTATACCTACACGATGCAACAACGTCTTACCTACCAGCCCGGGTCCACACACGCATATGAAACCCGTCGGACTTGCGTTGCCACCGCTCCCTGTTTTGGCCTCTTATAGTCAAACCCAGTATGCGTGTCCCGTCCTCGACTTGGGTCGAGCCCACAAAGATACGTTTTGGGATACTGGTTGAAATGGGCCCCCACTATTTACCACAAGCATTCCACCTAAGCTTGTCCCCATTAGTCCATCCCACTTAACCCACTTAGTCATGTTCATTTACATGTGTGTTTGGTTAAGTCTAATCGTATTTCAAATGCCTCTAAAGGCAACCACCAGATTCCTCATGCCACCCAAGGCACCTACTTAACCCCCATGTCCCACCTTACATGATTATCTGGTTAAGTATTTCTTAGTTCATTAAGGCCATAACCTCATAAAGACCTCTCACATTAGACTGGCATTTATGGCAGCTGGATTTGCCGGGCGGGTCCGGGCAGTCTTACACCATAAAAGAGTCTAACCTCGTGTCTTTACAACTGTTATGCTTTAGTTTGGGCCTAGGACCTCTCACATTGGGCCGACATTTGTGACTACTGGATTTGCCGGGCGGGTCCGGGCAGGTTTACATCACAAACGGGTCCAACCTCGTGTTCTAAGCATTGATTATTAATAATAATCCACTTTCCCCCAATTTTAATAATTCCCTACTTGAATTATTAATTACTTCCAATTTTTAACAATGTCCATAATTGACTCAATTATGGACATTCATTCATGGTATGCAACATCTTACAAAATTGCACCCAATTTATTAATTCCTAATATTACCCCTACCCCACGTTTGAACGTTTATTTGCAAAATATATGTTATACTCGAATAGCCTAACTCATAGCATAAAAGAGATTATCATAATAACAACATGTATATGTGACCAAATGAATCATAATAAGGGGTGAAACTTGCATATGTCCAACTTGCATAGATTATACATGTCATGGATCTAAAGGTGTCAACTTGTTCAAAATTCACCTAATATGATCTCAATCAATTTTCATAAACTTACATATGAACATGTGTGAATCAACATCATCTAATTTTTTTAACAACATGGTTTTATATGGGTACACCTAACTCAATAGGCAAGTTCCCATAATCAAGTTTTATTTAATTATAGTTTCAAGTTTATGGGTACACCTAACCTAATAGGCAAATTCCCATAAACAAGATCCATTTAAATTAAGAAAAAAAAACATAACTTTAAGCATGATCCAACAACATCATGATTTTTCAACATAATATAGCATGATTTATAACATGGCATAGTATGATAGTATAACATAGCTTGACATGATTCTCAACATAGCACGACATAGCATAAGAGAATTTACAACATAGCATGACATAGCATATATAATTTACATCATACGACAACATAATAACATAATAAGAGATCCACAATATATAGAATTTACAATTACAAATCACATCACTTTCTTGTGATCCATTCATAACTGAGTCAAATTAGTTTGTAATAGTCTTGTGAGAATCATCATACTCACCAACAAAAGAAAAGAATTAGAGAAAGAGAGATCTTTTGATTTGATTTGTGTAGATTTAGTTGTAGATGATTAGGCTTCCTCTTCTTAGTTTGTGACGGCTATGCTGAACTCCATGGCAGCAGCATGACGGTAGCTTCTCTAATTTTACAAGTGATTTAGGTTTTGGGTCTACCCACTTATTTATAGATTTTAGAATTCATTTAGGCCATTAGATTTAACCTAGAAATAACCGCAGCCGTTCAGACAAGATGAGGTTTATCTTGTTGACTCAGCAATGAGTCAGAAGTGACTCAGCAAACACTCAGCAAATTAATAAACTTCTATTCACGTTTGCATTAACTGCCCATATATATATATATATATAAATATATATATATATATATATATTCTACAATGTACACATTAGATACATCCCCCCCCTTTTACACACTTATTATTGTTTTTATATACATATTAGATACATCCCCTCTCTTACACACTTATTAATATTTTTATATTCATATTAGATACATCCCCTCTCTTACACACTTATTAATATTTTTATATTCATATTAGATACATCCCCTCTCTTACACACTTATTAATATTTTTATATTCATATTAGATACATCCCCTCTCTTACACACTTATTAATATTTTTATATTCATATTAGATACATCCCCTCTCTTACACACTTATTAATATTTTAGCAACTTTAGTGTTAATAGAAAATTCGGGGTGTTACAATGGGTGTAACCTATTAGTCTTATAGATCTATGAGAGAGCTTCATTTTGATAGGCTATGGTTCTACTAACTCAAAATGGATACAAATTTATGCCTGGCGGAACAACCCACGTCTGGTAGGTGCAACATCGAAGTCTTAAAGTGCAACATCAATTTGAAAATCCAAGATTGCAATGTATGACTTTTGAAAACTCGTTTATGGGTACGAAATAGAAATATAACATGGTGCATCATATTCCAAAATATATTAAAACGAATTCCGACCATGGTCAAACCCCTTTTGACTAACAAAACAACATGTGAAAAATTAAAATTTGAGCTAAAATAGTTTTTGATGTTCCCAAATGTCATTTAGATTGAATTTCTTGGTTTACTGAACTAAGATGAGATGGGTGTAACCTATTAGTCCTATAGATCTATGAGAGTGCTTCATTTTGATAGGTTATGGTTCTACTAACTCAAAATGGATACAAATTTATGTGTGGTGGAACATCCCACGTATATTGGGTGCAACATTGAAGTCTTGAGGTGCAACAGCAATTTGAAAATCCAAGATTGTAATGTATGACTTTTGAAAACTCGTTTATGGGTACGTAATAGAAATATAACATGGTGTATCATATTGCAAAATATATTAAATCGAATTCCGACCATGGTCAAACCCCCTTTGACTAACAAAACAACATGTGAAAAATTAAAAATTGACCTAAAAAAGCTTTTGATGTTCCCAAATGTCATTAAGATTGAATTTCTTGGTTTACTGAACTAAGATGAGAAGGGTGTAACCTGTTAGTCCTATAGATCAATGAGAGAGCTTCATTTCGACTGGTTATGGTTCCACTAACTCAAAATGGATACAAATTTATGTATGGCGGAACAACCCACGTCTGTTGGGTGCAACATCGAAGTCTTGAGGTGCAACATCAATTTGAAAATCCAAGATTGAAATGTATGACTTTTGAAAACTCATTTATGGGTATGAAATAGAAATATAACATGGTGTATCATATTCCAAAATATATTAAATCGAATTTCGACCATGGTCAAACCACCTTTGACTAACAAAACAACATGTAAAAAAATAAAAATTGAGCTAAATAAGTTTTCGATGTTCCCTAATGTCATTAAGATTGAATTTATGGGTTACAGAACTAAGATGAGATGGTTGTAACCTGTTAGTCCTATAGATCAATGAGAGAGCTTCATTTTGACTGGTTATGGTTCTACTAACTCAAAATGGATACAAATTTATGCGTGGTGGAAAAACCCACGTCTGTCGGGTGCATAGTAGAACCATAACAAGTCAAAATAAATTTCTCTCATTGATCTATAGGACTAACGGGTTACACCCATCTCATCTTAGTTCAGTAAACCGCTTTTGATGTTCCCAAATGTCATTAAGATTGAATTTCTTGGTTTACTGAACTAAGATGAGATGGGTGTAACCTGTTAGTCTTATAGATCTATGAGAGAGCTTCATTTTGATAGGTTATGGTTCTACTAACTCAAAATGGATACAAATTTATGCATGGCAGAACAACCCACGTCTGTTAGGCGCAACATCGAAGTCTTGAGGTGCAACATTAGTTTGAAAATCCAAGATTGCACTGTATGACTTTTGAAAACTCGTTTATGGGTACGAAATAGAAATATAACATGGTGCATCATATGCCAAAATATATTAAATGGAATTCCGACCATGGTCAAACATCCTTTGACTAACAAAACAACATGTGAAAAATAAAAAATTGACCTAAAAAAGCTTTTGATGTTCCCAAATGTCATTAAGATTGAATTTCTTGGTTTACTGAACTAAGATGAGATAGGGATAAACTGTTAGTCCTATAGATCTATGAGGGAGCTTCATTTTGACTGGTTATGGTTGTACTAATTCATAATGGATACAAATTCATCCATGGCGGAACAACCCACGTCTGTTAGGTGCAAAATCGAAGTCTTGAGGTGCAACATCAATTTGAAAATCCAAGATTGCAGTGTATGACTTTTGAAAACTCGTTTATGGCTACGAAATAGAAATATAACATGGTGCATCATATTCCAAAATATATTAAATCGAATTCCGTCCATGGTCAAACCCCCTTTGACTAACAAAACAACATGTGGAAAAATAAAAATTGAGCTAAAAAAGCTTTTGATGTTCCCAAATGTCATTAAGATTGAGTTTCTTGGTTTACTGAACTAAGATGAGATGGGTGTAACTTGTTAGTCCTATAGATCTATGAGAGAGCTTCATTTTGACTAGTTTTGATACTACTAACTCGAAATGGATACAAATTTATGCGTGGCGGAACAACCCACGTCAGTTGGGTGCAACATCGATGTCTTGAGGTGCAACATCAACTTGAAAATCGATGATTGCAATGTATGACTTTTGAAAACTCGTTTATGGGTACGAAATAGAAATATAACATGGTATATCATATTCTAAAATATATTAAATCAAATTGCGACCATGGTCAAACCCCGTTTGACTAACAAAACAACATGTGAAAAAAATAAAAATTGAGCTAAAAAAGCTTTTGATGTTCCTAAATGTCATTAAGATTGAATTTCTTGGTTTACTGAACTAAGATGAGATGGGTGTAACCTGTTAGTCCTATGGATCTATGAGAGCGCTTCATTTTGATAGGTTATGGTTCTACTAACTCAAAATGGATACAAATTTATGCGTGACAGAACATCCCACGTTTGTTGGGTGCAAAATCGAAGTCTTGAGGTGCAACATCAATTTGAAAATCCAAGATTGCACTGTTTGACTTTTGAAAATTCGTTTATGGGTACGAAATAGAAATATAACACGGTGCATCATATTCTAAAACATATTAAATGGAATTCCGACCATGGTCAAACCCCCTTTAACTAACAAAACAACATGTTAAAAATTAAAAATTGAGCTAAAAAAGCTTTTGATGTTCCCAAATGTCATTAGGATTGAATTTCTTGGTTTACTGAGCTAAGATGAGATGGGTGTAACCTGTTAGTCCTATAGATCTATGAGAGAGCTTCGTTTTGATTGGTTATGGTTCTACTAACTCAAAATATATGACTTGAGGTGCAACATCAGTTTGAAAACCCAAGATTGCATAGTATGACTTTTGAAAACTCGTTTATGGGTACGAAATAGAAATATAACATGGTGTATCATATTCCAAACCCATGTCTGTTGGGTGCAACATCGATGTCTTGAGGGGCAACATCAATTTGAAAATCCAAGATTGCAATTTATGACTTTTGAAAACTCGTTTATGGGTACGAATTAGAAATATAACATGGTGCATCATATTCCAAAATATATTAAATCGAATTCCGACCATGGTCAAACCCCCTTTGACTAACAAAACAACATGTGAAAAATTAAAAATTTACATAAAAAAGCTTTTGATGTTCCCAAATGTCATTAAGATTGAATTTCTTGGTTTACTGAACTAAGATGAGATGGTTGTAACCTGTTGGTCCTATCGATCTATAAGAGAGCTTCATTTTGATAGGTTATGGTTCTACTAACTCAAAATGGATACAAATTTATGTGTGGCGGAACATCCCATGTCTGTTGGGTGCAACATCGAAGTCTTGAGGTGCAACATCAGTTTGAAAATCCAAGATTGCACTGTATGACTTTTGAAAACTCGTTTATGGGTATGAAATAGAAATATAACATGGTGCATCATATGCCAAAATATATTAAATGGAATTCCGACCATGGTCAAACACCCTTTGACTAACAAAACAACATGTGAAAAATTAAAAATTGACCTAAAAAAGCTTTTGATGTTCCCAAATGTCATTAAGATTGAATTTCTTGGTTTACTGAACTAACATGAGATAGGGATAAACTGTTAGTCCTATAGATCTATAAGGGAGCTTCATTTTGACTGGTTATGGTTCTACTAACTCATAATGGATACAAATTTATCTATGGCGGAACAACCCACGTCTGTTAGGTGCAAAATCGAAGTCTTGAGGTGCAACATCAGTTTGAAAATCCAAGATTGCAGTGTATGACTTTTGAAAACTCGTTTATGGCTACGAAATAGAAATATAACATGGTGCATCATATTCCAAAATATATTAAATCGAATTCCGTCCATGGTCAAACCCCCTTTGACTAACAAAACAACATGTGGAAAAATAAAAATTGAGCTAAAAAAGCTTTTGATGTTCCCAAATGTCATTAAGATTGAGTTTCTTGGTTTACTGAACTAAGATGAGATGGGTGTAACTTGTTAGTCCTATAGATCTATGAGAGAGCTTCATTTTGACTAGTTTTGATACTACTAACTCGAAATGGATACAAATTTATGCGTGGCGGAACAACCCACGTCAGTTGGGTGCAACATCGATGTCTTGAGGTGCAACATCAACTTGAAAATCGATGATTGCAATGTATGACTTTTGAAAACTCGTTTATGGGTACGAAATAGAAATATAACATGGTGTATCATATTCTAAAATATATTAAATCAAATTGCGACCATGGTCAAACCCCGTTTGACTAACAAAACAACATGTGAAAAAATAAAAATTGAGCTAAAAAAGCTTTTGATGTTCCTAAATGTCATTAAGATTGAATTTCTTGGTTTACTGAACTAAGATGAGATGGGTGTAACCTGTTAGTCCTATGGATCTATGAGAGCGCTTCATTTTGATAGGTTATGGTTCTACTAACTCAAAATGGATACAAATTTATGCGTGACAGAACATCCCACGTTTGTTGGGTGCAAAATCGAAGTCTTGAGGTGCAACATCAATTTGAAAATCCAAGATTGCACTGTTTGACTTTTGAAAATTCGTTTATGGGTACGAAATAGAAATATAACACGGTGCATCATATTCTAAAACATATTAAATGGAATTCCGACCATGGTCAAACCCCCTTTGACTAACAAAACAACATATTAAAAATTAAAAATTGAGCTAAAAAAGCTTTTGATGTTCCCAAATGTCATTAGGATTGAATTTCTTGGTTTACTGAGCTAAGATGAGATGGGTGTAACCTGTTAGTCCTATAGATCTATGAGAGAGCTTCGTTTTGATTGGTTATGGTTCTACTAACTCAAAATATATGACTTGAGGTGCAACATCAGTTTGAAAACCCAAGATTGCATAGTATGACTTTTGAAAACTCGTTTATGGGTACGAAATAGAAATATAACATGGTGTATCATATTCCAAACCCATGTCTGTTGGGTGCAACATCGATGTCTTGAGGGGCAACATCAATTTGAAAATCCAAGATTGCAATGTATGACTTTTGAAAACTCGTTTATGGGTACGAATTAGAAATATAACATGGTGCATCATATTCCAAAATATATTAAATCGAATTCCGACCATGGTCAAACCCCCTTTGACTAACAAAACAACATGTGAAAAATTAAAAATTTACATAAAAAAGCTTTTGATGTTCCCAAATGTCATTAAGATTGAATTTCTTGGTTTACTGAACTAAGATGAGATGGGTGTAACCTGTTGGTCCTATCGATCTATAAGAGAGCTTCATTTTGATAGGTTATGGTTCTACTAACTCAAAATGGATACAAATTTATGTGTGGCGGAACATCCCATGTCTGTTGGGTGCAACATCGAAGTCTTGAGGTGCAACATCAGTTTGAAAATCCAAGATTGCACTGTATGACTTTTGAAAACTCGTTTATGGGTACGAAATAGAAATATAACATGGTGCATCATATGCCAAAATATATTAAATGGAATTCCGACCATGGTCAAACACCCTTTGACTAACAAAACAACATGTGAAAAATTAAAAATTGACCTAAAAAAGCTTTTGATGTTCCCAAATGTCATTAAGATTGAATTTCTTGGTTTACTGAACTAAGATGAGATAGGGATAAACTGTTAGTCCTATAGATCTATAAGGGAGCTTCATTTTGACTGGTTATGGTTCTACTAACTCATAATGGATACAAATTTATCCATGGCGGAACAACCCACGTCTGTTAGGTGCAAAATCGAAGTCTTGAGGTGCAACATCAGTTTGAAAATCCAAGATTGCAGTGTATGACTTTTGAAAACTCGTTTATGGCTACGAAATAGAAATATAACATGGTGCATCATATTCCAAAATATATTAAATCGAATTCCGTCCATGGTCAAACCCCCTTTGACTAACAAAACAACATGTGGAAAAATAAAAATTGAGCTAAAAAAGCTTTTGATGTTCCCAAATGTCATTAAGATTGAGTTTCTTGGTTTACTGAACTAAGATGAGATGGGTGTAACTTGTTAGTCCTATAGATCTATGAGAGAGCTTCATTTTGACTAGTTTTGATACTACTAACTCGAAATGGATACAAATTTATGCGTGGCGGAACAACCCACGTCAGTTGGGTGCAACATCGATGTCTTGAGGTGCAACATCAACTTGAAAATCGATGATTGCAATGTATGACTTTTGAAAACTCGTTTATGGGTACGAAATAGAAATATAACATGGTGTATCATATTCTAAAATATATTAAATCAAATTGCGACCATGGTCAAACCCCGTTTGACTAACAAAACAACATGTGAAAAAATAAAAATTGAGCTAAAAAAGCTTTTGATGTTCCTAAATGTCATTAAGATTGAATTTCTTGGTTTACTGAACTAAGATGAGATGGGTGTAACCTGTTAGTCCTATGGATCTATGAGAGCGCTTCATTTTGATAGGTTATGGTTCTACTAACTCAAAATGGATACAAATTTATGCGTGACAGAACATCCCACGTTTGTTGGGTGCAAAATCGAAGTCTTGAGGTGCAACATCAATTTGAAAATCCAAGATTGCACTGTTTGACTTTTGAAAATTCGTTTATGGGTACGAAATAGAAATATAACACGGTGCATCATATTCTAAAACATATTAAATGGAATTCCGACCATGGTCAAACCCCCTTTGACTAACAAAACAACATGTTAAAAATTAAAAATTGAGCTAAAAAAGCTTTTGATGTTCCCAAATGTCATTAGGATTGAATTTCTTGGTTTACTGAGCTAAGATGAGATGGGTGTAACCTGTTAGTCCTATAGATCTATGAGAGAGCTTCGTTTTGATTGGTTATGGTTCTACTAACTCAAAATATATGACTTGAGGTGCAACATCAGTTTGAAAACCCAAGATTGCATAGTATGACTTTTGAAAACTCGTTTATGGGTACGAAATAGAAATATAACATGGTGTATCATATTCCAAACCCATGTCTGTTGGGTGCAACATCGATGTCTTGAGGGGCAACATCAATTTGAAAATCCAAGATTGCAATGTATGACTTTTGAAAACTCGTTTATGGGTACGAATTAGAAATATAACATGGTGCATCATATTCCAAAATATATTAAATCGAATTCCGACCATGGTCAAACCCCCTTTGACTAACAAAACAACATGTGAAAAATTAAAAATTTACATAAAAAAGCTTTTGATGTTCCCAAATGTCATTAAGATTGAATTTCTTGGTTTACTGAACTAAGATGAGATGGGTGTAACCTGTTGGTCCTATCGATCTATAAGAGAGCTTCATTTTGATAGGTTATGGTTCTACTAACTCAAAATGGATACAAATTTATGTGTGGCGGAACATCCCATGTCTGTTGGGTGCAACATCGAAGTCTTGAGGTGCAACATCAGTTTGAAAATCCAAGATTGCACTGTATGACTTTTGAAAACTCGTTTATGGGTACGAAATAGAAATATAACATGGTGCATCATATGCCAAAATATATTAAATGGAATTCCGACCATGGTCAAACACCCTTTGACTAACAAAACAACATGTGAAAAATTAAAAATTGACCTAAAAAAGCTTTTGATGTTCCCAAATGTCATTAAGATTGAATTTCTTGGTTTACTGAACTAAGATGAGATAGGGATAAACTGTTAGTCCTATAGATCTATAAGGGAGCTTCATTTTGACTGGTTATGGTTCTACTAACTCATAATGGATACAAATTTATCCATGGCGGAACAACCCACGTCTGTTAGTTGCAAAATCGAAGTCTTGAGGTGCAACATCAGTTTGAAAATCCAAGATTGCAGTGTATGACTTTTGAAAACTCGTTTATGGCTACGAAATAGAGATATAACATGGTGCATCATATTCCAAAATATATTAAATCGAATTCCGTCCATGGTCAAACCCCCTTTGACTAACAAAACAACATGTGGAAAAATAAAAATTGAGCTAAAAAAGCTTTTGATGTTCCCAAATGTCATTAAGATTGAGTTTCTTGGTTTACTGAACTAAGATGAGATGGGTGTAACTTGTTAGTCCTATATATCTATGAGAGAGCTTCATTTTGACTAGTTTTGATACTACTAACTCGAAATGGATACAAATTTATGCGTGGCGGAACAACCCACGTCAGTTGGGTGCAACATCGATGTCTTGAGGTGCAACATCAACTTGAAAATCGATGATTGCAATGTATGACTTTTGAAAACTCGTTTATGGGTACGAAATAGAAATATAACATGGTGTATCATATTCTAAATTATATTAAATCAAATTGCGACCATGGTCAAACCCCGTTTAACTAACAAAACAACATGTGAAAAAATAAAAATTGAGCTAAAAAAGCTTTTGATGTTCCTAAATGTCATTAAGATTGAATTTCTTGGTTTACTGAACTAAGATGAGATGGGTGTAACCTGTTAGTCCTATGGATCTATGAGAGCGCTTCATTTTGATAGGTTATGGTTCTACTAACTCAAAATGGATACAAATTTATGCGTGACAGAACATCCCACGTTTGTTGGGTGCAAAATCGAAGTCTTGAGGTGCAACATCAATTTGAAAATCCAAGATTGCACTGTTTGACTTTTGAAAATTCATTTATGGGTACGAAATAGAAATATAACACGGTGCATCATATTCCAAAACATATTAAATGGAATTCCGACCATGGTCAAACCCCCTTTGACTAACAAAACAACATGTTAAAAATTAAAAATTGAGCTAAAAAAGCTTTTGATGTTCCCAAATGTCATTAGGATTGAATTTCTTGGTTTACTGAGCTAAGATGAGATGGGTGTAACCTGTTAGTCCTATAGATCTATGAGAGAGCTTCGTTTTGATTGGTTATGGTTCTACTAACTCAAAATATATGACTTGAGGTGCAACATCAGTTTGAAAATCCAAGATTGCATAGTATGACTTTTGAAAACTCGTTTATGGGTACGAAATAGAAATATAACATGGTGTATCATATTCCAAACCCATGTCTGTTGGGTGCAACATCGATGTCTTGAGGTGCAGCATCAATTTGAAAATCCAAGATTGCAATGTATGACTTTTGAAAACTCGTTTATGGGTACGAATTAGAAATATAACATGGTGCATCATATTCCAAAATATATTAAATCGAATTCCGACCATGGTCAAACCCCCTTTGACTAACAAAACAACATGTGAAAAATTAAAAATTTACATAAAAAAGCTTTTGATGTTCCCAAATGTCATTAAGATTGAATTTCTTGGTTTACTGAACTAAGATGAGATGGGTGTAACCTGTTGGTCCTTTCGATCTATAAGAGAGCTTCATTTTGATAGGTTATGGTTCTACTAACTCAAAATGGATACAAATTTATGTGTGGCGGAACATCCCATGTCTGTTGGGTGCAACATCGAAGTCTTGAGGTGCAACATCAGTTTGAAAATCCAAGATTGCACTGTATGACTTTTGAAAACTCGTTTATGGGTACGAAATAGAAATATAACATGGTGCATCGTACTTCAAAATATATTAAATCGAATTCCGACCATGGTCAAACCACCTTTGACTAACAAAACAACATGTGAAAAATTAAAAATTGAGCTAAAAATGCTTTCGATGTTCCCAAAAGTCATTAAGATTGAATTTCTTAGTTACTGAACTAAAATGAGATGGGTGTAACCTGTTAGTCCTATAGATCTATATGAAAGCTTCGTTTTGACTAGTTATGGTTCTACTAACTCAAAATGGATACAAATTTATGCATGGCGGAACAACCCACGTCTGTTAGGTGCAACATCGAAGTCTTGAGGTGCAACATCAGTTTGAAAATCCAAGATCGCACTGTATGAGTTTTGAAAACACGTTTATGGATACGAGATAGAAATATAACATGGTGCATTATATTCCAAAATATATTAAATCGAATTCCGACCATGGTCAAAGCCCATTTGACAAACAAAACAACATGTGAAAAATTAAAAAATTGAGCTTAAAAGGCTTTCGATGTTCCCAAATGTCATTAGATTGAATTTTTTGGTTAATAAACTAAGATGAGATGGGTGTAACCTGTTAGCCCTATAGATCTATGAGAGAGCTTCATTTTGACTAGTTTTGTTTCTACTAACTCAAAATGGATACAAATTTATGCATGGTGGAACAACCCACGTCTGTTGGGTGCAACATAGATGTCTTGAGGTGCAACATAAATTTGAAAATCCTAGATTGTACTGTATGACATTTGAAAACTCGTTTATGGGTACGAAATAGAAATATAACATGCTGCATCATATTCCAAAATATATTAAATCGAATTACGACCATGGTCAAACCTCCATTGACTGACAAAACAACATGTGAAAATAAAAAATTGACCTAAAAAAGCTTTTGATGTTCCCAAACGTCATTAAGATTGAATTTCTTGGTTTACTGAGCTAAGATGAGATGGGTGTAACCTGTTAGTCCTATAGATCTATAAGAGAGCTTCTTTTTATTAGGTCATGGTTCTACTAACTCAAAATGGATATAAATTTATGAATGGCGGAGCAACCCACGTCTGTTAGGTGCAACATCGAAGTCTTCAGGTGCAACATCAGTTTGAAAATCCAAGATTGCACTGTATGACTTTTGAAAACTCATTTATGGGTACGAAATAGAAATATAACATGGTGCATAATACTCTAAAATATATTAAATCGAATTCCGACCATGGTCAAACCCCCTTTGACCAAAAAAACAACATGTGAAAAATTAAAAATTGAGCTAAAAAAGCTTTCGATATTCCCAAATATCATTAAGATTGAATTTCTTGGTTTACTGAACTTAGATGAGATGGGTGCAACCTGTTTTTCCTACTGATCTATGAGAGAGCTTTATTTTGACTGGTTATGGTTCTACTAACTCAAAATTTTTACAAAGTTTCGCGTGGCGGAACCACCCATAATTGTTGGGTGCAACATCGAAGTCTTGAGGGACAACATCAGTTTGAAAATCCAAGATTGCACTGTTTGACTTTTGAAAACTCGTTTATGGGTATGAAATAGAAATATAACATGGTGCATCATACTTCAAAATATATTAATTCCGACCATGGTCAAACCCCCTTTGACTAACAAAAAAACATGTGAAAATTAAAATTCGAGCCAAAAAAGCTTTTGATGTTCCCAAATGTCATTAAGATTGAATTTCTTGGTTTACTAAACTAAGATGAGATGGGTGTAACCTGTTATCCTATATGTCTATGAGAGGGCTTCATTTTGATAGGTTATGGTTCTACTAACTCAAAATGGATACAAATTTATGTGTGGCGGAACATCCCGCGTCTGTTGGGTGCAACATCGAATTCTTGAGGTGCAACATCAGTTTGAAAATCCAAGATTGCACTGTATGACTTTTGAAAACTCGTGTATGGGTACGAAATAGAAATATAACATGGTGCATCATATTCCAAAGTATATTAAATGGAATTCTGACCATGGTCAAACCCCCTTTGACTAACAAAACAACATGTGAAGAATTAAAAATTGATCTAAAAAAGCTTTTGATTTTCCCAAATGTCATTAAGATTGAATTTTTTGGTTTACTCAACTAAGTAGAGATGGGTATAACCTGTTCGTACTATAGATCTATGAGAGAGCTTCATTTTGATAGGTTATGGTTCTACGAACTCAAAATGGATACAAATTTATGCATGGCGGAACAAACCACGTTTGTTAGGTGCAACATCGAAGTCTTGAGGTGCAACATCAGTTTGAAAATACAATATTGCACTGTATGACTTTTTAAAACTCGTTTATGGGTATGAAAAAGAAATATAACATGGTGCATCATATTCCAAAATATATTAAATCGAATTCCGATCATGGTCGAACCCCCTTTGACTGACAAAACAACATGTGAAAAGATAAAAATTGAGCTCAAAAAGCTTTTGATGTTCCCAAAAGATTTTAAGATTGAATTTCTTGGTAACTGAACTAAGATGAGATGGGTGTAACCTGTTGGTCCTATAGATCTACGAGAGAGCTTCATTTTGACTGGTTTTGGTTCTACTAACTCAAAATAGATACAAATTTATGCATGGCGGAACAACCCACGTCTGTTGGGTGCAACATCGAAGTCTTGAGGTGAAACATCAATTTGAAAATCCTAGATTGCACTGTATGACTTTTGAAAACTCTTTTATGGGTACGAAATAGAAATATAACACGGTGCATCATATTCCAAAATATATTAAATCGATTTCCGACCATGGTCAGACCCCCTTTGACCAACAAAACAACATCTGAAAAATTAAAAATTGAGCTAAAAAAGCTTTTAGTTTTCCCAAATGTTATTAAGATTGAATTTCTTGGTTATTAAACTAAGATGAGATGGGTGTAACCTGTTAGTCCTATAAAGCTATGAGAGAGCTTCATTTTGACTGGTTATGGTTCTAGTAACTCAAAATGTATACAAATTTATGCGTGGTGGAACAACCCACGTCTGTTTGGTGCGACATCGAAGTCTTGAGGTGCAACATCAGTTTGAAAATTCAAGATTGCACTGTATGACTTTTGAAAACTCGTTAATGGGTACGAAATAGAAATATAACACGGTGCATCATATTCCAAAATATATTAGATCGAATTCCGACCATGGTCAAACGCCCTTTGACTAATAAAACAACATGTGAAAAATAAAAAATTGAACCAAAAAAGCTTTTGATGTTCCCAAATGTCATTAAGATTGAATTTCTTGGTTTACTGAACTAAGATGAGATGTGTGTAACCAGTTAGTCCTATAGATCTATGAGAGAGCTTCATTTTGACTGGTTTTGGTTCTACTTACTCAAAATGGATACAAATTTATGCGTGGCGGAACAACCCACATCTGTTGGGTGCAACATCGATGCCTTGAGGTGCAACATCAATTTAAAAATCCAAGATTGCAATATATGACATTTGAAAACTTGTTTATGGGTACGAAGTAGAAATATAACATTGTGCATCATATTCCAAAATAAATTAAATCGAATTCCGACCATGGTCAAACCCCCTTTGACTAATAAAACAACATGTGAAAAATTAAAAATTGACCTAAAAAAGTTTTCGATGTTCCCAAATGTCATTAAGATTGAATTTCTTGGTTTACTGAACTTAGATGAGATGGGTGTAACCTGTTAGACCTATAGATCTATGAGAGAGATTCATTTTGATAGGTTATGGTTCTACTAACTCAAAATGGATACAAATTTATGTATGGCGGAACATCCCACGTCTGTTGGGTGCAACATCAGTTTGAAAATCTAAGATTGCACTATATGACTTTTGAAAACTTGTTCATGGGTAAGAAATAGAAATATAACATGGTGCCTCATATTCCAAAATATATTAAATCGAATTCCAACCATGGTCAAACCCGCTTTGACTAACAAAACAACGTGTGAAAAAATAAAAATTGACCTAAAAAAGATTTTGATGTTCCCAAATGTCATTAAGACTGAATTTCTTGGTTTACTGAACAAAGATAAGTTGGGTGTAACCTGTTAGTCCTATAGATCTATGAGAAAGCTTCATTTTGATAGGTTATGGTTCTAGTAACTCAAAATGGATTCAAATTTATGTGTGGCGGAACATCCCACGTCTGTTGGGTGCAACATCGAAGTCCTGAGGTGCAACATCAGTTTGAAAATCTAAGATTTCACTGTATGACTTTTGAAAACTCGTTTATGGGTATGAAATAGAAATATAACATGGTGCATCATATTCCAAAATATAGTACATGGAATTCGGACCATGGTCAAACCCCCATTGACTAACAAAACAACATGTGAAAATTTGAGCTAAAAAAGCTTTCGATGTTCCCAAAAGTCATTAAGATTGAATTTCTTGGTTACTGAACTAAGATGAGATGGGTGTAACCTGTTAGACCTATAGATCTATGTGAGAGCTTCGTTTTGACTAGTTATGGTTTTACTAACTCAAAATGGATACAAATTTATGCGTGGTGGAACAACCCACGTCTATTGGGTGCAACATCGATGTCTTGAGGTGCAACATCAATTTGAAAAATCCAAGATTGCAATGTATGACTATTGAAAACTCGTTTATAGGTACGAAATAGAAATATAACATGTTGTATCATATTCTAAAATATATTAAATCGAATTCTGACCATGGTCAAACCCTCTTTGACTAAAAAACACCATGTGAAAAATAAAAAATTGAGCTAAAAGAGCTTTTGATGTTCCCAAATGTCATTACGATTGAATTTCTTGGTTTACTGAACTAAGATGAGATGGGTGTAACCTGTTAGTCCTATAGATCTATGAGAGAGCTTCATTTTGACTGGTTTTGGTTCTACTAACTTAAAATAGATACAAATTTATGCGTGGCGGAACAACCCACGTCTGTTGGGTGCAACATCGATGTCTTGAGGTGCAATATCAATTTGAAAATCCTAGATTGCACTATATGACTTTAGAAAACTCGTTATGGGTACGAAATAGAAGTATAACATGGTGCATCATATTCCAAAATATATTAAATCGAATTACAACCATGGTCAAACCTCCTTTGACAAACAAAACAACATGTGAAAAATTAAAAATTGAGCTAAAAAAGCTTTTAATGTTCCCAAATGTCATTAAGATTAAATTTCTTGGTTATTAAACAAAGATGAGATGGGTGTAACCTGTTATTCCTATAGAGTTATGAGAGAGCTTCATTTTGACTGGTTATTGTTCTAGTAACTCAAAATGTATACAAATTTATGCGTGGTGGAACAACCCACGTCTGTTTGGTGCAACATCGAAGTCTTGAGGTGCAACATCAGTTTGAAAATTCAAGATTGCACTGTATGACTTTTGAAAACTCGTTAATGGGTACGAAATAGAAATATAACATGGTGCATAATATTCCAAAATATATTAAATTGAATTCCGACCATGGTCAAACGTCCTTTGACTAACGAAACAACGTGTGAAAAATAAGAAATTGAACTAAAAAATCTTTTGATGTTCCCAAATGTCATTAAGATTGAATTTCTTGGTTTACTGAACCAAGATGAGATATGTGTAACCAGTTAGTCCAATGGATCTATGAGAGAGCTTCATTTTGACTGGTTTTGGTTCTACTTACTCAAAATGGATACAAATTTATGCATGGCGGAACAACCCACATCTGTTGAGTGCAACATCGATGTCTTGAGGTGCAACATCAATTTAAAAATCCAAGATTGCAATATATGACATTTGAAAACTTGTTTATGGGTACGAAGTAGAAATATAACATGGTGCATCATATTCCAAAATATATTAAATCGAGTTCCGACCATGGTCAAACCCCCTTTGACTAACAAAACAACATGTGAAAAATTAAAAATTGACCTAAAAAAGTTTTCGATGTTCCCAAATGTCATTAAGATTGAATTTCTTGGTTTACTGAACTTAGATGAGATGGTGTAACCTGTTAGTCCTATAGATCTATGAGAGAGATTCATTTTGATAAGTTATGGTTCTACTAACTCAAAATGGATACAAATTTATGTATGGCGGAACATCCCACGTCTGTTGGGTGCAACATCAGTTTGAAAATCTAAGATTGCACTATATGACTTTTGAAAACTCGTTCATGGGTACGAAATAAAATATAACATGATGCATCATATTCCAAAATATATTAAATCGAATTCCAACCATGGTCAAACCCGCTTTGACTAACAAAACAACATGTGAAAAATTAAAAATTGACCTAAAAAAGATTTTGATGTTCCCAAATGTCATTAAGACAGAATTTCTTGGTTTACTGAACTAAGATGAGTTGGGTGTAACCTGTTAGTCCTATAGATCTATGAGAAAGCTTCATTTTGATAGGTTATGGTTCTACTAACTCAAAATGGATACAAATTTATGTGTGGCGGAACATCCCACGTCTGTTGGGTGCAACATCGAAGTCCTGAGGTGCAACATCAGTTTGAAAATCTAAGATTTCACTGTGTGACTTTTGAACACTCGTTTATGGGTATGAAATAGAAATATAACATGGTGCATCATATTCCAAAATATAGTACATGGAATTCGGACCATGGTCAAACCCCCATTGACTAGCGAAACAACATGTGAAAAATTGAGCTTAAAAAGCTTTCGATGTTCCCAAAAGTCATTAAGATTGAATTTCTTGGTTACTGAACTAAGATGAGATGGGTGTAACCTGTTAGTCCTATAGATCTATGTGAGAGCTACTTTTTGACTGGTTATGGTTTTACTAACTCAAAATGGATACAAATTTATGCGTGGTGGAACAACCCACGTCACTTGAGTGCAACATCGATGTCTTGAGGTGCAACATCAATTTGAAAAATCCAAGATTGCAATGTATGACTTTTGAAAACTCGTTTATGGGTACGAAATAGAAATATAACATGTTGTATCATATTCCAAAATATATTAAATCGAATTCTGACCATGGTCAAACCCCCTTTGACTAAAAAACAACATGTGAAAAATTAAAAATTGAGCTAAAAAAGCTTTTGATGTTCCCAAATGTCATTAAGATTGAATTTCTTGGTTTACTGAATTAAGATGAGATGGGTGTAACCTGTTAGTGCTATAGATATATGAGAGAGCTTAATTTTGACTGGTTTTGGTTCTACTAACTCAAAATAGATAAAATTTATGAGTGGCGGAACAACCCACGTCTATTCGGTGCAACATCGATGTCTTGAGGTGCAACATCAATTTGAAAATCCTAGATTGAACTATATCACTTTTGAAAACTCATTTATAGGTACGAAATAGAAATATAACATGGTGCATCATGTTCCAAAATATATTAAATCGAATTCCGACCATGGTCAAACCTCCTTTGATTAACAAAACAACATGTGAAAAATTAAAAATTGAGCTAACAAAGCATTTAATGTTCCCAAATGTCATTAAGATTGAATTTCTTGGTTATTAAACTAAGATGAGATGGGTGTAACCTGTTAGTCCTATAGAACTGTGAGAGAGCTTCATTTTGACTGGTTATGGTTCTAGTACCTCAAAATGGATACAAATTTATGCGTGGTGGAACAACCCACATCTGTTGGGTGCAACATCGAAGTCTTGAGGTGCAACATCAGTTTGAAAATTCAAGATTGCACTGTATGACTTTTGAAAACTCGTTAATGGGTACGAAATAGAAATATAACATGGTGCATCATATTCTAAAATATATTAAATCGAATTCCGACCATGGTCAAACCCCCTTCGACTAACAAAACAACATGTGAAAAATTAAAAATTGAACTAAAAAAGCTTTTGATGTTCCCAAATGTCATTAAGATTGAATTTCTTGGTTTACTGAACTAAGATGAGATGTGTGTAACTAGTTAGTCCTATAGATCTATGAGAGAGCTTCATTTTGACTGGTTTTGGTTCTACTAACTCAAAATGGATACAAATTTATGCGTGGCAGAACAACCCACATCTGTTGGGTGCAACATCGATGTCTTGAGGTGCAACATCAATTTAAAAATCCAAGATTGCAATATATGACATTTGAAAACTTTTTTATGGGTACGAAGTAGAAATATAACATGGTGCATCATATTCCAAAATATATTAAATCGAGTTTCGACCATGGTCAAACCCCCTTTGACTAACAACACAACATGTGAAAAATTAAAAGTTGACCTAAAAAAGTTTTCGATGTTCCCAAATGTAATTAATATTGAATTTCTTGGTTTATTGAACTCAGATGAGATGGGTGTAACCTGTTAGTCCTATAGATCTATGAGCGAGATTCATTTTGATAGGTTATGGTTCTACTAACTCAAAATGGATACAAATTTATGTGTGGCGGAATATCCCACGTCTGTTGGGTGCAACATCAGTTTGAAAATCTAAGATTGCACTATATGGCTTTTGAAAACTCGTTCATGGGTATGAAATAGAAATATAACATGGTGCATCATATTCCAAAATATATCAAATCGAATTCTGACCATGGTCAAACCCCCTTTGACTAACAAAACAACATGTGAAAAATTTAAAATTGACCTAAAAAAGATTTTGATGTTCCCAAATGTCATTAAGACTGAATTTCTTGGTTTACTGAAATAAGATGAGTTGGGTGTAACCTGTTAGTCCTATAGATCTATGAATGAGATTCATTTTGATAGGTTATGGTTCTACTAACTCAAAATGGATACAAATTTATGTGTTGCGGAACATCCCACGGCTGTGGGTGCAACATCGAAGTCTTGAGGTGCAACATCAGTTTGAAAATCTAAGATTTCACTGTACGACTTTTGAAAACTCGTTTATGGGTATGAAATAGAAATATAACACAGTGCATCATATTCCAAAATATAGTACATGGAATTCGGACCATGGTCAAACCCCCAATGACTAACAAAACAACATGTGAAAAATTGAGCTAAAAAAGCTTTTGATGTTCCCAAAAGTCATTAAGATTGAATTCCTTGGTTACTGAACTAAGATGAGATGGGTGTAACCTGTTAGTCCTATAGATCTATATGAGAGCTTTGTTTTGACTGGTTAAGGTTTTACTAACTCAAAATGGATACAAATTTATGCATGGCGGAACAACCCACGTCTGTTAGGTGCAACATCGATGTCTTGAGGTGCAACATCAATTTGAAAATCCAAGATTGCAATGTATGACTTTTGAAAACTCGTTTATGGGTACGAAATAGAAATATAACATGTTGTATCATATTCCAAAATATATTAAATCGAATTCCGACCATGGTCAAACCCCCTTTGACTAAAAAACAACATGTGAAAAATTAAAAATTGAGCTAAAAAAGCTTTCGATGTTCCCGAATGTCATTAAGATTGAATTTCTTGGTTTACTGATCTAAGATGTGATGGTTGTAACCTGCTAGTCCTATAGATCTATGAGAGAGTTTCATTTTGACTGGTTATGGTTCTAATAACTCAAAATGGATACAAATTTATGTGTGGCGGACCAACCCACAACTGTTGGGTGCAATATCGATGTCTTGAGGTGCAACATCAATTTGAAAATCCAAGATTGCAATGTACGACTTTTGAAAACTCGTTTATGAGTACGAAATAGAAATATAACATGGTGTATCATATTCCAAAATATATTAATCGAATTCCGACCATGGTCAAACCCCCTTTGACCAATAAAACCACATGCGAAAAATTGAGCTAAAAAAGCTTTCGATGCTCCCAAATGTCATTAAGATTGAATTTCTTGGTTACTGAACTAAGATTAGATGGGTGTAACCTTTTAGTCCTATAAATCCATGAGAGAGTTTCGTTTTGACTGGTTATGGTTCTAGTAACTCAAAATGGATACAAATTTATAAGTGGCGGAACAACCCACATCTATTGGGTGCGACATCGAAGTCTTGAGGTGCAACATCCATTTGAAAATCCAAGATTGCAATGTATGACTTTTGAAAACTCGTTTATGGGTACGAAATAGAAATATAACATGGTGTAACATTTTCCAAAATATATTAAATCGAATTCGGACCACGGTTAAACCCCCTTTGACTAACAAATCAACATGTGAAAAATAAAAAATTGAGCTAAAAAAGCTTTCGATGTTCCTAAATGTCATTAAGATTGAATTTCTTGGTTACCGAAATAAGATGAGATGGGTGTAACCTGTTAGTCCTATAGATCTATGAGAGAGCTTCATTTTGACTGGTTATGGTCCTACTAACTCAAAATGGATACAAATTTATGCATGGCGGAACAACCCACGTCTGTTAGGTGCAACATTGAAGTCTTGAGGTGCAACATCAGTTTGAAAATCAAAGATTGCAATGTATGACTTTTGAAAACTCGTTTGAGGGTACGAAATAGAAATATAACATGGTGTATCATATTCCAAAATATATTAAATTGAATTCCGACCGTGGTCAAACCCCCTTTGACTAACAAAACAACATGTTAAAAATTAAAAATTGAGCTAAAAAAGCTTTTGATGTTCCCAAATGTCATTAAGATTGAATTTCTTGGTTTACTGAACTAAGATGAGATGGGTGTAACCTGTTAGTCCTATAGATCTATGAGAGAGCTTCATTTTGACTGGTTATGGTTCTACTAACTCAAAATGGAAACAAATTTATGCATGGCGGAACAACCTACGTCTATTAGGTGGAACATCGAAGTCTTGAGGTGCAACATCAGTTTGAAAATCAAAGATTTCACTGTATGAATTTTGAAAACTCGTTTATGGGTACGAAATAGAAATATAACATGGTGCATCATATTCCAAAATATATTAAATCGAATTCCGACCATGGTCAAACCACATTTGACCAACAAAACAACATGTGAAAAATTAAAAATTGACCTAAAAACCCTTTGGATGTTACCAAATGTCATTAAGACTGAATTTCTTGGTTTACTGAACTAAGATGAGATGGGTGTAACCTGTTAGTCCTATAGATCTATGAGAGAGCTTTGTTTTGACTAGTTTTGGTTCTCGGAACTCAAAATGTATATAAATTTATGCGTGGCGGAACAACCCACATCTGTGGGGTGCAACATCGAAGTCTTGAGGTGCAACATCAATTTGAAAATCCAAGATTGCAATGTATGACTTTTGAAAACTCTTTTATGGGTACGAAATAGAAATATAACATGGTGTATCATATTCAAAAATATATTAAATCGAATTCCGACCATGGTCAAACCCCCTTTGACTAACAAAATAACATGCGAAAAATTAAAAATTGACCTAAAAAAGCTTTTGATGTTCCCAAATGTCATTAAGATTGAATTTCTTGGTTTACTGAACTAAGATGAGATGGGTGTAACTTGTTAGTCCTATAGATCTATGAGAGAGCTTCATTTCAACTAGTTATGGTTCTACTAACTCAAAATGGATACAAATTTATGTGTGGCGGAACAACCCACGTCTGTTGGGTGCAACATCGATGTCTTGAGGTGCACCATCAATTCGAAAATCCAAGATTGCAATTTACGACTTTTGAAAACTTGTTTATGGGTACGAATAGAAATAAAACATGGTGTATCATATACCAAAATATATTAAACCGAATTCCGACCATGGCCAAACCCCCTTTGACCAACAAAACAACATGCGAAAAATTAAGCTAAAAAAGCTTTCGATGTTCCCAAATGTCATTAAGATTGAATTTCTTGGTTACTGAACTAAGATGAGATGGGTGTAACCTATTAGTCCTATAAATCCATGAGAGAGTTTCGTTTTGATCGGTTATGGTTCTAGTAACTCAATATGGATCCAAATTTATAAGTGGCGGAACAACCCACATCTGTTGGGTTCAACATCGAAGCCTTGGGGTGCAACATCAATTTGAAAAACCAAGATTGCAATGTATGACTTTTGAAAGCTCGTTTATGGGTACGAAATAGATATATAACATGGTGTATCATATTCAAAAATATATTAAATCGAATTCCGACCATGGTCAAACCACCTTTGACTAACAAAACAACATGTGAAAAATTAAAAATTGACCTAATAAAGCTTTTGATGTTCCCAAATGTCATTTAGATTGAATTTCTTGGTAACTCAACTAAGATGAGATGGGTGTAACCTGTTAGTCCTATAGATCTATGAGAGAGCTTCATTTTGACTGGTTATGGTTATACTAACTCAAAATGGATACAAATTTATGCATGGCGGAACTACCCACGTCTGTTCGGTGCAACATCGAAGTCTTGAGGTGCAACATCCGTTTGAAAATCCAAGATTGCAATGTATGACTTTTGAAAACTCGTTTATGGGTATGAAATAGAAATATAACATGGTACATCATACTTCAAAATATATTAAATTGAATTCCGACCATGGTCAAACCCACTTTGAACAACAAAACAACATGTGAAAATAAAAAATTGAGCTAAAAAAGCATTTGATGTTCCCAAATGTCATTAAGATTGAATTTCTTGGTTACTCAACTAAGATGAGATGAGTGTAACCTGTTAGTCCTATAAATCTATGAGAGAGCCTCATTTTGACTGGTTATGGTTAAACTAACAAAAAATGGATGCAAATTTATGCATGGCGGAACAACCCACGTCTGTTCAGTGCAACATCGAAGTCTTGAGGTGCAACATCAGTTTGAAAATCCAAGATTGCAATGTATGACTTTTGAAAACTCTTTTATGGGTACGAAATAGAAATATAACATAATGCATTTTATTCAAAAATATATTAAATCGAATCCCGACCATGGTCAAACCCCCTTTGACAAAAAAACAACATGTGAAAAATTAAAAATTGAGCTAAAAAATCTTTTGATGTTCCCAAATGTCATTAAATTGAATTTCTTGGTTTACTGAACTAAGATGAAATGGGTGTAACCTGTTAGTCCTATAGATCTATGAGAGAGCTACATTTTGACTGGTTATGGTTCTACTAACTCAAAATGGATACAAATTTATGCATGGCGGAACAACCCACGTCTAATAGGTGCAACATCGAAGTCTTGAGGTGTAACATCAATTTGAAAATCCAAGATTGCAATGTATGACTTTTGAAAACTCGTTTATGGGTACGAAATAGAAATATAACATGGTGCAACATATTCAAAAATATATTAAATCGAATTCCGACCATGGTCAAACCCCCTTTATCTAACAAAACAACAAGTGAAAAATTAAAAATTGAGCTAAAAAATCTTTTGATGTTCCCAAATGTCATTAAGATTGAATTTCCTGGTTTACTGAACTAAGATGAGATGGGTGTAACCTGCTAGTCCTATAGATCTGTGAGAGAGCTTCATTTTGATAGGTTATGGTTCTACTAACTCAAAATGGATACAAATTTATGCATGGCAGAACAACCCACGTCTGTTAGGTGCAACATCGAAGTCTTGAGGTGCAACATCTGTTTGAAAATCCAAGATTGCACTGTATGACTTTTGAAAACTCGTTTATGGGTACGAAATAGAAATATAACATGGTGCATCATATTCCAAAATATATTAAATCGAATTCGGACCATGGTCAAACTCCCATTAACTAACAAAACAACATGTGAAAAATTAAAAATTGACCTAAAAAGGCTTTTGATGTTCCCAAATGTCATTAACATTGAATTTCTTGGTTTACTGAACTAAGATGAGATGGGTGTAACCTGTTAGTCCTATAGATCTATGAGAGAGCTTCATTTTGATATGTTATGGTTCTACTAACTTAAAATGGATACAAATTTATGTGTGGAGGAACATCCCACGTCTGTTGGGTGCAACATCGAAGTCTTGACGTGCAACATCAGTTTGAAAATCTAAGATTGCACTGTATGACTTTTGAAATCTCGTTTATGGGTAAGTAATAGAAATATAACATGGTGCATCATACTTCAAAATATATTAAATCAAATACCGACCATGGTCAAACCCCCTATGACTAACAAAACAACATGTCAAAAATAAAAAATTGACCTAAAAAAGCTTTTGATGTTCCTAAATGTCATTAAGAATGAATTTCTTGGTTTACTGAACTAAGATGAGATGGGTGTAACCTGTTAGTCCTACAAATATATGAGAGAGCTTCATTTTGACTAGTTATGGTTCTAGTAACTCAAAATGGATACAAATTTATGCGTGGTGGAACAACCCATGTCTGTTGGGTCCAACATCGAAGTCCTGGTTGCAACATCAGTTTGAAAATCTAAGATTGCACTGTATGACTTTTGAAAACTTGCTTATGGGTATGAAATAGAAATATAACATGGTGCATCATATTTCATAATATTTTAAATCGAATTCCGACCATGGTCAAACCCCCTTTGACCAACAAAACAACATGCGAAAAATTATTCTAAAAAAGCTTTCGATGTTCCAAAAAATCATTAAGATTGAATTTCTGATTTACTGAACTAAGATGAGATGGGTGGAACCTGTTAGTCCTATAGATCTATTAGAGAGCTTCATTTTGACTAGTTATTGTTCTACTAACACAAAATTTTTACAAATTTATGCGTGGCAGAACCAACCAAATGTGTTGGGTGCAACATCGAAGTTTTGAGGTGCAACATCAGTTTGAAAACCCAAGATTGCACTGTATGACTTTTGAAAACTCGTGTATGGGTGCGAAATAGACATATAACACGGTACATCATGCTTCAAAATATATTAAATCGAATTCCAACCATGGTCAAACCCCCTTTTACCAACAAAACAACATGTGAAAAATTAAAAATTGAGCTAAAAAAGCTTTCGATGTTCCCAAATGTCATTAAGATTGAATTTCTTGGTTTACTGAACTATGATGGGACGGGTGTAACCTGTTAGTCCTATAGATTTGTGAGAGAGCTCCATTTTGATAGGTTATGGTTCTACTAACTCAAAATGGGTACAAATTTATGTGTGACGGATCATCCCACGTCCGTTGGGTGCAACATCGAAGTTTTGAGGTGCAACGTCAGTTTGAAAATCCAAGATTGCACCGTATGACTTTAGAAAACTCGTTTATGGGTATGAAATAGAAATATAATGTGGTGTATCATATTCCAAAATATGTTAGATCAAATTTCGACCATGGTCAAACCCCCTTTGACCAACAAAACATGTGAAGATTGAGCTAAAAAAGATTTCGATGTTCCCAAATATCATTAAGATTGAATTTCTTGGTTACGTAACTAAGATGAGATGGGTGTAACCTATTAGTCCTATAAATCCATGAGAGAGTTTTGTTTTGACCGGTTATGGTTCTAGTAACTCAAAATGGATACAAATTTATAAGTGGTGGAACAACCCATATCTATTGGGTGCAACGTCGAAGTCTTGAGGTGCAACATCAATTTGAAAATCCAAGATTGCAATGTATGACTTTTGAAAACTCGTTTATGGGTATGAAATATAAATATAACATGGTGCATCATATTCCAAAATATATTAACTCGAATTCCGACCATGGTCAAACCACCTTTGACCAACAAAACATCATGTGAAAAATTGAGCTAAAAAAGCTTTCGATGTTCCCAAAAGTCATTAAGATTGAATTTCTTGGTTACTGAACTAAGATGAGATAGTGGAACATGTTAGTCCTATAGATCTATAAGAGAGCTTTATTTTGAATGGTTATGGTTCTACTTACTCAAAAATTTTACAAATTTATGCGTGGCGGAACCACCCGCATCTGTTGGGTGCAACATCGAAGTCTTGAGGTGCAACATCAGTTTGAAAATCCAAGATTGCACTGTATGACTTTTGAAAACTCGTTTATGGGTATGGAAAAGAAATATAACATGGTGCATCATACTTCAAAATATATGAAATTGAATTCCGACCATGGTCAAACCCCCTTTGACCAACAAAACAACATGTGAAAAAATAAAAATTGAGCTAAAAAAGCTTTCCATGTTCCCAAATGTCATTAAGATTGAATTTCTTGGTTTACTGAAATAAGATGAGATAGGTGTAACCTGTTAGTCCTATAGATCTATGTGAGAGCTTCGTTTTGACTGTTTTGGTTGTACTAACTCAAAATGGATACAAATTTATGCATGGCAGAACAACCTGCGTCTGTTAGGTGCAATATCGAAGTCTTGAGGTACAACATCAGCTTGAAAATCCAAGATTGCACTGTATAGCTTTTGAAAACTCGTTTATGGTTACGAAATAGAAATATAACATGGTGTATCATATTCCAAAATATATTAAATCGAATTCCAACCATGGTCAAACCCCCTTTGACTAACAAAACAACATGTGAAAAATTAAAAATTGAGCTAAAAAAGCTTTTGACGTTCCCAAATGTCATTAAGATTGAATTTCTTGGTTACTGAACTAAGATGAGATGGGTGTAACCTGTTAGTCCTATAAATCTATGAGAGAGCTTCATTTCGACTGGTTATGGTTCTACTAACTCAAAATGGATATAAATTTATGCATGGTGGAAGAACCCACGTCTGTTAGGTGCAACATCGAAGCCTTAAGGTGAAACATTAGTTTGAAAATCCAATATTGCACTGTATGACTTTTGAAAACTCATTTATGGGTACGAAATAGAAATATAACATGGTGCATCATATTCCAAAATATATTAAATCGAATTCCGACCATGTTCAAACCCCCTTTGACCAACAAATCAACATATGAAAAATTAAAAATTGACCTAAAAAAGCTTTTGATGTTCCCAAATGTCATTAAGATTGAATTTCTTGGTTTACTGAACTAAGATGAGATGGGTGTAACCTGTCAGTCCTACAGATCTATGAGAGAGCTTCATTTTAATAGGTTATGGTTCTTCGGACTCAAAATGGATACAAATTTATGTGTGGCGGAACAACCCACGTCTGTTAGGTGCAACATCGAAGTCTTGAGGTGCAACATCAGTTTGAAAATCCAAGATTGCAATGTATGACTTTTGAAAACTCATTTATGGGTATGAAATAGAAATATAACATGGTGTATCATATTCCAAAATATATAAATCGAATTCCAACCATGGTCAAACCCCCTTTGACTAACAAAACAACATGTGAAAAATTAAAAATTGAGCTAAAAAAGCTTTTGATGTTCCCAAATGTAATTAGGATTGAATTTCTTGGTTTTGTGAACTAAGATGAGATGGGTGTAACCTGTTAGTCCTATAGATCTATGAGAGAGCTTCATGTTGACTGGTTATGGTTCTACTAACTCAATATGGATACAAATTTATGTGTGGCGGAACAACCCACGTCTATTGGGTGCAACATCGATGACTTGAGGTGCAACATCAATTCGAAAATCCAAGATTGCAATGTACGACTTTCGAAAACTTGTTTATGGGTACGAAATAGAAATATAACATGGTGTATCATATTCCAAAATATATTAAATAGAATTCCGACCATGGTCAAACCCCCTTTGACCAACAAAACAACATGCGAAAAATTAAGCTAAAAAAGCTTTCGATGATC
This sequence comes from Allium sativum, assembly GCA_030737875.1. Lineage (NCBI taxonomy): Eukaryota > Viridiplantae > Streptophyta > Magnoliopsida > Asparagales > Amaryllidaceae > Allium > Allium sativum. The sequence goes on along the minus strand of CM060919.1, from coordinate 884,015,565 downwards.
CCAAATGTCATTAAGATTGAATTTCTTGGTTACTGAACTAAGATAAGATGGGTGTAACCTGTTAGTCCTATAAATCCATGAGAGAGTTTCGTTTTGATAGGTTATGGTTCTAGTAACTCAAAATGGATACAACTTTATAAGTGGCGGAACAACCCACATCTGTTGGGTTCAACATCGAAGCCTTGAGGTGCAACATCAATTTGAAAATCCAAGATTGCAATGTATGACTTTTGAAAACTCATTTATGGGTAAGAAATAGAAATATAACATGGTGTATCATATTCAAAAATATATTAAATCGAATTCCGACAACGGTCAAACCCCCTTTGACTAACAAAACATGTGGAAAATTAAAAATTGACCTAAAAAAGCTTTTGATGTTCCCAAATGTCATTAAGATTGAATTTCTTGGTTACTCATCTAAGATGAGATGGGTGTAACCTATTAGTCCTATAGATCTATGAGAGAGCTTCATTTTGACTGGATATGGTTAAACTAACTCAAAATGGATACAAATTTATGCATGGCGGAACAACCCACGTCTGTTCGGTGCAGCATCGAAGTCTTGAGGTGCAACATCAGCTTGAAAATCCAAGATTGCACTGTATGGCTTTTGAAAACTCCTTTATGATTATGAAATAGAACTATAACATGGTGTATCATATTCCAAAATATATTAAATCGAATTCTGACCATGGTCAAACCCCCTTTGATTAACAAAACAACATGTGAAAAATAAAAAATTGAGCTAAAAAAGCTTTTGATGTTCCCAATTGTCATTAAGATTGAATTTCTTGGTTACTGAACTAAGATGAGATGGGTGTAACCTGTTAGTCCTATAGATCTATGTGAGAGTTTCGTTTTGACTGGTTATGGTTCTACTAACTCAAAATGGATACAAATTTATGTGTGGCGGAACAACGCATGTCTGTTTGGTGCAACATCGATGTCTTGAGGTGCAACATCAGTTTGAAAATCCAAGATTGCACTGTATGACTTTTGAAAACTCGTTTATGGGTACGAAATAGAAATATAACATGGTGCATCATACTTAAAAATATATTTAATCGAATTTCGACCATGGTCAAACCCTCTCTGACCAACAAAACAACATGTGAAAATTTAAAAATTTACCTAAAAAAGCTTTCGATGTTCCCAAAAGTAATTAAGATTGAATTTCTTGGTTTTATGAACTAAGATGAGATGGGTGTAACCTGTTAGTCCTATAGATCTATGAGAGAGCTTCATTTTGATAGGTTATGGTTTTACTAACTCAAAATGGATACAAATTTATGTGTGGCGGAACATCCCACGTCTGTTGGGTGCAACATCGAAGTCTTGAGGTGCAACATCAGTTTGAAAATCCAAGATTGCACTGTATGACTTTTGAAAACTCGTTTATGGGTACGAAATAGAAATATAACATGATGCATCATATTCCAAAATATATTAAATCGAATTCCGACCATTGTCAAACCCCCTTTGACTAACAAAACAGCATGTGAAAAAATAAAAATTGACATAAAAAAGCTTTTGATGTTCCCAAATGTCATTAAGATTGAATTTCTTGGTTTACTGAAGTAAGATGAGACGGGTGTCACTTGTTAGTCATATAGATTTATGAGAGAGCTTCATTTTGATAGGTTATGGTTCTACTAACTCAAAATGGATACAAATTTATGTATGGCGGAACATCCCAAGTCTGTTGGGTGCAACATCGAAGTCTTGAGGTGCAACATCAGTTTGAAAATCCAAGATTGCACTGTATGACTTTTGAAAACTCGTTTATGGGTACGAAATAGAAATAGAACATGGTACATCATATTCCAAAATATATTAAATCGAATTCCGACCATGGTCAAACCCCCTTTGACCAACAAAACTAAAATTGAAAAATTAAAAATTGAGCTAAAAAAGATTTTGATGTACCCAAATGTCATTAAGATTGAATTTCTCGGTTCCTGAACTAAGATGAGATGGGTGTAACCTGTTAGTCCTATAGATCTATGAGAGAGCTTCATTTTGACTGGTTGTGGTTCTTCTAACTCAAAATGGATACACATTTATGCATGGCGGAACAACCCACGTCTGTTGGGTGCAACATCGAAGTCTTGAGGTGCAACATTAGTTTGAAAATCCAAGATTGCACTGTATGACTTTTGAAAACTCGTTTATGGGTATGAAATAGAAATATAACATGGTGCATCATATTCCAAAATATATTAAATCGAATTCCGACCATGGTCAAACCACCTTTGACCAACAAAACAACATGTGAAAAATTTAGCTAAAAAAGATTTTGATGTTCCCAAAAGTCATTACGATTGAATTTCTTGGTTACTGAACTAAGATGAGATGGTGGAACCTGTTAGTCCTATAGATCTATGAGAGAGTTCCGTTTTGACCGGTTATGGTTCTACTAACTCAAAATTTTTACAAATTTATGCATGGCGGAACCACCCACATCTGTTGGTTGCAACATCGAAGTCTTGAGGTGCAACATCAATTTGAAAACCCAAGATTGCACTTTATGACTTTTGAAAACTCGTTTATGGTATGAAATAGAAATATAACATGGTGCATCATATTCCAAAATATAGTAAATCGAATTCCGACCAAGGTTAAACCCCCTTTGACTAACAAAACACCATGTGAAAAATTAAAAATTGACCTAAAAAGCTTTTGATGTTCCCAAATGTCTTTAAGATTGAATTTCTTAGTTTACTGAACTAAGATGAGATGGGTGTAACCTGTTAGTCCTATAGATATATGAGAGAGCTTCATTTTGATAAGTTATTGTTCTGCTAACTCAAAATGGATACAAATTTGTGTGTGGCGGAATATCCCACGTCTGTTAGGTGCAACATCGAAGTCTTGAGGTGCAACATAAATTTGAAAATCCAAGATTGCAATGTATGACTTTTGAAAACTCGTTTATGGGTACGAAATAGAAATATAACAAGGTGTATCATATTCCAAAATATATTAAATCGAATTCCGACCATGGTCAAACCCCCTTTGACTAACAAAAAAACAGGTGAAAAAAAAATTGACCTAAAAAAGCTTTTGATGTTCTAAAATGTCATTAAGGTTGAATTTCGTGGTTTACTGAACTAAGATGAGATGGGTGTAACCTTTTAGTCCTACAGGTCTATGAGAGAGCTTCATTTTGATTGGTTTTGGTTCTACTAACTCAAAATGGATACAAATTTATGCATGGCAGAACAACCCACGTCTGTTGGGTGCAACATCGAAGTCTTGAGGTGCAACATCAGTTTAAAAATCCAAGATTGCAATGTATGACTTTTGAAAACTCGTTTATGGGTACGAAATAGAAATATAACATGGTGTATCATATTCCAAAATATATTAAATCGAATTCCGACCATGGTCAAACCCTATTTGACTAACAAAACAACATGTGAAAAATTAAAAATTGAGCTAAAAAAGCTTTTGATGTTCCCAAATGTCATTAAGATTGAATTTCTTTGTTTACTAAACTAAGATGAGTTGGGTGTAACCTGTTACTCCTATGGATCTATGAGAGAGCTTCATTTTGACTGGTTTTGGTTCTAGAAACTCAAAATGGATACAAATTATGCATGGTGGAACAACCCACGTCTGTTGGGTGCAACATCGAAGTCTTGAGGTGCAACATCAGTTTGAAAATCCAAGATTGCACTGTATGACTTTTGAAAACTCAGTTATGGGTATGAAATAGAAATATAACATGGTGCATCATATTCCAAAATATATTAAATCGAATTCTGACCATGGTCAAACCCCCATTGACCAACAAAACAACATGTGAAAAATTGAGCTAAAAAAGCTTTCGATGTTCCCAAAAGTCATTAAGATTGAATTTCTTGGTTACTGAACTAAGATGAGATGGTGGTCCTACAAATCTATGAGACAGTTTCGTTTTGACTGGTTTTGCTTCTACTAACTCAAAATTATTACAAATTTATGCGTGTCTTAACCACCCACATCTGTTGGGTGCAACATCGAAATCTTGAGGTGCAACATCAATTTGAAAATCCAAGATTGCACTTTATGACTTTTGAAAACTCGTTTATGGGTATGAAATAGAAATATAACATGGTTCATCATATTCCAAAATATAGTAAATCTAATTCCGACCATGGTCAAAACCCTTTGACTAGCAAAACAACATGTGAAAAATTAAAAATTGACCTAAACAAGCTTTTGATGTTCCCAAATGTCATTAAGATTGAATTTCTTGGCTTATTGAACTAAGATAAGATGGGTGTAACCTGTTAGTCCTATAGATCTATGAGAGAGCTTCATTTTGATTGGTTTTGGTTCCACTAACTCAAAATGGATACAAATTTATGCATTGTGGAACAACTCACGTCTGTTGGGTGCAACATCGAAGTCTTGAGGTGCAACATCAGTTTGAAATCCAAGATTGCGATGTATGACTTTTGAAATCTCGTTTATGGGTACAAAACAGTAATATAACATTGTGTATCAAGTTCCAAAATATATTAAATCGAATTCCGACCATGGTCAAACCCCCTTTGACTAACAAAACTACATGTGAAAAAATAAAAATTGAGCTAAAAAAGCATTCGATGTTCCCAAAAGTCATTAGGATTGAATTTCTTGGTTACTGAGCTAAGATGAGATGGTGGAACCTATTGGTCCTATAGATCTATGAGAGTGCTTCGTTTTGACTGGTTTTGGTTCTAATAACTCAAAATGGATATAAATTTATGCGTGGCGGAACAATCCACATCTGTTGGGTGCAACATCGAAGTCTTGAGGTGTGACATCAATTTGAAAATCCAATATTGCAATGTATGACTTTTGAAAACTCGTTTATGCGTACGAAATAGAAATATAACATGGTGCATCATATTCCAAAATATATTAAATCGAATTCCGACCTTGGTCAAACCCCCTTTAACCAACAAAACAACATGCGAAAAATAAAAAATTTAGCTAAAAAAGCTTTTGATGTTCCCAAATGTCATTAAGATTGAATTTCTTGGTTTCTGAACTAAGATGAGATGGGTGTAACCTGTTAGTCATATAAATCAATGAGAGAGCTTTGTTTTGACTGGTTACGGTTCTACTAACTCAAAATGGATACCAATTTATGCATGACGGAACAACCCACTTCTGTTAGGTGCAACACCAAAGTCTTGAGGTGCAACATCAGTTTGAAAATCCAAGATTGCACTGTATGGCTTTTGAAAACATGTTTATGGGTACGAAATAGAAATATAACATGGTGTATGATATTCCTAAATATATTAAATCGAATTCCGACCACGATCAAATCCCCTTTGACTAACAAAACAACATGTGAAAAATTAAAAATTGAGCAGAAAAAGCTTTTAATGTTCCCAAATGTCATTAAGATTGAATTTCTTGGTTTACTGAACTAAGATGAGATGGGTGTAACCTATTAGTCCTATAGATCTATGAGAGAGCTTCATTTTGACTGGTTATGGTTCTACTAACTCAAAATGGATACAAATTTATGCATGGCGGAACTACCCACATCTGTTGGGTGCAACATCGAAGTCTTGAGGTGCAACATCAGTTTGAAAATCCAAGATTGCACTGTATGACTTTTGAAAACTCGTTATGGGTATGAAATAGAAATATAACACGGTGCATAATATTCCAAAATATAGTAAATGGAATTCAGACCTTGGTCAAACCCCCTTTGACTAACAAAACAACATGTGAAAAATTGAGCTAAAAAAGCTTTCGATGTTCCCAAATGTCATTAAGATTGAATTTCATGGTTACTGAAGTAAGATGAGATTGGTGTAACCTGTTAGTCCTGTAGATCTATGTGAGAGCTTCGTTTTGACTGGTTATGGTTCTACTAACTCCAAATGGATACAAATTTATGCTTGGTCGAACAACCCACGTCTGTTTGGTGTAACATCGAAGTCTTGAGGTGCAACATCAGTTTGAAAATCCAAGATTGAACTGTATGACTTTTGAAAACTCGTTTATGGGTACGAAATAGAAATATAACATGGTGCGTCATACTCCAAAATATATTAAATCGAATTCCGACCACGGTCAAACCCCCTTTGACAAACAAAAAAACATGTGAAAAAATAAAAATTTACCTAAAAAAGCTTTTGATGTTCCCAAATGTCATTAAGATTGAATTTCTTGGTTTACTGAACTAAGATGACATGGGTGTAACCTGATAGTCCTATAGATCTATGAGAGAGCTTCATTTTGATAGGTTATGGTTCTACTAGCTCAAAATGGATACAAATTTATGTGTGGGGGAACATCCCACGTCTGTTGGGTGCAACATCGATGTCTTGAGGTGCAACATCAGTTTGAAAATCTAAGATTGCACTGTATGACTTTTGAAAACTCGTTTATGGGTATGAAATAGAAATATAACATGGAGCATCATACTTCAAAATTTATTAAATAGAATTACGACCATGGTCAATGTAATGACCCGCATTTTTAAAGGTGTTATAATTAATTTATTTAATTATTTAAATAGTGAATTAAAGGATTTAATGGTCGTGGAATTAAATAATGGTGAATATTTAATTAAAATAATAAATTAAATAATATATTTAATTCTGAAATAATTAGAATTGGCTGAAATGACGATATGGTGTGAACTGGATCATCTGTGATATTTAATTCAGCTTGGAATTGAATTTGAATAACGAATATATTATTCGAACGACAGTTTGAACGTATAATTATATTATAATTAAAATCGAGCTTGAAATGGCGCGGCAGTTTGTTATTTGGCGATTTGAACTTCAACTGAATGTACATGATTCGTTTTAAGCCGGATTTCTATGAAATAAGAAACGTGTGGAGCTGGTGGAGTATATCTTTCTAATGGAAGAGAAAAATCAGGATTTCGTCGTGTAGATTTTGATTTACGTCCAAATCAAATTTTAGAAAAGTCGCTGTAGAATTCCTTTATAATTTATAAAGGAATTATTTATATTTTAAAAAGGAATTTCATTATAAATCGAATATCGATTTAATCTGTATTTGAAATATCAAGCTAGAAATTCATATAGGAATATTCAGCAGCTGTATGGTATTCTACTATGAATATATACGATAATATTTATTTATAAATATTTAATTTAATTATATTTAAATATATTTATATATTTAAATGGGTCATCCAGAGCTTTAAAAATAGCCAGTTTTGCAAACGAAGTCGGAATTCGACGAAACTAATTTTGTAGGTTCCGCAATGTAAAATTATTGTTAGATTTCAGTTTTCTTGATTTTAAGAGTCACTGTGTGGTCGTACGGATTTTTAGAGTGAGAAACAGTCAATATTTCTACGGTTAAAAATACGTTGTGTGAGCATACGAAGTCGGAATTCGACGAAGCCTGTTTCGTTGGGACCGTAATGTCGAACTCTAGCTACATGTCGAGTTTCGTGATTGTTTGGTATCGTATGTGGTCACAGGAATTTTTAGAAGACAATACAAGTAGCATTTGAATATAAATGAATATAATAATCAATTAAAAAATATATTTTTTACACTATAAAAACCCATCATTTCCTAAACCTAATTCTTTTCCTTCCAAAGTCCATTGGCATTTGCGCCGTCACTTGTAAACACCCAAAACATGAAGAATCCTCAAAAGAAAATCATAAAAAAATCAAATAATAATTTGAATTTGTCGAAATCGAATGCAATGAGATCAGAAGGGCAAGAGCTTCATTTTGGCACAATTCTTGTAAAGCTCGACGCTAATTCCTGTGGTTCAAAAGCACTACAGTCGACCTAGGGTTTGGTTTATAGGAGGAGTAAGGCATTGATGTGGAAATCGAGTTCGGATAATAAGTGAGGAGGTGGAATAAGGGTTGCATGTGGAATTTGAATGGATTTGGTCACCAAAAGTTGTCGATGAACTGTTGGGGGGTTGCTGCGCGGATTTCTGAAATCGTAGGGCAGGGTGAGCGCGAGTTGTACAGGGAGGAGATGGAGTTGATAAGGAAGTGATGAGAGGAATATTGGTGGTGTTTGTTTGGATTTTAATTAAGTAAATGGGGGGATGTGAAGCAAGAATCTATCGGCCAGTGTTTGGGAAAGCTTCAGGAGTCAGTTACAGGATATTGCGTGAGGGAAGAAGTAGGTAAAAAGGTCGGTGCAGAAGTTTGGGCCAGTTAGAATAATGTTGGTCCCAAAAGAAAATTTATTTAACTTTTATTTAATTAATAAATGTAGTCAAACTTGTAAGTTAAATATCTCGACCATACTTTATCAGAATTCAGCGAAACAAGATCTGACAGGATAGTATGGATGGTGACTACACCACGGAGCTGACTGGGAGTGAATACGAGCTTGTTACAATTTATTGCAAAATAAATTGTCTGTCTGAATCAAAGACAGTTAATCGTTTTTAACGATAAGAGTCCAATGTGAGTTAACTCTGAACAGTTTATAATTTCATGTTGTATTTTTAGAACTGTTAGAATTGTCTGATTGACTGTGTGTTGACTGATTGATTGAACTGCAAGTCAGTTAGTGGAAATTATATATATATATAAACCGTTAAATATTTAGATATTGATTCTACTATCAGAATATTTCATACCGAAGTGAAAGTGATGTCGATTTTATTGTGTAGCATCTGTGGATGCAGGGAAACAGGTTGGAGGGACCCAACTGGGTTCCTTAATATATAAATATTGTTTTGTTTTATATATTGGGTTATACGATGTGATATGAAATCTGTTAATGACTATACATGTGTGAATAATATTGATCATTGTTGTATGGTATGTTAAATACCATAACACACCGGAACGTTGATAAGGGAATTCTCAAAGTGATATTTGGAAATAAAATATTTATAAAATCAGAGGATTTTATAAAAGAAAATATATTTATAAAATTATAGAAGATTTAATAAACGGGAATATTTATAAATAGGAAATATTTATAAAAAGGAAATTTATAAATGGAATATTTATAAAGTGAATTATTTATTAAGATAAATTAGTAAGACATTTTAAATGGATTATTTATTTGGTAAATAAATAAGTTATAAAGGGTATTTGTTAGGAAATAAATAGAATTTGTAAAAGAAAACTATTTATAAAATCAGAGGATTTTATAAAGGAAATATTTGGCAAGTCAAATAGAATTGAAATAGAAATATTTGTAAAACAAACATAAAAGAGATATTTATTTGATAAATAAATAGAATTGAAATGGAATATTTATTTAAGAAATAAATAGAAGTATAAAACGAGATATTTATTTAGAAAATAAATAGATAAATCGGAAGAGAAATATTTGTAAAATATTTACAAATGAAATCATAGAGGAAATATTTGTAAACAAATATAAAAGAAAATATTTGTGGAACAAATGGAAGTTATAAAAAACGAGATATTTATTTAGAAAATAAATAGAAAGATAAAAAGGATATATTTATTTAGAAAATAAATAGAAAGATAAAAAGAAAATATTTATTGGTTAAATAAATAGAAAGATAAAAAGGAAATATTTATTGGTTAAATAAATAGAATTGAAAGGAAATATTTATTTGCTAAATAAATAGAGTTAACCCGTTAGAGAAAATCGATTAGAGTTAGGGTTGACCAGTTAGAGTTGATCAGTTAGAGTTAACCAGTTAGAGTTAGAGTCAACCAATATAGTAATTAAATAGAGTTAATCAAATTAGAATAAATCGATTATAGTTATTCGAAAAGGAGTTATCGAATATTTGTTATTCGAATTAAAAGGGGTTATCGAATATAGTCTTTTCGAATAGAGTTAAAGGGGTTATCGAATATAGTTTATTCGAATAGAGTTAAAGGGGTTATCGAACTAGAGTTATTGAATAAAGTTAAATTGAACTAGAGTTATTCAAATGGAGTTAATCGAATATAGTTTATTCGAATAGAGTTAAAGGGGTTATTGAACTAGAGTTATTGAATAAAGTTAAATCGAACTAGAGTTATTCAAAGTGAGATAATCGAATTTAGTTTATTCGAATAGAGTTGAAATGAGTTAATCAAATAGTCGATATTCAAAGTGAGATAATCGAATAGTAGATATTCGAAGTGAGATAATCGAATCAGGGATATTCGAAGTGAGATAATCGAATCAGAAATATTCGAAGTGAGTTGATCATATCCAGTTATTCGACAGGAGTTAAACCGAATAAGATTTATTAGAAGAAAGAGATTATCGAATATAAGTATTCGAAAGTAAGCAAATCGAATATAAGTTATTCGAATAAGTTGTTCGAATAAGAGTCAATCCAGTAAGAGTTATTAGGTTGGAGTTATTAAAATAAGAGTTATAGATTAGAATAACCGAATAGGAGTAAATAAATTAGTTGTCGTTATATTATTCGAGTTCGGAAATAAAAGTCATATTTATGGTAATATATTTCGGATGCAGGAGATTATAACACCTTTGTTATAATCACGTAAACTTGTAAAAGAAGTGTAACACCCCACGTCCATTAATGTCACTCACAAAGGGAATGCATTAACTTCCATGGAGGTTATAAGTGAATATAGAACAGAAAAATTACAACAAGGCAGATAATAAATAGTACTTGGAAATCTAAAACTTCATTTTATTGCAGCGGAAATTAAACATGTTTGTTTCATCATAAAACCAAGTACTATATTCATCTTCATAAAACAAAATACATAGTCCCATTACATAAATAGCCATTAAAAAGATAACAAGCTGGACTTTACTTCAACGGTCCAAGCTTTCCAAAGAGAGATGAAGCAATTCAATCAAACTCCACTAGAGCTGGGCCCAACCTGAGGGCCTGGAGGGGGAAAAAGGATAGAAATAGAGGGGGTCAGACATAAAGTCTGGTAAGTATGATAATTCTAACAATACTATTATCAAAATAACTAGACTAAGGCATAAGCTGGAAGACAAGTAAATGTCTATGAACTCTTAGGAAGATAAAGATAGCGTTTAAGCTAACGGTAAAGGCACACCTAATTACTAACGAATGATTACTACACTGCACCACACCAGTCACCCTATTGTTTGATCCCACTTGCTTCACACAGAAACTTTATAAATAGCCTTACGTACCCCTAGCTGACTACATAGGTGCCGTCTGCCCCTATCTCCACTAGGTGTACCCCACTACCCACTTTCGATCGGCTCCCTACTCGTAGATACCCGTGCTGGCCCCACAGTGGGGTGTATCACTCCCCTAAAGTGGCAACCCGATACAACTTGAGAATGCATGGCTTATACCTACACGATGCAACAATGTCTTATCTACTAGCCCGGGTCTACACACGCATATGAAACCCGTTGGACTTGCGTTGCCACTGCTCCCCGTTTTGGCTTCTTACATTCGAACCGAGCATGGGTGTCCCGTCCTCGACTTGGGTCGAGCCCACAAAGATACGTTTGGGATACTGGTCGAAGTGGTCCCCCACAAGCTACCCACCTAAGTTTGTCACTAGTATATCCCACTTAACCCTCTTAGTCATGTTCATTTACATGTGTGTTCGGTTAAGTCTTACTAATCGTATTTCACATGCCACTAAAGGCACCCCCTGGATTCCTCATGCCACCCAAGGCACCTACTTTACCCCCATGTCCCACCTTACATGTTTATCTGGTTAAGTATTTCTTAATTCATTCAGGCCATAACCTCATAAAGACCTCTCACATTAGACTGGCATTTATGGCAGCTGGATTTGCCGGGCGGGTCCGGGCAGTCTTACACCATAAAAGAGTCTAAACTCGTGTCTTTACAACCGTTATGCTTTAGTTTAGGCCTAGGACCTCTCACATTGTGCTGACATTTGTGACCACTGGATTTGCCGGGCGGGTCCGGGCAGGTTTACGTCAAAAACGATTCCAACCTAGTGTCCTAAGTGTTGATTAACACTTAAAATCTTTTACCCCAGTTTTAATAATTCCCTATTCAAATTATTAATTAAGTCAACTTTTAATGATGTCCATAATTGACTCGATTATGGCCATGGCATGCAAAATCATATCAATTGCACCCCAACTTTTTAATATTAAATCCTTAATATTACCCCTACCCCACGTTTATATGTTCGCTTATTCAACGCATAATATAGGCTGGACTTGTATAGTCTAACACCTAGCACAAAGATAAATTATCACAACATATAGACAATTAAAATAAATCTAATCATAATAGGGGTGAAACTTGCATAAACTACACATGTTAAGGATCAAAAGGTGTCAACTTGTTAAATGTCTCAATTTACATGATATGATCATAGCCCAAATCTATACATAAACTTGCAAATGGGGTTTTTAGGCAACATATTGATGGTGTGAACAAGCATAGGATATCACATATGTCATAGCATAATTCTAGGTGTCATAATAGATGTATTGGTATATGTTCATAACTTTTCTTATCAATTTAACTTGCATATGTGAATTGTCATATAGATCAACATAACCCAAACATGATGATTTAATTAATATGAACTAACTAGCATAGATGGTAACATCATGGCCTTTTTAACATGTATGATTCATCACAACTTAGCATAGAAACTTTCAACATACATAACATCATCATAGCATGATTTACAACATATAAGATATCATCATCACATAACATTGGATTTACAATATACATGATAGCAAAAGGGGTTTACAACAACATATATGATAATTCACATCATCTACTCATAATCCATTCATAACTCAACCTAATTAAAATGATAATAATCTTGTTAAGATCATCATACTCACAATTTAGAGAAGAAAAGAGAGAGTTTTGCTTTGCTTTAGGGTTGAGAGAATTAGAATTGAAGTTGCTTTTCTTCTTTCTTAGTTGGCGGCGGCTCCATTGATTTCCATGGCGATGGTATGACGGTAACTATTCTATTTTAATTAGGTTTAGGGTTAGCATTAGGATGTATTTATAGGTGTAGGAATTTATTTAGGACCATTAGATTAACCCTGAACCATGAGAACCAATCAAATGCAAAATCTGCATTTGAGCGAATCGCCCCACGGGTTGAATGCCAAACACCCTGGATTAACCCGTAGTCGACCCAGTGGAGCTCGGGTCGACCTCAAAAATGGGCGGTTCGGTTATTCCCCCTCCCAATTCGCTGTTTTGAACTTTTTCACATATTTATTTATTTAATTTTTAATTTATATATATATATACCAATATATATATATTTCTCTGCGCAACCCATTTCACTTAATTCTTTTCTAAAAATTAAGTATACTTTAATTTGTGAATTCTAATGTTATAAAATTACGGGGTGTTACATTCTCCCCTCCTTAAAGGATTTCATCCCCGAAATCTCCAAGTCAAGAAGAATGTATATCCTACCATCTAATCGTCCATCTACTCAACCATCAAACACCAGCATCCGTTGTCCTTAAAAGACTTCTAATGCTTTAATGTTTATATGCAGTGTGTGTATATGTCCATATCTAATGCAAAATTAGGCGGTCTACTTATTCAGTCGACCTCCTTAGTGCAATTCATGATAGTGCCATGCGTCCAATATGTATGCAAAAGATTCCTAATGATACATATTAATTTTATATGCGTGCAGAACCATCCACCAGAATGCAGCAACTATATGATAATACAACCATTATACAACCATTTTACTAAATACGTCCATATATATGCAATATGCAATATGAAGTGACTGAGCCGATCTGGTGCCTAATAGTGTATGTATATGCATCCACGAGCAACCACTAGTAAACACTTGCATCCACTTTGCATCCACCATACATAACATGTCTCAAACACATGTTTCAACCATAGGATTATCCTAACTGAAGGTCAAAGATACTAGCGAGAGGATATACTAAAGATAAGATAAGTACAAGCTAAGTGATAAAGGAGAAATTAAAATACATACCCTAAAAAAGAAAAGGGTATCGTGAACGCATCTTATCTTCTGTCTCCCAAGTAGCGTTGCTCTCATCATCTCCCCATTGCACTTTGACTAGTCTAACCTCTCGATTCCTCAACCTCTTGATCTCCGACCCAAGAATGCAAGTAGGAGCTCGTCGAATTATCGCATCACGCTCTATCTCCACCTCTCTAATAAAGCTCGGCTCTACCACTTCCGCGTTCTCGTGCAAGCACTTCCTCAAATGTGACACATGGAATACGTCGTGTGCACCACTAAGTCTCTCGGGCAGCTCCACTCTATACGCCCCTTAATAGGAAACGGACCTACAAACCTTGGTGCTAGTTTTCCAACGGACCCAAAACGAACAACGTTTCGTAATGGAGACACTTTGACAAAGACCATGTCCCCAACTTCAAACTCGAGATCTGTCCTCCTCTTATCCGTATAAGATTTCTGCCTATCCTGTGCTGCTTTCATCCTCCTTCGAATCAAGTCGATCTTCTCCGAAGTCTCCCTAATCATATCGGGCCCAAGTAAGATCTTATCCGTAGATTCCCACCAACATGTAGGTGAACGACAAGGTCGTCCATAAAGAGCTTCGAATGGTGCCATACCAATGCTGGACTGAAAGCTATTATTATATGCGAACTCAACCAATGGAAGATGCTCTTCCCATGTACCCCCAAAGTCTAGGATACATAGCCTCAACAGATCCTCTAGAATGCGATTCACCCACTTAGTATGGCCGTCTGTCTGAGGATGATATGCAGTGCTCAAACATAACTGAGTCCATACCGCCTCTTGTAAGCTTCTCCAAAATTCGCTAGTGAAAATAGGATCGCGATCGCTCACTATGCTAGAAGGAACACCGTGCAAACGAACTATCTCTCGAACGTATACAGAAGCTAACCATGGAGCATTCCTCTTACTATTCACGGGAATAAAATGGGCGCTCTTAGTAAGTCTATCTACTATAACCCAAATTCCCGTATTACCCTTCCTCGATCGCGGTAATCCATCCACAAAATCCATCGAGATGTTTTCCCATTTCCATAGTGGAACCTCCAATGGGTGAACAACCCACCGGTTTTCTTTTGCTCCGCTTTTACTTGTTGGCACACCAAGCATCTAGCGACATACTCGACCACGTCTTTCTTCATGCCGGCCCAAAAGTAAACTCTCTTCTTGTCTTTGTACATCTTGTCCCCGCCGGGATGAATGGTCATCTTCGAACGATGTGCTTCGTCAAGAATATCTTCCTTAGGTCATCGTCTTTTGGTACACAAAGTCTACCGTCCCTACGTAACCAACCCTTATCATCTAGGGTATACCTACGGAGATAGCTTGATGACTCCCCTCCTTTGAGCTTTTCTACTAACTCTAATAACTGTGGGTCATCTCGCTGTGCCTCGCCAATCCGTCCCAAAAGCGTAGGTATGACCTCCAAGGATGCTAGCAAGCCGGGTACGAAGTCAACGGAAGGTCTAAAGTCAAAGATCGAAATGAATTCTAAACTTCGCCGCTCAACAAACAAAGGACTTAAGGATAATCTTTTTCTACTTAAGGCGTCTGCCACCACGTTACCCTTGCCAGGGGTATAGGCTATTTCGAAGTCGTAGGACGCTAAGAACTCCATCCACCTTTGTTGCCTTAAGTTCAAGTCCTTTTGAGAGAATAGGTATTTTAAAGACTTGTGGTCAGTGAATAATTCGAATTTCTCGCCAAGAAGATAATGACGCCAAGACTTAAGCGCGAAAACAATAGCGGCCAATTCTAGGTCATGTGTAGGATAATTTTTCTCATGCTCTCTCAACTGCCTTCCACCACAGGCTATTACCCTACCCTCTTGCATTAAGACTGCGCCTAGTCCTGTCCCACAAGCATCAGTATAAACGGTAAACAGCTTACTCCCGTCTGGCAATACTAAGACTGGGGCTGAAATCAAAGCTCTCTTCAAACATTGGAACGCATCATCACAGTCTACGTCCCATGTGAAAACTAGGTTCTTCTTCATCAAGCGTGTCAATGGAGCTGATATCTTTGCGAAGTCTTTGATAAACTTCCTATAGTAGCTAGCCAACCCCAAGAAACTTCTCACTTCAGTAGCATTTTTAGGAACCTTCCAATCTTGGATGGCAACCACCTTCGCCTGATCTACAGCTATCCCTTCTTTGGAAACCACGTGTCCTAAGAACCGTACTTTCTTCCTCCAAAAGTGACACTTAGAAAATTTAGCTTTAAGCTTATGCGCTCGAAGAGTCTCCAACACTTCCCTAAGATGTAGGGCATGCTCTTCTTCATCCTTAGAAAAGATCAAGATGTCATCTACAAAGACTACCACAAATTTGTTAAGGTACTCCCTAAACACCCTACTCATCAAATCAACAAAGTATGCGGGGGCGTTTGTCAAACCGAAGGGCATCACTAGCCATTCATAGAAACCGTCCGGAGTCCTAAAGGCAGTCTTCTCAATGCCATCCTCAGCCACTCTCAACTGATGGAAACCAGTGGCTAAGTCCAACTGCAAAAACACTGAGGCGCCAACTAACTGATCGAAGAGATCGTCAATCCTCGGCAGTGGGTGTCTGTTCTTCCTAGTAAGCTTATTAAGTTCTCTATAGTCCACACAAAGTCTAAGGGACCTATCCGCCTTCGTAGCAAATACTACTGGAGCAGCCCACTCCGATATACTTCGTCTTATGAACCCCTTCTCAAGAAACTCCTTCAATTGCTTACCGAGTTCCCTCCTTTCACGTGGAGCCATGTGGCGTACTGGCAAAGATACTAGTTTCGCATTATCCACAAGATATATTCGAAAATCTATCTCCCGCTTCGGAGGCAAGCCCTTCACCTCCTCAAACACATCCGAATATTCTCGGACCACTCTAACAGATCGTAGATTTTCCTCAGACGCGTCAAGCGATTCTAGATAACTTAGCATAACCGAACATATGGGATTACAAAAGATTTCGAGAGTGTTGCCAAGGCGAGTCACGAGCCTAACTACTCTCCTTTCACAATCAAGAACGGCCCCATTTCTGGATAACCAATCCATTCCTAAAATTAGCCCATAGCCCGTGAAGCCCAACACATAAGCATCACATCTAAATTCAACGCTAAGTATGGAAATTTTCAAATCCAAACACATCAGAGACAAATAAGCCGAGCCCCCAATTGGATTCGAAACAACTAAGGGATCCTCTACTAAACTGGTGTTTAAGTGCAGTGATTCAACTAATGATGTAGAGATAAACGAATGTGATGTGCCCGAATCGAATAAGGTACGGGCAGGATGATCAAACAGAAAAACTAAGCTTTCAACAGAAATGGTTCTACCTCGTTCTTGCAGCGGTGGGACCGCGAGAGCCTGAACTTGTCCCCTTGCCTGCCCTGGTGCCATAAGAGCCTGCACCTGTCCTCCCGAGGTAGCTCCTGCCCTCTGCCCCTTCTTTGGGCAGTCCTTCACTAAATGTCCCGCATCGCCACAATGAAAATAGCCTGTCTTCTTTTTCTTTCGGAAATCCTTGGTGAGATGGCCTAGTGTCCCACAGTTAAAATGTAACACCCCACCTCCGTTAAGGTCACTCACAAAGGGAATGCCTTAACTTTGGCGGAGCATTTTAGTAAACAGAACAGAAACTTACAAGACAGATAAAACAGTACTTGAAAAATTTTAACTTTATTACAGCGGAAACAGAAATCAATATGGTTACATCCTTTCAAATCTCAGAATTCAAGTACAAAATATCAGTCCTGTACAAAGCCTTCAAAATGCATGGTTTAAAGTCATAATCCCCATAGAACGGGAGCTATACAGAGCCAAGCCATACTTTAAGCACTTCAAGCAAAGAGAAATCCGGATCAAGCTAAAGTATTCCCTCCTTAGATAACCTGTGGGGGGGGGGGGAAATGGAAGAAAGGAGGCGAAACAACAAGGGTCAGACAAAAAGTCTGGCAAGTCCAGTGACTTTCAGCATATGAACAGATAATAATAATATGACATGAACATAAAACTGGATGAGAGATAACTATAATAGGTGTAGCAGATATAACAGAAGAACAGAATGACATAAACTATTGCCTTACACTTCTCTGCACTAATACTAGTATAACAGAATTAGGTGTCACCCTAATGTCTAAAATGAAGCAGGAACGGGAACAGAATAATTTAACAGAAACATAATGCTAATAATGGGCCTTTACTACCCGATCAGAAACAGACAGAAGCAGAAACAGATTAATCCCTACGGAAATAGAAAGTAGAATTAGGTGTACACTAGTAATGGGCCTTTACCACCCGAACAGACGGTACCACGCAGAAACAGACAGGTGTTACCACCCAACAGAAACAGACGGTACCAACAGAAACAGACAGAACTAAGTGTACCCTAAAACCCTACCTCAAGCGATCGGCTCCCTAATACATAAATATCCTGTGTCGGCCCCACAGTAGGGTGTATCACTCCCTAAAGTGACAACCAATCGGCAGAGACCTATTTACAGATGTCACGGCGTCTTACATCCTCAGAGGCAGACCGGGATCCATGCACGCACATGACCCGGTTGGAATGTACCATCAACACCCCTCGCCATTATCAGAATGAACCACTTATAATTAGTTCAGTAAGCGTACCCGGACCCTACCTACTGTTGGGTCAAAGTTTTGATACCAGAAAGGGTTACTGACTAATATGGGTCCCAAACAACAGATGACACAAGTAATTCCCCTCCTAACCTTGTGTCCCCAGACTAACAGATCTCAGATTAACTTGTTTACAAGTTCAGACATACAGAATTCAGATTTACTAGTTCACAGATTAAGTTAACAAGTTTTCAGACTAACAGATCAGATGTACTGATTTTTCAGATTTGTCTAACTTTGTATTGGGCCTACAGATTCATGGACGGGTTTACTACACCTATTAATCCAGTTGGTTTAACCCTATTTACCCCAATACGTTTTAGAGGCCATTCTTATCTTAGATTTGCATTAATTAATTATTAATGCCCAGACCTCTCACATTAGGTCGCTAGCTTGTGGCCGCTGGATGGGCCGGGCGGTTCCGGGAAGACTTCTGCCACAAGCCAGACCTAACCTCGTGTCTTAAGCAGGTTATGACTAACTTCTCACATTAGAACCTATTGTTCGCGGCCACTGGATGTGCCGGGCGGTTCCGGGCAGAATTACGTGGCAAACTCATTCTAACCTCGAGTTAGTCACGTTTATCTTTGCGGCCAATTAATTAATAATTTACCATTTATGCGCACGCCCAATATATATGCCAATTCAGATTATATCAATAACAGGATGATTATATCAACACAGCAGATAACAGATTTTAGCAGATAACAGATTTTCCAGATTATATGACTTAACGGATTTAACAGATTTAGCAACTTAGCAGATTTTGGCATGTAACAGGTTAGGCATTTAAACAAATAAATTTAACAGATTTAGGCATTTTCAAAAGACTTAACAGATGATAGATCTAGCAGGTGAATAGATCTAGTAAATTAGGCAGTAGAGCAGAACTAGCAGATTAAGCAATATAACAGAACTAGCAGATTAGGCGATATAATAAAACTAACAGATTAGGCAAATATAGCAGAACTAGCAAATTAGGCAATTATAACTGATTTTCATCATTCCTTAAAGTTTCAGATATCTTGCCTAATTATAAATTTGGCCTAAATTTGCATGCCTAAATAGTGGTCATGATTCACACTAGGATCATATACCCTACGTTTGCATTGAATTTGCATGTCGCTGGTTATGGTCATAATTTACACGTCCCAATTTAGTTCCACTTGCCTAATACAAAAGATTCACATATAAATTGTACCAACAATAGCCATCTATTTCAATGCATGTCATATATTCAAAAATCTCCTACTTAGGTGTTATTCACACTTGATAGTTATCAAATCTTAATATGGATCTTCACACCTAAGTTATAATCCGTTATAAAATATGCCCAAGGATCTAGATCAAACATATGATATGTGTTTTTAGTTCAGATCTTAATATTCCAGATTTGCAAGTTATGTATTATCATATGATAATCCCAAATAGTAATATACGCACAGATCTAGATCTAGTTTATATACTCAAATCAGTCACAGATCAGTCCAATTATGCCTTAGATTTATGTTCTAAGTTCCAAGTCCAACCTATGTTCTTTCCTCAAATCAATCACATATCGGTCATGCCCAATTTATGCACATTCATTTGATTGTCCCAAACATTTTAGCGTATGTTGATTTCTTATGAGATTGGCTCAGGCTCGTGGTAGCCTGGCTAAAGAACAGAAAGAGGAAAGAGATACAAAATAAGATAGAACCAAACAGAACAGAATAGATATAACCTTAGATTCAGATTTATAATTCATGTCACAATCAGAATTAACGTTTATAGCGGAGAATAACTGTACTTTCCTTGGTTGGATTAAAGAAAGAACTTTAGTTGTTGCAGAATTGTTGCAGAAGCTTTAGTCTCTAATTTGAATTGAGTTGCTTAGGTTGATGTTGATTAGCTTCTAGTTTTGATTTCAGCAGAGTAGCGACACCATTTTAATTTTTATTAGAACAGAGGCAGAGAAGAAGCAGAATAGAATTGTGTGTAGAGAAGGCTGGGTTTGGGGCTGCTTAAATAGGTTTAGGCAGACAAATCTAGACAGAAAACGAGACCAGATACATCAGAACGCACCCAGGCAGAAAAGCAGATTCGGGAGGTAGGTCGACCCCCAGGTCGACACTAGGGTCGACTCTAGGGTCGACCCCCTGGGGCAGGCCGACTCTAGGGTCGACCCCCTGGGGCAGGTCGACTCTAGGGTCGACTCCCCAGTCGACCTGGTCTGTGCTGTTTAATTTTTTTCTTCTGAACTTTGGGAGGCCATAACTTGGTCATATGGACTCCGATTTACGAAATTTCGGACTCTATTTCGCGTATTTTTTCGAGACGAACGCAATGGCACAGCCCGTTTCCCTTGATTCTGATTTTATATTTTAATTATATTCAGATTTGTAATTCTTAAGTTCACAGAAAATACGGGGTGTTACATTCTCCCCTCCTTAAAGGATTTCGTCCCCGAAATCTTCAAGTTAAGAAGAATGTGTCCTACCATCCAATCACTCATCTACTCAGTCATCATCCACAAGCATCCATTGTCCTTAGAAATTTCTAGTGCTGTATGAACATTTGCAAAAGTGTGTGTATATGTTCCTTATCTAATGCAAAGATCAAGCGGTCTACTGATTCAGTTGACCTCCTTAATGTGAATTATGTCAGTGCCATGAGTCCAATATGTATGCAATTTTCCTATTTGATACATATCATTTCTATATGAGTGCATAACCATCCACTCATATGCAACATCCATGTGCTGATTCAACCATTTTGCATCCATAAAAATTTAAAATGCTCACACATCCATATGCAGTATGAGAGTGTTTTCGAGCCGATCTAGTGCCTAGTGTGTGTATATGCGTCCACGAGCAACCACTAGCAACCACTTGCATCCACTTGCAACCATCAAACATAACATGTCTCAAACACATGTTTACACCCATTAGGATTCCTATCTATAAGTTGAACACTCGATCGATAGGATACAGTCGAGTGATGGAAGCGAGTACAGATAAAACAAAAACTTGATTCCTATCAGACATTGGTTGAGAAAATAATTCCCCTAAGTGTCAACCCCGAAGACCGAAATCAACATCAGATTGACACCCAGAGGGTTACCCACTTTAGACAATGTCAAAACTGGAAATCTTATCAGAAGTATTCAGATATTTACAGACTACTGGTACAGATCAGGTTCCCTAATGATTCTTCGGAAGCTAAGCATGATAAAATCATATCCCACAAAAACTCAGAATATATGCATCATATTTGACGCCTAACACAGATATCCCTCAAACCTTAACTTAAAACAGATGAGTCATACCCTTTATGGGTCCGAGTCTACAACAGAATCAGAAACAGTACTAGTATTCAAGTGCAGAGTATCAAGTACAGAATCAGAAAGAGTCTTAACTCCATAACCAGATAAGAAAATTAAACCTTCTACAGAAATTTTCCCTATTTCTATCCTATCCACTAGCCTTGAGAGTGTTTGCCTGCCCTCCAGAAGTTGGTCCTGTCCTCTGTCCTTGCCTTCGTTTCTTCGGGCAGTCCCTAGTAAAGTGCCCCATCTCACCACAGTTGAAGCAATCACCCTCCCCTTCCTCTTTCGGCAATCCTTATCCAAATGAGTCGAGCTTCCATAAGTAAAACACTTTCCTCCTCCTTATCTTCAAACTTTCCTTCCTTCTTTTGTGTTTCCCTTTTGCCTCCATTGTGAACTAAGTCTATATGAGTTTCTCACCTTTGGGTTGTGCTCCTTAGCCAAACCTCATCATTCTCATCTTTACTATCCTTGTGTAACATGTTGACCAAACCCTCGAAAGTTGCCTCCATTGCCCGGAAAAATCCTTCAAAGCTCTAAAGAAAACTAGCCGCAGGAGAAACTACTACAGCTATCGATGGAAGTCGGGCACTACTTTGCCCTTCGACGAGGTTACCTCCCAGAAAACCGGGAGCCCCAGTGACTCAAGAAAGAAGGAAACAAGGATTCAAGCAGAGGATCAAAAGATAGATATATGGCTTAGGGGACTATGTTTTTCAAAATAAGCTTTACTTTTGAAAATACTTCCTTTTAAAAACCATTTTGAAAATAGTTTTCAAAAATTCTTTATCAAATCCGGTAACCTTCAGCTCTGATACCCAGTGTAACACCCCACCTCCGTTAAGGTCACTCACAAAGGGAATGCCTTAACTTTGGTGGAGCATTTTAGTAAACAGAACAGAAACTTACAAGACAGATAAAACAGTACTTGAAATTTTTTAACTTTATTACAGCGGAAACAGAAATCAATATGGTTACATCCTTTCAAATCTCAGAATTCAAGTACAAAATATCAGTCTTGTACAAAGCCTTCAAAATGCATGGTTTAAAGTCATAATCCCCATAGAACGGGAGCTATACAGAGCCAAGCCATACTTTAAGCACTTCAAGCAAAGAGAAATCCGGATCAAGCTAATGTATTCCCTCCTTAGATAACCTGGGGGAAAACGGAAGAAAGGAGGCGAAACAACAAGGGTCAGACAAAAAGTCTGGCAAGTCCAGTGACTTTCAGCATATGAACAGACAATAATAATATGACATGAACATAAAACTGGATGTGAGATAACTGCAACAGGTGTAGCAGATATAACAGAAGAACAGAATGACATAAACTATTGCCTTACACTTCTCTGCACTAATACTAGTATAACAGAATTAGGTGTCACCCTAATGTCTAAACTGAAGCAGGAACGGGTATAGAATAATTTAACGGAAACAAAATGCTAATAATGGGCCTTTACTACCCGATCAGAAACAGACAGAAGCAGAAATAGATTAATCCCTATGGAAATAGAATGTAGAATTAGGTGTACACTAGTAATGGGCCTTTACCACCCGAACAGATGGTACCACGCAGAAATAGACATGTGTTACCACCCAACAGAAACAGACGGTACCAACAGAAACAGACAGAACTAAGTGTGCCATAAAACCCTACCCCAAGCGATCGGCTCTCTAATACATAAATATCTTGTGTCGGCCCCACAGTAGGGTGTATCACTCCCTAAAGTGACAACCAATCGGCACAGACCTATTTACAGATGTCACGGCGTCTTACATCCTCAGAGGCAGACCGGGATCCATGCACGTACATGACCCGGTTGGAACGCACCATCAACACCCCTCGCCATTATCAGAATGGACCACTTATAATTAGTTCAGTAAGTGTGCCCAGACCCTACCTACTGTTGGGTCAATGTTTTGATACCAGAAAGGGTTACTGACTAATATGGGTCCCAAACAACAGATGACACAAGTAATTCCCCTCCTAACCTTGTGTCCCCAGACTAACAGATCTCATATTAACTTGTTTACAAGTTCAGACATACAGAATTCAGATTTACTAGCTCACAGATTAAGTTAATAAGTTTTCAGACTAACAGATCAGATGTACAGATTTTTCAGATTTGTCTAACTTTGTATTGGGCCTACAGATTCATGGACGGGTTTACTACACCTATTAATCCAATTGGTTTAACCCTATTTCCCCTAATACGTTTTAGACTCCATTCTTATCTTAGATTTGCATTAATTAATTATTAATGCCCAGACCTCTCACATTAGGTTGCTGGCTTGTGGCCGCTGGATGGGCCGGGCGGTTCCGGGAAGACTTCTGCCACAAGCTAGACCTAACCTCATGTCTTAAGCCGGTTTTGACTAACTTCTCACATTAAAACCTATTTTTTGCGGCCACTGGATGTGCCGGGCGGTTCCGGGCAGAATTACGCCGCAAACTCATTCTAACCTCGAGTTAGTCACGTTTATCTTTGCCGCCAATTAATTAATAATTTACCATTTATGCGCACGCCCAATATATATGCCAATTCAGATTATATCAATAACAGGATGATTATATCAACACAGCAGATAACAGATTTTAGCAGATAACAGATTTTCCAGATTATATGACTTAACGGATTTAACAGATTTAGCAACTTAGCAGATTTTGGCATATAACAGGTTAGGCATTTAAACAAATAAATTTAACAGATTTAGGCATTTTCAACAGACTTAGCGGATGACAGATCTAGCAGATGAATAGATCTAGTAAACTAGGCAGTACAGCAGAACTAGCAGATTAAGCAATATAACAGAACTAGCAGATTAGGCGATATAATAAAACTAATAGATTAGGCAAATATAGCAGAACTAGCAAATTAGGCAATTATAACTGATTTTCATCATTCCTTAAAGTTTCAGATATCTTGCCTAATTATAAATTTGGCCTAAATTTGCATGCCTAAATAGTGGTCATGATTCACACTAGGATCATATACCCTACGTTTGCATTGAATTTGCATGTCGCAGGTTATGGTCATAATTTACACGTCCCAATTTAGTTCCACTTGCCTAATACAAAAGATTCACATATAAATTGTACTAACAATAGCCATCTATTTCAATGCATGTCATATATTCAAAAATCTCCTACTTAGGTGTTATTCACACTTGATAGTTATCAAATCTTAATATGGATCTTCACACCTAAGTTATAATCCATTATAAAATATGCCCAAGGATCTAGATCTAACATATGATATGTGTTTTTAGTTCAGATCTTAATATTCCAGATTTGCAAGTTATGTATTATCATATGATAATCCCAAACAGTCATATATGCACAGATCTAGATCTAGTTTATATACTCAAATCAGTCACAGATCAGTCCAATTATGCCATAGATTTATGTTCTAAGTTCCAAGTCCAACCTATGTTCTTTCCTCAAATCAATCACATATCGGTCATGCCCAATTTATGCACATTCATTTGATTGTCCCAAACATTTTAGCATATGTTGATCTCTTATGAGATTGGCTCAGGCTCGTGGTAGCCTGGCTATAGAACAGAAAGAGGAAAGAGATACAAAATAAGATAGATCCAAACAGAACAGAACCGATATAACCTCATATTTGAATTTATAATTCATGTCACAATCAGAATTAACGTTTATAGCGGAGAATAACTGTACTTGCCTTGGTTGGATTAAAGAAAGAACTTTAGTTGTTGCAGAATTGTTGCAAAAGCTTTAGTCTCTAATTTGAATTGAGTTGCTTAGGTTGATGTTGATTAGCTTCTAGTTTTGATTTCAGCAGAGTAGCAACGCCATTTTTATTTTTATTAGAACAGAGGCAGAGAAGAAGCATAATAGAATTGTGTGTAGAGAAGGTTGGGTTTGGGGCTGTTTAAATAGGTTTAGGCAGACGAATCTGACAGAAAACGAGACCAGATACATCAGAACGCACCCAGGCAGAAAAGCAGATTCGGGAGGCAGGTTGACCCCCAGGTCGACACTAGGGTCGGCTCTAGGGTCGACCCCCTGGGGGAAGGTCGACTCTAGGGTCGACCCCCTGGGGCAGGTCGACTCTAGGGTCGACCCCCTGGGGCAGGTCGACTCTAGGGTCGACTCCCCAGTCGACCTGGTCTGTGCTGTTTAATTTCTTTTCTGAACTTTGGGAGGCCATAACTTGGTCATATGGACTCCGATTTACGAAATTTCGGACTCTATTTCGCGTATTTTTCTGAGACGAACGCAATGGCAAAGCCCATTTCCCTTGATTCTCAATTTATATTTTAATTATATTCAGATTTGTAATTCTTAAGTTCACAGAAAATACGGGGTGTTACATAAAACATTTCTTCTTTCCCTTGCCGTTATTGTCTTTACCACCCTTCTTGTTTTGCTGTTGTGGTTTCTTCTAATCCCCCTTCTTCTCGGGTGCCTTATCAGCTTTAGCGCTTTTCTCCTCATGCATAAGCGCCATTTCTACTAACTTCTCAAAGGTGGCCCCCATAGGGATGTGGGTCATAGCCAACCCTTGCAATGGTTCATTCAAGACATTCACGAACCTCAGCGCCTTCTTCTTCGGCGTGTTCACTAAGTCCAACCCAAACCTTGCTAACTGATTAAATTTATTGACATATTCTTTCACTGATGAGCTTCCTTGCTTCAATGTCAAGAACCTTTCCATATATAGATTTTCTTCCGCCCTTGAGAGAAACTTCGCCTCGAACCTACGTCTGAAATCCGCCCAAGAGTCAACAGGACGCTCCCCATTAGTGACCTCCCACCAAAACGAGGCCTTTCCCTTCATCAACCAAGCTGTTAAACGATCTCTCCTCCCTTCTTCTACTTCATAGATTTCTAGCAATTATTTCACCTCCTTAAGACAATCTCTAGCTTCCACAAACGTTTCTGACCCTTGAAATGGTTTTCCACCCATAGCCTTGAATTCCTTGCACGTCTTTGCAAAAGTATCTACGCGAGGAGGAGGAGGAGGAGGAACGGGTGCAACTGGTGGTGGAGGAACATTGGCTGGACTTGCAGCGGCCCTAGCCTCCAATAGCCTCCAATACCATCCTGGTATCGTTACACCGTCGGGTAGATTAAGATCTTCAGCCATGCTAAAACGAAAAAGGAAAGATTCAAAATGGAGAATTCGAAAGATAAAGATATGTGGCTATTGGGGATTATGTTTTTCTTAAAAACTTTTCTCTTTAAATTTCTCATTAAAACATGTTTTTGAAAACACTTCTTCCAAAATAACTATTTTCTAAAGTATTTTTATCTGTTCTGGTAACCTTAAGCTCTGATACCACGTGTAACACCCCACGTCCATTAATGTCACTCACAAAGGGAATGCATTAACTTCCATGGAGGTTATAAGTGAATATAGAACAGAAAATTTACAACTAGACAGATAATAAATAGTACTTGGAAATCTAAAACTTCATTTTATTGCAGCGGAAATTAAACATGTTTGTTTCATCATAAAACCAAGTACAATATCCATCTTCATAAAACAAAATACATAATCCCATTACATAAATAGCCATTAAAAAGATAACAAGCTGGACTTTACTTCAGCGGTCCAAGCTTTCCAAAGAGAGATGAAGCAATTCAATCAAACACCATTAGAGCTGGGCTCAACCTGAGGACCTGGAGGGGGAAAAAGGATAGAAATAGAGGGGGTCAGACATAAAGTCTGGTAAGTATGATATTTCTAACAATACTATTATCAAAATAACTAGACTAAAGCATAAGCTGGAAGACAAATAAATGTCTACGAACTCTTAGGAAGATAAATATAGCGATTAAGATAACGTTAAAGATAACGGTAAAGGCACACCTAATTACTAACGAATGATTACTGCACTGCACCACACCAGTCACCCTATTGTTCGATCCCACTTGCTTAAATAGCCTTACGTACCCCTAGCTGACTACATAGGTGTCGTCTGCCCCTATCTCCACTAGGTGTTCCCCACTACCCACTTTCGATCGGCTCCGTACTCGTAGATACCCGTGCTGGCCCCACAGTGGGGTGTATCAATCCCCAAAAGTGGCAACCCGATACAACTTGAGAATGCACGGCTTATACCTACACGATGCAACAACGACTTATCTACTATCCCGTGTCCACACACGCATATGAAACCCGTTGGACTTTCGTTGCCACCGCTCCCCGTTTTGGCCTCTTATAGTCGAACCCATCATGCGTGTCCCGTCCTCGACTTGGGTCAAGCCCACAAAGATACGTTTGGGATACTGGTCGAAATGGGCCCCCACAAGCTACCCACCTAAGCTTGTCACTAGTATATCCCACTTAACCCTCTTAGTCATGTTCATTTACATGTGTGTTTGGTTAAGTCTTACTAATCGTATTTCACATGCCACTATGGGCACCCCCTGGATTCCTCATGCCACCCAAGGCACCTACTAAACCCCCATGTCCCACCTTACATGTTTATCTGGTTAAGTATTTCTTAATTCATTCAGGCCATAACCTCATAAAGACCTCTCACATTAGACTGGCATTTATGGCAGCTGGATTTGCCGGGCGGGTCCGGGCAGTCTTACACCATAAAAGAGTCTAACCTCGTGTCTTTACAACCGTTATGCTTTAATTTAGGCCTCCGACCTCTCACATTGGGGTGACATTTATGACCAATGGATTTGCCGGGCGGGTCCGTGCGGGTTTACGTCACAAACGAGTCCAACCTCATATCTTAAGCATTGATTAACACTTAAAATCTTTTACCCCAGTTTTAATAATTCCCTATTCAAATTATTAATTAAGTCAACTTTTAATGATGTCCATAATTGACTTAATTATGGCCATCCACTTATGGCATGCAAAATCATATCAATTGCCCCCCGATTTTTTAATATTAAATCCTTAATATCACCCCTACCCCACGTTTATACGTTCGCTTATTCAACGCATAATATAGGCTAGACTTGTATAGTCTAACAACTAGCACAAAGATAAATTATCACAACATATAGACAATTAAAATAAATTTAATCATAATAGGGTTGAAACTTGCATAAACTACACATGTTAAGGATCAAAAGGTGCCAACTTGTTAAATGTCTCAAATTACATGATATGATCATAGCCCAAATCTATGCATAAACTTGCATACTGGGTTTTTAGGCAACATAATGATGGTGCGAACAAGCATAGGATATCACATATGTCATAGCATAACTCTAGATGTCATAATAGATGTCTTGGTATATGTTCATAACTTTTCTAATTAATCTAACTTGCATATGTGACTTGTCATATTGATCAACATAACCCAAACATGATGATTTAATTAATATGAACTAACTAGCATAGATGGTAACATCATGGCCTTTTTAAAATGTATGATTCATCACAACTTAGCATAGAAACTTTCAACATACATAACATCATCATAGCATGATTTACAACATATAAGATATCGTTATCACATAACATTGGATTTACAATATACATTATAGCAAAAGGGGTTTACAACAATATATATGATAATTCACATCATCTACTCATAATTCATTCATAACTCAACCTAATTAAAATGATAATAATCTTGTTAAGATCATCATACTCACAATTTAGAGAAGAAAAGGGAGAGTTTTGCTTTGCTTTACGGTTGAGAGAATTAGAATTGAAGTTGCTTTTCTTCTTTCTTAGTTGGCGGCGGCTCCATTGATTTCCATGGCGATGGTATGACGGCAACTATTCTATTTTAATTAGGTTTAGGGTTAGCATTATGATGTATTTATAGGTGTAGGAAGTTATTTAGGACCGTTAGATTAACCCTGAACCATGAGAACCAATCAAATGCAAAATCTGCATTTGAGCGAATCGGCCCACGGGTTGACAGCCAAACACCCTGGATTAACCCCTAGTCGACCCAACGGGGCTCGGGTCGACCTCAAAAATGGGCCGGTTCGGTTATTCCCCCTCCCAATTCACTGTTTTGAACTTTTTCGCATATTTATTTATTTAATTTTTAATTTATATATATATATATATATCAATATAAATATATTTCTCTGCGCAACCCATTTCACTTAATTCTTTTCTAAAAATTAAGTATACTTTAATTTGTGAATTTTAATGTTATAAAATTACGGGGTGTTACAAGAAGGGGTTCGTAAATAGAATCTGAGGGTAGAAAAGGAAGTGTTAAAGGGTTCAAAGATGAACTTACCCTATTTTGAGATTTGAAATGTTGTTCAGTTAAGGTCTGCGAGGTAGTTATACCCCAACATGATTGACTTCCTTTTTAATTTAGAAATGGTTAAGGTTCGAGAGTGAAAGTGGTTAAATGATTTAGTAAATAAGTATAGTGTTTTGAGTTGTCGTCGCGATGTTGATTTAAACATCTGTTTAAATCCAAGTAAAGAAGATTTGGAATTGTTTTTCTAAATAGAATCAGAAACGTAATCAAATATTGAAATTGGAAATATGGATTAGAAATGGAAATGTTTTCCAGTGTTAACGTATATTTTCTAAACATAAAAAATAAGGAAATATGAATATATATATATATATGATTGATGATTGATTGGATAAAATTTCCATCTCGAAATAATATCTTGTTTGCACACGTATTTTTCTTTGATAGTTAACTCACCGGCTATCGAAGTTTTCGACCATTTTAACGTTGTTGATATGGAGAGACCAGTTGGATTATTATCCAAAGAACCACTCTGTATTGGCATAAGTGTTGCGAATCATATATGCCAAAGAAAATTGAAGACGGAGTAAAGTGCAAGGGCTATTGTATAAGTCTTAGATAACGGTGCCTAAGATGGATATACTGAATACTACCTTCGGTTCATCCTATTCCTGGATGACTTGAGTATTTCCAAAAAGGCCACGTACATTGATTTCTTCAACCGTACCAAGAGTGGAAGCAGAGAAGGAAATTTCTTTTAGCTGACACGTAATGTATGGTTGTAGAAGTCAATTAGTGATTTTCGATGGATCTGACAATGTGGCATTCGAAATGAATCTGATGTGATGATAAAGCGTACCCTCAAGCCTCATCAACCGGTAAATGACAAAAATCGGGCAGGCAGCATGGCTATGTAGGTCGCACTTATTAGGGTGTATAATCACCTGATCTAGAGTTTTATTTACTTCTAAAAATCTATTGTTGATACTGTCCCATTCGGGAAATGGTTGCTGATCCCAACCGTTGGTGATATACATTCGATACACTCAAGCGAAATGAGTGGTCGGTCATGTGTGGCCGGGTTACAAGATGTTCTTGTTGAACCCAGTGTATTCCTCTCTAGAGGTACACTAGCGTAAGGTGGTTCCATACCTTGTCATAGTTGGAAATCCATTACCCAATACGTGCTTGCGGTTTTGATTGTATACTATATATATAGAACGTTATATGAAAGCGTTTCTGCTAGATGATAATTATATTGTGGTTGATAGACATTATTATAATATCAAAAGGTTTTTGATATAAAGATATTTTGGATTCTCATAAGGGAAATACCCGTTTCGTTATACAGCGTGGTCTTATGAGATATCGTTTACTTGCTCAAGTTGTTTTAAAACTGTTTTACTCACACCAGTCCCATGACTGACCCGGAGTTTATTTTGTTTTGTTTCCCTAAACTCTTGGGTGCATAAATTTGTACGGGCAATCAAGCAGTCGGGATTTCACAGATGCACTTCGAGAGCTTGGAGCAGAAGGCTTTAGGATCATACAGCTATAGTTTATTTCCATTGTGTTGTAAGTGTTGTACTCTGATAATGTATTTGTATAAAAATACTGATTTTATTTCAAGGATATGTTATCTATTATATGTTATTCGTTCCGCTATGAGGTTCGTGTTACTCTGATGTTGTTCTTCTTCTTCTATTCTAAGTTTCAATATTATCTTTCCTCACCCTCTAATTTCTTTCATTAATTACCGGGATTTTTTGATGTTTGGTAAGTCGTCATCGGGTTTAAGTCGATAAACAAAGTCGCCAAAATCCAAGTCGTTACAGTCAAACTCTCTTTGCCCAACAAAACAACATGTGAAAAATTAAAAATTGAGCTAAAAAAGCTTTCGATGTTCCCAGAAGTCATTAAGATTGAATTTCTTGGTTTGTTGAACTAAGATGAGATGGGTGTAACATGTTAGTCCTATAGATCTATGAGAGAGCTTCATTTTGACTGGTTATGGTTCTACTAACTCATAATGGATACAAATTTATGCATGGCGGAACAACCTACGTCTGTTAGGTGCAATATCGAAGTCTTGAGGTGCAACATCAGCTTGAAAATCCAAGATTGCACTGTATGACTTTTGAAAACACGTTTATGGGTACGAAATAGAAATATAACATGGTGCATCATATTCCAAAATATATTAAATCGAATTCCGACCATGGTCAAACCCCCTTTGACTAACAAAACAACATGTGAAAAATTAAAAATTGACCTAAAAAAGCTTTTGATGCTCCTAAATGTCACTAAGATTGAATTTCTTGGTTTACTGAACTAAGATGAGATAGGTGTAACATGTTAGTCCTATAGATATATGAGAGAGCTTCATTTTGATAGGTTATGGTTCTACTAACTCAAAATGGATAAAAAATTATGCACGGCGGAACCACCCACATTTGTTGGGTGCAACATCAAAGTCTTGAGGTGCAACATCAGTTTGAAAATCCAAGATTTCACTGTATGACTTTTCAAAAATCGTTTATAGGTATGAAATAGAAATATAACAGGTGCATCATATTCCAAAATATAGTAAATGGAATTCAGACCATGGTCAAACCCCCTTTGACAAACAAAACAACATGTGAAAAATTGAGCTAAAAAAGCTTTCGATGTTCCCAAAAGTCATTAAGATTGAATTTCTTGGTCACTGAATTAAGATGAGATGGGTGTAACCTGTTAGTCCTATAGATCTATGTGAGAGCTTTGTTTTGACTGGTTATGTTTCTACTAACTAAAAGTGGATACAAATTTATGCGTGGCGGAACAACCAATGTCTGTTTGGTGCAACATCGAAGTCTTGGGGTGCAACATCAGTTTGAAAATCCAAGATTGCACTGTATGACTTTTGAAAACTCGTTTATGGGTACGAAATAGAAATATAACTTAGTGCATCATATTCCAAAATATATTAAATCGAATTCCGACCATGGTCAAACCCCCTTTGACTAACAAAACAACATGTCAAAAAATAAAAATTGACCAAAAAAAGCTTTTGATGTTCCCAAATGTCATTAAGATTGAATTCCTTCGTTTACTGAACTAAGATGAGATGGGTGTAACCTGATAGTCCTATAGATCTTTGAGAGAGCTTCATTTTGATAGGTTATGGTTCTACTAGCTCAAAATGGATACAAATTTATGTGTGGCGGGACATCCCACGACTGTTGGGTGCAACATCGACGTCTTGAGGTGCGACATCAGTTTGAAAATCTAAGATTGCACTGTATGACTTTTGAAAACTCGTTTATGGGTATGAAATGGAAATATAACATGGTGCAAATATATTAAATCGAATTCCGACCATGGTCAGACCCCCTTTGACCAACAAAACAACATGTGAAAAATAAAAAATTGAGCTATAAAAAGCTTTCGATGTTCCCAAAAGTCATTAAGATAGAATTTCTTGGTTTGTTGAACTAAGATGAGATGGGTGTAACCTGTTAGTCCTGTAGATCTATGAGAGAGCTTCATTTTGATTGGTTATGGTTCTACTAACTCAAAATGGATACAAATTTATTTGTGGCGGAACATCCCACGTCTGTTGGGTGCAACATCGAAGTTTTGAGGTGCAACATCAGTTTGAAAATCTAAGATTGCATTGTATGACTTTTGAAAACTCATTCATGGGTATGAAATAGAAATATAACATGGTGCATCATACTTTAAAATATATTAAATCGAATTCCGACCATGGTCAAACCCCCTTTGACTAACAAAACAACATGTGAAAAAATAAAAATTGGGCTAAAAAAGCTTTTGATGTTCCCAAATGTCATTAAAATTGAATTTCTTGGTTTACTGAACTAAGATGAGATGGGTGTAACCTGTTAGTCCTATAGATCTATGAGAGAGCTTCATTCTGACTGGTAATGGTTCTACTAACTCAAAATGGATACAAATTTATGCATGGCGGAACCAACCACATAAGTTGGGTGCAACATCGAAGTCTTGAGGTGCAACATCAGTTTGAAAATCCAAGATTGCACTGTATGACTTTTGAAAACTCGTTTGTGGGTGTGAAATAGAATTATAACGTGGTGCATCATATTCCAAAATATAGTAAATATAATTCGGACCATGGTCAAACCCCCTTTGACTAACAAAACAACATGTGAAATTTGAGCTAAAAAAGCTTTCGATGTTCCCAAATGTCATTAAGATTGAATTTCTTGGTTTACTGAACTAAGATGAGATGGGTGTAACCTGTTACTCCTATAGATCGATGAGAGAGCTTCATTTTGACTGGTTATGGTTCTACTAACTCAAAATGGATAAAATTTATGCATGGCGGAACCACCCACATCTGTTGGGTGCAAAATCGAAGTCTTGAGGTGCAACATCAGTTTGAAAAACCAAGATTGCACTGTATGACTTTTGAAAACTCGTTTATGGGTACGAAATAGAAATATAACATGGTGCATCATATTCCAAAATATATTAAATCGAATTCCGACCATGGTCAAACCCCCTTTGACTAACAAAACAACATGTGAAAAATTAAAAATTGAACTAAAAAGGCTTTTGATGTTCCCAAATGTCATTAAGATTGAATTACTTGGTTTATTGAACTAAGATGAGATGGGTGTAACCTGATAGTCCTATAGATCTATGAGAGAGCTTCATTTTGATAGGTTATGGTTCTACAAGCTCAAAATGGTTACAAATTTATGTGTGGCGGAACATCCCACGTCTGTTGGGTGCAACATCGAAGTCTTGATGTGCAACATCAGTTTGAAAATCTAAGATTGCACTGTATGACTTTTGAAATCTCTTCTATGGGTATGAAATAGAAATATAACATGGTGCATCATACTTCAAAATATATTAAATCGAATTCCGATTATGGTCAAACCCCCTTTGACCAACAAAACAACATGTGAAAAATTAAAAATTGAGCTAAAAAAGCTTTCGATGTTCCCAAATGTCATTAAGATTGAATTTCTAGGTTTGTTGAACTAAGATGAGATGGGTGTAACATGTTAGTCCTATAGATCTGTGAGAGAGCTTCATTTTGATAGGTTATGGTTCTACTAATTCAAAATGGATACAAATTTATGTGCGGCGGAACATCCTACGTCTGTTGGGTGCAACATCGAAGTCTTGAGGTGCAACATCAGTTTGAAAATCTAAGGTTGCATTGTATGACTTTTGAAAACTCGTTTATAGGTACGAAATAGAAATATAACATGGTGCATCATGTTCCAAAATATATTAAATCGAATTCTGACCATGGTCAAACCCCCTTTGACTAACAGAACAACATGTGAAAAATTAAAAATTGAACTAAAAAAGCTTTTGATGTTCCCAAATGTCATTAAGATTGAATTTCTTGGTTACTGAACTAAGACGAGATGGGTGTAACCTGTTAGTCCTATAAATCTATGAGAGAGCTTCATTTTGACGGGTTACGGTTCAACTAAGTCAAATTGGATACAAATTTATGCATGGCGGAACAACCCGCGTCTTTTAGGTGCAACATCGAAGTCTTGAGGTGCAACATCAGTTTGAAAATCCAAGATTGCAATGTATGACTTTTGGAACTCGTTTATGGGTACGAAATAGAAATATAACATGGTGCATCATATTCCAAAATATATTAAATCGAATTCCGACCATGGTCAAACCCCCTTTAACTAACAAAACAACATGTGAAAAATTAAAAATTGAACTAAAAAAGCTTTTGATGTTCCCAAATGTCATTAAGATTGAATTTCTTGGTTTACTGAACTAAGATGAGATGGGTATAACCTGATAGTCCTATAGATCTATGAGAGAGCTTCATTTTGATAGGTTATGGTTCTACTAGCTCAAAATGGATACAAATTTATGTGTGGCGGAACATCCCACGTTTGTTGGGTGCAACACCGAAGTCTTGATGTGCAACATCAGTTTGAAAATCTAAGATTGCACTGTATGAATTTTGAAATCTCGTTTATGGGTATGAAACAGAAATATAACATGGTGCATCATACTTCAAAATATATTAAATCGAATTCCGACCATTGTCAAACCCCCTTTGACCAACAAAACAACATGTGAAAAATTAAAAATTGAGCTAAAAAAGCTTTCGATGTTCCCAGATGTCATTAAGATTGAATTTCTTGGTTTGCTGAACTAAGATGAGATGGGTGTAACCTGTTAGTCCTATAAGTCTATGAGAGAGCTTCATTTTGATAGGTTATGGTTCTACTAATTCAAAATGGAAACAAATTTATGTGTGGCGGAACATCCCACGTCTATTGGGTGCAACATCGAAGTCTTGAGGTGCAACATCAGTTTGAAAATCTAAGATTGTACAGTATGACTTTTGAAAACACGTTTATGGGTTCGAAATAGAAATATAACATGGTGCATCATGTTCCAAAATATATTAAATCGAATTCCGACCATGGTCAAAACCCCTTTTGACTAACAAAACAACATGTGAAAAATTAAAAATTGACCTAAAAAGCTTTTGATGTTCCCAAATGTCATTAAGATTGAATTTATTGGTTACTGAACTAAGACGAGATGGGTGTAACCTGTTAGTCCTATAAATCTATGAGAGAGCTTCATTTTGAATGGTTACTGTTCTACTAACTCGAATTGGATACAAATTTATGCATGGCGGAACTACCCACATCAGTTAGGTGCAACATCGAAGTCTTGGGGTGCAACATCAGTTTGAAAATCCAAGATTGCAATGTATGACTTTTGAAAACTCATTTATGGGTACGAAATAGAAATATAACATGGTGCACCATATTCCGAAATATATTAAATTGAATTCCGACCATGGTCAAACCCCCTTTGACTAACAAAACAACATGTGAAAAATTAAAAATTGAACTAAAAAAGCTTTTGATGTTCCCAAATGTCATTAAGATTGAATTTCTTGGTTTACTGAACTAAGATGAGATGGGTATAACCTAATAGTCTTATAGATCTATGAGAGAGCTTCATTTTGATAGGTTATGGTTCTACTAGCTCAAAATGGATAAAAAATTATGTGTGGCGGAACATCCCACGTCTGTTGGGTGCAACACCGAAGTCTTGATGTGCAACATCAGTTTGAAAATCTAAGATTGCACTGTATGACTTTTGAAATCTCGTTTATGGGTATGAAATAGAAATATAACATGGTGCATCATACTTCAAAATATATTAAATCGAATTCCGACCATTGTCAAACCCCCTTTGACCAACAAAACGACATGTGAAAAATTAAAAATTGAGCTAAAAAAGCTTTCTATGTTCCCAGATGTCATTAAGATTGAATTTCTTGGTTTGCTGAACTAAGATGAGATGGGTGTAACCTGTTAGTCCTATAGATCTATGAGAGAGCTTCATTTTGATAGGTTATGGTTCTACTAATTCAAAATGGAAACAAATTTATGTGTGGCGGAACATCCCACGTCTGTTGGGTGCAACATCGAAGTCTTGAGGTGCAACATCAGTTTGAAAATCTAAGATTGCACAGTATGACTTTTGAAAACTCATTTATGGGTTCGAAATAGAAATATAACATGGCGCATCATATTCCAAAATATATTAAATCGAATTCCGACCATGGTCAAAGCCCCTTTTGACTAACAAAACAACATGTGAAAAATTAAAAATTGACCTAAAAAGCTTTTGATGTTCCCAAATGTCATTAAGATTGAATTTCTTGGTTACTGAACTAAGATGAGATGGGTGTAACCTGATAGTCCTATAAATCTATGAGAGAGCTTCATTTTGACTGGTTACGGTTCTACTAACTCGAATTGGATACAAATTTATGCATAGCGAAACAACCCACGTCTATTAGGTGCAACATCGAAGTATTGGGGTGCAACATCAGTTTGAAAATCCAAGATTGCAATGTATGACTTTTGAAAACTCATTTATGGGTATGAAATAGAAATATAACATGGTGCATCATATTCCAAAATATATTAAATTGAATTCCGACCATGGTCAAACCCCCTTTGACTAACAAAACAACATGTGAAAAATTAAAAATTGACCTAAAAAAGCTTTTGATGTTCCCAAATGTCATTAAGATTGAATTTTTTGGTTTACTGAACTAAGATGAGATGGGTTTATCCTGCAAGTCCTATAGATCTATTAGAGAGCTTCGTTTTGACTGGTTATGGTTCTACTAACTCAAAATGAATACAAAATTATGCATGGAGGAACATCCCACGTTTGTTGGGTGCAACATGGAAGTCTTGAGGTGCAACATCAGTTTGAAAATCCAAGAATGCACTGTATGACGTTTGAAAACTCGTTTATGGGGGCGAAATAGAAATGTAAAATGGTGCATCATATTCCAAAATATATTAAATCGAATTCCGGCCATGGTCACACCCCCTTTGACCAACAAAACAACATGTGAAAACTTAAAAATTGACCTAAAAAAGCTTTCGATGTTCCCAAAAGTCATTAAGATTGAATTTCTTGGTTTGCTGAACTAAGATGAGATGGGTGTAACCTATTAGTCCTATAGATGTATGAGAGAGCTTCATTTTGATAGGTTATGGTTCTACTAACTCAAAATGGATACAAATTTATGTGTGGCGGAACATCCCACGTCAGTTGGGTGCAACATCGAAGACTTGAGGTGCAACATCAGTTTGAAAATCTAAGATTGCATTGTATGACTTTTGAAAACTCATTTATGGGTATGAAATAGAAATATAACATGGTGCATCATACTTCAAAATATATTAAATTCAATTCCGACCATGGTCAAAACCCCTTTGACTAACAAAACAACATGTGAAAAAATAAAAATTGGGCTAAAAAAGATTTTAATGTTCCCAAATGTCATTAAGATTGAATTTCTCGGTTTACTGAACTAAGATGAGATGGGTGTAACCTGTTAGTCCTATAGATCAATGAAAGAGCTTCATTTTGACTGGTTATGGTTCTACTAACTCAAAATGGATACAAATTTATGCATGGCGGAACCACCCACATCTGTTGGGTGCAACATCGAAGTCTTGAGGTGCAACATCAGTTTGAAATTCCAAGATTGCACCGTATGACTTTTAATAACTCGTTTATGGGTACGAAATAGAAATATAACATAGTGCATCATATTCCAAAATATAGTAAATGGAATTCCGACCATGGTCAAACCCCCTTTGACTAACAAAACAACATGTGAAAAATTGAGCTAAAAAAGCTTTCGATGTTCCCAAAAGTCATTAAGATTGAATTTCTTGGTTACTGAATTAAGATGAGATGGGTGTAACCTGTTAGTCCTATAGATCTATGTAAGAGCTTCTTTTTGACTTGTTATGGTTCTACTAACTCAAAATGGATACAAATTTATGCGTGGGGGAACAACCCACGTCTGTTAGGTGCAACATCGAAGTCTTGAGGTGCAACATCAGTTTGAAAATCCAAGATTGCACTGCATGAGTTTTGAAAACTCGTTTATGGGTACGAAATAGAAATACAACATGGTGCATCATATTCCAAAATATATTAAATCGAATTCCGACCGGTCAAACCCCCTTTGACTAACAAAACAACATGTGAAAAAATTAAAATTGAACTAAAAAAGCTTTTAATGTTCCCAAATGTCATTATGATTGAATTTCTTGGTTTACTGAACTAAGATGAGATGGGTGTAACCTGATAGTCCGATAGATCTATGAGAGAGCTTCATTTTGATAGGTTATGGTTCTACTAGCTCAAAATGGATACAAATTTATGTGTGGCGGAACATCCCACGTCTGTTGGGTGCAACATCGATGTCTTGATGTGCAACATCAGTTTGAAAATCTAAGATTGCACTGTATGACTTTTGAAATCTCGTTTATGGGTATGAAATAGAAATATAACATGGTGCATCATACTTCAAAATATATTAAATCGAATTCCAACCATGGCCAAACCCCATTTGACCAACAAAACAACATGTGAAAATTTAATAATTGAGCTAAAAAAGCTTTTGATGTTCCCAAATGTCATTAAGATCGAATTTCTTGGTTTGCTAAACTAAGATGAGATGGGTGTAACCTGTTAGTCCTATAGATCTATGAGAGAGCTTCATTTTGATAGGTTATGGTTCTACTAATTCAAAATGGATACAAATTTATGTGTGGCGGAACATCCCACGTCTGTTGGGTGCAACATTGAAGTCTTGAGGTGCAACATCAGTTTGAAAATCTAAGATTGCACTGTATGACTTTTCAAAACTCGTTTATGGGTATGAAATAGAAATATAACATGGTGCATCATATTCCAAAATATAGTAAAATGAATTCGGACCATGGTCAAACCCCCTTTGACTAACAAAACAACATGTGAAAAATTGAGCTAAAAAAGCTTTCGATGTTCCCAAAAGTCATTAATATTGAATTTCTTGGTTATTGAATTAAGATGAGATGGGTGTAACCTGTTAGTCCTATAGATCTATGTGAGAGCTTCGTTTTGACTGGTTATGGTTCTACTGACTCAAAATGGATTCAAATTTATGCATGGTGGAACAACCTACGTCTAGTAGGTGCAACATCGAAGTCTTGAGGTGCAACATCAGTTTCAAAATCCAAGATTGTAATGTATGACTTTTGAAAACTCGTTTATGGGTACGAAATAGAAATATAACATGGTGCATCATATTTCAAAATATATTAAATCGAATTCCAACCATGTTCAAACCCCCTTTGACTAACAAAACAACATGTGAAAAATTTAAAATTGAACTAAAAATGCTTTTGATGTTCCCAAATGTCATTAAGATTGAATTTCTCAGTTTACTGAACTAAGATGAGATGGGTGTAACCTGATAGTCCTACAGATCTATGAGAGAGCTTCATTTTGATAGGTTATGGTTCTACTAGCTCAAAATGGATACAAATTTATGTGTGGCGGAACATCCCACGTCTGTTGGATGCAACATCGAAGTCTTGATGTGCAACATCAGTTTGAAAATCTAAGATTGCACTGTATGACTTTTGAAATCTCGTTTATGGGTATGAAATAGAAATATAACATGGTGCATCATACTTCAAAATATATTAAATCGAATTCCGACCATGGCCAAACCCCCTTTGACCAACAAAACAACATGGGAAAAATAAAAATTGAGCTAAAAAAGCTTTTGATGTTCCCAAATGTCGTTAAGATTGAATTTCTTGGTTTGCTGTACTCAGATGAGATGGGTGTAACCTGTTAGTCCTATAGATCTATGAGAGAGCTTCATTTTGATAGGTTATGGTTCTACTAATTCAAAATGGATACAAATTTATGTATGGCGGAACATCCCACGTCTGTTGGGTGCAACATTGAAGTCTTGAGGTGCAACATCAATTTGAAAATCTAAGATTGCACTGTATGACTTTTCAAAACTCGTTTATGGGTTCGAAATAGAAATATAACATGGTGCATCATATTCCAAAATATATTAAATCGAATTCCGACCATGGTCAAACCCCCTTTGACTAACAAAACAACATGTGAAAAATTAAAAATTGACCTAAAAAAGCTTTTGATGTTCCCAAATGTCATTAAGATTGAATTTCTTGGTTACTGAACTAAGATGAGATGGGTGTAACCTGTTAGTCCTGTAAATCTATGAGAGTGCTTCATTTTGACTAGTTATGGTTCTACTAAGTCAAAATGGAAACAAATTTATGCATGGCGGAACATCCCATGTTTGTTGGGTGCAACATGGAAGTCTTGAGGTGCAACATCAGTTTGAAAATCCAAGATTGCACTGTATGTCTTTTGAAAACTCGTTTATGGGTACGAAATAGAAATATAACATGGTGCATCATATTCCAAAATATATTAAATCGAATTCCGACCATGGTCAGACCCACTTTGACCAACAAAACAACATGTGAAAAATTAAAAATTGACCTAAAAAAGCTTTCGATGTTCCCAAAAGTCAT
Organism: Allium sativum; assembly: GCA_030737875.1. Classification (NCBI taxonomy): domain Eukaryota; kingdom Viridiplantae; phylum Streptophyta; class Magnoliopsida; order Asparagales; family Amaryllidaceae; genus Allium; species Allium sativum. The sequence continues at coordinate 883,973,629 of CM060919.1, read as the reverse complement.
TAAGATTGAATTTCTTGGTTAGGGGAACTAAGATGAGATGGGTGTAACCTGTTAGTCCTATAGATCTTTGAGAGAGCTTCATTAAGATAGGTTATGGTTCTACTAACTCAAAATGGAAACAAATTTATGTGTGGCGGAACATCCCACGTTTGTTGGGTGCAACATCGAAGCCTTGAGGTGCAACATCAGTTTGAAGATCTAAGATTGCATTGTATGACTTTTTAAAACTCATTTATGGGTATGAAATAGAAATATAACATGTTGCATCATACTTCAAAATATATTAAATTGAATTCTGACCATGGTCAAACCCCCTTTGACTAACAAAACAACATATGAAAAAATAAAAATTGGGCTAAAAAAGCTTTTGATGTTCCCAAATGTCATTAAGATTGAATTTCTTGGTTTACTAAACTAAGATGAGATGGGTGTAACCTGATAGTCCTATAGATCAACGAGAGAGCTTCATTTTGATAGGTTATGGTTCTACTAGCTAAAAATGGATACAAATTTATGTGTGGCGGAACATCCCACGTCTGTTGGGTGCAACATCGAAGTCTTGATATGCAACATCAGTTTGAAAATCTAAGATTGCACTGTATGACTTTTGAAATCTCATTTACGGGTATGAAATAGAAATATAGCATGGTGCATCATACTTCAAAATATATTAAATCGAATTCCGACCATGGTCAAACCCCCTTTGACCAACAAAACAACATGTGAAAAATTAAAAATTAAGCTAAAAAAGCTTTCGATGTTCCCAAATGACATTAAGATTGAATTTCTTGGTTTGCTGAACTAAGATGAGATGGGTGAAACCTGTTAGTCCTATAGATCTATGAGAGAGCTTCATTTTGACAGGTTATGGTTCTACTAATTCAAAATAGGTACAAATTTATGTGTGGCGGAACATCCCACGTCTGTTGGGTGCAACATCGAAGTCTTGAGGTGCAACATCAGTTTGAAAATCTCATATTGCACTGTATGACTTTTGAAATCTCGTTTATGGGTATGAAATAGAAAAATAACATGGTGCATCATACTTCAAAATATATTAAATCGAATTCCGACCATGGTCAAACCCCCTTTGACCAACAAAACAACATGTGAAAAATTAAAAATTAAGCTAAAAAAGCTTTCAATGTTCCCAAATGACATTAAGATTGAATTTCTTGGTTTGCTGAACTTAGATGAGATGGGTGAAACCTGTTAGTCCTATAGATCTACGAGAGAGCTTCATTTTGACAGGTTATGGTTCTACTAATACAAAATAGATACAAATTTATGTGTGGCGGAACGTCCCACGTCTGTTGGGTGCAACATCGAAGTCTTGAGGTGCAACATCAGTTTGAAAATCTCAGATTGCACTGTATGACTTTTGAAATCTCGTTTATGGGTATGAAATAGAAATATAACATGGTGCATCATACTTCAAAATATATTAAATCGAATTCCGACCATGGTCAAACCCCCTTTGACCAACAAAACAACATGTGAAAAATTAAAAATTTAGCTAAAAATGCTTTCGATGTTCCCAAATGTCATTAAGATTGAATTTCTTGGTTTGCTGAACTAAGATGAGATGGGTGTAACCAGTTAGTCCTATAGATCTATGAGAGAGCTTCATTTTGACAGGTTATGGTTCTACTAATTCAAAATAGATACAAATTTATGTGTGGCGGAACATCCCACGTCTGTTGGGTGCAATATCGAAGTCTTGAGGTGCAACATCAGTTTGAAAATCTCAGATTGCACTGTATGACTTTTGAAAACTCGTTTATGGGTTTGAAATAGAAATATAACATGGTGCATCATATTCCAAAATATATTAAATCGAATTCAGACCATGGTCAAACCCCCTTTGACTAACAAAACAACATGTGAAAAATTAAAAATTGACCGAAAAAGCTTTTGATGTTCCCAAATGTCATTAAGATTGAATTTCTTGGTTGCTGAACTAAGATGAGATGGGTGTAACCTGTTAGTCCTATAAATCTATGAGAGAGCTTCATTTTGACTGGCTACGGTTCTACTAACTCAAATTGGATACAAATTTATGCATGGCGGAACAACCCGCATCTGTTTGGTGCAACATCGAAGTCTTGAGGTGCAACATCAGTTTGAAAATCCAAGATTGCAATGTATGACTTTTGAAAACTCGTTTATGGGTCCGAAATAGAAATATAACATGGTGCATCATATTCCAAATTATATTAAATTGAATTCCGACCATGGTCAAACCCCCTTTGACTAACAAAACAACATGTGAAAAATTAAAAATTGACCTAAAAAAGCTTTTGATGTTCCCAAATGTAATTTGGATTGAATCTTTTGGTTTACTGAACTAAGATGAGATGGGTGTAACCTGTTAGTCCTATAGATCTATGAGAGAGCTTCATTTTGACTGGTTATGGTTCTACTAACTCAATATGGATACAAATTTATGCATGGCGGAACATCCCACGTTTGTTGGGTGCAACATGAAAGTCTTGAGGTGCAACATGAAAGTCTTGAGGTGCAACATCAGTTTGAAAATCCAAGATTGCACTGTATGACTTTTGAAAACTCGTTTACGGGTACGAAATAAAATATAACATGGTGCATCGTATTCCAAAATATATTAAATCGAATTCCGACCATGGTCAGACCCCCTTTGACCAACAAAACAACATGTGAAAACTTAAAAATTGACCTAAAAAAGCTTTCGATGTTCCCAAAAGTAATTAAGATTGAATTTCTTGGTTTTCTGAACTAAGTTGAGATGGGTGTAACCTGTTAGTCCTATAGATCTATGAGAGAGCTTCATTTTGATAGGTTATGGTTCTACTAACTCAAAATGGATACAAATTTATGTGTGGCGGAACATCCCACGTCTGTTGGGTGCAACATCGAAGTCTTGAGGTGCAACATCAGTTTGAAAATCTAAGATTGCATTGTATGACTTTTGAAAACTCATTTATGGGTATGAAATAGAAATATAACATGGTGCATCATACTTCAAAATATATTAAATCGAATTCCGACCATGGTCAAACCCCTTTGACTTACAAAACAACATGTGAAAAATTAAAAATTGGGCTAAAAAAGCTTTTGATGTTCCCAAATGTCATTAAGATTGAATTTCTTGGTTTACTGAACTAAGATGAGATGGGTGTAACCTGTTAGTCCTATAGATCTATGAGAGAGCTTCATTTTGACTGGTTATGGTTCTACTAACTCAAAATAGATACAAATTTATGCATGGCGGAACCACCCACATCTGTTGGGTGCAACATCGAAGTCTTGAGGTGCAACATTAGTTTGAAAATCCAAGATTGCACTATATGACTTTTGAAAACTCGTTTATGGGTATGAAATAGAAATATAACATGGTGCATCATATTCCAAAATATAGTAAATGGAATTCGTACCATGGTGAAACCCCCATTGACTAACAAAACAACACGTGAAAAATTGAGCTAAAAAAGCTTTCGATGTTCCCAAAAGTCATTAAGATTGAATTTCAGGGTTACTGAATTGTGTAACCTGTTAGTCCTATAGATCTATGTGAGAGCTTCGTTTTGACTTGTTATGGTTCTACTAACTCAAAATGGATACAAATTTATGCGTGGGGGAACAACCCACGTCTGTTAGGTGCAACATCGAAGTCTTGAGGTGCAACATCAGTTTGAAAATCCAAGATTGCACTGTATGATTTTTGAAAACTCGTTTATGGGTATGATATAGAAATATAACATGGTGCATCATATTCCAAAATATATTAAATCGAATTCCGACCATGGTCAGACCCCCTTTGACTAACAAAACAACATGTGAAAAATTAAAAATTCAACTATAAAAGCTTTTGATGTTCCCAAATGTCATTAAGATTGAATTTCTTGGTTTACTGAACTAAGATGAGATGGGTGTAACCTGATAGTCCTATAGATCTATTAGAGAGCTTCATTTGGATAGGTTGTGGTTCTACTAGCTCAAAATGGATACAAATTTAAGTGTGGTGGAACATCCCACGTCTGTTGGGTGCAACATCGAAGTCTTGATGTGCAACATCAGTTTGAAAATCTAATATTGCACTGTATGACTTTAGAAATCTCGTTTGTGGGTATGAAATAGAAATATAACATGGTTCATCATACTTTAAAATATATTAAATCGAATTTCGAACATGGTCAAACCCCCTTTGACCAACAAAACGACATGTGAAAAATTAAAAATTAAGCTAAAAAAGCTTTCGATGTTCCCAAATGTCATTAAGATTGAATTTTTTGGTTTGCTGAACTAAGATGAGATGGGTGTAACCTGTTAGTCCTATAGATCTATGAGAGAGCTTCATTTTGATAGGTTATGGTTCTACTAATTCAAAATGGATACAAATTTATGTGTGGCGGAACATCCCACGACTATTGGGTGCAACATCGAAGTCTTGAGGTGCAACATCAGTTTGAAAATCTAAGATTGCACTGTAAGACTTTTCAAAACTCGTTTATGGGTTCGAAATAGAAATATAACATGGTGCATCATATTCCAAAATATATTAAATCGAATTCCGACCATGGTCAAACCCCCTTTGACTAACAAAACAACATGTGAAAAAATAAAAATTGACCTAAAAAAGCTTTTGATGTTCCCAAATGTCATTAAGATTGAATTTCTTGGTTACTGAACTAAGATGAGATGGGTGTAACCTGTTAGTCCTATAAATCTATGAGAGTGCTTCGTTTGGACTGGTTACGGTTCTACTAACTCAAATTGGATACCAATTTATGCATGGCGGAACAACCCACGTCTGTTAGGTGCAACATCGAAGTCTTGAGGTGCAACATCAGTTTGAAAATCCAAGATTGTAATGTATGACTTTCGAAAACTCGTTTATGGGTATGAAATAGAAATATAACATGGTGCATCATATTTCAAAATATATTAAATCGAATTCCGACCATGGTCAAACCCCCTTTGACTAACGAAACAACATGTGAAAAATTAAAAATTGAACTAAAAAAGCTTTTGATGTTCCCAAATGTCATTAAGATTGAATTTCTTGGTTTACTGAACTAAGATGAGATGGGTGTAACCTGATAATCCTATAGATCTACGAGAGAGCTTCATTTTGATAGGTTATGGTTCTACTAGCTCAAAATGGATACAAATTTATGTGTGGCGGAACATCCCACGTCTGTTGGGTGCAACATTGAAGTCTTGAGGTGCAACATCAATTTGAAAATCTATGATTGCACTGTATGACTTTTCAAAACTCGTTTATGGGTTCGAAATAGAAATATAACATGGTGCATCATATTCCAAAATATATTAAATCGAATTCCGACCATGGTCAAACCCCCTTTGACTAACAAAACAACATGTGAAAAATTAAAAATTGACCTTAAAAAGCTTTTGATGTTCCCAAATGTCATTAAGATTGAATTTCTTGGTTACTGAACTAAGATGAGATGGGTGTAACCTGTTAGTCCTGTAAATCTATGAGAGTGCTTCATTTTGACTGGTTACGGTTCTACTAACTCAAATTGGATACAAATTTATGCATGGCGGAACAACCCACATCTGTTAGGTGCAGCATCGAAGTCTTGAGGTGCAACATCAGTTTGAAAATCCAAGATTGCAATGTATGACTTTTGAAAACTCGTTTGTGGGTGCGAAATAGAAATATAACATTGTGCATCATATTCCAAAATATATTAAATTGAATTCCGACCACGGTCAAACCCCTTTTGACTAACAAAACAACATGTGAAAAATTAAAAATTGACCTAAAAAAGCTTTTGATGTTCCCAAATGTCATTAAGATTGAATTTTTTGGTTTACTGAACTAAGATGAGATGGGTGTAACAAGTTAGTCCTATAGATCTATGAGAGAGCTTCATTTTGACTAGTTATGGTTCTACTAAGTCAAAATGGATACAAATTTATGCATGGCGGAACATCCCATGTTTGTTGGGTGCAACATGGAAGTCTTGAGGTGCAACATCAGTTTGAAAATCCAAGATTGTACTGTATTGCTTTTGAAAACTCGTTTATGGGTACGAAATAGAAATACAACATGGTGCATCATATTCCAAAATATATTAAATCGAATTCCGACCATGGTCAGACCCCCTTTGACCAACAAAACAACATGTGAAAAATTAAAAATTGACCTAAAAAAGCTTTCGATGTTCCCAAAGGTCATTAAGATTGAATTTCTTGGTTTGGGGAACTAAGATGAGATGGGTGTAACCTGTTAGTCCTATAGATCTATGAGAGAGCTTCATTAAGATAGGTTGTGGTTCTACTAACTCAAAATGGAAACAAATTTATGTGTGGCGGAACATCCCACGTTTGTTGGGTGCAACATCGAAGCCTTGAGGTGCAACATCAGTTTGAAGATCTAAGATTGCATTGTATGACTTTTTAAAACTCATTTATGGGTATGAAATAGAAATATAACATGGTGCATCATACTTCAAAATATATTAAATTGAATTCCGACCATGGTCAAACCCCCTTTGACTATCAAAACAACATGTGCAAAAATAAAAATTGGGCTAAAAAAGCTTTTGATGTTCCCAAATGTCATTAAGATTGAATTTCTTGGTTTACTGAACTAAGATGAGATGGGTGTAACCTGATAGTCCTATAGATCTACGAGAGAGCTTCATTTTGATAGGTTATGGTTCTACTAGCTAAAAATGGATACAAATTTATGTGTGGCGGAACATCCCACGTCTGTTGGGTGCAACATCGAAGTCTTGATATGCAACATCAGTATGAAAATCTAAGATTGCACTGTATGACTTTTGAAATCTCGTTTACGGGTATGAAATAGAAATATAGCATGGTGCATCATGCTTCAAAATATATTAAATCGAATTCCGACCATGGTCAAACCCCCTTTGACCAACAAAACAACATGTGAAAAATTAAAAATTAAGCTAAAAAAGCTTTCGATGTTCCCAAAAGACATTAAGATTGAATTTCTTGGTTTGCTGAACTAAGATGAGATGGGTGAAACCTGTTAGTCCTATAGATCTATGAGAGAGATTCATTTTGACAGGTTATGGTTCTACTAATTCAAAATAGATACAAATTTATGTGTGGCGGAACATCCCACGTCTGTTGGGTGCAACATCGAAGTCTTGAGGTGCAACATTAGTTTGAAAATCTCAGATTGCACTGTATGACTTTTGAAATCTCGTTTATGGGTATGAAATAGAAATATAACATGGTGCTTCATACTTCAAAATATATTAAATCGAATTCCGACCATGGTCAAACCCCCTTTGACCAACAAAACAACATGTGAAAAATTAAAAATTGAGCTAAAAATGCTTTCGATGTTCCCAAATGTCATTAAGATTGAATTTCTTGGCTTGCTGAACTAAGATGAGATGGGTGTAACCAGTTAGTCCTATATATCTATGAGAGAGCTTCATTTTTACAGGTTATGGTTCTACTAATTCAAAATAGATACAAATTTATGTGTGGCGGAACATCCCACGTCTATTGGGTGCAATATCGAAGTCTTGAGGTGCAACATCAGTTTGAAAATCTCAGATTGCACTGTATGACTTTTGAAAACTCGCTTATGGGTTCGAAATAGAAATATAACATGGTGCATCATATTCCAAAATATATTAAATCGAATTCAGACCATGGTCAAACCGCCTTTGACTAACAAAACAACATGTGAAAAATTAAAAATTGACCGAAAAAGCTTTTGATGTTCCCAAATGTCATTAAGATTGAATTTCTTGGTTGTTGAACTAAGATGAGATGGGTGTAACCTGTTAGTCCTATAAATCTATGAGAGAGATTCATTTTGACTGGCTACGGTTCTACTAACTCAAATTGGATACAAATTTATGCATGGCGGAACAACCCGCATCTGTTTGGTGCAACATCGAAGTCTTGAGGTGCAACATCAGTTTGAAAATCCAAGATTGCAACGTATGACTTTTGAAAACTCGTTTATGGGTACGAAATAGAAATATAACATGGTGCATCATATTCCAAATTATATTAAATTGAATTCCGATCATGGTCAAACCCCCTTTGACTAACAAAACAACATGTGAAAAATTAAAAATTGACCTAAAAAAACTTTTGATGTTCCAAAATGTCATTAAGATTGAATCTTTTGGTTTGCTGAACTAAGATGAGATGGGTGTAACCTGTTAGTCCTATAGATCTATGAGAGAGCTTCATTTTGACTGGTTATGGTTGTACTAACTCAATATGGATACAAATTTATGCATGGCGGAACATCCCACGTTTGTTGGGTGCAACATGAAAGTCTTGAGGTGCAACATCAGTTTGAAAATCCAAGATTGCACTGTATGACTTTTGAAAACTCGTTTATGGGTACGAAATAAAATATAACATGGTGCATCGTATTCCAAAATATATTAAATCGAATTCCGACCATGGTCAGACCCCCTTTGACCAACAAAACAACATGTGAAAACTTAAAAATTGACCTAAAAAAGCTTTCGATGTTCCCAAAAGTAATTAAGATTGAATTTCTTCGTTTTCTGAACTAAGTTGAGATGGGTGTAACCTGTTAGTCCTATAGATCTATGAGAGAGCTTCATTTTGATAGGTTATGGTTCTACTAACTTAAAATGGATACAAATTTATGTGTGGCGGAACATCCCACGTCTGTTGGGTGCAACATCGAAGTCTTGAGGTGCAACATCAGTTTGAAAATCTAAGATTGCATTGTATGACTTTTGAAAACTCATTTATGGGTATGAAATAGAAATATAACATGGTGCATCATACTTCAAAATATATTAAATCGAATTCCGACCATGGTCAAACCCCCTTTGACTTACAAAACAACATGTGAAAAATTAAAAATTGGGCTAAAAAAGCTTTTGATGTTCCCAAATGTCATTAAGATTGAATTTCTTGGTTTACTGAACTAAGATGAGATGGGTGTAACCTGTTAGTCCTATAGATCTATGAGAGAGCTTCATTTTGACTGGTTATGGTTCTACTAACTCAAAATGGATACAAATTTTTGCATGGCGGAACCACCCACATCTGTTGGGTGCAACATCGAAGTCTTGAGGTGCAACATTAGTTTGAAAATCCAAGATTGCACTGTATGACTTTTGAAAACTCGTTTATGGGTATGAAATAGAAATATAACATGGTGCATCATATTCCAAAATATAGTAAATGGAATTCGGACCATGGTCAAACCCCCTTTGACTAACAAAACAACATGTGAAAAATTGAGCTAAAAAAGCTTTCGATGTTCCCAAAAATCATTAAGATTGTATTTCTTGGTTACTGAATTAGGATGAGATGGGTGTAACCTGTTAGTCCTTTAGATCTATGTGAGAGCTTCGTTTTGACTGGTTATGGTTCTACTAACTCAAAATGGATACAAATTTATGCGTGGGGGAACAACCCACGTCTGTTAGGTGCAACATCGAAGTCTTGAGGTGCAACATCAGTTTGAAAATCCAAGATTGCACTGTATGACTTTTGAAAACTCGTTTATGGGTATGATATAGAAATATAACATGGTGCATCATATTCCAAAATATATTAAATCGAATTCCGACCATGGTCAGACCCCCTTTGACAAACAAAACAACATGTGAAAAATAAAAAATTCAACTAAAAAAGCTTTTGATGTTCCCAAATGTCATTAAGATTGAATTTCTTGGTTTACTGAACTAAGATGAGATGGGTGTAACCTGATAGTCCTATAGATCTATTAGAGAGCTTCATTTGGATAGGTTGTGGTTCTACTAGCTCAAAATGGATACAAATTTAAGTGTGGTGGAACATCCCACGTCTGTTGGGTGCAACATCGAAGTCTTGATGTGCAACATCAGTTTGAAAATCTAATATTGCACTGTATGACTTTAGAAATCTCGTTTGTGGGTATGAAATAGAAATATAACATGGTTCATCATACTTTAAAATATATTAAATCGAATTTCGACCATGGTCAAACCCCCTTTGACCAACAAAACAACATGTGAAAAATTAAAAATTGAGCTAAAAAAGCTTTCGATGTTCCCAAATGTCATTAAGATTGAATTTCTTGGTTTGCTGAACTAAGATTAGATGGGTGTAACCTGTTAGTCCTATAGATCTATGAGAGAGCTTCATTTTGATAGGTTATGGTTCTACTAATTCAAAATGGATACAAATTTATGTGTGGCGGAACATCCCACGACTGTTGGGTGCAACATCGAAGTCTTGAGGTGCAACATCAGTTTGAAAATCTAAGATTGCACTGTATGACTTTTCAAAACTCGTTTATGGGTTCGAAATAGAAATATAACATGGTGCATCATATTCCAAAATATATTAAATCGAATTCCGACCATGGTCAAACCCCCTTTGACTAACAAAACAACATGTGAAAAAAATAAAAATTGACCTAAAAAAGCTTTTGATGTTCCCAAATGTCATTAAGATTGAATTTCTTGGTTACTGAACTAAGATGAGATGGGTGTAACCTGTTAGTCCTATAAATCTATGAGAGTGCTTTATTTGGACTGGTTACGGTTCTACTAACTCAAATTGGATACCAATTTATGCATGGCGGAACAACCCACGTCTGTTAGGTGCAACATCGAAGTCTTGAGGTGCAACATCAGTTTGAAAATCCAAGATTGCAATATATGACTTTTGAAAACTCGTTTATGGGTACGAAATAGAAATATAACATGGTGCATCATATTCCAAAATATATTAAATTGAATTCCGACCATGGTCAAACCCCATTTGACTAACAAAACAACATGTGAAAAATTAAAAATTGACCTAAAAAACTTTTGATGTTCCCAAAAGTCATTAAGATTGAATTTTTTGGTTTACTGAACTAAGATGAGATGGGTGTAACGTGTTTGTCCTATAGATCTATGAGAGAGCTTCATTTTGACTGGTTATGGTTCCACTAAGTCAAAATGGATACAAATTTATGCATGGCGGAACATCCCATGTTTGTTGGGTGCAACATGGAAGTCTTGAGGTGAAACATCTGTTTGAAAATCCAAGATTGCACTGTATAACTTTTGAAAACTCGTTTATGGGTACGAAATAGAAATATAACATGGTGCATCATATTCCAAAATATATTAAATCGATTTCCGACCATGGTCAGACCCCCTTTGACCAACAAAACAACATGTGAAAAATTAAAAATTGACCTAAAAAAGCTTTCGATATTCCCAAAAGTCATTAAGATTGAATTTCTTGGTTTGCTGAACTAAGATGAGATGGGTGTAACCTGTTAGTCCTATAGATCTATGAGAGAGCTTCATTTTGATAGGTTATGGTTCTACTAACTCAAAATGGAAACAAATTTATGTGTGGCGCAACATCCCACGTCTGTTGGGTGCAACATCGAAGTCTTGAGGTGCAACATCAGTTTGAAAATCTAAGATTGCATTGTATGACTTTTGAATACTCATATTTATGGGTATGAAATAGAAATATAACATGGTGCATCATACTTAAAAATATATTAAATTGAATTCCGACCATGGTCAAACCCCCTATGACTAACAAAACAACATGTGAAAAATTAAAAATTGGACTAAAAAAGCTTTTGCTGTTCCCAAATGTCATTAAGATTGAATTTGTTGGTTTACTGAACTAAGATGAGATGGGTGTAACCTTTTAGTCCTATAGATCTATGAGAGAGCTTCATTTTGACCGGTTATGGTTCTACTAACTCAAAATAGATACAAATTTATGCATGGCGGAACCACCCACATCTGTTGGGTGCAACATCAGTTTGAAAATCCAAGATTGCACTGTAAGACTTTTGAAAACTCGTTTATGGGTATGAAATAGAAATATAACATGGTGCATCATATTCCAAAATATAGTAAAATGAATTCGGACCATGGTCAAACCCCCTTTGACTAACAAAACAACATGTGAAAAATTGAGCTAAAAATGCTTTCGATGTTCCCAAAAGTCATTAAGATTGAATTTCTTGGTTACTGAATTAAGATGAGATGGGTGTAACCTATTAGTCCTATAGATCTATGTGAGAGCTTCGTTTTGACTGGTTGTGATTCTACTAACTCAAAATGGATACAAATTTATGCGTGGCGGAACAACCCACGTCTGTTAGGAGCAACATCGAAGTCTTGAGGTGCAACATCAGTTTGAAAATCCAAGATTGCACTGTTTGACTTTTGAAAACTCGTTTATGGGTACGAAATAGAAATATAACGTGGTGCATCATATTCCAAAATATATTAAATCGAATTCTGACCATGGTCAAACCCCCTTTGACTAACAAAATAACATGTGAAAAATTAAAAATTGAACTAAAAAAGCTTTTAATGTTCCCAAATGTCATTAAGATTGAATTTCTCGGTTTACTGAACTAAGATGAGATGGGTGTAACCTGATAGTCCTACAGATCTATGAGAGAGCTTCATTTTGATAGGTTATGGTTCTACTAGCTCAAAATGGATACAAATTTATGTGTGGCGGAACATCCCACGTCTGTTGGGTGCAACATTGAAGTCTTGATGTGCAACATCAGTTTGAAAATCTAAGATTGCACTGTATGACTTTTGAAATCTCGTTTATGGGTATGAAATAGAAATACAACATGGTGCATCATACTTCAAAATATATTAAATCGAATTCCGACCATGGTCAAACCCCGTTTGACCAACAAAAAAACATGTGAAAAATAAAAAATTGAGCTAAAAAAGCTTTCGATGTTCCCAAATGTCGTTAAGATTGAATTTCTTGGTTTGCTGAACTAAGATGAGATGGGTGTAACCTGTTAGTCCTATAGATCTATTAGAGAGCTTCATTTTGATAGGTTATGTTTCTACTAATTCAAAATGGATACAAATTTATGTGTGGCGGAACATCCCACGTCTGTTGGGTGCAACATCGAAGTCCTGAGGTGCAACATCAGTTTGAAAATCTAAGATTGCATTGTATGACTTTTGAAAACTCGTTTATGGGTACGAAATAGAAATATAACATGGTGCATCATATTCCAAACTATATTAAATCGAATTCCGACCATGGTCAAACCCCCTTTGACTAACAAAACAACATGTGAAAAAATAAAAATTGACCTAAAAAATCTTTTGATGTTCCCAAATGTCATTAAGAATGAATTTCTTGGTTACTGAACTAAGATGAGATGGGTGTAACCTATTAGTCCTATAAATCTTTGAGAGAGCTTCATTTTGACTGGTTACGGTTCTACTAACTCAAATTGGATACAAATTTATGCATGGCGGAACAATCCACGCCCGTTCGGCGCAACATCGAAGTCTTGAGGTGCAACATCAGTTTGAAAATCCAAGATTGCAATGTATGGCTTTTGAAAACTCGTTTATGGGTACGAAATAGAAATATAACATGGTGCATCATATTCCAAAATATATTAAATTGAATTACGACCATGGTCAAACCCCCTTTGACTAACAAAACAACATGTGAAAAATTAAAAATTGACCAAAAAAAGCTTTTGATGTTCCCAAATGTCATTAAGATTGAATTTTTTGGTTTACTGAACTAAGATGAGATGGGTGTAACCTGTTAGTCCTATAGATCTATGAGACAGCTTCGTTTTGACTGGTTATGGTTCTACTAACTCAAAATGAATACAAAATTATGCATGGAGAAACATCCCACGTTTGTTGGGTGCAACATGGAAGTCTTGAGGTGCAACATCAGTTTGAAAATCCAAGATTGCACTGTATGACGTTTGAAAACTCGTTTATGGGTACGAAATAGAAATTTAAAATGGTGCATCATATTCCAAAATATTTTAAATCGAATTCCGACCATGCTCACACCCCCTTTGACCAACAAAACAACACATGAAAACTTAAAAATTGACCTAAAAAAACTTTCGATGTTCCCAAAAGTCATTAAGATTGAATTTCTTGGTTTGCTGAACTAAGATGAGATGGGTGTAACCTATTAGTCCTATAGATGTATGAGAGAGCTTCATTTTGATAGGTTATGGTTCTACTAACTCAAAGTGGATACAAATTTATGTATGGCGGAACATCCCACGTCTTTTGGGTGCAACATCAAAGACTTGAGGTGCAACATCAGTTTGAAAATCTAAGATTGCACTGTATGACTTTTGAAAACTCATTTATGGGTATGAAATAGAAATATAACATGGTGCATCATACTTCAAAATATATTAAATCGAATTCCGACCATGGTCATACCCCCTTTGACTAACAAAACAGCATGTGAAAAAATAAAAATTGGGCTAAAAAAGCTTTTGATGTTCCCAAATGTCATTAAGATTGAATTTCTTGGTTTACTGAACTATGATGAGATGGGTGTAACTTGATAGTCCTATAGATCAATGAGAGAGCTTCATTTTGACTGGTTATGGTTCTACTAACTCAAAATGGATACAAATTTATGCATGGCGGAACCACCCACATCTGTTGGGTGCAACATCCAAGTCTTGAGGTGCAACATCAGTTTGAAAATCCAAGATTGCACTGTATGACTTATGAAAACTCATTTATGGGTATGAAATAGAAATATAACATGGTGCATCATATTCCAAAATATAGTAAATGGAATTCCGACCATGGTCAAACCCCCTTTGACTAACAAAACAACATGTGAAAAAAAAAAATTTGACCTAAAAAAGCTTTTGATGTTCCCAAATGTCATTAAGATTGAATTTTTTGGTTTACTGAACTAAGATGAGATGGGTGTAACCTGTTAGTCCTATAGATCTATGAGAGAGCTTCGTTTTGACTGGTTATGGTTCTACTAACTCAAAATGAATACAAAATTATGCATGGAGGAACATCCCACGTTTGTTGGGTGCAACATGGAAGTCTTTAGGTGCAACATCAGTTTGAAAATCCAAGATTGCACTGTATGACGTTTGAAAACTCGTTTATGGGTACGAAATAGAAATATAAAATGGTGCATCATATTCCAAATCATATTAAACCGAATTCCAACCATGGTCACACCCCCTTTGACCAAAAAAACAACATGTGAAAACTTAAAAATTGACCTAAAAAAGCTTTCGATGTTCCCAAAAGTCATTAAGATTGAATTTCTGGGTTTGCTATACTAAGATGAGAAGGGTGTAACCTATTAGTCCTATAGATGTATGAGAGAGCTTCATTTTGATAGGTTATGGTTCTACTAACTCAAAATGGATACAAATTTATGTGTGGCGGAACATCCCACGTCTGTTGGGTGCAACATCGAAGACTTGAGGTGCAACATCAGTTTGAAAATCTAAGATTGCATTGTATGACTTTTGAAAACACATTTATGGGTATGAAATAGAAATATAACATGGTGCATCATACTTCAAAATATATTAAATCGAATTTCGACCATGGTCATACCCCCTTTGACTGACAAAACAACATGTGAAAAAAATAAAAATTGGACTAAAAAAGCTTTTGATGTTCCCAAATGTCATTTAGATTGAATTTCTTGGTTTACTGAACTAAGATGATATGGGTGTAACCTGTTAGTCCTATAGATCAATGAGAGAGCTTCATTTTGACTAGTTGCGGTTATTCTAACTCAAAATGGATACAAATTTATGCATGGCGGAACCACCCACATCTGTTGGGTGCAACATCGAAGTCTTGAGGTGCAACATCAGTTTGAAAATCCAAGATTGCACTGTATGACTTTTGAAAACTCGTTTATGGGTATGAAATAGAAATATAACATGGTGCATCATATTCCAAAATATAGTAAATGGAATTCCGACCATGGTCAAACCCCCTTTGACTAACAAAACAACATGTGAAAAATTGAACTGAAAAAGCATTCAATGTTCCCAAAAGTCATTAAGATTGAATTTCTTGGTTACTGAAATAAGATGAGATGCGTGTAACCTGTTAGTCTTATAGATCTATGTGAGAGCTTCGTTTTGACTGGTTATAGTTCTACTAACTCAAAATGGATACAAATTTATGCGTGGGGGAACAACCCACGTCTGTTAGGTGCAACATCGAAGTCTTGAGGTGCAACATCAGTTTGAAAATCCAAGATTGCAATGTATGACTTTTGAAAACTCGTTTATGGGTACGAAATAGAAATATAACATGGTGCATCATATTCCAAAATATATTAAATTGAATTCCGACCACGGTCAAACCCCCTTTGACTAACAAAACAACATGTGAAAAATTAAAAATTGACCTAAAAAAGCTTTTGATGTTCCCAAATGTCATTAAGATTGAATTTTTTGGTTTACTGAACTAAGATGAGATGGGTGTAACCTGTTAGTCCTATAGATCTATGAGAGAGCTTCATTTTGACTGGTTATGGTTCTACTAACTCAAAATGAATACAAAATTATGCATGGAGGATCATCCCACGTTTGTTGGGTGCAACATGGAAGTCTTGAGGTGCAACATCAGTTTGAAAATCCAAGATTGCACTGTATGACGTTTGAAAACTCGTTTATAGGTACGAAACAGAAACATAAAATGGTGCATCATATTCCAAAATATATTAAATCGAATTCCGACCATGCTCACACCCCCTTTGACCAACAAAACAACATGTGAAAATTTAAAAATTGACCTAAAAAAGCTTTCGATGTTCCCAAAAGTCATTAAGATTGAATTTCTTGGTTTGCGGAACTAAGATGAGATGGGTGTAACCTATTAGTCCTATAGATGTATGAGAGAGCTTCATTTTGATAGGTTATGGTTCTACTAACTCAAAATGGAAACAAATTTATGTGTGGCGGAACATCCCACGTCTGTTGGGTGCAACATCGAAGACTTGAGGTGCAACTTCAGTTTGAAAATCTAAGATTGCATTGTATGACTTTTGAAAACTCATTTATGGGTATGAAATAGAAATATAACATGGTGCATCGTACTTCAAAATATATTAAATCGAATTCCGACCATGGTCATACCCCCTTTGACTAACAAAACAACATGTGAAAAAATAAAAATTGGGCTAAAAAAGCTTTTGATGTTCCCAAATGTCATTAAGATTGAATTTCTTGGTTTACTGAACTAAGATGAGATGGGTGTAACCTGTTAGTCCTATAGATCAATGAGAGAGCTTCATTTTGACTGGTTATGGTTCTACTAACTCAAAATGGGTACAAATTTATGCATGGAGGAACCACCCACATCTGTCGGGTGCAACATCGAAGTCTTGAGGTGCAACATCAGTTTGAAAATCCAAGATTGCACTGTATGACTTTTGAAAACTCGTTTATGGGTGTGAAATAGAAATATAACATGGTGCATCATATTCCAAAATATAGTAAATGGAATTCCGACCATGGTCAAACCCCCTTTGACTAACAAAACAACATGTGAAAAATTGAAAATTGACCTAAAAAAGCTTTTGATGTTCCCAAATGTCATTAAGATCGAATTTTTTGGTTTACTGAACTAAGATGAGATGGGTGTAACCTGTTAGTCCTATAAATCTATGAGAGAGCTTCGTTTTGACTGGTTATGGTTCTACTAACTCAAAATGAATACAAAATTATGCATGGAGGAACATCCCACGTTTGTTGGGTGCAACATGGAAGTCTTGAGGTGCAACATCAGTTTGAAGATCCAAGATTTCACTGTATGACGTTTGAAAACTCGTTTATGGGTACGAAATAGAAATATAAAATGGTGCATCATATTCCAAAATATATTAAATCGAATTCCGACCATGGTCACACCCCCTTTGACCTACAAAACAACATGTGAAAACTTAAAAATTGACCTAAAAAAGCTTTCGATGTTCCCAAAAGTCATTAAGATTGAATTTCTTGGTTTGCTGAACTAAGATGAGATGGGTGTAACCTATTAGTCCTATAGATGTATGAGAGAGCTTCATTTTGATAGGTTATGGTTCTACTAACTCAAAATGGATACAAATTTATGTGTGGCGGAACATCCCACGTCTGTTGGGTGCAACATCGAAGACTTGAGGTGCAACATCAGTTTGAAAATCTAAGATTGCATTGTATGACTTCTGAAAACTCATTTATGGGTATGAAATAGAAATATAACACGGTGCATCATACTTCAAAATATATTAAATCGAATTCAGACCATAGTCATACCCCCTTTGACAAACAAAACAACATGTGAAAAAATAAAAATTGGGCTAAAAAAGCTTTTGATGTTCCCAAATGTCATTAAGATTGAATTTCTTGGTTTACTGAACTAAGATGAGATGGGTGTAACCTGTTAGTCCTATAGATCAATGAGAGAGCTTCATTTTGACTGGTTATGGTTGTACTAACTCAAATGGATACAAATTTATGCTTGGTGGAACCACCCACATCTGTTGGGTGCAACATCAAAGTCTTGAGGTGCAACATCAGTTTGAAAATCTAAGATCGCACTGTATGACTTTTGAAAACTCGTTTATGGGTATGAAATAGAAATATAACATGGTGCATCATATTCCAAAATATAGTAAATGGAATTCCGACCATGGTCAAACCCCTTTTGACTAACAAAACAACATGTGAAAAATTGAACTGAAAAAGCTTTCGATGTTCCCAAAAGTCATTAAGATTGAATTTCTTGGTTACTGAATTAAGATGAGATGGGTGTAACCTGTTAGTCTTATAGATCTATGTGAGAGCTTCGTTTTGACTGGTTATGGATCTACTAACTCAAAATGGATACAAATTTATGTGTGAGGGAACAACCCACGTCTGTTAGGTGCAACATCGAAGTCTTGAGGTGTAACATCAGTTTGAAAATCCAAGATTGCACTGTATGACTTTTGAAAACTCGTTTATGGGTACGAAATAGAAATACAACATGGTGCATCATATTCCAAAATATATTAAATCGAATTCCGACCATGGTCAAACCCCCTTTGACTAACAAAACAACATGTGAAAAATTTTAAATTGAACTAAAAAAGCTTTTAATGTTCCCAAATGTCATTAAGATTGAAATTCTTGGTTACTAAACTAAGATGAGATGGTTGTAACGTGTTAGTCCTATAGATCTATGAGAGAGCTTCATTTTGACTGGTTATGGTTCTACTAAGTCAAAATGGATATAAATTTATGCATGGCGGAACATCCCATGTTTGTTGGGTGCAACATGGAAGTCTTGAGGTGAAACATCAGTTCGAAAATCCAAGATTGCACTGTATGACTTTTGAAAACTCGTTTATGGGTACGAAATAGAAATATAACATGGTGCATCATATTCCAAAATATATTAAATCGATTTCCGACCATGGTCAGACCCCCTTTGACCAACAAAACAACATGTGAAAAATTAAAAATTGACCTAAAAAAGCTTTCGATATTCCCAAAAGTCATTAAGATTGAATTTCTTGGTTTGCTGAACTAAGATGAGATGGGTGTAACCTGTTAGTCCTATAAATCTATGAGAGAGCTTCATTTTGATAGGTTATCATTCTACTAACTCAAAATGGAAACAAATTTATGTGTGGCGGAACATCCCACGTCTGTTGGGTGCAACATCGAAGTCTTGAGGTGCAACATCAGTTTGAAAATCTAAGATTGCATTGTATGACTTTTGAAAACTCATATTTATGGGTATGAAATAGAAATATAACATTGTGCATCATACTTAAAAATATATTAAATCGAATTCCGACCATGGTCAAACCCCCTTTGACTAACAAAACAACATGTGAAAAATTAAAAATTGGGCTAAAAAAGCTTTTGATGTTCCCAAATGTCATTAAGATTGAATTTGTTGGTTTACTGAACTAAGATGAGATGGGTGTAACCATTTAGTCCTATAGATCTATGAGAGAGCTTCATTTTGACAGGTTATGGTTCTACTAACTCAAAATGGATACAAATTTATGCATGGCGGAACCACCCACATCTGTTGGGTGCAACATCAGTTTGAAAATCCAAGATTGCACTGTATGACTTTTGAAAACTCGTTTATGGGTATGAAATAGAAATATAACATGGTGCATCATATACCAAAATATAGTAAAATGAATTCGGACCATGGTCAAACCCCCTTTGACTAACAAAACAACATGTGAAAAATTGAGCTAAAAATGCTTTCGATGTTCCCAAAAGTCATTAAGATTGAATTTCTTGGTTACTGAATTAAGATGAGATGGGTGTAACCTATTAGTCCTATAGATCTATGTGAGAGCTTCGTTTTGACTGGTTGTGGTTCTACTAACTCAAAATGGATACAAATTTATGCATGGCGGAACAACCCACTCCTGTTAGGAGCAACATCGAAGTCTTGAGGTGCAACATCAGTTTGAAAATCCAAGATTGCACTGTATGACTTTTGAAAACTCGTTTATGGGTACGAGATAGAAATATAACGTAGTGCAGCATATTCCAAAATATATTAAATCGAATTCCGACCATGGTCAAACCCCCTTTGACTAACAAAATAACATGTGAAAAATTAAAAATTGAACTAAAAAAGCTTTTAATGTTCCCAAATGTCATTAAGATTGAATTTCTCGGTTTACTGAACTTAGATGAGATGGGTGTAACCTGATAGTCCTACAGATCTATGAGAGAGCTTCATTTTGATAGGTTATGGTTCTACTAGCTCAAAATGGATACAAATTTATGTGTGGTGGAACATCCCACGTCTGTTGGGTGCAACATTGAAGTCTTGATGTGCAACATCAGTTTGAAAATCTAAGATTGCACTGTATGACTTTTGAAATCTCCTTTATGGGTATGAAATAGAAATATAACATGGTGCATCATACTTCAAAATATATTTAATCGAATTCCGACCATGGTCAAACCATGTTTGACCAACAAAACAACATGTGAAAAATTAAAAATTGAGCTAAAAAAGCTTTCGATGTTCCCAAATGTCATTAAGATTGAATTTCTTGGTTTGCTGAACTAAGATGAGATAGGTGTAACCTGTTAGTCCTATAGATCTATGAGAGAGCTTCATTTTGATAGGTTATGTTTCTACTAATTCAAAATAGATACAAATTTATGTGTGGCGGAACATCCCACGTCCGTTGGGTGCAACATCGAAGTCTTGAGGTGCAACATCAGTTTGAAAATCTAAGATTGCATTGTATGACTTTTGAAAACTCGTTTATGGGTACAAAATCGAAATATAACATGGTGCATCATATCCCAAACTATATTAAATCGAATTCCGACCATGGTCAAACCCCCTTTGACTATCAAAACAACATGTGAAAAAATAAAAATTGACCTAAAAAAGCTTTTGATGTTCCCAAATGTCATTAAGAATGAATTTCTTGGTTACTGAACTAAGATGAGATGGGTGTAACCTATTAGTACTATAAATCTATGAGAGAGCTTCATTTTGACGGGTTACGGTTCTACTAACTCAAATGGGATACAAATTTATGCATGGCGGAACAATCCACGCCCGTTAGGTGCAACATCGAAGTCTTGAGGTGCAACATCAGTTTGAAAATCCAAGATTGCAATGTATGACTTTTGAAAACTCGTTTATGGGTACGAAATAGATATATAACATGGTGCGTCATACTCCAAAATATATTAAATTGAATTCCGACCATGGTCAAACCCCTTTGACTAACAAAACAACATGTGAAAAATTAAAAATTGACCTAAAAAAGCTTTTGATGTTCCCAAATGTCATTAAGATTGAATTTTTTGGTTTACTGATCTAAGATGAGATGGGTGTAACCTGTTAGTCCTTTAGATCTATGTGAGAGCTTCGTTTTGACTGGTTATGGTTCTACTAACTCAAAATGAATACAAAATTATGCATGGAGGAACATCCCACGTTTGTTGGGTGCAACATGGAAGTCTTGAGGTGCAACATCAGTTTGAAAGTCCAAGATTGCACTGTATGACGTTTGAAAACTCGTTTATGGGTACGTAATAGAAATTTAAAATGCTGCATCATATTCCAAAATATTTTAAATCGAATTCCGACCATGCTCACACCCCCTTTGACCAACAAAACAACACGTGAAAACTTAAAAATTGACCTAAAAAAGCTTTCGATGTTCCCAAAAGTCATTAAGATTGAATTTCTTGGTTTGCTGAACTAAGATGAGATGGGTGTAACCTATTAGTCCTATAGATGTATGAGAGAGATTCATTTTGATAGGTTATGGTTCTACTAACTCAAAATGGATACAAATTTATGTGTGGCGGAACATCCCACGTCTGTTGGGTGCAACATCGAAGACATGAGGTGCAACATCAGTTTGAAAATCTAAGATTGCATTGTATGACTTTTGAAAACACATTTATGGGTATGAAATAGAAATATAACATGGTGCATCATACTTCAAAATATATTAAATCGAATTCAGACCATAGTCATACCCCCTTTGACTAACAAAACAACATGTGAAAAAATAAAAATTGGGCTAAAAAAGCTTTTGATGTTCCCAAATGTCATTAAGATTGAATTTCTTGGTTTACTGAACTAAGATGAGATGGGTGTAACCTGTTAGTCCTATAGATCAATGAGAGAGCTTCATTTTGACTGGTTATGGTTCTACTAACTCAAAATGGATACAAATTTATGCATGGCGGAACCACCCACATCTGTTGGGTGCAACATCAAAGTCTTGAGGTGCAACATCAGTTTGAAAATCTAAGATCGCACTGTATGACTTTTGAAAACTCGTTTATGGGTATGAAATAGAAATATAACATGGTGCATCATATTCCAAAATATAGTAAATGGGATTCTGACCATGGTCAAACCCCTTTTGACTAACAAAACAACATGTGAAAAATTGAACTGAAAAAGCTTTCGATGTTCCCAAAAGTCATTAAGATTGAATTTCTTGGTTACTGAATTAAGATGAGATGGGTGTAACCTGTTAGTCTTATAGATCTATGTGAGAGCTTCGTTTTGACTGGTTATGGTTCTACTAACTCAAAATGGATACAAATTTATGCGTGGGGGAACAACCCACGTCTGTCAGGTGCAACATCGAAGTCTTGAGGTGCAACATCTATTTGAAAATCCAAGATTGCACTGTATGACTTTTGAAAACTCGTTTATAGGTACGAAATAGAAATACAACATGGTGCATCATATTCCAAAATATATTAAATCGAATTCCGACCATGGTCAAACCCCCTTTGACTAACAAAACAACATGTGAAATTTTTTAAATTGAACTAAAAAAGCTTTTAATGTTCCCAAATGTCATTAAGATTCAAATTCTTGGTTACTAAACTAAGATGAGATGGGTGTAACGTGTTAGTCCTGTAGATCTATGAGAGAGCTTCATTTTGACTGGTTATGGTTCTACTAAGTCAAAATGGATACAAATTTATGCATGGCTGAACATCCCATGTTTGTTGGGTGCAACATGGAAGTCTTAAGGTGAAACATCAGTTTGAAAATCCAAGATTGCACTGTATGACTTTTGAAAACTCGTTTACGGGTACGAAATAGAAATATAACATGGTGCATCATATTCCAAAATATATTAAATCGATTTATGACCATGGTCAGACCCCCTTTGACCAACAAAACATCTGAAAAATTAAAAATTGACCTAAAAAAGCTTTCGATATTCCCAAAAGTCATTAAGATTGAGTTTCTTGGTTTGCTGAACTAAGATGAGATGGGTGTAACCTGTTAGTCCTATAGATCTATGAGAGAGCTTCATTTTGATAGGTTATGGTTCTACTAACTCAAAATGGAAACAAATTTATGTGTGGCGGAACATCCCACGTCTGTTGGGTGCAACATCGAAGTCTTGAGGTGCAACATCAGTTTGAAAATCTAAGATTGCATTGTATGATTTTTGAAAACTCATATTTATGGGTATGAAATAGAAATATAACATGGTGCATCATACTTAAAAATATATTAAATCGAATTCCGACCATGGTCAAACCCCCTTTGACTAACAAAACAACATGTGAAAAATTAAAAATTGGGCTAAAAAAGCTTTTGATGTTCCCAAATGTCATTAAGATTGAATTTGTTGGTTTTCTGAACTAAGATGAGATGGGTGTAACCTTTTAGTCCTATAGATCTATGAGAGAGCTTCATTTTGACTGGTTATGGTTCTACTAACTCAAAATGGATACAAATTTATGCATGGCGGAACCACCCACATCTGTTGGGTGCAACATCAGTTTGAAAATCCAAGATTGCACTGTATGACTTTTGAAAACTCGTTTATGGGTATGAAATAGAAATATAACATGGTGCATCATATTCCAAAATATAGTAAAATGAATTCGGACCATGGTCAAACCCCCTTTGACTAACAAAACATGTAAAAAATTGAGCTAAAAATGCTTTAGATGTTCCCAAAAGTCATTAAGATTGAATTTCTTGGTTACTGAATTAAGATGAGATGGGTGTAACCTATTAGTCCTATAGATCTATGTGAGAGCTTCGTTTTGACTGGTTGTGGTTCTACTAACTCAAAATGGATAAAAATTTATGCGTGGCAGAACAACCCACGTCTGTTAGGAGCAACATCGAAGTCTTGAGGTGCAACATCAGTTTGAAAATCCAAGATTCCACTGTATGACTTTTGAAAACTCGTTTATGGGTACGAAATAGAAATATAACGTGGTGCATCATATTCCAAAATATATTAAATCGAATTCCGACCATGGTCAAACCCCCTTTGACTAACAAAATAACATGTGAAAAATTAAAAATTGAACTAAAAAAGCTTTTAATGTTCCCAAATGTCATTAAGATTGAATTTCTCGGTTTACTGAACTAAGATGAGATGGGTGTAACCTGATAGTCCTACAGATCTATGAGAGAGCTTCATTTTGATAGGTTATGGTTCTACTAGCTCAAAATGGATACAAATTTATGTGTGGCGGAACATCCCACGTCTGTTGGGTGCAACATTGAAGTCTTGATGTGCAACATCAGTTTGAAAATCTAAGATTGCACTGTATGACTTTTGAAATCTCGTTTATGGGTATGAAATAGAAATATAACATGGTGCATCATACTTCACAATATATTAAATCGAATTCCAACCATGGTCAAACCCCGTTTGACCAACAAAACAACATGTGAAAAATTAAAAATTGAGCGAAAAAAGCTTTCGATGTTCCCAAATGTCATTAAGATTGAATTTCTTGGTTTGCTGAACTAAGATGAGATGGGTGTAACCTGTTAGTCCTATAGATCTATGAGAGAGCTTCATTTTGATAGGTTATGTTTCTACTAATTAAAAATGGATACAAATTTATGTGTGGCGGAACATCCCACGTCTGTTGGGTGCAACATCGAAGTCTTAAGGTGCAACATCAGTTTGAAAATCTAAGATTGCATTGTATGACTTTTGAAAACTCGTTTATGGGTACGAAATAGAAATATAACATGGTGCATCATATTCCAAACTATATTAAATCGAATTCCTACCATGGTCAAACACCCTTTGACTAACAAAACAACATGTGAAAAAATAAAAATTGACCTAAAAAAGCTTTTGATGTTCCCAAATGTCATTAAGAATGAATTTCTTGGTTACTGAACTAAGATGAGATGGGTGTAACCTATTAGTACTATAAATCTATGAGAGAGCTTCATTTTGACTGGTTACGGTCCTACTAACTCAAATTGGATACAAATTTATGCATGGCGGAACAATCCACGCCAGTTTGGTGCAACATCGAAGTCTTGAGGTGCAACATCAGTTTGAAAATCCAAGATTGCAATGTATGACTTTTGAAAACTCGTTTATGGGTACGAAATAGATATATAACATGGTGCGTCATATTCCAAAATAT
Source organism: Allium sativum (assembly GCA_030737875.1). Taxonomy (NCBI): domain Eukaryota; kingdom Viridiplantae; phylum Streptophyta; class Magnoliopsida; order Asparagales; family Amaryllidaceae; genus Allium; species Allium sativum. The sequence continues at coordinate 883,947,939 of CM060919.1, read as the reverse complement.
ATTAAATTGAATTCCGACCATGGTCAAACCCCCTTTGACTAACAAAACAACATGTGAAAAATTAAAAATTGACCTAAAAAAGCTTTTGATGATCCCAAATGTCATTAAGATTGAATTTTTTGGTTTACTGATCTAAGATGAGATGGGTGTAACCTATTAGTCCTATAAATCTATGAGAGAGCTTCATTTTGACTGGTTACGGTTCTACTAACTCAAATGGGATACAAATTTATGCATGGCGGAACAATCCACGCCCGTTAGGTGCAACATCGAAGTCTTGAGGTGCAACATCAGTTTGAAAATCCAAGATTGCAATGTATGACTTTTGAAAACTCCTTTATGGGTACGAAATAGATATATAACATGGTGCGTCATACTCCAAAATATATTAAATTGAATTCCGACCATGGTCAAACCCCCTTTGACTAACAAAACAACATGTGAAAAATTAAAAATTGACCTAAAAAAGCTTTTGATGTTCCCAAATGTCATTAAGATTGAATTTTTTTGTTTACTGATCTAAGATGAGATGGGTGTAACCTGTTAGTCCTATAGACCTATGAGAGATCTTCGTTTTGACTGGTTATGGTTCTACTAACTCAAAATGAATACAAAATTATGCATGGAGGAACATCCCACGTTTGTTGGGTGCAACATGGAAGTCTTGAGGTGCAACATCAGTTTGAAAGTCCAAGATTGCACTGTATGACGTTTGAAAACTCGTTTATGGGTACGAAATAGAAATTTAAAATGCTGCATCATATTCCAAAATATTTTAAATCGAATTCCGACCATGCTCACACCCCCTTTGACCAACAAAACAACACGTGAAAACTTAAAAATTTACCTAAAAAAGCTTTTGATGTTCCCAAAAGTCATTAAGATTGAATTTCTTGGTTTGCTGAACTAAGATGAGATGGGTGTAACCTATTAGTCCTATAGATGTATGAGAGAGATTCATTTTGATAGGTTATGGTTCTACTAACTCAAAATGGATACAAATTTAAGTGTGGCGGAACATCCCACGTCTGTTGGGTGCAACATCGAAGACTTGAGGTGCAACATCAGTTTGAAAATCTAAGATTGCATTGTATGACTTTTGAAAACTCATTTATGGGTATGAAATAGAAATATAACATGGTGCATCATACTTCAAAATATATTAAATCGAATTCAGACCATAGTCATACCCCCTTTGACTAACAAAACAACATGTGAAAAAAAAAATATTGGGCTAAAAAAGCTTTTGATGTTCCCAAATGTCATTAAGATTGAATTTCTTGGTTTACTGAACTAAGATGAGATGGGTGTAACCTGTTAGTCCTATAGATCAATGAGAGAGCTTCATTTTGACTGGTTATGGTTCACTAACTCAAAATGGATACAAATTTATGCATGGCGGAACCACCCACATCTGTTGGGCGCAACATCAAAGTCTTGAGGTGCAACATCAGTTTGAAAATCTAAGATCGCACTGTATGACTTTTGAAAACTCGTTTATGGGTATGAAATAGAAATATAACATGGTGCATCATATTCCAAAATATAGTAAATGGAATTCTGACCATGGTCAAACCCCTTTTGACTAACAAAACAACATGTGAAAAATTGAACTGAAAAAGCTTTCGATGTTCCCAAAAGTCATTAAGATTGAATTTCTTGGTTACGGAATTAAGATGAGATGGGTGTAACCTGTTAGTCTTATAGATCTATGTGAGAGCTTCGTTTTGACTGGTTATGGTTCTACTAACTCAAAATGGATACAAATTTATGCGTGGGGGAACAACCCACGTCTGTTAGGTGCAACATCGAAGTCTTGAGGTGCAACATCTGTTTGAAAATCCAAGATTGCACTGTATGACTTTTGAAAACTCGTTTATAGGTACGAAATAGAAATACAACATGGTGCATCATATTCCAAAATATATTAAATCGAATTCCGACCATGGTCAAACCCCCTTTGACTAACAAAACAACATGTGAAATTTTTTAAATTGAACTAAAAAAGCTTTTAATGTTCCCAAATGTCATTAAGATTGAAATTCTTGGCTACTAAACTAAGATGAGATTGGTGTAACGTGTTAGTCCTGTAGATCTATAAGAGAGCTTGATTTTGACTGGTTATGGTTCTACTAAGTCAAAATGGATACAAATTTATGCATGGCGGAACATCCCATGTTTGTTGGGTGCAACATGGAAGTCTTAAGGTGAAACATCAGTTTGAAAATCCAAGATTGCACAGTATGACTTTTGAAAACTCGTTTACGGGTACGAAATAGAAATATAACATGGTGCATCATATTCCAAAATATATTAAATCGATTTCCGACCATGGTCAGACCCCCTTTGACCAACAAAACATCTGAAAAATTAAAAATTGACCTAAAAAAGCTTTCGATATTCCCAAAAGTCATTAAGATTGAATTTCTTGGTTTGCTGAACTAAGATGAGATGGGTGTAACCTGTTAGTCCTGTAGATCTATAGGAGAGCTTCATTTTGATAGGTTATGGTTCTACTAACTCAAAATGGAAACAAATTTATGTGTGGTGGAACATCCCACGTCTGTTGGGTGCAACATCGAAGTCTTGAGGTGCAACATCAGTTTGAAAATCTAAGATTGCATTGTATGATTTTGGGAAACTCATATTTATGGGTATGAAATAGAAATATAACATGGTGCATCATACTTAAAAATATATTAAATCGAATACCGACCATGGTCAAACCCCCTTTGACTAACAAAACAACATGTGAAAAATTTAAAAATGGGCTAAAAAAGCTTTTGATGTTCCCAAATGTCATTAAGATTGAATTTGTTGGTTTACTGAACTAAGATGAGATGGGTGTAACCTTTTAGTCCTATAGATCTATGAGAGAGCTTCATTTTGACTGGTTATGGTTCTACTAACTCAAAATGGATACAAATTTATGCATGGCGGAACCACCCACATCTGTTGGGTGCAACATCAGCTTGAAAATCCAAGATTGCACTGTATGACTTTTGAAAACTCGTTTATGGGTATGAAATAGAAATATAACATGGTGAATCATATTTCAAAATATAGTAAAATGAATTCGGACCATGGTCAAACCCCCCTTTGACTAACAAAACAACATGTGAAAAATTGAGCTAAAAATGCTTTAGATGTTCCCAAAAGTCATTAAGATTGAATTTCTTGGTTACTGAATTAAGATGAGATGGGTGTAACCTATTAGTCCTATAGATCTATGTGAGAGCTTCGTTTTGACTGGTTGTGGTTCTACTAACTCAAAATGGATACAAATTTATGCGTGGCGGAACAACCCACGTCTGTTAGGAGCAACATCGAAGTCTTGAGGTGCAACATCAGTTTGAAAATCCAAGATTGCACTGTATGACTTTTGAAAAGTCGTTTATGGGTACGAAATAGAAATATAACGTGGTGCATCATATTCCAAAATATATTAAATCGAATTCCGACCATGGTCAAACCCCCTTTGACTAACAAAATAACATGTGAAAAATTAAAAATTGAACTAAAAAAGCTTTTAATGTTCCCAAATGTCATTAAGATTGAATTTCTCGGTTTACTGAACTAAGATGAGATGGGTGTAACCTGATAGTCCTACAGATCTATGAGAGAGCTTCATTTGATAGGTTATGGTTCTACTAGCTCAAAATGGATACAAATTTATGTGTGGCGGAACATCCCACGTCTGTTGGGTACAACATTGAAGTCTTGATGTGCAACATCAGTTTGAAAATCTAAGATTGCACTGTATGACTTTTGAATTCTCGTTTATGGGTATGAAATAGAAATATAACATGGTGCATCATACTTCACAATATATTAAATCGAATTCCGACCATGGTCAAACCCCGTTTGACCAACAAAACAACGTGTGAAAAATTAAAAATTGAGCTAAAAATGCTTTCCAGGTTCCCAAATGTCATTAAGATTGAATTTCTTGGTTTGCTGAACTAAGATGAGATGGGTGTAACCTGTTAGTCCTATAGATCTATGAGAGAGCTTCATTTTGATAGGTTATGTTTCTACTAATTAAAAATGGATACAAATTTATGTGTGGCGGAACATCCCACGTCTGTTGGGTGCAACATCGAAGTCTTAAGGTGCAACATCAGTTTGAAAATCTAAGATTGCATTGTATGACTTTTGAAAACTCGTTTATGGGTACGAAATAGAAATATAACATGGTGCATCATATTCCAAACTATATTAAATCGAATTCCTACCATGGTCAAACCCCCTTTGACTAACAAAACAACATGTGAAAAAATAAAAATTGACCTAAAAAAGCTTTTGATGTTCCCAAATGTCATTAAGAATGAATTTCTTGGTTACTGAACTAAGATGAGATGGGTGTAACCTATTAGTCCTATAAATCTATGAGAGAGCTTCATTTTGACTGGTTACGGTCCTACTAACTCAAATTGGATACAAATTTATGCATGGCGGAACAATCCACGCCCGTTAGGTGCAACATCGAAGTCTTGAGGTGCAACATCAGTTTGAAAATACAAGATTGCAATGTATGACTTTTGAAAACTCGTTTATGGGTACGAAATAGATATATAACATGGTGCGTCATATTCCGAAATATATTAAATTGAATTCCGACCATGGTCAAACCCCCTTTGACTAACAAAACAACATGTGAAAAATTAAAAATTGACCTAAAAAAGCTTTTGATGTTCCCAAATGTCATTAAGATTGAATTTTTTGGTTTACTAATCTAAGATGAGATGGGTGTAACCTGTTAGTCCTATAGATCTATGAGAGGGCTTCGTTTTGACTGGTTATGGTTCTACTAACTCAAAATGAATACAAAATTATGCATGGAGGAACATCCCACGTTTGTTGGGTGCAACATGGAAGTCTTGAGGTGCAACATCAGTTTGAAAGTCCAAGATTGCACTGTATGACGTTTGAAAACTCGTTTATGGGTACGAATTAGAAATTTAAAATGGTGCATCATATTCCAAAATATTTTAAATCGAATTCCGACCATGCTCACACCCCCTTTGACCAACAAAACAACACGTGAAAACTTAAAAATTGACCTAAAAAAGCTTTCGATGTTCCCAAAAGTCATTAAGATTGAATTTCTTGGTTTGCTGAACTAAGATGAGATGGGTGTAACCTATTAGTCCTATAGATGTATGAGAGAGCTTCATTTTGATAGGTTATGGTTCTACTAACTCAAAATGGATACAAATTTATGTGTGGCAGAACATCCCACGTCTGTTGGGTGCAACATCGAAGACTTGAGGTGCAACATCAGTTTGAAAATCTAAGATTGCATTGTATGACTTTTGAAAACTCATTTATGGGTATGAAATAGAAATATAACATGGTGCATCATACTTCAAAATATATTAAATCGAATTCCGACCATGGTCATACCCCCTTTGACTAACAAAACAACATGTGAAAAAATAAAAATTGGGCTAAAAAAGCTTTTGATGTTCCCAAATGTCATTAAGATTGAATTTCTTGGTTTACTGAACTAAGATGAGATGGGTGTAACCTGTTAGTCCTATAGATCAATGAGAGAGCTTCATTTTGACTGGTTATGGTTCTACTAACTCAAAATGGGTACAAATTTATGCATGGAGGAACCACCCACATCTTTTGGGTGCAACATCGAAGTCTTGAGGTGCAACATCAGTTTGAAAATCCAAGATTGCACTGTATGACTTTTGAAAACTCGTTTATGGGTGTGAAATAGAAATATAACATGGTGCATCATATTCCAAAATATATTAAATGGAATTCCGACCATGGTCAAACCCCCTTTGACTAACAAAACAACATGTGAAAAATAAAAAATTGACCTAAAAAAGCTTTTGATGTTCCCAAATGTCATTAAGATTGAATTTTTTGGTTTACTGAACTAAGATGAGATGGGTGTAACCTGTTAGTCCTATAGATCTATGAGATAGCTTCGTTTTGACTGGTTATGGTTCTACTAACTCAAAATGGAAACAAATTTATGTGTGGCGGAACATCCCACGTCTGTTGGGTGCAACATCGAAGTCTTGAGGTGCAACATCAGTTTGAAAATCAAAGATTGCATTGTATGACTTTTGAAAACTCATATTTATGGGTATGAAATAGAAATATAACATGGTGCGTCATACTTAAAAATATATTAAATCGAATTCCGACCATGGTCAAACCCCCTTTGACTAACAAAACAACATGTGAAAAATTAAAAATTGGGCTAAAAAAGCTTTTGATGTTCCCAAATGTCATTAAGATTGAATTTGTTGGTTTACTAAACTAAGATGAGATGGGTGTAACCTTTTAGTCCTATAGATCTATGAGAGAGCTTCATTTTGACTGGTTATGGTTCTACTAACTCAAAATGGATACAAATTTATGCATGGCGGAACCACCCACATCTGTTGGGTGCAACATCAGTTTGAAAATCCAAGATTGCACTGTATGACTTTTGAAAACTCGTTTATGGGTATGAAATAGAAATATAACATGGTGCATCATATTCCAAAATATAGGATAATGAATTCGGACCATGGTCAAACCCCATTTGACTAACAAAACAACATGTGAAAAATTGAGCTAAAAATGCTTTCGATGTTCCCAGAAGTCATTAAGATTGATTTTCTTGGTTACTGAATTAAGATGATATGGGTGTAACCTATTAGTCCTATAGATCTATGTGAGAGCTTCGTTTTGACTGGTTGTGGTTCTACTAACTCAAAATGGATACAAATTTATGCGTGGCGGAAAAACCCACGTCTGTTAGGAGCAACATTGTAGTCTTGAGGTGCAACATCAGTTTGAAAATCCAAGATTGCACTGTATGACGTTTGAAAACTTGTTTATGGGTACGAAATAGAAATATAACGTGGTGCATCATATTCCAAAATATATTAAATCGAATTCCGACCATGGTCAAACCCCCTTTGACTAACAAAATAACATGTGAAAAATTAAAAATTGAACTAAAAAAGCTTTTAATGTTCCCAAATGTCATTAAGATTGAATTTCTCGGTTTACTGAACTAAGATGAGATGGGTGTAACCTGATAGTCCTACAGATCTATGAGAGAGCTTCATTTTGATAGGTTATGGTTCTACTAGCTCAAAATGGATACAAATTTATGTGTGGCGGAACATCCCACGTCTGTTGGGTGCAACATTGAAGTCTTGATGTGCAACATCAGTTTGAAAATCTAAGATTGCAGTGTAAGACTTTTGAAATCTCATTTATGGGTATGAAATAGAAATATAACATGGTGCATCATACTTCAAAATATATTAAATCGAATTCCGACCATGGTCAAACCCCGTTTGACCAACAAGACAACATGTGAAAAATTAAAAATTGAGCTAAAAAAGCTTTCGATGTTCGCAAATGTCATTTAGATTGAATTTCTTGGTTTGCTGAACTAAGATGAGATGGGTGTAACCTGTTAGTCCTATAGATCTATGAGAGGGCTTCATTTTGATAGGTTATGTTTCTACTAATTCAAAATGGATACAAATTTATGTGTGGCGGAACATACCACGTCTGTTGGGTGCAACATCGAAGTCCTGAGGTGCAACATCAGTTTGAAAATCTAAGATTGCATTGTATGACTTTTGAAAACTCGTTTATGGGTACAAAATAGAAATATAACATGGTGCATCATATTCCAAACTATATTAAATCGAATTCCGACCACGGTCAAACCCCCTTTGACTAACAAAACAACATGTGAAAAAATAAAAATTGACCTAAAAAAGCTTTTGATGTTCCCAAATGTCATTAAGAATGAATTTCTTGGTTACTGAACTAAGATGAGATGGGTGTAACCTATTAGTCCTATAAATCTATGAGAGAGCTTCATTTTGACTAGTTACGGTTCTACTAACTCAAATTGGATACAAATTTATGCATGGCGGAACAATCCACGCCCGTTCGGCGCAACATCGAAGTCTTGAGGTGCAACATCAGTTTGAAAATCCAAGATTGCAATGTATGACTTTTGAAAACTCGTTTATGGGTACGAAATAGAAATATAACATGGTGCATCATATTCCAAAATATATTAAATTGAATTCCGACCATGGTCAAACCCCCTTTGACTAACAAAACAACATGTGAAAAATTAAAAATTGACCTAAAAAAGCTTTTGATGTTCCCAAATGTCATTAAGATTGAATTTTTTGGTTTACTGAACTAAGATGAGATGGGTGTAACCTGTTAGTCCTATAGATCTATGAGAGAGCTTCGTTTTGACTGGTTATGGTTCTACTAACTCAAAATGAATACAAAATTATGCATGGAGAAACATCCCACGTTTGTTGGGTGCAACATGGAAGTCTTGAGGTGCAACATCAGTTTGAAAATCCAAGATTGCACTGTATGACGTTTGAAAACTCGTTTATGGGTACGAAATAGAAATTTAAAATGGTGCATCATATTCCAAAATATTTTAAATCGAATTCCGACCATGCTCACACCCCCTTTGACCAACAAAACAACACATGAAAACTTAAAAATTGACCTAAAAAAGCTTTCGATGTTCCCAAAAGTCATGAAGATTGAATTTCTTGGTTTGCTGAACTAAGATGAGATGGGTGTAACCTATTAGTCCTATAGATGTATGAGAGAGCTTCATTTTGATAGGTTATGGTTCTACTAACTTAAAATGGATACAAATTTATGTATGGCGGAACATCCCACGTCTGTTGGGTGCAACATCAAAGACTTGAGGTGCAACATCAGTTTGAAAATCTAAGATTGCATTGTATGACTTTTGAAAACTCATTTATGGGTATGAAATAGAAATATAACATGGTGCATCATACTTTAAAATATATTAAATCGAATTCCGACCATGGTCATACCCCCTTTGACTAACAAAACAGCATGTGAAAAAATAAAAATTGGGCTAAAAAAGCTTTTGATGTTCCCAAATGTCATTAAGATTGAATTTCTTGGTTTACTGAACTATGATGAGATGGGTGTAACTTGATAGTCCTATAGATCAATGAGAGAGCTTCATTTTGACTGGTTATGGTTCTACTAACTCAAAATGGATACTAATTTATGCATGGCGGAACCACCCACATCTGTTGGGTGCAACATCGAAGTCTTGAGGTGCAACATCAGTTTGAAAATCCAAGATTGCACTGTATGACTTATGAAAACTCATTTATGGGTATGAAATAGAAATATAACATGGTGCATCATATTCCAAAATATAGTAAATGGAATTCCGACCATGGTCAAACCCCCTTTGACTAACAAAACAACATGTGAAAAATAAAAAATTGACCTAAAAAAGCTTTTGATGTTCCCAAATGTCATTAAGATTGAATTTTTTGGTTTACTGAACTAAGATGAGATGGGTGTAACCTGTTAGTCCTATAGATCTATGAGAGAGCTTCGTTTTGACTGGTTATGGTTCTACTAACTCAAAATGAATACAAAATTATGCATGGAGGAACATCCCACGTTTGTTGGGTGCAACATGGAAGTCTTTAGGTGCAACATCAGTTTGAAAATCCAAGATTGCACTGTATGACATTTGAAAACTCGTTTATGGGTACGAAATAGAAATATAAAATGGTGCATCATATTCCAAAATATATTAAACCGAATTCCAACCATGGTCACACCCCCTTTGACCAACAAAACAACATGTGAAAACTTAAAAATTGACCTAAAAAAGCTTTCGATGTTCCCAAAAGTCATTAAGATTGAATTTCTGGGTTTGCTATACTAAGATGAGATGGGTGTAACCTATTAGTCCTATAGATGTATGAGAGAGCTTCATTTTGATAGGTTATGGTTCTACTAACTCAAAATGGATACAAATTTATGTGTGGCGGAACATCCCACGTCTGTTGGGTGCAACATCGAAGACTTGAGGTGCAACATCAGTTTGAAAATCTAAGATTGCATTGTATGACTTTTGAAAACTCATTTATGGGTATGAAATAGAAATATAACATGGTGCATCATACTTCAAAATATATTAAATCGAATTTCGACCATGGTCATACCCCCTTTGACTAACAAAACAACATGTGAAAAAAAATAAAAATTGTACTAAAAAAGCTTTTGATGTTCCCAAATGTCATTAAGATTGAATTTCTTGGTTTACTGAACTAAGATGATATGGGTGTAACCTATTAGTCCTATAGATCAATGAGAGAGCTTCATTTTGACTAGTTATGGTTATTCTAACTCAAAATGGATACAAATTTATGCATGGCGGAACCACCCACATCTGTTGGGTACAACATCGAAGTCTTAAGGTGCAACATCAGTTTGAAAATCCAAGATTGCACTGTATGACTTTTGAAAACTCGTTTATGGGTATGAAATAGAAATATAACATGGTGCATCATATTCCAAAATACAGTAATTGGAATTCCGACCATGGTCAAATCCCCTTTGACTAACAAAACAACATGTGAAAAATTGAACTGAAAAAGCTTTCAATGTTCCCAAAAGTCATTAAGATTGAATTTCTTGGTTACTGAAATAAGATGAGATGGGTGTAACCTGTTAGTCTTATAGATCTATGTGAGAGCTTTGTTTTGACTGGTTATGGTTCTACTAACTCAAAATGGATACAAATTTATGCGTGGGGGAACAACCCACGTCTGTTAGGTGCAACATCGAAGTCTTGAGGTGCAACATCAGTTTGAAAATCCAAGATTGCAATGTATGACTTTTGAAAACTCGTTTATGGGTACGAAATAGAAATATAACATGGTGCATCATATTCCAAAATATATTAAATTGAATTTCGACCACGGTCAAACCCCCTTTGACTAACAAAACAACATGTGAAAAATTAAAAATTGACCTAAAAAAGCTTTTGATGTTCCCAAATGTCATTAAGATTGAATTTCTTGGTTACTGAACTAAGATGAGATGGGTGTAACCTATTAGTCCTATAGATCAATGAGAGAGCTTCATTTTGACTAGTTATGGTTATGCTAACTCAAAATGGATACAAATTTATGCATGGCGGAACCACCCACATCTGTTGGGTACAACATCGAAGTCTTGAGGTGCAACATCAGTTTGAAAATCCAAGATTGCACTGTATGACTTTTGAAAACTCGTTTATGGGTATGAAATAGAAATATAACATGGTGCATCATATTCCAAAATACAGTAATTGGAATTCCGACCATGGTCAAATCCCCTTTGACTAACAAAACAACATGTGAAAAATTGAACTGAAAAAGCTTTCAATGTTCCCAAAAGTCATTAAGATTGAATTTCTTGGTTACTGAAATAAGATGAGATGGGTGTAACCTGTTAGTCTTATAGATCTATGTGAGAGCTTTGTTTTGACTGGTTATGGTTCTACTAACTCAAAATGGATACAAATTTATGCGTGGGGGAACAACCCACGTCTGTTAGGTGCAACATCGAAGTCTTGAGGTGCAACATCAGTTTGAAAATCCAAGATTGCAATGTATGACTTTTGAAAACTCGTTTGTGGGTACGAAATAGAAATATAACATGGTGCATCATATTCCAAAATATATTAAATTGAATTTCGACCACGGTCAAACCCCCTTTGACTAACAAAACAACATGTGAAAAATTAAAAATTGACCTAAAAAAGCTTTTGATGTTCCCAAATGTCATTAAGATTGAATTTTTTGGTTTACTGAACTAAGATAAGATGGGTGTAACCTGTTAGTCCTATAGATCTATGAGAGAGCTTCGTTTTGACTGGTTATGGTTCTACTAACTCAAAATGAATACAAAATTATGCATGGAGGAACATCCCACGTTTGTTGGGTGCAACATGGAAGTCTTGAGGTGCAACATCAGTTTGAAAATCCAAGATTGCACTGTATGACGTTTGAAAACTCGTTCATGGGTACGAAACAGAAACCTAAAATGGTGCATCATATTCCAAAATATATTAAATTGAATTCCGACCATGCTCACAACCCCTTTGACCAACAAAACAACATGTGAAAACTTAAAAATTGACCTAAAAAAGCTTTCGATGTTCCCAAAAGTCATTAAGATTGAATTTCTTGGTTTGCTGAACTAAGATGAGATGGGTGTAACCTATTAGTCCTATAGATGTATGAGAGAGCTTCATTTTGATAGGTTATGGTTCTACTAACTCAAAATGGAAACAAATTTATGTGTGGTGGAACATCCCACGTCTGTTGGGTGCAAAATCGAAGACTTGAGGTGCAACGTCAGTTTGAAAATCTAAGATTGCATTGTACGACTTTTGAAAACTCAGTTATGGGTATGAAATAGAAATATAACATGGTGCATCATACTTCAAAATATATTAAATCGAATTACGACCATGGTCATACCCCCTTTAACTAACAAAACAACATGTGAAAAAATAAAAATTAGGCTAAAAAAGCTTTTGATGTTCCCAAATGTCATTAAGATTGAATTTCTTGGTTTACTGAACTTAGATGAGATGGGTGTAACCTGTTAGTCCTATAGATCAATGAGAGAGCTTCATTTTGACTGGTTATGGTTCTACTAACTCAAAATGGGTACAAATTTATGCATGGAGGAACCACCCACATCTGTTGGGTGCAACATCGAAGTCTTGAGGTGCAACATCAGTTTGAAAATCCAAGATTGCACTGTATGACTTTTGAAAACTCGTTTATGGGTGTGAAATAGAAATATAACATGGTGCATCATATTCCAAAATATAGTAAATGGAATTCCGACCATGGTCAAACCCCCTTTGACTAACAAAACAACATGTGAAAAATTAAAAATTGACCTAAAAAAGCTTTTGATGTTCCCAAATGTCATTAAGATTGAATTTTTTGGTTTACTGAACTAAGATGAGATGGGTGTAACCTGTTAGTCCTATAGATCTATGAGAGAGCTTCGTTTTGACTGGTTATGGTTCTACTAACTCAAAATGAATACAAAATTATGCATGGAGGAACATCCCACGTTTGTTGGGTGCAACATGGAAGTCTTGAGGTGCAACATCAGTTTGAAGATCCAAGATTGCAATGTATGACATTTGAAAACTCGTTTATGGGTACGAAATAGAAATATAAAATGGTGCATCATATTCCAAAATATATTAAATCGAATTCCGACCATGGTCACACCCCCTTTGACCTACAAAACAACATGTGAAAAACTTAAAAATTGACCTAAAAAAGCTTTCGATGTTCCCAAAAGTAATTAAGATTGAATTTCTTGGTTTGCTGAACTAAGATGAGATGGGTGTAACCTATTAGTCCTATAGATGTATGAGAGAGCTTCATTTTGATAGGTTATGGTTCTACTAACTCAAAATGGATACAAATTTATGTGTGGCGGAACATCCCACGTCTGTTGGGTGCAAAATCGAAGACTTGAGGTGCAACGTCAGTTTGAAAATCTAAGATTGCATTGTACGACTTTTGAAAACTCAGTTATGGGTATGAAATAGAAATATAACATGGTGCATCATACTTCAAAATATATTAAATCGAATTACGACCATGGTCATAACCCCTTTAACTAAAAAAGCTATTGATGTTCCCAAATGTCATTAAGATTGAATTTCTTGGTTTACTGAACTAAGATGAGATGGGTGTAACTTGATAGTCCTATAGATCAATGAGAGAGCTTCATTTTGACTGGTTATGGTTCTACTAACTCAAAATGGATACAAATTTATGCATGGCGGAACCACCCACATCTGTTGGGTGCAACATCGAAGTCTTGAGGTGCAACATCAGTTTGAAAATCCAAGATTGCACTGTATGACTTTTGAAATCTCGTTTACGGGTATGAAATAGAAATATAACATGGTGCATCATATTCCAAAATATAGTAAATGGAATTCCGACCATCGTCAAACCCCCTTTGACTAACAAAACAACATGTGAAAAATAAAAAATTGACCTAAAAAAGCTTTTGATGTTCGCAAATGTCATTAAGACTGAATTTTTTGGTTTACTGAACTAAGATGAGATGGGTGTAACCTGTTAGTCCTATAGATCTATGAGAGAGCTTCGTTTTGACTGGTTATGGTTCTACTAACTCAAAATGAATACAAAATTATGCATGGAGGAACATCCCACGTTTGTTGGGTGCAACATGGAAGTCTTTAGGTGCAACATCAGTTTGAAAATCCAAGATTGCACTGTATGACGTTTGAAAACTCGTTTATGGGTACGAAATAGAAATATAAAATGGTGCATCATATTTCTTGGTTTACTGAATTTCTTGGTTTACTGAACTAAGATGAGATGGGTGTAACCTGTTAGTCCTATAGATCAATGTGAGAGCTTCATTTTGACTGGTTATGGTTCTACTAACTCAAAATGGATACAAATTTATGCATGGCGGAACCACCCACATCTGTTGGGTGCAACATCGAAGTCTTGAGGTGCAACATCAGTTTGAAAATCCAAGATTGCACTGTATGACTTTTGAAATCTCGTTTATGGGTATGAAATAGAAATATAACATGGTGCATCATATTCCAAAATATAGTAAATGGAATTCCGACCATGGTCAAACCCCCTTTGACTAACAAAACAACATGTGAAAAAATGAACTGAAAAAGCTTTCGATGTTCCCAAAAGTCATTAAGATTGAATTTCTTGGTTACTGAATTAAGATGAGATGGGTGTAACCTGTTAGTCTTATAGATCTAAGTGAGAGCTTCGTTTTGACTGGTTATGGTTCTACTAACTCAAAATGAATACAAATTTATGCGTGGGGGGAACAACCGACGTCTGTTAGGTGCAACATCGAAGTCTTGAGGTGCAACATCAGTTTGAAAATCCAAGATTGCAATGTATGACTTTTGAAAACTCGTTTATGGGTACGAAATAGAAATATAACATGGTGCATCATATTCCAAAATATATTAAATTGAATTCCGACCATGGTCAAACGCCTTTTGACTAATAAAACATGTGAAAAATTAAAAATTGACCTAAAAAAGCTTTTGATGTTCCCAAATGTCATTAAGATTGAATTTTTTGGTTTACTGAACTAAAATGAGATGGGTGTAACCTGTTAGTCCTATAGATCTATGAGAGAGCTTCGTTTTGACTGGTTATGGTTCTACTAACTCAAAATGAATACAAAATTATGCATGGAGGAACA
Organism: Allium sativum; assembly: GCA_030737875.1. Taxonomy (NCBI): domain Eukaryota; kingdom Viridiplantae; phylum Streptophyta; class Magnoliopsida; order Asparagales; family Amaryllidaceae; genus Allium; species Allium sativum. The sequence continues at coordinate 883,932,837 of CM060919.1, read as the reverse complement.
TCCCACGTTTGTTGGGTGCAACATGGAAGTCTTGAGGTGCAACATCAGTTTGAAAATCCAAGATTGCACTGTATGACGTTTGAAAACTCGTTTATGGGTACGAAACAGAAATATAAAATGGTGCATCATATTCCAAAATATATTAAATCGAATTCCGACCATGCTCACACCCCCCTTGACCAACAAAACAACATGTGAAAACTTAAAAATTGACCTAAAAAAGCATTCGATGTTCCCAAAAGTCATTAAGATTGAATTTCTTGGTTTGCTGAACTAAGATGAGATGGGTGTAACCTATTAGTCCTATAGATGTATGAGAGAGCTTCATTTTGATAGGTTATGGTTCTACTAACTCAAAATGGATACAAATTTATGTGTGGCGGAACATCCCACGTCTGTTGGGCGCAACATCGAAGACTTGAGGAGCAACATCAATTTGAAAATCTAAGATTGCATTGTATGACTTTTGAAAACTCATTTATGGGTATGAAATAGAAATATAACATGGTGCATCATACTTCAAAACATATTAAATCGAATTCCGACCATGGTCATACCCCCTTTGACTAACAAAACAACATGTGAAAAAATAAAAATTGGGCTAAAAAAGCTTTTGATGTTCCCAAATGTCATTAAGATTGAATTTCTTGGTTTACTGAACTAAGATGAGATGGGTGTAACCTGTTAGTCCTATAGATCAATGAGAGAGCTTCATTTTTACTGGTTATGGTTCTACTAACTCAAAATGGGTACAAATTTATGCATGGAGGAACCACCCACATCTGTTGGGTGCAACATCGAAGTCTTGAGGTGCAACATCAGTTTGAAAATCCAAGATTGCACTGTATGACTTTTGAAAACTCGTTTATGGGTGTGAAATAGAAATATAACATGGTGCATCATATTCCAAAATATAGTAAATGGAATTCCGACCATGGTCAAACCCCCTTTGACTAACAAAACAACATGTGAAAAATTAAAAATTGACCTAAAAAAGCTTTCGATGTTCCCAAATGTCATTAAGATTGAATTTTTTGGTTTACTGAACTAAGATGAGATGGGTTTAACCTGTTAGTCCTATAGATCTATGAGAGAGCTTCGTTTTGACTGGTTATGGTTCTACTAAATCAAAATGAATACAAAATTATGCATGGAGGAACATCCCACGTTTGTTGGGTGCAACATGGAAGTCTTGAGGTGCAACATCAGTTTGAAGATCCAAGATTGCACTGTATGACGTTTGAAAACTCGTTTATGGGTACGAAATAGAAATATAAAATGGTGCATCATATTCCAAAATATATTAAATCGAATTCCGACCATGGTCACACCCCCTATGACCAACAAGACAACATGTGAAAACTTAAAAATTGACCTAAAAAAGCTTTCGATGTTCCCAAAAGTCATTAAGATTGAATTTCTTGGTTTGCTGAACTAAGATGAGATGGGTGTAACCTATTAGTCCTATAGATGTATGAGAGAGCTTCATTTTGATAGGTTATGGTTCTACTAACTCAAAATGGATACAAATTTATGTGTGGCGGAACATCCCACGTCTGTTGGGTGCAACCTCGAAGACTTGAGGTGCAACATCAGTTTGAAAATCTAAGATTACATTGTATGACTTTTGAAAACTCATTTATGGGTATGAAATAGAAATATAACACGGTGCATCATACTTCAAAATATATTAAATCGAATTTAGACCATAGTCATACCCCGTTTGACTAACAAAACAACATGTGAAAAAATAAAAATTGGGCTAAAAAAGCTTTTGATGTTCCCAAATGTCATTAAGATTGAATTTCTTGGTTTACTGAACTAAGATGAGATGGGTGTAACCTGTTAGTCCTATAGATCAATGAGAGTGCTTCATTTTGACTGGTTATGGTTCTACTAACTCAAAATGGATACAAATTTATGCATGGCGGAACCACCCACATCTGTTGGGTGCAACATCGAAGTCTTGAGGTGCAACATCAGTTTGAAAATCCAAGAACGCACTGTATGACTTTTGAAAACTCGTATATGGGTATGAAATAGAAATATAACATGGTGCATCATATTCCAAAATATAGTAAATGGAATTCCGACCATGGTCAAACCCCCTTTGACTAACGAAACAACATGTGAAAAATTGAACTGAAAAAGCTTTCGATGTTCCCAAAAGTCATTAAGATTGAATTTCATGGTTACTGAAGTAAGATGAGATGGGTGTAACCTGTTAGTCTTATAGATCTATGTGAGAGCTTCGTTTTGACTGGTTATGGTTCTACTAACTCAAAATGGATACAAATTTATGCGTGGGGGAACAACCCAGGTCTGTTAGGTGCAACATCGAAGTCTTGAGGTGCAACATCAGTTTGAAAATCTAAGATTGCACTGTATGACTTTTGAAATCTCGTTTATGGGTATGAAATAGAAATATAGCATGGTGCATCATACTTCAAAATATATTAAATCGAATTCCGACCATGGCCAAACCCCCTTTGACCAACAAAACATCATGTGATAAATTAAAAATTGAGCTAAAAAAGCTTTCGATGTTCCAAAATGTCATTAAGATTGAATTTTTTGGTTTGCTAATCTAAGATGAGATGGGTGTAACCTGTTAGTCCTATAGATCTATGAGAGAGCTTCATTTTGATAGGTTATGGTTCTACTAATTCAAAATGGATACAAATTTATGTGTGGCGGAACATCCCACGTCTGTTGGGTGCAACATCGAAGTCTTGAGGTGCAACATCAGTTTGAAAATCTAAGATTGCACTATATGACTTTTCAAAACTCGTTTATGGGTTCGAAATAGAAATATAACATGGTGCATCATATTCCAAAATATATTAAATCGAATTCCGACCATGGTCCAATCCCTTTGACTAACAAAACAACATGTGAAAAATTAAAAATTGACCTAAAAAAGCTTTTGATGTTCCCAAATGTCATTAAGATTGAATTCTTGGTTACTGAACGAAGATGAGATGGGGGTAACCTGTTAGTCCTATAAATCTATGAGAGTGATTCATTTTGACTGGTTACGGTTCTACTAACTCAAATTGGATACAAATTTATGCATGGCGGAACAACCCACATCTGTTAGGTGCAACATCGAAGTCTTGGGGTGCAACGTCAGTTTGAAAATCCAAGATTGCAATGTATGACTTTTGAAAACTCGTTTATGGGTACGAAATAGAAATATAACATTGTGCATCATGTTCCAAAATATATTAAATTGAATTTCGACCACGGTCAAACCCCCTTTGACTAACAAATCAACATGTGAAAAATTAAAAATTGACCTAAAAAAGCTTTTGATGTTCCCAAATGTCATTAAGATTGAATTTTTTGGTTTGCTGAACTAAGATGAGATGGGTGTAACCTGTTAGTCCTATTGATCTATGAGAGAGCTTTATTTTGACTTATTATGGTTCTACTAACTCAAAATGGATACAAATTTATGCATGGCGGAACATCCACGTTTGTTGGGTGCCACATGGAAGTCTTGAGGTGCAACATCAGTTTGAAAATCCAAGATTGCATTTATGACTTTTGAAAACTCGTTTATGGGTACGAAATAGAAATATAACATGGTGCATCATATTCCAAAATATATTATATCGAATTCCGACCATGGTCAGACCCCCTTTGACCAACAAAACAACATGTGAAAAAATAAAAATTGACCTAAAAAAGCTTTCAATGTTCCCAAAAGTCATTAAGATTGAATTTCTTTGTTTGCTGAACTAAGATGAGATGGGTGTAACCTGTTAGTCCTATAGATCTATGAGAGAGCTTCATTTTGATAGGTTATGGTTCTACTAACTCAAAATGGAAACAAATTTATGTGTGGTGGAACATCCCACGTCTGTTGGGTGCAACATCGAAGTCTTGAGGTGCAACATCAATTTGAAAATCTAAGATTGCATTGTATGACTTTTTAAAACTCATTTATGGGTATGAAATAGAAATAATACATGGTGCATCATACTTCAAAATATATTAAATCAAATTACGACCATGGTCAAACCCCCTTTGACTAACAAAACAACATGTGAAAAATTAAAAATTGGCTAAAAAAGCTTTTAATGTTCCCAAATGTCATTAAGATTGAATTTCTTGGTTTACTGAACTAAGATGAGATGGGTTTAACCTTTTAGTCCTATATATCTATGTGAGAGCTTCATTTTGACTGTTTATGGTTCTACTAACTCAAAATGGATACAAATTTATGCATGGCGGAACCACCCACATCTGTTGGGTGCAACATCGAAGTCTTGAGGTGCAACACCAGTGTGAAAATCCAAGATTGCACTGTATGACTTTTGAAAACTCGTTTATGGGTATGAAAAAGAAATATAACATTGTGCATCATATTCCAAAATATAGTAAAATGAATTCGGATCATGGTCAAACCCCCTTTGACTAACAAAACAACATGTGAAAAATTAAGCTAAAAAAGCTTTCGATTTTCCCAAAAGTCATTAATACTGAATTTCTTGGTTACTGAATTAAGATGAGATGGATGTAACCTATTAGTCCTATTGATCTATGTGAGAGCTTCGTTTTGACTGGTTATGGTTCTACTAACTCAAAATGGATACAAATTTATGCATGGCAGAACAACCCACGTCTATTAAGTGCAACATCGAAGTCTTGAGGTGCAACATCAGTTTGAAAATCCAAGATTGCAATGTATGACTTTTGAAAACTCGTTTGTGGGTACGAGATAGAAATATAACATGGTGCATTATATTCCAAAATATATTAAATCGAATTCCGACCATGGTCAAACCCCCTTTGACTTACAAAACAACATGTGAAAAATTAAAAATTGAACTAAAAAAGCTTTTGATGTTCCCAAATGTCATTAAGATTGAATTTCTTGGTTTATTGAACTAAGATGAGATGGGTGTAACCTGATAGTCCTATAGATCTATGAGAGAGCTTAATTTTGATAGGTTATGGTTCTACTAGCTCAAAATGGATACAAATTTATGTGTGGCGGAACATCCCATGTCTGTTGGGTGCAACATTGAAGTCTTGATGTGCAACATCAGTTTGAAAATCTAAGATTGCACTGTATGACTTTTGAAATCTCGTTTACGGGTGTGAAATAGAAATATAACATGGTGCATCATACTTCGAAATATATTAAATCGAATTCCGAACATGGTCAAACCCCCTTTGACCAACAAAACAACATGTGAAAAATTAAAAATTGAGCTTAAAAAGCTTTCGATATTCCCAAATGTCATTAAGATTGAATTTCTTGGTTTGCTAAACTAAAATGAGATGGGTGTAACCTGTTAGTCCTATAGATCTATGAGAGAGCTTCATTTTGATAGGTTATGGTTCTACTAATTCAAAATAGATACAAAATATTGTGTGGCGGAACATCCCACGTCTTATGGGTGCAACATCGAAGTCTGGAGGTGCAACATCAGTTTGAAAATCTAAGATTGCACTGTAGGACTTTTGAAAACTCGTCTATGGGTTCGAAATAGAAATATAACATGGTGCATCATATTCCAAAATATATTAAATCGAATTCAGACCATGGTCAAACACCCTTTGACTAACAAAACAACATGTGAAAAATTAAAAATTGACTGAAAAAGCTTTTGATGTTCCCAAATGTCATTAAGATTGAATTTCTTGGTTACTGAACTAAGATGAGATGGGTGTAACCTGTTAGTCCTATAAATCCATGAGAGAGCTTCATTTTGACTGGTTACGGTTCTACTAACTCAAATTGGATACAAATTAATGCATGGCGGAACAACCCACGTCTCTTAGGTGCAACATCGAAGTCTTGAGGTGCAACAACAGTTTGAAAATCCAAGATTGCAATGTATGACTTTTGGAAACTCGTTTATGGGTACGAAATAGAAATATAACATAGTGCACCATACAAAATATATTAAATTGAATTCCGACCATGGTCAAACCCCCTTTGACTAGAAAACAACATGTGAAAAATTAAAAATTGACCTAAAAAAGCTTTTGATGTTCCCAAATGTCATTAAGATTGAATCTTTTGGTTTACTGAACTAAGATGAGATGTGTAACACCTCGTGTATTCTATAATAGTGAAATTCGCAAATTTAAGAATAATTAATTTCAAATCAAATAATTAAGGGAAACGGGATACGCCATTGTGTTCGTCTCGGAAAAATACCCGAAATAGAGTCCAAGTTTTCGAAAAACGGAGTCCGTATGAAGAAGATATGGCCTCCTGAAGTTTCAGAATTCAGGTTAAAATTCAAACAGACGAAAACAGCTCAGAAAAACAAGTTTAAAATTCAAAATCGGGCCCAATTGGCCAGGGCGGGAAAATTCCCGCCTAAGGCACCCTGGTCGAATTGGCAGTCGACCTGGGCTAGAGGTCGACAGGGCTGTTGACACCCATGTCGACTGCCAAGTCGACACGGTGTCGACTGGGCTGTCGACCTGGCCCCAGAGCCAAGTCGAACCCAGCCCACCCTGGCTGGCCTGGTCTATGTTTGGTCGATTTTCTGAGCCTTGCCTTGTCACTAGGGCTAGGTGTCAGCTCCGGATTGGCCTCTCCTTCAAACGAACGGCTATTATTGAATCAAGCTCCATCGACGGTCTAAAACAACTCACAAACATTATAAAAAGGACCTAAGACCTAGCCTAAATCATACTATCTCATTTTAGCCTCAGGCCGCCGCCATTAAACCTAGAGCTCTGAATTAAAAATACAAAGAATAAAATTATAGAAGATAGAGGACGATTCTTGAAGGCTACAACTAGAAGCTACAACAACTACGACGCTTTAGACAACGAATTTGGGACTATTTTATTTGGGTTATTTGCTTCTATTTTGTAAGTTCTATGTTACTTTTTAATCAAAAACGCTAAAACAAAATGGACATGCCATGAATTGAAACCGGATTTAGGAACTATTGTCAATCCATTGTTTATATTGTTTATCTTTGAATTATAATTTGGGGATATTGCTATGGCAACGTTGCAAGTTAAACTTGTCATGATTTTGATGTTGTTATGAATCACTTGGGCTTAATTGTTTGGCAAGTTGGACTAATACATGTCCATGGAATCACTATGTTTATTGAAATCTTTATGTTGATTAAACCATGCCTATGATGCTAATTAAACCATGGCTATGACTATTGATGGAATTATGCCTGTGATGTTAATATACCCATCATGATTAATGAAAAATTGGGTATTACTAGGTTATGATGAAAAGTTGGAATTATTATGTTTATAATGTTAGATATGTTAAAAATGCTAAATTGGAATCATTATGTCTATAATGTTAGTTGAGAATCATTATGTTAAAAACGCTAAACTTGAATCATTATGCCTATAATGTTAGTTGAGAATCATTATGTTAAAAACGCTAAATTGGAACCATTATGTTTATAATGTTAGTTGAGAACCATTATGTTAAAAACGCTAAAATTGGAACCATTATGTTTGTAATGTTAGTTGAGAATCATTATGTTAAAAATGCTAAACTGGAACCATTATGTTTATAATGTTAGATGAGAACCATTATGATAAATTGGAATCATTATGTCTATGGGAATTATTATGTTAAAAATGCTAAATTGGAATCCACTATGCCTATTAGGATTACTATGCCTTTAATGTTTCATGTTTGTAATAAAATTATTATTATGCCCGCAATGATTATTATGCCTATGATGTAAAGTTGAAATCATCATGTTAAACTAAGTTGGAATCATTACTATGCCAAGTTATCATCATGCTAGCATTGAAACCATGTGATATGTTATAGTCTATTTATTATGCAAGTGATGTTGGAATTGTTACATATGCCTATCACATGTTTGGTGTTATTCCCCTCTATCTCTTAAATTGTTTATGATTGAGAACGAAGTACGTTTATATACGTTGGGGATACGATTGGGTAGAATAGGCAAAACTTGAATTAATTATACGCATAAACTGTGAAATTTGGCATAAGTAGAACATGAAATATGGCACGAAAATTTGACTTGAACATGCCATAACTTGACCTTAAATCATGCCTTAGTTGGGCACGAAATTGACATATGAACATGCTATGGAAATAGCAAAATCTGATAAGAACATGGGCATGACTTTAGAAAACAAGAAGGTGGCCAACTCGAGGTTAGGTTGAGTTTGTAGTGTAAATCTGCCCGGAACCGCCCGGCAAATCCAGTTGCTACAAACAATAGGATCCAATGTGGGTAGTTGGTCACATCGCGCTTGAAACCCGAGGTTGGGTTGAGTTCGTAGCGTAAACCTGCCCGGAACCGCCCGGCAAATCCAGTGGCAACGAACAACAGGATCCAATGTGAGTGGTTCGGTGCATTAACGAATCAATTAATGCCAATTAGGGTTAAATCATGAACATGAAAAGACAACTTAACCAACTTGAACACGGTTTGTAGGGCTAAGTCATGAACTTGAAAACGACAACACTTAGCCAACTTGACATGACACATAGGCGGGTTAAGTCACGAACTGAAATGACATACTTAACCATCTTGACATGACTAGACTAGAAAATGATTAAGTCACGAATTACATGACTTAATCTGTTAGGCAGGTTAGGTCACGAATTACATGACCTAATCTATTAGGCGAAAACCCTAGACACGACCCCTTTCAACAATAACCCTCTAGATGTATCAAGGTACCCTAGGGCTAGGCCGGGTGGGGCACGATTACTGGGCTGATTGTAAGAGGTGAACGACGGCAGTGGGGTATGCCAGTGTAGGTTCGGCGGACTACGATCGTGCACGTATCCGGGGCAGACACTGGGTATCCGTAGATTTATCTGTGCATCTTGAATCGTGTCAGGGGTTGACACCCTAGGGCTGATACACCCGAAGGTGGACCCAGCACAGGTGACTACATTCGTGATTAGCCGTATGACGCGGGCACTTGACGAGCTAGAACTTGTAGGGAGCCGATCGACTAGATAATCGCTCCGTAGGACCCCGTACTTGGGTCAGACCCTGTTTCAGGGTCATTTCATGATATTGGGCTGTGGGATTTATTTCGTGATTAACTAGTGACATGGGCTTAGTATACTAGTACGGTCGATGCAACGAATCATGAACATGTGTTACTTTATTTGACTTGTCTTGACTTATCCTGATCACCTTAGTCTATCTTGTTCACCTTGACACCATTCTTAAGTTTAGTTCCAGTTCATACATGACAGGTTGTTTTAACCGTTTCTACACTGAAAGTCACTAGAACTTACTCAGTCTTTATGACTGACCCTTTTCCTTTCGCCTCTTTTTCTTTCGTTCCCCCCCAGGTTCTCAGGGAGGGAATACCGCAGCTTGACCAGTTTTCTCATCCAGCTTGAAGAGAAAGAATGTATTGCTTGGATCTTTTCCGTTTTGGACTATGGCTTTGGACAACAATTAGGGGACTTTTGCAGTTTATTTATGTTTTCTTCATGCTTCTTTAAATAATGTAATCAAGACAGTTATGATTTTGGGAAGTATTATGGCATGGTTTGTGTAACACGTATTTTGAAGAAATAAAAGTTGTTGTTTTCTGCTGTTCAAAAATATGTGTTATTATATCTGTCTTGTATATCTGTGACTTATACTGATAAACCTCCACCAAAATTAGGGCATTCCCTTTGAGAGTGGCCCTAACGGAGGTGGGGTGTTTCACTTGGTATCAGAGCATAGGTTTACCAGATAAGATAAAAAGTTTTGAAAATTTATTTTCAAAAGAAAATTTAAAGAAGCATTTTTAAAAGATAAAATATTATTTTATTTTAAAAAGGCAAAGTCCCCCAAAGCCATAGGTACTATCTCTTATCCTTCGTTTTGAATCTATCCTTCTTGTTTCAGCATGTCCGAAGAACTTAACTTGCCAGAGGGTGTACCAATACCTGGTTGGTTTAGACGATTCTTAGAAGCAAGGGCCACCCAGCCAGGTCCTACCGTTCCTCCTCCCCCAGCTGCAGGAAATCATCCAGCTGCAGCAACACCTCTTCCTCCACCTCCCCCGCGGGGAAACACTTTTGCTAAGATATGTAAAGATTTTAAGGCTATGGGAGGAAAGGACTTTCATGGAACGGAGTCCTTCGTGGCAGCTAGAAATTGGCTGAAAGAAACCGAGGACTTATTCGTCATCTTTGAGGTAGAAGATAGGCAGAAAGTACAACTGGCAGTGTGGCTACTAAAGGGCGAGGCTTCCTACTGGTGGGAAGTCACTAATGCAGAAAGACCAGTGGAAACATGGGAGGACTTTAGGGCAAGGTTTGAGGCTAAATTTCTCTCAGAAGCCGAAAGGAGTTTGCAGTTGGATAAATTTTTATTTCTTAAGCAAGGGAATATGACAGTCAAAGAGTATGTAAATCAATTCGATGAGCTGGCTAGGTTCGGACTGGACCTAGTCAACACCCCGCACAAAAAGGCTCTCCGCTTTGTCAAAGGGTTGAATGAGCCATTACACAGTTTGGCCATGACCCATATACCCATGGGAGCTACGTACGAAAGGTTGGTGCAGATGGCATTGCTGAACGAAGAAGATAAGGGCAAGAAGGAGACAGAGGCAGAAAACTCTCAAGGGAAGAAAGAGGTCAAGCCCAACGATTCTAAGAATAAGAAGGTAGACTCCGAGAAAGGAGGCAAGAACAACAACTCACGTGATAAAAAGGAAATGCAATTACTGTGGTACGGAAGGGCACATAGCCAAGGATTGTAGAAAGAGGAAGAGAAAGCAAGGTGAATGTTTTCATTGTGGGAAGACTGGACACATCAGCAAAGAATGCCCTGAGAAGCAGAACGGACCTTCTGGCGGTATATCGTTAACCTATTCTAGATGCTTTGTTTTATCTTATTTCTCTCCTCGATCCTATCTTGAGAACCATAGTTAGAATCTTTTTGGATGTAAACATGTAATTGAAACATGTTTTGATTGCGAAATGGTTGCAAGTGGTCGCAAGTGGTTGCTCGTGGATGCATGAATACACATTAGGCACTAGATCGGCTCAGACACATTTTCATGTTGCATATGCATGAGTGTTTATTTTGGAAACTTGGTTGTGCCATCATTTGGTTGTTGCATATGATTGAATGTTCGAGCACTCATGTAGAAATTATGAATTATAATAGGAAAAAATTGCATACATATTGGATTCATTTCACTAAACATATTTTGCATTTAGAAGATCAATCAGGCCTGATCATTAGCATTAGCTAAGGAACATATACACATACTTCGCATATGATCATAAAGCATTAGAAGTCTTTTAAGGACAATGGATACTCGTGTTTGATGGATGAGTAGATGGATGTTTGGATGTTAGGATATATATTTTTCCTAAACTTGAAGATTTCGGGGACGAAATCCTTTTAAGTGGGGGAGAATGTAACACCCCGTGTATTCTATAATAGTGAAATTCACAAATTTAAGTATAATTAATTTCAAATCAAAGAATTAAGGGAAATGGGATACGCCATTGTGTTCGTCTCGGAAAAATACGCGAAATAGAGTCCATGTTTTCAAAAAACGGAGTCCGTATGAAGAAGATATGGCCTCCGAAAGTTCCAGAATTCAGGTTAAAATTCAAACAGACGAAAACAGCTCAGAAAAACAAGTTTAAAATTCAAAATCGGGCCCAATTGGCTAGGGCGGGAAAATTCCCGCCTAAGGCACCCAGGTCGACTTGGCAGTCGACCTGGGCTAGAGGTCGACAGGGCTGTCGACACCCATGTCGACTGCCAAGTCGACACGGTGTCGACTGGGCTGTCGACCTGGCCCCAGAGCCAGGTCGAACCCAGACCAACCCTGGCTGGCCTGGTCTATGTTTGGTCGATTTTCTGAGCCTTGCCTTGTCACTAGGGCTAGGTGTCAGCTCCGGATTGGCCTCTCCTTCAAACGAACGGCTATTATTGAATCAAGCTCCATCGATGGTCTAAAACAACTCACAAACATTATAAAAAGGACCTAAGACCTAGCCTATATCATACTATCTCATTTTAGCCTCAGGCCGCCGCCATTAAACCTAGACCTCTGAATTAAAAATACAAAGAATAAAATTATAGAAGATAGAGGACGATTCTTGAAGGCTACAACTAGAAGCTACAACAACTACGACGCTTTAGACAACGAATTTGGGACTATTTTATTTGGGTTATTTGCTTCTATTTTGTAAGTTCTATGTTACTTTTTAGGCAAAAACGCTAAAACAACATGGACATGCCATGAATTGAAACCGGATTTAGGAACTATTGTTAATCCATTGTTTATATTGTTTATCTTTGAATTATAATTTGGGGATATTGCTATGGCAACGTTGCAAGTTAAACTTGTCATGATTTTGATGTTGTTATGAATCACTTGGGCTTAACTGTTTGGCAAGTTGGACTAATACATGTCCATGGAATCACTATGTTTATTGAAATCTTTATGTTGATTAGACCATGCCTATGATGCTAATTAAACCATGGCTATGACTATTGATGGAATTATGCCTGTGATGTTAATATACCCATCATGATTAATGAAAAATTGGGTATTGCTAGGTTATGATGAAAAGTTGGAATTATTATGTTTATAATGTTAGATATGTTAAAAATGCTAAATTTGAATCATTATGTCTATAATGTTAGTTGAGAATCATTATGTTAAAAATGCTAAATTTGAATCATTATGCCTATAATGTTAGTTGAGAATCATTATGTTTAAAACACTAAATTGGAACCATTATGTTTATAATGTTAGTTGAGAACCATTATGTTAAAAACGCTAAAATTGGAACCATTATGTTTGTAATGTTAGTTGAGAATCATTATGTTAAAAATGCTAAACTGGAACCATTATGTTTATAATGTTAGATGAGAACCATTATGATAAATTGGAATCATTATGTCTATGGGAATTATTATATTAAAAATGCTAAATTGGAATCCACTATGCCTATTAGGATTACTATGCCTTTAATGTTTCATGTTTGTAATAAAATTATTATTATGCCTGCAATGATTATTATGCCTATGATGTAAATCATCATGCTAAACTAAGTTGGAATCATTACTATGCCAAGTTATCATCATGCTAGCATTGAAACCATGTGATATGTTATAGTCTATTTATTATGCAAGTGATGTTGGAATTGTTACATATGCCTATCACATGTTTGGTGTTATTCCCCTCTATCTCTTAAATTGTTTATGATTGAGAACGAAGTACGTTTATATACGTTGGGGATACGATTGGGTAGAATAGGCAAAACTTGAATTAATTATACGCATAAACTGTGAAATTTGGCATAAGTAGAACATGAAATATGGCACGAAAATTTGACTTGAACATGCAATAACTTGACCTTAAATCATGCCTTAGTTGGGCACGAAATTGACATATGAACATGCTATGGAAATAGCAAAATCTGATAAGAACATGGGCATGACTTTAGAAAACAAGAAGGTGGCCAACTCGAGGTTGGGTTGAGTTTGTAGTGTAAATCTGCCCGAACCGCCCGGCAAATCCAGTTGATACAAACAATAGGATCCAATGTGGGTAGTTGGTCACATCGCGCTTGAAACCCGAGGTTGGGTTGAGTTTGTAGCGTAAACCTGCCCGGAACCGCCCGACAAATCCAGTGGCTACGAACAACAGGATCCAATGTGAGTGGTTCGGTGCATTAACGAATCAATTAATGCCAATTAGGGTTAAGACATGAACATGAAAAGACAACTTAACCAACTTGAACACGGTTTGTAGGGCTAAGTCATGAACTTGAAAACGACAACACTTAGCCAACTTGACATGACACGTAGGCGGGTTAAGTCGCGAACTGAAATGACATACTTAACCATCTTGACATGACTAGACTAGAAAAGGATTAAGTCACGAATTACATGACTTAATCTGTTAGGAAGGTTAGGTCACGAATTACATGACCTAATCTATTAGGCGAAAACCCTAGACACGACCCCTTTCAGCAGTAACCCTCTAGATGTATCAAGGTACCCTGGGGCTAGGCCGGGTGGGGCACGATTACTGGGCTGATTGTAAGAGGTGAACGACGGCAGTGGGGTACGCCAGTGTAGGTTCGGCGGACTACGATCGTGCACGTATCCGGGGCAGACACTGGGTATCCGTAGATTTATCTGTGCATCTTGAATCGTGTCAGGGGTTGATACCCTAGGGCTGATACACCCGAAGGTGGACCCAGCACAGGTGACTACATTCGTGATTAGCCGTATGACACGAACACTTGACGAGCTAGAACTTCTAGGGAGCCGATCGACTAGATAATCGCTCCGTAGGACCCCGTACTTGGGTCAGACCCCGTTTCAGGGTCATTTCATGATACTGGGCTGTGGGATTTATTTCGTGATTAACTAGTGACATGGGCTTAGTATACTAGTACGGTCGATGCAACGAATCTTGAACATGTGTTACTTTATTTGACTTGTCTTGACTTATCCTGATCACCTTAGTCTATCTTGTTCACCTTGACACCATTCTTAAGTTTAGTTCCAGTTCATACATGATAGGTTGTTTTAACCGTTTCTACACTGAAAGTCACTAGAACTTACTCAGTCTTTATGACTGACCCTTTTCCTTTCGCCTCTTTTTCTTTCGTTCCCCCCCAGGTTCTCAGGGAGGGAATACCGCAGCTTGACCAGTTTTCTCATCCGGCTTGAAGAGAAAGAATGTATTGCTTGGATCTTTTCCGTTTTGGACTATGGCTTTGGACAACAATTAGGGGACTTTTGCAGTTTATTTATGTTTTCTTCATGCTTCTTTAAATAATGTAATCAAGACAGTTATGATTTTGGGAAGTATTATGGCATGGTTTGTGTAACACGTATTTTGAAGAAATAAAAGTTGTTGTTTTCCGCTGTTCAAAAATATGTGTTATTATATCTGTCTTGTATATCTGTGACTTATACTTATAAACCTCCATCAAAATTAGGGCATTCCCTTTGAGAGTGACCCTAATAGAGGTGGGGTGTTTCAAGATGGGTGTAACCTGTTAGTCCTATAGATTAATGAGAGAGCTTCATTTTGACTGGTTATGGTTCTACTAACTCAAAATGGATACAAATTTATGCATGGCGGAACATCCCACGTTTGTTGGGTGCAACATGGAAGTCTTGAGGTGCAACATCAGTTTGAAAATCCAAGATTGCACTGAATGACTTTTGAAAACTCGTTTATGGGTACGAAATAGAAATATAACATGGTGCATCATATTCCAAAATATATTAAATCGAATTCCGACCATGGTCAAACCCTCTTTGACTAACAAAACAACATGTGAAAAATTAAAAATTGAACTAAAAAAGCTTTTGATGTTCCCAAATGTCATTAAGATTGAATTTGTTGGTTTACTAAACTAAGATGAGATGGGTGTAACCTGATAGTCCTATAGATCTATTACAGAGCTTCATTTTGATTGGTTATGGTTCTACTAGCTCAAAATGAATACAAATTTAAGTGTGGTGGAACATCCCACGTCTGTTGGGTGCAACATCGAAGCCTTGATGTGCAACATCAGTTTGAAAATCTAAGATTGCACTGTATGACTTTTGAAATCTCGTTTATGGGTATGAAATAGAAATATAACATGGTTCATCATACTTCAAAATGTATTAAATCAAATTTCGACCATGGTCAAACCCCCTTTGACCAAACAAAACAACATGTGAAAAATTAAAAATTGAGCTAAAAAAGCTTTTGATGTTCCCAAATGTCATTAAGATTGAATTTCTTGGTTAACTGAACTAAGATGAGATGGGTGTAACCTGTTAGTCCTATAGATCTATGAGAGAGCTTCATTTTGACTGGTAATGGTTCTACTAACTCAAAATGGATACAAATTTATGCATGGCGGAACCACCCACATATGTTGGGTGCAACATCGAAGTCTTGAGGTGCAACATCAGTTTGAAAATCCAAGATTGCAATGTATGACTTTTGAAAACTCGTTTATGGGTACGAAATAGAAATATAACATAGTGCATCATATTCCAAAATATATTAAATTGAATTCCGACCATGGTCAAACCCACTTTGACTAACAAAACAACATGTGAAAAATTAAAAATTGACCTAAAAAAGCTTTTGATGTTCCCAAATGTCATTAAGATTGAATTTCTTAGTTTACTGAACTAAGATGAGATGGGTGTAACCTGTTAGTCCTATAGATCTATGAGAGAGCTTCATTTTGACTAGTTATGGTTCTACTAACTCAAAATGGATACAAATTTGTGCATGGCGGAACCACCCACATCTGTTGGGTGCAACATCGAAGTCTTGAGGTGCAACATCAGTTTGAAAATACAAGATTGCACTGTATGACTTTTGAAAACTCGTTTATGGGTATGAAATAGAAATATAACATGGTGCATCATATTCCAAAATATAGTAAATGGAATTCGGACCATGGTCAAACCCCCTTTGACTAACAAAACAACATGAGAAAAATTGAGCTAAAAAAGCTTTCGATGTTCCCAAAAGTCATTAAGATTGAATTTCTTGGTTACTGAATTAAGATGAGATAGGTGTAACCTGTTAGTCCTATATATCTATGTGAGAGCTTCGTTTTGACTGGTTATGGTTCTACTAACTCAAAATGGATACAAATTTATGCGTTGGGGAACAACCCACGTCTGTTAGGGGCAACATCGAAGTCTTGAGGTGCAACATCAGTTTGAAAATCCAAGATTCCACTGTATGACTTTTGAAAACTCGTTTATGGGTACGAAATAGAAATATAACATGGTGCATCATATTCCAAAATATAATAAATCGAATTCCGACCATGGTCAAACCCCCTTTGACTTACAAAACAACATGTGAAAAAATAAAAATTGAACTAAAAAAGCTTTTGATGTTCCCAAATGTCATTAAGATTGAATTTGTTGGTTTACTGAACTAAGATGAGATGGGTGTAACATGATAGTCCTATAGATCTATTAGAGAGCTTCATTTTGATAGGTTATGGTTCTACTAGCTCAAAATGGATACAAATTTGAGTGTGGTGCAACATCCCACGTCTGTTGGGTGCAACATCGAAGTCTTGATGTGCAACATCAGTTTGATAATCTAAGATTGCACTGTATGACTTTTGAAATCTCGTTTATGGGTATGAAATAGAAATATAACATGGTTCATCATACTTCAAAATATATTAAATCGAATTTCGACCGTGGTCAAACCCCCTTTGACCAACAAAACAACATGTGAAAAATTAAAATTGAGCTAAAAAAGCTTTTGATGTTCCTAAATGTCATTGAGATTGAATTTCTTGGTTTACTGAACTAAGATGAGATGGGTGTAACCTGTTAGTCCTATAGATCTATGAGAGAGCTTCATTTTGACTGGTAATGGTTCTACTAACTCAAAATGGATAAAAATTTATGCATGGCGGAACCACCCACATATGTTCGGTGCAACATCGAACTCTTGAGGTGCAACATCAGTTTGAAAATCCAAGATTGCAATGTATGACTTTTGAAAACTCGTTTATGGGTACGAAATAGAAATATAACATAGTGCATCATATTCCAAAATATATTAAATTGAATTCCGACCGTGGTCAAACCCCCTTTAACTAACAAAACAACATGAGAAAAATTAAAAATTGACCTAAAAAAGCTTTTGATGTTCCCAAATGTCATTGAGATTGAATCTTTTGGTTTACTGCACTAAGATGAGATGGGTGTAACCTGTTAGTCCTATTGATCTATGAGAGAGCTTCATTTTGTCTGGTTATGGTTCTACTAACTCAAAATGGATACAAATTTGTGCATGGCGGAACATCCCACGTTTGTTGGGTGCAACATGGAAGTCTTGAGGTGCAACATCAGTTTGAAAATCCAAGATTGCACTCTATGACTTTTGAAAACTGGTTTATGGGTACGAAATAGAAATATAACATGGTGCATCATATTCCAAAATATATTAAATTGAATTCCGAGCATGGTCAGACCCCCTTTGACCAACAAAACAACATGTGAAAACTTAAAAATTGACCTAAAAAAGCTTTCGATGTTCCCAAAAGTAATTAAGATTGAATTTCTTGGTTTTCTGAACTAAGATGAAATGGGTGTAACCTGTTAGTCCTATTGATCTATGAGAGAGCTTCATTTTGATAGGTTATGGTTCTACTAACTCAAAATGGATACAAATTTATGTGTGGCGGAACATCTCACGTCTGTTGGGTGCAACATCGAAGTCTTGAGGTGCAACATCAGTTTGAAAATCTAAGATTGCATTGTATGACTTTTGAAAACTCGTTTATGGGTATGAAATAGAAATATAACATGGTGCATCATATTCCAAAATATAGTAAATGGAATTCGGACAATGGTCAAACCCCCTTTGACTTACAAAACAACATGTGAAAAATTGAGCTAAAAAAGCTTTCGATGTTCCCAAAAGTCATTAAGATTAAATTTCTTGGTTACTGAATTAAGATGAGATGGGTGTAACCTGTTAGTCCTATAGATCTATGTGAGAGCTTCGTTTTGACTGGTTATGGTTCTACTAACTCAAAATGGATACAAATTTATGCGTTGGGGAACAACCCACGTCTGTTAGGTGCAACATCGAAGTCTTGAGGTGCAATAGCAGTTTGAAAATCCAAGATTGCACTATATGACTTTTGAAAACTCGTTTATCGGTACGAAATAGAAATATAACATGGTGCATCATATTCCAAAATATATTAAATCGAATTCCGACCTGTGTCAAACCCCCTTTGACTAACAAAACAACATGTGAAAAATTAAAAATTGAACTAAAAAAGCTTTTGATGTTCCCAAATGTCATTAAGATTGAATTTGTTGGTTTACTGAACTAAGATGAGATGGGTGTAACCTGATAGTCCTATAGATCTATTAGAGAGCTTCATTTTGATAGGTTATGGTTCTACTATCTCAAAATGGATACAAATTTAAGTGTGGTGGAACATCCCACGTCTGTTGGGTGCAACATCGAAGTCTTGATGTGCAACATCAGTTTGAAAATCTAAGATTGCACTGTATGACTTTTGAAATCTCGTTTTTGGGTATGAAATAGAAATATAACATGGTTCATCATACTTCAAAATATATTAAATCGAATTTCGACCATGGTCAAACCCCCTTTGACCAACAAAACAACATGTGAAAAAATAAAAATTTGAGCTAAAAAAGCTTTCGATGTTCCCAAATGTCATTAAGATTGAATTTCTTATTTTGCGGAACTAAGATGAGATGGGTGTAACCTGTTAGTCCTATAGATCTATGAGAGAGCTTCATTTTGATAGGTTATGGTTCTACTAATTCAAAATGGATACAAATTTATGTGTGGCGGAACATCCCACGATTGTTGGGTGCAACATCGAAGTCTTGAGGTGGAACATCAGTTTGAAAATCTAAGATTGCACTGTATGACTTTTCAAAATTCGTTTATGGGTTCGAAATAGAAATTTCACATGGTGCATCATATTCCAAAATATATTAAATCGAATTCCGACCATGGTCAAACCCCCTTTGACCAACAAAACAACATGTGAAAAATTAAAAATTGACCCAAAAAAGCTTTTGAAGTTCCCAAATGTCATTAAGATTGAATTTCTTGGTTTACTGAACTAAGCTGAGATGGGTGTAACCATGTTAGTCCTATAGATCTATGAGAGAGCTTCATTTTTATAGGTTATGGTTCTACTAACTCAAATTGGATACAAATTTATGCATGGCGGAACTACCAACGTCTGTTCGGGTGCAACATCGAAGTCTTGAGGTGCAACATCAGTTTGATAATCCAAGATTGCACTGTATGGCTTTTGAAAACTCGTTTATGGGCACGAAATAGAAATATAACATGGTGCATCATATTCCAAAGTATATTAAATCGAATTCCGACCAAGGTCAAAACCCCTTTGACTTAGAAAACAACATGTGAAAAATTAAAAATTGACCTAAAAAAGCTTTTGATGTTCCCAAATGTCGTTAAGATTGAATTTCTTGGTTTACTGAACTAAGATGAGCTGGGTGTAACTTGTTAGTCCTCTAGATCTATTGGTGAGCTTCATTTTGATAGTTTATGGTTCTACTAACTCAAAATGGATACAAATTTATGTGTGGAGGAACATCCCACGTCTGGTGGGTGCAACATTGATGTCTTGAGGTGCAACATCAATCTGAAAATCCAAGATTGCAATGTATGACTTTTGAAAACCCGTTTATGGGTACGAAATAGAAATATAACATGGTGCATCAAATGGATACAAATTTCTTGGTTACAGAACTAAGATTGAATTTCCCTAATGTCATTTAGATTGAATTTCTTGGTTACTGAACTAAGATGAGACGGATGTAACCTGTTATTCCTATAGATCCATAAGAGAGCTTCATTTTGATAGGTTTTGGTTCTACTAACTCAAAATGGATACAAATTTATGCGTGGCGGGACAACCCACGTCTGTTGGGTGCAACATCGATGTCTTGAGGTGCAACATCTATTTGAAAATCCAAGATTGCAATGTATGACTTTTGAAAACTCGTTTATAGGTACAAAATAGAAATATAACATGGTGCATCATATTCCAAAATATATTAAATCGAGTTCCGACCATGGTCAAACCCCCTTTGACCAACAAGACAACATGTGAAAAATTAAAAATTGAGCTAAAAAAGCTTTTGATGTTCCCAAATGTCATTAAGATTGAATTTCTTGGTTTACTGAACTAAGATGAGATGGGTGTAACCTGTTAGTCCAATAAATCTACGAGAGAGCTTCATTTTGTTTGGTTATGGTTCTACTAACTCAAAATGGAAACAAATTTATGCATGGCGGAACAACCCACGTCTGTTGGGTGCAACATCGATGTCTTGAGGTGCAACGTCAATTTGAAAATCAAAGATTGTAGTGTATGACTTTTGAAAACTCGTTTATGTGTACGAAATAGAAATATAACATGGTGCATCATATTCCAAAATATATTAAATCGAATTCTGACCATGGCCAAACCGCCTTTGACTATCAAAACAACATGTGAAAAAATAAAAATTGACCTGAAAAAGCTTTTGATGTTCCCAAATGTCATTAAGATGGAATTTCTTGGTTTACTGAACTAAGATGAGATGGGTGGAACCTGTTAGTCCTATAGATCTATGAGAGAGCTTCATTTTGATAGGTTACAGTTCTACTAAATCAAAATGGATACAAATTTATGTGCGGCGCAACAATCCACGACTGTTGGGTGCAACATCGTTGTCTTGAGTTGCAACATCATTTTGAAAATCCAAGATTGCAATGTATGGCTTTTGAAACTCGTTTATGGGAACGAAGTAGAAATATAACATGGTGCATAATATTCCAATATATATTAAATCGAATTCCGACCATGGTCAAACCTCCTTTGACTAAAAAAACAACATGTGAAAAATTAGAAATTGACCTAAAAAAGCTTTCGATGTTCCTAAATGTCATTAAGATTGAATTTCTTGGTTTACTGAACCAAGATGAGATGGGTGGAACCTGTTAGTCCTATTGATCTACGAGAGAGCTTCATTTTGACTGGTTATGGTTCTACTAACTCAAAATTTTTACAAATTTATGCGTGCTGAACCACCCACATATGTTGGGTGCAACATCGAAATCTTGAGGTGCAACATCAGTTTGAAAATCCACGATTGCACTGTATGACTTTTTAAAACTCGTTTATGGGTATGAAATAGAAATATAACTTGGTGCATCATATTCCAAAATACAATAAATGGAATTCAGACCATGGTTAAACCCCCTTTGACTAACAAAACAACATGTGAAAAATTGAGCTAAAAAAACTTTCGGTGTTCGCAAAAGACATTAAGATTGAATTTCTTGGTTACTGAACTAAGATGTGATGGGTGTAACCTGTTAGTCCTATAGATCTATGTGAGAGCTTCATTTTGACTGGTTATGGTTCTACTAATTCAAAATGGATACAAATTTATGCGAGGCGAAACAACCCACGTCCGTTGGGTGCAACATCGAATTCTTGAGTAGCAACATCTATTTGAAAATCCAAGATTGCAATGTATGTGTTTTGAAGACTCGTTTACGGGTACGAAATAGAAATTTAACATGGTGTATCATATTCCAAAATATATTAAATCGAATTCCGACCATGGTCAAACCCCCTTTGACCAACAAGACAACATGTGAAAAATTAAACATTGAGCTAAAAAAGCTTTCCATGTTCCCAAATGACATTAAGATTGAATTTCTTGGTTTACTGAACTAAGATGAGACGGGTGTAACCTGTTAGTCCTATAGATCTATGAGAGAGCTTCATTTTGATAGGTTATGGTTTTACTAAATCAAAATGGATACAAATTTATGCGTGGCGGAACATCCCATGTCAGTTGGGTGCAACATCGAAGTCTTGAGGTGCAACATCAGTTTGAAAATCCAAGATTGCAATGTATGACTTTTGAAAACTCGTTTATGGTCAAACCCCCTTTGACCAATAAAACAACATGTGAAAAATTAAGCTAAAAAAGCTTTCGATGTTCCAAAAAATCATTAAGATTTAATTTTTGATTTACGGAACTAAGATGAGATGGGTGGAACCTGTTAGTCTTATAGATCTATGAGAGAGCTTCATTTTGACAGGTTACGGTTCTACTAACTCAAAAATTTTAAAATTTATGCGTGGCGGAACCACCCACATCTGTTGGGTGCAACAACGAAGTCTTGAGGTGCAACATCAATTTGAAAATCCAAGATTGCACTATATGATTTTTGAAAACTCGTTTGTTGTTACGAAATAGAAATATAACATGGTGCATCTGCTTCAAATAATATTAAATTGAATTCCGACCATGGTCAAACTCCCTTTCACCAACAAAACAACATGTGAAAAATTTAAAATTGAGCTAAAAAAGCTTTTGATGTTCCCAAATGTCATTAAGATTGAATTTTTTGGTTTACTGAACTAAGATGAGAAGGATGTAACCTGTTAGTCCTATAGATTTATGAGAGAGCTTCATTTTGGAAGGTTATGTTTCTAATAACTCAAAATGCATACAAATTTATGTGTGGCAGAACATCCCACGTCTGTTGGGTGCAACATCGAAGTCTTGAGTTGCAACATCAGTTTGAAACTCCAAGATCGAACTGTATGACTTTTGAAAACTCGTTTATGGGTACGAAATATAAATATTACATAGTGTATCATATTCCAAAATATATTAAATCGAATTCCGACCATGGTTAAAACCCTTTGACCAACAAAACAACATGCGAAAAATTGAGCTAAAAAACCTTTCGATGTTCCAAAAAATCATTAAGAATGAATTTCTGGTTTACTGAACTAAGATGAGATGGGTGGAACCTGTTAGTCCTATAGAACTATGAGAGAGCTTCATTTTGATAGGTTATGGTTCTACTAACTCAAAATGGATACAAATTTATGCACGGCGGAACAATCCACGTCTGTTGGGTGCAACATCGATATCTTGAGGTGCAATATCAATTTGAAAATCCAAGATTGCAATGTATGGCTTTTGAAAACTCATTAATGTGTACGAAATAGAAATATAACATGGTGCGTCATATTCCAAAATATATTAAATCGAAATCTGACCGTGTTCAAACTCCTTTTGACTAACAAAACAACATGTGAAAAATTAAAAAATGACTTAAAAAAGCTTTCGATGTTCTCAAATGTCATTAAGATTGAATTTCATGGTTTACTGAACCAAGATGAGATGTGTGGAACCTGTTAGTCCTATAGATCTATGAGAGAGCTTCATTTTGACAGGTTATGGTTCTACTAACTTAAAATTTTTACAAATTTATATGTGGCGGAACCACCCACATCTGTTGGGTGCAACATCGAAGTCTTGAGGTGAAACATCTGTTTGAAAATCCAAGATTGCACTGTATGACTTTTGAAAACTCGTTTATGGGTATGAAATAGAAATATAACATGGTTCAACAAATTCCAAAATATAGTAAATGGAATTCGGACCATGGTCAAACCCCCATTGACTAACAAAGCAACATGTGAAAAATTGAGCTAAAAAGCTTTTATGCTCCCAAAAGTCATTAAGATTGAATTTCTCGCGTACTAAACTAAGATGAGATGGGTGTAACTTGTTAGTCCTATAGATCTATGTAAGAGCTTCAGTTTGACTGTTTATGGTTCTACTAACTCAAAATAGAAACAAATTTATGCGTAGCGGAATAAGCCACGTCTGTTGGGTGCAACATCGAAGTCTTGAGATGCAACATCTATTTGAAAATCCAAGATTGCAATGTATGACTTTTGAATACTTGTTTATGGGTACGAAATAGAAATTTAACATGGTGTATCAGATTCCAAAATATATTAAAACGAATTCCGACCATGGTCAAACCCTCTTTGACCAACAAAACAACATGTGAAAAATTAAAAATTGAGCTAAAAAAGCTTTCGATGTTCCCAAATGTCATTAAGATTGAATTTCTTGGTTTACTGAACTAAGATGAGATGTTTCTAACCTGTTAGTCCTATAGATCTATGAGAGAGCTTCATTGTGACTGGTTTTCGTTCTATTAACTCAAAATGGATACAAATTTATGTGTAGCGGAACAACCCACGTCAGTTGGGTGCAACATCGATGTCTTGAGGTGCAACATTAATTTGAAAATCCAAGATTGCAATTTATGACTTTTGAAAACTATTTTATGGGTACGAAATAGAAATATAACATGGTGCATCTTATTCCAAAATATATTAAATCGAATTCCGACCATGGTCGAACCCCCTTTGACTAACAAAACAACATGTGAAAAATTAAAAATTGAGCTAAAAAAGCTTTTGATGTTCCCAAATGTCATTAAGATTGAATTTCTTGGTTTACTGAACTAAAATGGGATGGGTTTAACCTGTTTGTCCTATAGATCTATGAGAGAGCTTCATTTTGATAGGTTATGGTTCTACTAACACAAAATGGATACAAATTTATGTGTGGCGGAACATCCCAAGTCTGTTGGGTGCAACATCGAAGTCTTGAGGTGCAACATCAGTTTAAAAATCCATGATTGCAATGTATGACTTTTGAAAACTCGTTTATGGGTTCGAAATGGAAATATAACATGGTGTATCATATTCCAAAATATATTAAATCGAATTCTGACCATGGTCAAACCCCCTTTGACAAACAAAACAACATGTGAAAAAATAAAAATTGAGCTAAAAAAGCTTTTGAATTTCCCAAATGTTATTAAGATTGAATTTCTTGGTTTACTGAACAAAGATGAGATGGGTGTAACCTATTAGTCCTATAAATATACGAGAGAGCTTCATTTTGAATAGTTATGGTTTTGTAACTCAAAATGGATACAAATTTATGCATGGTGGAACAACCCTTGTCTATTGGGTGCAACATCGAAGTCTTGAGGCGTAACATCAGTTTGAAAATCCAATATTGCACTGTATGACTTTTGAAAACTCGTTTATGGGTATGAAATAAAAATATAACATGGCGCATCGTATTCCAAAATATTGTAAATCGAATTCCGACCATGGTCAAACCCCCTTTGACCAACAAGACAACATGTGAAAAATTCAGCTAAAAAAGCTTTCGATGTTCCCAAAAGTCATTAAGACTGAATTTCTGGGTTATTGAACTAAGATGAGATGGGTGTAACCCGTTAGTCCTATAGATCTATGTGAGAGCTTCGTTTTTACTGGTTATGGTTCTACTAACTCAAAATGGATACAAATTTATGCATGGCGGAACAACCCACGTCTGTTAGGTGCAACATCGAAGTCTTGAGGTGCAACATCAGTTTGAAAAACCAAGATTGCACTGTATGACTTTTGAAAACTTGTTGATGGGTATGAAATAGAAATATAAAATGGTGCATCATATTCCAAAATATAGTAAATGGAATTCGGACCATGGTCAAACTCCCTTTGACTAACAAAGCAAGATGTGAAAAATTGAGCTAAAAAAGCTTTTTATGTTCCCAAAAGTCATTAAGATTGAATTTCTGGGTTACCGAACTAAGATGAGATGGGTGTAACCTGTTAGTCCTATAGATCTATGAGAGAGCTTTATTTTGACTGGTTATGGTTCTACTAACTCAAAATGGATACAAATTTATGTGTGGCGGAATAACCCACGTCTGTCGGGTGCAACATCGAAGTCTTGAGGTGCAACATCTATTTGAAAATCCAAGATTGCAATGTATGACTTTTGAATACTCGTTTATGGGTACGAAATAGAAATTTAACGTGGTGTATCATATTCCAAAATATATTAAAACCAAATCCGTCCATGGTTAAACCACCTTTGACCAACAAAAAAACATGTGAAAAATTAAAAATTGAGCTAAAAAAGATTTCGATGTTCCCAAATGTCATTAAGATTGAATTTCTTGGTTTACTGAACGAAGATGAGATGGGTGTAACCTGTTAGTCCTATAGATCTATGAGAGAGCTTCATTTTAACTGGTTTTGGTTCTACTAACTCAAAATGGATACAAAATTATGCGCAGCGGAACAACCCACGTCTGTTGGGTGCAACATCGACGTCTGGAGGCGCAACATCAATTTGAAAATCCAAGATTGCAATGTATGACTTTTGAAAACTATTTTATGGGTACGAAATAGAAATATAACATGGTGTATCATATTCCAAAATATATTAAATCAAATTCCGACCATGGTCGAACCCCCTTTAACTAACAAAACAACATGTGAAAAATTAAAAATTGAGCTAAAAAAGCTTTTGATGTTTCCAAATGTCATTAAGATTGAATTTCTTGGTTTACTGAACTAAGATGGGATGTGTGTAACCTTTTAGTCCTATAGATCTATGAGAGAGCTTCATTTTGATAGGTTATGTTTCTACTAACTCAAAATGGATACAAATTTATGTGTCGCGGAACATCCCACATCTGTTAGATGCAACATTGAACTCTTGATGTGCAACATTAGATTGAAAAACCAAGATTGCAATGTATGAATTTTGAAAACTCGTTTATGGGTACGAAATTGAAATATTACATGGTATATCATATTCCAAAATATATTAAATCAAATTCTGACCATGGTCAAACCCCCTTTCACTAGCAAAACAACATGTGAAAAAATAAAAATTGAGCTGAAAAAGCTTTTGATGTTCCCAAATGTTATTAAGATTGAATTTCTTGGTTTACTGAACAAATATGAGATGGGTGTAACCTGTTAGTCCTATAAATATACGAGAGAGCTTCTTTTTGACTAGTTATGGTTTTAGTAACTCAAAATGGATAAAAATTTATGCGTGGTGGAACAACCCATGTCTATTGGGTGTAACATCGAAGTCTTGAGGTGCAACATCAGTTTGAAAATCCAAGATTGCACTGTATGACTTTTGAAAACTCGTTTATGGGTATGAAATAGAAATATAACATGGTGCATCATATTCCAAAATATTGTAAATCGAATTCTGACCATGGTCAAACCCCCTTTGACCAACAAAACATGTGAAAATTTTAGCTAAAAAAGCTTTCGATGTTCCCAAAACTCATTAAGATTGAATTTCTGGGTTACTGAACCAAGATGAGATGGGTGTAATCTATTAGTCCTATAGATCTATGTGAGAGCTTCGTTTTGACTGGTTATGGTTCTACTAACTCAAAATGGATACAAATTTATGCATGGCGGAACAACCCACGTCTGTTAGGTGCAACATCGAAGTCTTGAGGTGCAACATCAGTTTGAAAATCCAAGATTGCACTGTATGACTCTTGAAAACTCGTTTTTGGGTATGAAATAGAAATATAACATGGTGCATCATACATCAAAATATATTAAATCAAATTCCGACCATGGTCAAACCCCCTTGACCAACAAAACTCGTTAATGGGTACGAAATAGAAATACAAGATGGTGTATCATATTCCAAAATATATTAAATCGAATTCCGACCATGGTCAAACCCCCTTTGACTAACAAAACAACATATGAAAAATTAAAAATTGACCTAAAAAAGCTTTTGATGTTCCCAAATGTCATTAAGATTGAATTTCTTAGTTACTGAGCTAAGATGAGATGGGTGTAACCTGTTAGTCCTATAGATCTATGAGAGAGATACATTTTGACTGGTTATGGTTCTAGAAACTCAAAATGGATACAAATTTATGCGTGGCGGAACAACCCACGTCTATTGGGTGCAACATCGAAGTCTTGAGGGGAAACATCAATTTGAAAATCAAAGATTGCAATGTATGACTTTTGAAAACTCGTTTATGGGTACGAAATAGAAATATAACGTGGTGTATCATATTCCAAAATATATTAAATCGAATTCCGACCATGGTCAAACCCCCTTGGACCAACAAAACAACATGTGAAAAATTAAAAATTGAGATAAAAAAGCATTCGATGTTCCCAAATGTCATTAAAATTGCATTTCTTGGTTTACTGAACTAAGATGAGATGGGTGTAACCTGTTAGTCCTATAGATCTATGAGAGAGCTTCATTTTGACTGGTTTTAGTTCTACTAACTCAAAATGGATACAAATTTATGTGTGGCGGAATGACCCACGTCTGTTAGGTGCAACATTGATGTCTTGAGGTGCAATATCAATTTGAAAATCCAAGATTTCAATGTATGACTTTTGAAAACTCATTTATGGGTGCGAAATAGAAATATAACATGGTGTATCATATTCCAAAATATATTAAATCGAATTCCGACCATGGCCAAACCCCCTTTGAGTAACAAAACAACATGTGAAAAAATAAAAATTGAGCTAAAAAAGCTTTTGATGTTCCCAAATGTCATTAAGATTGAATTTCTTGGTTTACTGAACTAAGATGAGATGGATGTAACCTGTTAGTCCTATAGATCTATGAGAGAGCTTCATTTTGACTGGTTATGATTCTACTAACTAAAAATGGATAAAATTTATGTGTGGCGGAACATCCCATGTCTGTTGGGTGCAACATCGAAGTCTTGAGGTGCAACATCAGTTTGAAAATCCAAGATTGCAATGTATGACTTCTGAAATCTCGTTTCTAGGTACGAAATAGAAATATAACATGGTGTATCATATTACAAAATATATTAAATCGAATTCCGACCATGGTCAAACCCCCTTTATCTAACAAAACAACATGTGAAAAATTAAAAATTGAGCTAAAAAATCTTTTGATGTTCCCAAATGTCATTAAGATTGAATTTCTTGGTTTACTGAACTAAGATGAGATAGGTGTAACATGTTAGTCCTATAAATATATGAGAGAGCTTCATTTTGAATAGTTATGGTTCTAGTAACTCAAAATGGATACAAATTTATGCGTGGTGGAACAACCCATGTCTGTTGGGTGCAACATCGAAGTCTTGAGGTTCAACATCAGTTTGAAAATCCAAGATTGCACTGTACGACTTTTGAAAACTCGTTTATGGGCATGAAATAGAATTAAACATGGTGCGTCATACTCCAAAATATTGTAAATCAAATTCCGACCATGGTCAAACCCCTTTTGACTAACAAAACAACATGTGAAAAATTAAGCTAAAAAAGCTTTCGATGTTCCAAAAAATCATTAAGATTGAATTTCTGGTTTACTGAACTAAAATGAGATGGGTGTAACCTGTTAGTCCTATAGATCTATGAGAGATCTCCATTTTGACTGGTTATGGCTCTACTAACTCAAAAATTTTACAAATTTATTCGTGGCGGAACCACCCAGATCTGTTGGGTGCAACATCGAAGTCTTCAGGTGCAACATCAGTTTGAAAATCTAAGATTGCACTGTATGACTTTTGAAAACTCGTTTATGGGTACGAAATAGAAATATAACATGGTGCATCGTACTTCAAAATATATTAAATCGAATTTTGACAATGGTCAAACCACCTTTGACCAACAAAACAACATGTGAAAAATAAAAAATTGAGCTAAAAACGCTTTCGATGTTCCCAAATGTCATTAAGATTGATTTTCTTGGTTTACTGAACTAAGATGAGATGGGTGTAACCTGTTAGTCCTATAGATCTATGAGAGAGCTTCATTTTGATAGGTTCTGGTTCTACTAACTCAAAATGGATACAAATTTATGTGTGGCGGAACATCCCACGTCTGTTGGGTGCAACATCGAAGTATTGATGTAACACCCCGTATTTTCTAAGAATATTAAATTAACAAATTTAATAATACTTAATTTTTAGAATAAGAATTAAGGGGAATGGGTTGTGCAGTTGTGTTCGTCTCAGAATTCTGGTTGAGATAGAGTCCGAGTTTGTGAAAAACGGATACCGTATGAGGAGGATATGGACGAACGAAGTTGGGCAGAAAACCGGAAGTCGACTGGAATGCACTGGCCCACTTGTGAAGTGTGCCAGTACAAAAATGCACAAGCGCACCTGCCAAGTGCACCCATGCCAGGCTGAAAACTAGCACAACCTTCTGGTGTGTTCTGATCCATATTGTGACTCATTACTGAGTCCTTTCTGAATCCTTGCTGAGTCATTGGGGCCGAGGTGTCACCCTATCCTGATTGAATGGTTGTGGCTAACTCTAGTGTCATCCGACGGCTATAATTAAAATTGAAATTCTATATAAACATGGGTAGACTCAAACCTAAAATCAAATACAATTGGAACCATGGCCGTCATGCTGTCACCTTGCAACCTAGAAGTAGCCGCCACCAATTAGAGGGGAATCGAAGCTAATCAACTCAAATCTATTCAACTCTAATCTAATCAATAACGAATCTACAACAAAGACGAGCTTAATCAATTTCAGAACTCATATTCCAAAACTCAAGACCTTCTTTGAGTTGTGAGTTCGATTTCTTTAATAAGATAATTAACAATTTAATTGGGTTGAGATATGATTTGGGTTATATGGTTATGTTGTGAATCATTGACCGTGATGTTATTATCTATGTTGTAGATCTATGATGTCATTATCTATGTTGTAGATCTATGATGTTATTATCTATGTTGTAAACCTATGTTAATTGTTGGCTTATGTACAATTAATCCATAATGATGCTTCACATGCTAGTTTGGTTATGTTTGTGGAACTAAATCATACGTTAAATCATACGTATGTATGCAAGTTTTAATGTTAATTTAGATATGAATCATATGCAAGTTGGTGAGAATGATATACAACCCTACATGTTTCATGACATCTATTTTATGTGTAAATTGGATCTAAATTTAGGCTATGACATGTGTGAGTTAGATGCAAGTTTACATCATAGTCTATGTTGCATAAATCACCTATGCAAATATTTGGAGTATGAATCTTTGTGACTATTGCCTATCCAAGTTTTCACCTTTAGATTTAGATCTATGGAATATGTGGTTTTATGCAAGTTTGCGACTTTGGCCTATGAAAGTTTTAGGTGAAAAACTATATTATATGAATGTTCACACCTTTAGGCCTATGCTTAGATTCTGGACAATAACAAGTTCTTGCTAGATATGTGGTAATCCTTATTTGTATGATTAGATCCAATTTGTATGTTATGCAAAATTTGTGGCGTCTCTTCTTTTATGTGTGTTAGACTATTGTTCAGTCTAATATACATATATGTCATGTTAAGCGAACAAACGACATGGGGACGATGGGGGTAATATTGAATATACACGTATTGATAATTGGTATGATATGGCCTGAAAAAGGCATATAGTTTACTTATTTTAATTTAAGACATCAATTGAAAAAATGGCATTTATGGACATAATTGAGTCAATTATGGACATAAGTATATTTGGAATTGATTGACAATTTGAATAGGGATATTAATTCAAATTGGGGATAATTAATTGTAATTAATCGCCAAAGACACGAGGTTAGGCTCTTTTGTGGTGTAAGACTGCCGGACCCGCCCGATAAATCCAGCAGCCACAAATGCCAGTCTAATGTGAGAGGTCAAGGGCATGAATTAAATGCCTAACAGTTGTAGAGACATGAGGTTAGGCTCGTTTGTGGTGTAAAACTGCCCGGACCCGCTCGGCAAATCCAGCTGCCACAAATGCCAGTCTAATGTGGGAGGTCTTTACAAGGTTACGGTGTTAATGAATTAAGAAACACTTAACCAGATAAACATGTGGTGGGACATGGGGGTTAAGTGGGTGCCTTGGGTGGCTTGTGAAAAACGATTAGAAACACTTAACCAAAAATTGAAACATGTAAGTGGACATGAATAAGAAGA
The DNA here is from genome assembly GCA_030737875.1 of Allium sativum. Classification (NCBI taxonomy): domain Eukaryota; kingdom Viridiplantae; phylum Streptophyta; class Magnoliopsida; order Asparagales; family Amaryllidaceae; genus Allium; species Allium sativum. Next base: position 883,900,678 of record CM060919.1, on the reverse strand, counting down.
CGATTAAGTGGGATGTACTAGAGGGGACCAAGCTTAGGTGGATAGCTTGTGTCAAGTAATGGGGGCCCGTTTCAACCAGTAACCCATGAGTATCTTTGTGGGCCAGACCCAAGTCGAGGACGGGACACGCATACTGGGCTTGACTGTAAGAGGCCAAAATGGGTTAACGGTGGCAACACAAGTCCAACGGGGTCATGTGTGGTGTGGGCCCGGGCTGGTAGGTAAGACGTTGTTGCATCGTGTAGGTATAATCCGTGCATCGTTGGTGGTATTGGGTTGCCACTTTGGGGAGTGACACACCCCACTGTGGGGCCAGCATGGGTATCTTCGAGTTAGGGAGCCGATCGAAAGGGGGGGTAGTGGGTACACCTAGTGGAGATTGGGGCAGGCGGCACCTATGAAGGCAACTAGGGGTACACGAAACTACCATTATCATTACTAAAGTTTTGTAGGCGGGATCAACTTTTAGAGTGTTTGGTGTGGTGCAGTGTAGTAATTTATCTTATAGTGATTAGGTGCGCCTTTAAACATTATCTTTGTTCACAGTCATTTCCTTATTTTCCAGCTTTTGCCTTAGCCTAGTTATTCTGATAATTATATTGTTAAAGTTATCGCACTCGCCAGACTTTATGTCTGACCCCCTTTGTTTCCACCTCTTTTCTACCTTTCCCCCCAGGTGCTCAGGGTGGAACTAGCACTAGTGGAGCTTGATTTGGACAACCGTATCTCTTGCTTTAAAAAGTTGCTTGGATCACTGAAGTAAAAGTTCAGCCTATTTCATTTATGGCTATTTTATGTTGGGGTTATGTCTTTCATTTTATGTACTCTGATTTAGACAAGATGGATATTATGTATTTGACTCTAATCCTTGGTTTTTGATGATGTAATCAAACTTATGTATTTACCGCTGCAATGAAATGAAGTTTTAAATTTTCAAGTACTGTTTTGTATTTGTCTTGTTGCTAAGTTTCTGTTCTATACACACTTAAATGCTCCATGGAAGTTAATGCATTCCCTTTGTGAGTGACATTAATGGACGTAGGGTGTTACACGTGGTATCAGAGCTGCAGGTTACCAAAACAGATATGAGTTTTGAAAAACTATTTTTCAAAAGCACTTTTATAAAGAAATACTATCAAAAGTATGTTTTAAGGAAAGTATTTTCAAGAGAAAGAAAAAAAACATAACCTCCAAAAGCCATATATCTTTCCTTTGATTCTTTTGTATTGAATCCTTCCTTTTTCTTTTCAGCATGTCTAACGATCTTAACCTTCCGGAGGGTGTAGCGATACCAGGATGGTTTAGGAGGTACTTGGAGGCTAGGGCCACCGCCGCAGGTCCAGCAAATGTTCCTCCACCCCAACTGCACCCGCTCCTCCTCCTCCCCCTCTTCGCGCTGATACTTTTACGAAGATATGCAAGGATTTTAAGGCTATGGGCGGAAAACCTTTTTAAGGGTCAGAAACGTTTGTGGAAGCCAGAAATTGGCTTAAGGAGATGGAAGAATTGTTTGGAATCTTTGAAGTAGAAGATGGAAGGAAAGTCCAATTAGCCGCTCGGTTAATGAAGGGAGAGGCCTCGTTTTGGTGGGAGGTCACTAATGGGGAGCGTCCTGTTGATTCTTGGGCAGATTTCAGGCGTAGGTTTGAGGCGAAATTTCTTTCACGGGCAGAAGAGAATCTATACAAGGAAAGGTTCTTGACGTTGAAGCAGGGAAATCTATCAGTAAAAGAGTACGTCAACAAATTCAACCAATTGGCAAGGTTTGGCTTAGACTTGGTGAACACGCCTGAGAAGAAGGCTCCGAGATTCGTTAAAGGCTTGAATGAACCGCTGCATGGCTTGGCTATGACCCACATCCCTATGAGGGCCACCTTTGAGAAGCTAGTTGATATGGCACTCATGCACGAGGAAGAGAAAGGCACTAATTCTCATAAGGCACCAGAGAAGAAAGGAGGTCAAAAGAAACCACAACAGCAAAATAAGAAGGGTGGTAAAGACAACAATGGAAAAGGAAAGAAAAGATGCTTTAACTGTGGGACACCAGGCCATCTAAGCAAAGACTGAAGGAAGAAAAAGTAGACTGGTTGTTTCCACTGTGGCGAAGCGGGACATCTGGTTAAGGACTGCCCAAGGAAAGGGCAGACGTCTACCTCGGGAGGTCAGGTTCAGGCTCTCATGGCACCAGGGCAGGCAAGATGGAAGGTCCAGGTGATCGACGCTTTCCTATGAGTTAGAAAAGCGCGACATTTAAATTTAATTTTGCAAGCATACAGGTGTGTAGCATACAGGTCGAACACAGGGAGGTGGATTAAAATTAAATTATTTATCTAATCTCTTGGGTGAGTTAGACAAACTTTGGAGGTTGATTTTGAAAATAAAACAAAACAAAATTAAAACTGTAATTTGATTCAGAACAGATCTAACTGAACCGACGATCAAATCACAATTTCAATGGAAAAGCAATGAGACCATGAATCAGATTCAAATCTAATCAAATCCAATTTAACCTATGAACGCGATTAAAATACAGAAAATAAAAGTGCAGAATATAAATAACAACAGGAAATAAAATTAGGATTACCGCTGAATCTAATCAGACGGTCAATCACTAATGAAAAGAAATTCAAAATACAAATAGTGTTCTACCGAATCTAATCGTGTAGACAACACTAATTGCTAAGAAATAGAAAATTGCATAAAAGAAAAATGAATTTTATTAATGAAGAAGAGAATAGAATGAGATATATAATGGTGGCTACAATGCCATTACAGGGGTATATATAGGGTAGATAGCCAAACCCTAACCCTAACCCTAATGATAACTGGGTCTGGTCATTAAATTAGTTTACAATGAGAAACATAATGGGCCTTAGATAAATAAAGCAAATTTGGGCCTTTTATCTTTTCCTCTTGCTTCCTTGACACTTCTTCATTGATTTGTGATGTGCAAAGCCTTTTTATCAATCCTTTTCTTGTCCAACAGCAACAAGATGTGAGATCTTCATCTACAATTCTTCAAAATGTAAATATATATCAATTTCATCTCTATTTCTCTACTTTTCTGGTTGCATGCGGGCTGGGTTGGAATATCTGTAAACGTAACAAAACAATACCCAAGTAATATTTATTTATATACAAAAGATAAGAAATAAGAGCATAAAATAAACATATTTCTATGTCAATCAAATACCCCCACACTTATCTTTTACTCGTCCTCGAGTAAAACAAGAAATGAAAAACTAACTAGATAGGTCACACTTTCGTAGGAAACACAATTGCATTGAGCGTATGCAACAAGCCGTTAAACCTCTAGGTGTCCCTAGTAGGACGAGTGGTGTCTCGTGAGGGTTTTCAGCGGATACTACCCACAAAATCCAAATGCAGTATGCTATGATTCTAATGAAACTACATGAATGCAATGGACATATGCAAATAAGAACGAAAAATGTAAACACGACTTATTTCAGGAAAATGGTACAACGAATTAAGTTAATAATTTCTAATCAGTTGATTTTATTTTAGATACCTCGACTTGTCACAAATTTTCAATATAAATCAAGTTTTCAAATGTTAAATTCCAGTTTGGCCAGTTAGTTCGGTCGATAACATAGTGCAGCCATGAAATAAATTCTTAGTTTGCTTGGCACAGTTTGTAAAGTGGTATTCTAATTTTCTCATGTATGGCTAATCAAATCAATAAGGTCAAGAAGTGTTTGGGCATCATCGCTTATTCTTTATTCTATAAAATTTTAAGATTTATGATTAAGTACATACACCTAACTTAGAAGACCAAGGTTTACCACTCATGCACTGCCTCGCGGACTCACGGAGAGTGGGTAAAGAGCTTGGCGGATTGTGCAGGCCGACTTTGACTTTGTCAACAACGTGTCGGTAATCCTTAGGTGTCCAATCTCATAAAATGAGACCAAGATATTCCAATGCTGACTTTGTCAACAACGTGTCGGATAGAGCTTGGCGGGTTTGCACACCGACGCTCGATATACAAGCAATGTTGGATACCCTTGGATTACTATTATTATTATTGAAATTATAAGCACAAAAGAGAGTTACGCGAATTCAACTTAACACAACTTAGTTTTAAAGATTTGAAAAGTCAATATAAGTATTTTAAGTCTTCCACTTATTTAAACAAAGTCTACAATATAGAATAGATTTCATGGCCATCACCTAAGAATCTCCCTATGTACCGGTTACACTATTATCCCTCAAAATTAAACTTTTCATTATATTTCTTATTCTATCTAAGTTGAGAGAAAAAAATACTATCAACTGGCTAAAAATTCTAAACTTATTTTGGTGTATCAATTGAATATGAGTCGTATATTTTTTTTAAAATTTTTTATGGTATGTCACTACGAGATAAAATGTATGATGGTCCTACTTGAAAAGAAAGAAAAATTAAAGAAAAATCAAAAGAATGCAATGCAGACTCCCCCCACACTTGATTGAGACAGTGTCCCAACTGTCTAAGGCAGAAAAACAAAAAATAAAAAATAAAAAAAATGAAAAAGAAAAATAAAAGAAAAAGAACGTGTACCACCTGATTTCATGGTGGATGATCATGCAGATCGATAGAGTCATCTTCGTCATATTGCTCGAATTCCAAAAATGGTTTCAGTCGTTGACCGTTTACTTTGAAGACTTTTCCATCCCTAGGATTTTCAATTTCAACCGCTCCATGAGGATATACTGTTTTCACGACATAAGGTCCAGTCCATCGAGATCTGAGTTTTCCTGGAAACAAGTGAAGTCTAGAGTCGTATAAAAGAACTTTTTGACCTACGTTGAATTCCTTACGAAGTATGTTTTTGTCGTGTTGGGCTTTGGTTCTTTCTTTGTAGATTTTCGCATTTTCATACGCCTCATTTCTTAATTCCTCTAATTCAGAAATTTGTAACTTCCTGTGTGAGCCGGCTTTCTCTAAGTCAAAATTCAAAAATTTTATGGCCCAAAGGGCACGATGCTCTAATTCAAGAGCTAAGTGACAGGCCTTTCCAAAGGCTAATCGATATGGTGACATCCCTAGATTGGTTTTATAAGCAGTGCGAAAAGCCCAAAGTGCATCAATCAGTTTTACGGACCAATCTTTTCTATTGGAATTCACGGTTTTCTCAAGAATTTGTTTGATTTGTCTATTGGAAACTTCTACTTGCCCGCTAGTTTGTGGATGGTAAGGTGTTGACAGCTTGTGTGTGATTGAGTATTTCTTGAGCAAGGACTCAAAAGCACGATTACAGAAATGAGTGCCATTATCGCTAATGATAGCTCGAGGTGTGCCAAAGCGTGAAAAGATGTTTTCTTTGAGGAATTTGACAACAACCTTGTTGTCGTTGGTTTGGTCGGAATGGCTTCAACCCATTTTGAGACATAATCTACCGCAAGTAAGATGTAAAGATTCCCAAATGAATTAGGGAACGGTCCCAGGAAATCGATGCCCCAAACATCGAATAATTCAATCACTAAAATGGGGTTGAGAGGCATCATGTTTCTCTTGGAGATTCGACCCGTTCTTTGACATCGCTCACATTTAGAGCAAAATTCAAAAGCGTCACGGAAGAGTGTGGGCTAATAAAAACCGCTTTGTAAAACTTTTGCAGCAGTTTTTCTTGCTCCAAAATGACCGCCACAAGCGTGGTCATGTGAGAAGGAGAGAATACTTTGGTGTTCATGATCGGGCACACACGTTCGAATGATTTGGTCTGGACAGTATTTGAAAAGATATGGGTCGTCCCAATAGAAGTTTCGAACTTTCGAGAGAAATTTTTGTTTATCTTGTTTAGACCATTCAGCGGGTGTTTGTTGTGTGACAAGATAGTTCACAATGTCAGCGTACCAAGGGGTGTTAGAGATCGAAAGGAGTTGTTCGTCAGGAAAATAGTCATCGATTTGGGTGTCGTTATCATTTTCGTGCACAATTCGAGAGAGATGATCAGCTACGACATTTTCAGAACCCTTTTTATCTCATATTTCTATATCGAATTCTTGAAGAAGAAGGATCCAATGAATCAAGCGGGCCTTGGCATCCTTTTTAGAAAGCAAATATCATAGGGCAGCATGGTCAGTGTAAACTATGACTTTGGATCCTATGAGATATGGTCTGAATTTCTCAAGAGCGAAGACAACTGCCAAAAATTCCTTTTCAGTAGTTGAGTAATTCAATTGGGCCTCGTTTAAGGTTTTGCTAGCGTAGTAAATGACTCGAGGGAGTTTATCAATTCGCTGACCCAAGATGGCTCTAATTGCATAGTCAGAAGCGTCGCACATAAGTTCAAAGGGTTGAGTCCAATCAGGAGGTTGAATGATGGGAGTTGTGGTCAAGATTGACTTAAAAGTTTCAAAAGATGTTTTGCAATCATCGGAAAATTCGAACTTTATGTCTTTGGCAAGTAAATTCGAGAGAGGTTTTGAAATTTTTGAGAAATCCTTAATGAATCTTCTATAGAATCCTGCATGGCCAAGAAATGAACGAACTTCTTTGACAGACTTAGGAGGAGGTAAATTAGCAATCAAATCGATTTTGGATTTATCGACTTCAAGGCCATTTTTGGAGATGACATGACCTAGAACTATCCCCCTTTTACGATAAAGTGACATTTTTCCCAATTAAGCACGAGTGATTTCTCTTTACAACGCTTAAGGACGAGTTCTAAATGAGTGAGACATTGGGAAAAAGATGATCCATATATTGAAAAATCGTCCATGAATATTTCCAAGAATTCTTCCACCATATCAGAGAAAATACTCATCATACACCTTTGGAAAGTTGCGGGGGCATTACAAAGACCGAAGGGCATGCGACGATAAGCAAAGGTTCCAAAGAGACAAGTAAAGGTGGTCTTATGTTGATCTTCTAAAGCAACAGGAATTTGGTTATAGCCAGAGTATCCACCGAGAAAACAATAGTGCTCATGTCCCGCTAAGCGTTTGAGCATTTGGTCAATAAAAGGCAAGGGAAAATTGTCTTTTCGTGTGGCTGAGTTGAGCTTTCGATAGTCAATACACACATGCCATTTTGTTTTGATTTTTGTTGGGACGAGTTCATTACTGTCATTTTTGATCACAGTGACTCCCGACTTCTTTGTTACAACTTGTACCAGACTCACACAAGTACTATCAGAGATGGGATATATGATGTTATTGTCTAGACATTTGATTATCTCCTCCTTGACCACTTCTCTCATGTTTGGGTTTAATCGCCTTTGAACCTCACGGGTGGGTTTAGCGTCATCAACTAAATGTATGCGATGTTCCACAATTGATGGGCTAATTCCTTTTATATCGCTAATTTCCCACCCCAAGGCGTCCTTATTTTCCCGCAAGATATCCAAAAGTTTTTCTTCTTGGTCCTCGATAAGTTCGGAAGCCAAGATTACGGGTAAAGTTTTTGAAGAGTCTAGGTAGGCATACTTAAGGTCTGGTGGCAAGGGTTTGAGGTCTAACTTAGGAAGTTCTTGTGTATCAACATTGGTCAACATTCCTTGGTTAGATTCAGGTGACGAAGTGTCGGAGTCAAGAATTTTGTTTAGTTCAGAAATGTATTCGAGTTCATCGAAATCAGAGTCGAAATGGTCAAGACACATTTTCAAGGCTTCAGAAGTGTCATTAGAGGTTTCATCAACTGTGGTTTGAATCATGTCAATTTCATCGATCTCAAAATCCCTAGGTTGTTTGTTGAGATTAAAGATGTTTAGCTCAATTGTTAGGTGCCCGAAGGAAAGTCGAAGCTGACCATTCCTACAATTAATGGCAGCATTAGAGGTTGCTAAGAAAGGGCGTCCTAAGATCAATGGTAATTGAACTTTGGGATTTGAGACAGGCTCTGTTTCTAGAACAATAAAATCGACAGGGAAGTAAAACTGTTCGATCTATATCAAGACGTCTTCGATAATTCCCAATGGCTTTTTGACAGATCGATCGGCTAGTTGAAGTGTGATGTTTGTTGGTTTAATCTCCCCTAGTCCAAGTTGACGATAGACAGTATAAGGGAGAAGGTTGACACTGGCACCAAGGTCGATTAGGGCACGAGAGATGTGAGTGTTTCCTATTTTACAATCAATCGTAGGGCAGCCGGGGTCTTTATACTTGATTGAGGCAAGATTCGAAAGAACAGAGCTTGTATTTGCAGTTAGAAAAGCTGTTTTTGGGACATTGGTCGCACGTTTTTGTGTGCACAATTCCTTAAGACATTTAGCATATTGAGGAATTTGTTCAATGGTGTCTAAAAGAGGAATGTTCACACGGACTTGTTTCAAAATTTCCAAGATTTTATCGAAATTTCTCGCTTTCTTCTTATTATTGAGTCTATGAGGAAAATGAGCTACTGGTTTTTCGACTCTGTGATGAGTTTCATCATTCGAAGAAGAAGGTTTATCCAAGGGAAGAGAAGGTGGTAAGGTTGTAGAAGATGGAATGTTGGTATTGCCAACATTATTTTTCGAAGGTGGGTCGGGTTTGCCGACACTAGGAGAAGACTATTGGGATTGCCAACATTTACGGGAACTTGAGGTTTAGAAGAATTGGCATTCGAAGCCAATGGGTGGCCAACAAGATTAGGGATTGGGGTCGAGTTAGAAGGTTCGCCATGGTTTCCCACGTTATTATCAATCCTCTTACCAGATCGAAGGGTTGTAATTGCGTTGACTGGATTATGATTTTCGTCCTCACACGGATTTACAGCACGAGAGTTATATTTTGGATTCACCTCAGGTTGACTAGGCAACTTTCCCTTCTCGTTATTTTTCGCCATTTCCTTTATCATATCCATCATTTGGTCCATTTTAGCGTCTTGCAAGTTTATTTTAGCTTCGTAAGAGTTCATCTGTTTCTCTAATCGAACAAAATCTTGTGACGATTGACCAGATTGAGAGGATAAGTTCGATGATTGAAAATTGGGGTGCCTATAGGGTTGTTTGGATTGAGGTGCAGCTTGAGAGGTTTCAGAATTGGGAGGTGGAGCTTGGTAATTCGGATTGGGGATAAAGGGTTGCATGTGAGAAGGGTTAGCCGAATTATTGGGGTTCGACCAAGAAAAATTTGGGTGGTTTCTCCAACCAGGATTGTACGTGGCTGAGTAAGGGTTATTTTGCGCTATAGCATTGGCTTGGTCCTGAGAGTAATAGTGGGGTAACCCTTCTCCGACTTGAGGGGTTTGATTTTCTAAGGGAATTTGACTTGGGTCCACGACATGCACTCCTCTAGTAGAAGTACGAATGGGAACACGAATCGATTCCCACTGCATGTCCTTTTCCGAATAATCTTCTAAGAACCGCCAAGCTTCATCGGTTGTTTTAGACATAAAGTCTCCCCCGCACATTGATTCTAGTTGAGTTCTAGTTTGATAGTTTAGCCCTTTATATGCAATTTGACACAAGTGATCTTTTAGAATTCCATGATGAGGACAACTATATAATAGCTGGTTGAATCTCTCAAAGTATTTTGAAAAAGTTTCCCCCTCATTTTGACAAAATTGATTTATCTCGGTTCGGATTTTTAGAGTTTTATGTAAAGGGAAAAACTTTTTCAAGAATGCAGTGACAAATTCATCCCAACTTCTTATGGAATGTCGTGGAAGAGAATTTAGCCATCTTTTAGCGCTTTCAAGTAGTGCAAATGGAATTAGCCTTAGCTTGATCGATTCGTTAGATAGTTGTTGCATTTTTGTTGTGGAGGCATACAATTCAAATTCACTTAGAAATTCATAAGCATTTTCAAACCTAGTAAATTTTGGTACCCCTTGGATAAAAGAATGTTTTAGCTCAAAATTGTTCCCTTCAGCTGGTGGGAACACGATGACAGAGGGTTGAACAGTCCTAGTAGGATAACATCGATCACGAAGAGACAAGGGTCTATCCATTTGGATATTGAGATTTTGAAAATTTTGATTTATTTGATTTTGATCCCCAAAGTTTGGAAAATTTTGATTCACTCGATTTTGATCCAATTCGGTTGGAAAATTTTGGTTGATTCGAGAACCCCTAGGAGAATTTTGTTGGCTAACACTTTTTTCACTCATTGTTGTTAAATGCAAGCACAGAAATTAGCTACAATGAAGTTTTCTGTCCTTATTGGCTCCTAACCCAAAATTATAAAGTGACACGTTTGATTACTTAGATCAAAAGATTTCTCAGCCAGTTAATGAACAGGAGTTATCGGTGCACCAGGAATCACCCTAGCAATGCAGCCGAAGGTTTAAGTACCTTCAGAGTAACAACCGATATAATATTTACGAATCACCGTAATATTTATAAACGATTATTTCTCTGCCGTAGTCTAGACACCGAGAAATAATTCGTTCCAAATGAATCAACTATCACAATACAATTAAGCCCTAGATGAGCCCGTGACTCCCATAAGTCCAACGTCTAACCGTTATTATTAGTCAGATTCTACGATGAAATGCAATTTGTGGGCTAAGGAAAGGGTGATGAAATCCCTCACCTTATGTGAATTGGGGTATTGCCCTTAACAGAATGAATAAAAAAAATGCAGAAATCACACAAAATAATTGCAAAAATTAAAAATTGTACATTCAAAGCCGCTGCCCCTGCAGAATTTTTTTACAACAATTGTCTATATATATTTTTCTTTGCGGTAGAGCACCTGTAGAGTTAAAAGAAATTGTACAGTGGGGTATGGCTGTCCATCCAGAAAAATTGAGTGGCGTTAGCGATTCAAAATCCCAGTGTTTGCAAATTGTTTGACCTATGGATTCCTAATTAGCTTGCTTGAACTGTTCCTTTTCTTCGGGCTTTGATTTGTTTTTGAGATTTCACTTTTGCTTCCCTTTTCCTTTTTTTTTGAAATAAAAATAAAAATCAACACTAAGTTCAAAGAACCATAGGACAAAACCGAACTAGACCAAGACAAAAGTAGACTTAAATCTAGAATACCAAATGAGCTAAAGAAAAGAAAATTCACCGACCCAAATAAAATATGAACAAAATCACTGACCCCTTTGCCTTAAAATCAGTACAAGCCTAGATGATTAAACCCTCTTACTGACTAAACCACATCTACCAACCAAAAGGAGACGGATAAAGGAATAGCAGAAGACCTAAAAAAAAAATCAAAAACTCTTAACAGACCAAAATTTCATCCGCATATATTATTTCCCAGAAGTTTCCCAAAATCAAAACATTCCCAAATAGTCAGAAGGGATTTCATACAAAAACTCAACCCAAGGAGTCGCGATTTACTTTCGATTTCATGCAAAAACTCTTAACAGACTCAGTGAATGATTTACTTTCGACTTGGTTATTTTTTTGGATCTGATGTGGGTTCTTCGGTTTTGTGGATTCAGGAGTCGCGATGTGGGTGATTGATGCTTGGGTTCGGTGGGATGGGAGCAGATGGAGAAGGACGTAAGTTTGATGCGCTGTGAGGTTTGAAGATGGAAGTGCCGTGATGCTCAGGCGAGACTGGGACTTGTGATGGGTGCGGAATTAAGTGCGAGATTGGGAAGTGGAGTTTTGTACTGTGGTATGTGGCGTTTGTGGTACTATGGTTTGGGTTACTTGCGGTGTGAACGGGATGTTTTCACGTTTGTGGTGATGATTTGGTGATATGGTGGTCGGCTTGAGTGTCTTTGGATTTCGATTTCAGGTGAATTGAGGTTTTCGATTCGGTGGAAGATATGAATCGGGTTGTTTGCTGTGAAGGAATTGGATTTCGGTATGGGTTTTGCTTGTGATTTTGGCAGAAGTTGCAAACTGGCTTTGGTGTGGAAAGGAGGTTTTGTTGGAGAGAGATTGAAGAAAGTGGATGGTCAGAGTTTGAACGTGGGATGAGTATTGTGGATTTTGTAATAGAAAATTTGTATTTGTTTGTAGAGCGAGTTGTGTGAAGGATCTGTGATTGCGGATGAAGTTGGCACTTGGCAGTGCGTGAACTGTGGGATTGATTGCGTTTGGAATTGTGAGGGTTAAGGAGCTTGCGGCAGTGTATACGAGATGAGGGTGCAAAATCGTTATGGCAGGAGCAGATGTGAATGTTGAAGATTGTTTCGGTGAGAGGATGATTGAGAATAGTTTGGAAGATGACGCAGAAATACAGAAGAAGAAAGAAGTTTTAAGAAAGAATTTTTTTTATTGTTGTAATAGCAAAAAGGAAAAGAATGTAAAAGAAAAAAAATGAAAAGGGGAAGTGGATAGGGGAAAAAAAGAAATAAAATCTAGGAAAATTTGGTATGAATGTTTTTTTTAAACTGAATTGGTGAAGAAAGGAAGAATGTAAAAAGAAAGTGGGAAGGTAATAGGAAAGGAGGAAAGAAATTGGAAAGAGAGGGCAATAAACTTGAAAGAGAGTAAAAAGTGGAAAGAAATTAAAGAAAAAAATTAGCAAGTTTTTTTTTTTAATTAGAAGATTACATTATCAAACAATACCAAATCTAACCAATCAATTTGTTTCCTATATATATACAAGAAATCAACAAAAAGAAATTGAAAAAAAAACTAACGCGAATTAGAAATTAAATAAATAATAAAATTTAATCGTTACCTCCGCGGCAACGGCGCCAAAAACTTGATCGACGCTTTCCTATGAGTTAGAAAAGCGCGACATTTAAATTAAATTCTGCAAGCATACAAGTGTGTAGCATACAGGTCGAACACAGGGAGGTGGATTAAAATTAAATTATTTATCTAATCTCTTGGGCGAGTAAGACAAAATTTGGAGGTTGATTTTGAAAGTAAAACAAAGCAAAATTAAAACTGTAATTTGATTCAGAACAGATCTAACTGAATCGACGTTCAAATCACAATTTCAATGGAAAAGCAATGAGACCATGAATCAGATTCAAATCTAATCAAATCCAATTTAACCTATGAACGCGATTAAAATACAGAAAATAAAAGTGCAGAATATAAATAACAACAGGAAATAAAATTAGGATTACCGCGGAATCTAATCAGACGGTCAATCACTAATGAAAAGAAATGCAAAATACAAATAGTGTTCTACCAAATCTAATCATGTAGACAACACTAATTGCTAAGAAATAGAAAATTGAATAAAAGAAAAATGAGTTTTATTAATGAAGAAGAGAATAGAATGAGATATATGATGTTGGCTACAATGCCATTACAGGGGTATATATAGGGTAGATAGCCAAACCCTCACCCTAACCCTAATGATAACTGGGCCTGGTCATTAAATTAGTTTACAATGAGAAACATAATGGGCCTTAGATAAATAAAGCAAATTTGGGCCTTTTCTCTTTTCCTCTTGCTTCCTTGACACTTCTTCATTGACTTGTGATGTGCAAAGCCTTTTTATCAATCCTTTTCTTGTCCAACAGCAACTAGATGTGAGATCTTCATCTACAATTCTTCAAAATGTAAATATAGATCAATTTCATCTCTATTTCTCTACTTTTCTGGTTGCATGCGGGCTGGGTTGGAATATCTGTAAAAGTAACAAAACAATACCCAAGTAATATTTATTTATATACAAAAGATAAGAAATAAGAGCATAAAATAAACATATTTCTATGGCAAAGGAAAGAAAAGATGCTTTAACTGTGGGACACTAGGCCATCTAAGCAAAGACTGAAGGAAGAAAAAGAAGACTGGTTGTTTCCACTATGGCGAAGCGGGACATCTGGTTAAGGACTGCCCGAGCAAAGGGCAGACGTCTACCTCGGGAGGGCAGGTTCAGGCTCTCATGGCACCAGGGCAGGCAAGATGGCAGGTCCAGGCTCTCGTGGTCCCACCGCTGCAAGAACGAGGTAGAACAATTTCCGTCGAAAGTTTAGTTTTTCTGTTTGATCATCCTGTCCGTACATTATTCGATTCTGGCGCATCACATTCGTTTGTCTCTACATCATTTGTTGAATCACTGCACCTAGACACCAGTTTAGTAGAGGATCCCTTGGTTGTTTCGAATCCAATTAGGGGCTCAGCTTATTTGTCCATGATATGTTTGGATTTGAAATTTTTTATACTTAGCGTTGGGTTTAGATGTGATGCTTACGTTTTGGGCTTCACGGGCTATGGGTTAATTTTAGGAATGGACTGGTTATCCAATAATGGTGTCGTTCTTGATTGTGAATGGAGAGTTGTTAGGCTCATGACTCGCCTTGGTAACACTCTCGAAATCTCTTGTAATCCCATGAATTCCGTTATGCTAAGTTATCTAGAATTGCTTGACGCATCTGTTGAGAATTTGCAGTCTGTTAGAGTGGTCCGGGAATACTTGGATGTGTTTGAGGAGGTGAAGGACTTACCTCCGAAGCGGGAGATAGACTTCCGTATATATCATGTAGACAATGCAAAACCAGTATCTTTGCCAGTGCGCCACATGGCTCCTCATGAGAGGAGGGAACTCAATAAGCAAGTAGGGGAGTTGCTTGAGAAGGGGTTCATAAGACGTAGTATATTGGAGTGGGGTGCTCTAGTATTATTTGCCACGAAGGCGGATGGGTCCCTTATACTTTGTGTGGACTATAGAGAACTTAATAAGCTTACTAAGAAGAATAGGCACCCACTGCCGAAGATCGACGATCTCTTCAATCAGTGAGTTGGCGCCTCAGTGTTTTCGCAGTTGGACTTAGACACTGGGTTCCATCAGTTGAGAGTGGATGAGGATAGCATAGACAAGACTGTCTTTAGGACTTCGGACGGTTTCTACGAGTGGCTTGTGATGCCCTTCGGTTTGACAAACGCCCCCGCATACTTTGTTGACTTGATGAATAGGGTGTTTAGGGAGTACCTTAATAAATTCGTGGTGCTCTTTATGGATGACATCTTGGTCTTTTCTAAGAGCAAGGAAGAGCATGCCTTACATCTTAGGGAAGTGTTGGAGACCCTTCGAGCGCATAACCTTAAAGCAAAATTTTCTAAACGTCACTTTAGGAGGAAGGAAGTGCGATTCTTAGGGCATGTGGTCTCGAAGGAAGGGATAGCTGTGGATCCCGCGAAGGTGGCGGCCATCCAAGATTGGAAGGTCCCTAAAAATGCTACCGAGGTGAGGAGTTTCTTGGGGTTGGCTGGCTACTATAGGAAGTTTATCAAGGACTTCGCAAAGATATCTGCCCCATTGACATGCTTGACGAAGAAGAACCTAGTTTTCACGTGGGATGTAGATTGTGATGATGCGTTCCAATGTTTAAAGAGAGCTTTGACCACAACCCCAGTCTTTGTGTTGCCAGATGGGAGTAAGCCATTTACCGTTTATACCGATGCTTGTGGGACAGGACTAGGCGCAGTCTTAATGCAAGAGGGAAGGGTAATAGCCTATGGAGGAAGGCAGTTGAGAGTGCATGAGAAAAATTACCCTATGCATGACCTAGAGTTGGCCGCTATTGTTTTCGCACTTAACTCTTGGCGCCATTATCTTCTTTGCGAGAAATTCGAATTGTTCACTGACCACAAATGGCTAAAATACTTGTTCTCTCAGAAGGACTTGAACTTAAGGCAGCAATAGTGGATGGAATTCTTAGCGTCCTACGATTTCGAGATAGCATATACCCCTGGCAAGGGTAACATGGTGGCAGATGCCTTAAGTAGGAAAAGGTTGTCCTTGAGTCCATTGTTTGTTGAGCGGCAAAGCTTAGAGTTCATTTCTATGTTTGACTTTAGACCTTCCATTGACTTTGTACCCGGTTTGCTAGCATCCTTAGAGGTCAGACCTACGCTTTTGGGATGGATTGGTGAGGCATAGCGAGATGACCCACAGTTGGTTGAGTTAGTAGAGAAGCTCATAAGGGGGGAGTTATTGAGCCATCTCAGTAGGTACACCCTAGATGATAAGGGTTGGTTACGTAGGGACGGTAGACTTTGTGTACCAAGAGACAAGAGCTTGAGGAAGACTATTCTTGATGATGCACATCGTTCGAAGATGACCATTCATCCCGGCGAGGACAAGATGTACAAAGACATGAAGCAAGTTTTCTTATGGGCCGGTATGAAGAAGGATAGGGCCAAGTATGTCGCTAGATGCTTGGTGTGCCAACAAGTAAAAGCGGAGCAAAAGAAACCTGGTGGGTTGCTTCACCCATTGGAGGTTCCACAGTGGAAGTGGGATAGTGTCTCGATGGATTTTGCCGATGGATTGCCGAGATCGAGGAACGGTAATACGGGGATTTGGGTTGTGGTAGACAGACTTACTGAGAGCGCCCATTTCATTCCCGTGAAGTGTAAGAGGACTGCTCCATGTTTAGCTTTCGTATACATTCGAGAGGTAGTTCGTTTGCAAGATGTTCCTTCTAGCATAGTGAGCGATTGAGATCCTATCTTTAGTAGCGAGTTTTGGAAGAGCTTACAAGAGGCAGTATGGACTCAGTTATGTTTAAGCACCGCATATCATCCTCAGACGGACGACCAGACTGAGTGGGTGAATCGCATTCTAGAGGACCTTTTAAGGTTATTTGTCCTAGACTTTGGACATACATGGGAGGAGCATCTTCCTTTGGTGGAGTTCGCGTATAATAATAGCTTTCAGTCTAGCATTGGCATGGCACCTTTCAAAGCTCTTTATGGAAAGACATGTCGTTCGCCTACATGTTGGTGGGAATCTACGGATAAGATCTTGCTTGGGCCCGATATGATTAGAGAGACTTCGGAAAAGATCGATTCGATTCAAAGGAGGATGAAGGCGGCGCAAGATAGGCAGAAATCTTATGCGGACAAGAGGAGGACAGATCTTGAGTTTGATATTGGGGAAATGGTCTTTATCAAGGTGTCTCCATTACAGAATGTTGTTCGCTTTTGGTCCATTGGGAAGTTAGCACCAAGGTTCGTTTGGTCGTTTCCTATTAAGGAGAGGATTGGACAGATGGCGTATAGAGTGGAGTTACCCGAGAGACTTAGTGGTGTACACGACGTAATCCATGTATCACATTTGAGGAAGTTCTTGCATGAGACCGCGGAAGTGGTAGAGCCGAGCTTGCTTAGAGAGGTGGAGATAGAGCGGGTTGCGACGATTCGAAGCGCTCCTACGTGCATTCTTGGGTCGGAGATTAAAAAGTTGAGGAATCGAGAAGTCAGGCTAGTCAAAGTGGAATGGGGAGATGATGAGAGCGGCGCTACTTGGGAGACGAAAGAGAAGATGCGTTCATTGTACCCTTTTCTTTTCGAGGGTATGTCTTTTAATTTATCCTTTATCGCTTAGCTTGTACTTATTCTGTCTTTAGTATGTCCTCTCGATAGTATCTTTAACCTTTAGATAGGATAGTCCTATGGTTGAAACATGTGTTTGAGACATGTTATGATTGATGGATGCATGTGGATGCAAGTGTTCGCTAGTGGATTCTCATGGATGCATATACACACACTTTAGGCACTAGATCGGCTCAGTAACTCTCAAATTGCATATTGCATATAAATGGATGTATTTAGTTAAATGGATGTATAATGGATGTATCATATGGATGATGCATTTGAATTAGTGGTTGTGCACACATGTAGTAATGATATGTATAGGGTTCTTTGCATACATGATGGATACATGGCACTATCATTATTTGCATAAAGGAGGTCGACTGGATCAGTGGACCGCCTGATTTTGCATAAGTATACGAACATATACACACACTATGCATATGTACATGAAAAGCATTAGAATTTTTTTTAAGGACAATCGTTGCTTGTGGTTTATGGTTGAGTAGATGGATGATTGGTTGGTAGGATACGTTCTTCGTGACTTAGAGATTTCGGGGACGAAATCCTTTAAGTAGGGGAGAATGTAACACCCCGTATTTTATGAGAATATTAAATTAACAAATTTAATAATACTTAATTTTCAGACTAAGAATTAAGGGGAACGGGTTGTGCCATTGCGTTCGTCTCGGAATTCTGGTTGAGATATAGTCCGAGTTTGTGAAAAACGGATAACGTATGAGGAAGATATGGACGAATGAAGTTGGGCAGGAAAACCGAAAGTCGACCGGAATGCTCTGGCGCACTTGTGATGTGCGCCAGTACAAAAATGCACTGGCCCACCTGCCAAGTGCGCCCATGTCGGGCTGGAAATCAGCACATCCTTCTGGTGTGTTCTGATCCATATTGTTACTCATTGCTGAGTCCTTTCTGACTCCTTACTGAGTCATTGGGGCTAAGGTGTCACACTATCCTGATTGAATGGTTGTAGCTAACTCTAGGGTCATCCATCGGCTATAATTAAAATTGAAATTCTATATAAACATGGGTAAACTCAAACCTAAAATCAAATAAAATTGGAACCACGGTCGTCATGCTGTCACCTTGCAACCTAGAAGTAGCCGCCACCAATTAGAGGGGAATCGAAGCTAATCAACTCAAATCTATTCAACTCTAATCTAATCAATAACGAATCTACTACAAAGGCGAGCTAAATCAATTTTAGAACTCAGATTCTAGAACTCAAGACCTTCTTTGAGTTGTGAGTTTGATTTCTTTAATAAGATAATTAACAATTTAATTGGACTGAGATATGATTTGGGTTATATGGTTATGTTGTGAATCATTGACCGTGATGTTATTATCTATGTTGTAGATCTATGATGTTATTATCTATGTTGTAGATATATGATGTTATTATCTATGTTGTAAACCTGTGTTAATTGTTGGCTTATGTACAATTAATCCATAATGATGCTTCACATGCTAATTTGGTTATGTTTGTGGAACTAAATCATATGTTAAAAATGCAATTTTTGATGTTAATTTAGATATGAATCATATGCAAGTTGGTGAGAATCATATACAACCCTACATGTTTCATGACATCTATTTTATGTGTAAATTGGATCTAAAGTTAGGCTATGACATGTGTGAGTTAAACGCAAGTTTACATCATAGTCTATGTTACTTAAATCACCTATGCAAATATTTGGAGTATGAATAATTGTGACTATTCGCTATACAAGTTTTCACCTTTAGATTTAGATCTATGGCATATGTGGTTTTACGCAATTTTGTGACTTTGGCCTATGCAAGTTTTAGGTGAAAAACTATATTATATTTATGTTCACACCTTTAGGCATATGCTTAGATTCTTGATAATAACAAGTTCATGCTGGATATGTGGTAATCCTTGTTTGTATGATTAGATCCAATTTGTGTGTTATGCAAAATTTGTGGCGTCTCTTCATTTATGTGTGTTAGACTATTGTTTAGTCTAATATACATATATGTCATGTTAAGCGAACAAACGACGTGGGGACGATGGAGGTAATATTGAATATACACGTATTGATAATTGGTATGATATGGCCTGAAAAAGGCATATAATTAATTTATTTTAATTTAAGACATTAATTGGAAAAATGGCATTTATGGACATAATTGAGTCAATTACGGACATAAGTATATTTGGAATTGATTGGCAATTTGAATAGGGATTTAATTCAAATTGGGGATAATTAATTGTAATTAATCGCCTAAGACACGAGGTTAGGCTCTTTTGTGGTGTAAGACTGCCCGGACCCGCCCGGCAAATCCGGCAACCACAAATGCCAGTCTAATGTGAGACGTCAAGGGCATGAATTAAATGCGTAACATTTGTAGAGACACAAGGTTGGGCTCGTTTGTGGTGTAAGACTGCCTGGACCAGCCCGGCAAATCCAGCTGCCACAAATGCCAGTCTAATGTAGGAGGTCTTTACAAGGTTACGGTGTTAATGAATTAAGAAACACTTAACCAGATAAACATGTGGTGGGACATGGGGGTTGAGTGGGTGCCTTGGGAGGCTTGTGAAATACGATTAGAAACACTTAACCAAAAATTGAAACATGTAAGTGGACATGAATAAGAAGAGGGTTAAGTGGGATGTACTAGAGGGGACCAAGCTTAGGTGGATAGCTTGTGTCAAGTAATGGGGGCCCGTTTCAACCAGTAACCAATAAGTATCTTTGTGGGCTCGACCCAAGTCGAGGACGGGACACGCATACTGGGCTTGACTGTAAGAGGACAAAACGGGTTAACGGTGGCAACGCAAGTCCAACGGGGTCATGTGCGTGTGTGGGCCCGGGCTGGTAGGTAAGACGTTGTTGCATCGTGTAGGTATAAGTCGTGCATCGTTGGCGGTATCGGGTTGCCACTTTGGGGAGTGATACACCCCACTGTGGGGCCAGCATGGGTATCTACGAGTTAGGGAGCCGATCGAAAGGGAGGGTAGTGGGTACACCTAGTGGAGATAGGGGCAGGCGGCACCTATGAAGGCAACTAAGGGTACACGAAACTATCATTATCATTATTAAAGTTTTGTAGGCGGGATCAACTTTTAGAGTGTTTGGTGTGGTGCAGTGTAGTAATTTATCTTATAGTGATTAGGTGCGCCTTTAAACGTTATCTTTGTTCACAGTCATTTCTTTATTTTCCAGCTTATGCCTTAGCCTAGTTATTTTGATAATTATATTGTTAAAGTTATTACACTCGCCAGACTTTATGTCTTGCCCCATTTGTTTCCACCCCTTTTCTTCCTTTTCCCCCCAGGTGCTCAGGGTGGAACTAGCACTAGTGGAGCTTGATTTGGACAACCGAATCTCTTGCTTTTAGAAGTTGCTTGGATCGCTTAAGTAAAAGTTCAGCCTATCTCATTTATGGCTATTTTATGTTGGGGTTATGTCTTTAATTTTATGTACTCTGATTTAGACAAGACGGATATTATGTATTTGACTCTAGTCCTTGGTTTTTGATGATGTAATCAAACTTATGTATTTACGACTGCAATGAAATGAAGTTTTAAATTTTCAAGTACTGTTTTATATCTGTTTTGTTGTTAAGTTTCTGTTCTATTCACACTTAAATGATCCATGGAAGTTAATGCATTCCCTTTGTGAGTGACATTAATGGACGTGGGGTGTTACACTTGAGGAGCAACATCAGTTTGATTGAAAACTCGTTTATGTGTACGAAATAGAAATATAATATGGTGTATCATATTCCAAAATATATTAAATTGAATTCCGACCATGGTCAAATCCCATTTGACCAACAAAACAACATGCGAAAAATAGAGCAAAAAAAGCTTTCGATGTCCCCAAATGTCATTAAGATTGAATTTCTTGGTTTCTGAACTAAGATGAGATGGGTGTAAACTATTAGTCCAATAAATCCATGAGAGAGTTTCGTTTTGACCGGTTATGGTTCTAGTAACTCAAAATAGGTACAAATTTATAAGTGGCGGAACAACCCACATCTGTTCGGTGCAACATCGAAGTCTTGAGGTGCAACATCAATTTGAAAATCCAAGATTGCAATGTATGTCTTTTGAAAACTCGTTTATGGGTATGAAATAGAAATATAACATGGTGCATCATACTTCAAAATATATTAAATCGAATTCCGACCATGGTCAAACCCCCTTTGACTAACAAAACAACATGTGAAAAAATAAAAATTGACCTAAAAAAGCTTTTGATGTTCCCAAATGTCATTACTTGGTTTACTGAACTAAGATGAGATGGGTGTAACCTGTTTGTCCTGTAGATCTATGAGAGAGCTTCATTTTGATAGGTTATGGTTCTACTAACTCAAAATGGATACAAATTTATGTGTGGCGGAACATCCCACGTCTATTGGGTGCAACATCGATGTCTTGAGGTGCTACATCAATTTGAAAATCCAATATTGCACTGTATGACTTTTGAAAACTCGTTTATGGGTATGAAATAGAAATATAACATGGTGCATCATATTCCAAAATATATTAAATCGAATTCCGACCATTGTCAACCCCCTTTGACTAACAAAACAACATTAGAAAAAATAAAAATTGAGCTAAAAAAGCTTTTGATGTTCCCAATTGTCATTAAGATTGAATTTCTTGGTTACTGAACTAAGATGAGATGGGTGTAATCTATTAGTCCTATAAATCCATGAGAGAGTTTCGTTTTGACCGGTTATGGTTCTAGTAACTCAAAATGGATACAAATTTATAAGTGGTGGAACAATCCACATCTGTTGGGTGCAACATCGAAGTCTTGAGGTGCAACATCAATTTGAAAATCCAAGATTGCAATGTATGACTTTTGAAAACTCGTTTATGGGTATGAAATTGAAATATAACGTGGTGCATCATACTTCAAAATATATTAAATCGAATTCCGACCATGGTCAAACCCCCTTTGACTAATAAAACAACATGTGAAAATTAAAAATTAACCTAAAAAAGCTTTTGATGTTCCCAAATGTCATTAAGATTGAATTTCTTGGTTTACTGAACTAAGATGAGATGGGTGTATCCTGTTAGTCCTATAGATCAATGAGAGAGCTTCATTTTGATAGGTTATGGTTCTGCTAACTCAAAATGGACACAAATTTATGTGTGGTGGAACATCCCACGTCTGTTGGGTGCAACATCGATGTCTCGAGGTGCAAGATCAATTTGAAAATCCAAGAGCGCAATGTATGACTTTTGCAAACTCTTTTATGGGTACGAAACAAAAATAAAACATGGTGTATCATATTCCAAAATATATTAAATCGAATTCAAACCATGGTCAAACCCCTTTTGACTAACAAAACAACATGTGAAAAAATAAAAATTGAGCTAGAAAAGCTTTTGATGTTCCCAAATGTCATTAAGATTGAATTTCTCGGTTTACTGAACTAAGATGAGATGGGTGTAACCTGTTAGCCCTATGGACCTATGAGGGAGCTTCATTTTGACTGGTTATGCTCTACTAACTCCAAATGGATACAAATTTATGTGTGGCGGAACAACCCACGTCTATTGGGCGCAAAATCGATGTCTTGAGGTGCAACATCAATTTGAAAATCCAAGATTGCAGTGTATGACTTTTGAAAACTCGTTTATGGGTACGAAATAGAAATATAACACGGTGTATCATATTCCAAAATATATTAAATCGAATACCGACCATGGTCAAATCCCCTTTGACAAACAAAACAACATGTGAAAAATTAAAAATTGAGCTAAAAAAGCTTTAGATGTTCCCAAATGTCATTAAGATTGAATTTCTTGGTTTACTGAACTAAGATGGGATGGGTGTAACCTGTTAGCCCTATAGATCTATGAGGGAGCTTCATTTTAACTGGTTATGGTTCTACTAACTCAAAATGGATACAAATTTATGCATGGCGGAACATCCCACGTCTTTTAGGCTTCACATCGAAGTCTTGAGGTTCTTGGTTTACTGAACTAATATGAGATGGGTGTAAACTGTTAGTCCTATAGATCTATGAGAGAGCTTCATTTTGATAGGTTATGGTTCTACTAAATCAAAATGAATACAAATTTATGTGTGGCGGAACATCCCACGTCTGTTGGGTGCAACATCGAAGTCTTGAGGAGCAACATCAGTTTGAAAATCCAAGATTGCACTGTATGAATTTTGAAAACTCGTTTATGGGTACGAAATAGAAATATAACATGGTGCATCATACTCCAAAATATATTAAATCAAATTCCAACCATGGTCAAACCCCCTTTGACGAACAAAACAACATGTGAAAAAAATAAAAATTGAGCTAAAAAAGCTTTCGACGTTCCTAAATGTCATTAAGATTGAATTTCTTGGTTTACTGAACTAAGATGAGATGTGTGTAACCTGTTAGTCCTATAGATCTGTGAGAGAGCTTAATTTTGATAGGTTATGGTTCTACTAAATAAAAATGGATACAAATTTATGTGTGGTGGAACATCCCACGTCTGTTGGGTGCAACATCGAAGTCTTGAGGTGCAACATCAGTTTGAAAATCCATGATTGCATTGTATGACTTTTGAAAACTCGCTTATGGATATGAACTAGAAATATAACATGGTGCATCATACTTCAAAATATATTAAATCAAATTCCGACCATGGTCAAACCCCCTTTGACCAACAGAACAACATGTGAAAAATTAAAAATTGAGCTAAAAAAGCTTTCGATGCTCCCCAATGTCATTAAGATTGAATTTCTTGGTTACTGAACTAAGATGAGATGGGTGTAACCTGTTAGTCCTATAAATCTATGAGAGAGCTTAATTTTGATTGGTTTTAGTTCTGCTAACTCAAAATGGATACAAATTTATGCGTGGCGGAACAACCCACGTCTATTGGGTGCAACATCGATGTCTTAAGGTGCAACATCAACTTGAAAATCCAAGATTGCAATATATGACTTTTGAAAACTCGTTTATGGGTACGAAATAGAAATATAACATGGTGCATCATACTCCAAAATATATTAAATCAAATTCCGACCATGGTCAAACCCCCTTTGACTAACAAAACAACATGTGAAAAAAATAAAAATTGAGCTAAAAAAGCTTTCGACGTTCCCAAATGTGATTAAGATTGAATTTCTTGGTTTACTGAACTAAGATGAGATGGGTGTAACCTCTTAGTCCTATAAATCTATGAGAGATCTTCATTTTGTCTAGATATGGTTCAACTGACTCAAAATGGATACAAATTTATGCGGGGCAGAACAACCCACATCTGTTGGTTGCAACATCGAAGTCTTGAGGTGCAACATCAGTTTGAAAATCCAAGATTGCAATGTATGACTTTTGAAAACTCGTTTATGGGTACGAAATAGAAATATAACACGGTGCATCATATTCCAAAATATATTAAATCGAATTCTGACCATGGTCAAACCCCTTTGACTAACAAAACAACGAGTGAAAAATTAAAAATTGAGCAAAAAAAAGCTTTTGATGTTCCCAAATGTCATTAAGATTGAATTTCTTGGTTTACTGAAATAAGATGAGATGGGTGTAACCTGTTAATCCTGTAGAACTATGAGAGAGCTTCATTTTGATAGGTTATGGTTCTACTAACTCAAAATGGATACAAATTTATGTGTGGCGGAACATCCCACGTCTGTTGGGTGCAACATCGATGTCTTGAGGTGCAACATCAATTTAAAAATCCAAGATTGCAATGTATGACTTTATAAAACTCGTTTATGGGTACGAAATAGAAATATAACATGGTGCATCATATTCCAAAATATATTAAACCAAATTCCGACCATGGTCAAACCCGCTTTGACCGACAAAACAACATGTGAAAAATTAAAAATTGAGCTAAAAAAGCTTTTGATGTTCCCAAATGTCATTACGATTTATTTCTTTATTACGAACTAAGATGAGATGGGTGTAACCTGTTAGTCCTATAGATCTATAAGGGAGCATTGTTTTGACTAGTTATAGTTCTAGTAACCCGAAATTGATACAAATTTATGCGTGGCGGAACAACCCACGTCTGTTGGGTGCAACATCGATGTCTTGAGGTGCAACATCAATTTGAAAATCCACGATTGCAATGTATGACTTTTGAAAACTCGTTTATGGGTACGAAATAGAAATATAACATGGTGTATCATATTCCAAAATATATTAAATCAAATTCCGACCATGGTCAAACCCCCTTTGACTAACAAAACAACATGTGAAAAATAAAAAATTGAGCTAAAAAAGCTTTTGATGTCACCAAATGTCATTAAGATTGAATTCTTGGTTTACTGAACTAAGATGAGATGGGTGTAACCTGTTAGTCCTATAGATCTATGAGAGAGCTGCATTTTGATAGGTTATGGTTCTACTAACTCAAAATGGATACAAATTTATGTGTGGTGGAACATCCCACTTCTGTTGGGTGCAACATCGATGTCTTGAGGTGCAACATCAATTTGAAAACCCAAGATTGCAATGTATGACTTTTGAAAACTCGTTTATGGGTACAAAATAGAAATATAACATGGTGTATCATATTCCAAAATATATTAAATCGAATTCCGACCATGGCCAAACACCCTTTGACTAACAAAACAACATGTGAAAAATAAAAAATTGAGCTAAAAAAGCTTTTGATGTTCCCAAATGTCATTAAGATTGAATTTCTTGGTTTACTGAACTAAGATGAGATGGGTGTAACCTGTTAGTCCTATAGATCTATTATAGAGCATCATTTTGACTAGTTTTGGTTCTACTAACTCAAAACGGATACAAATTTATGCTTGGAGGAACAACCACGTCTGTTGGGTGCAACATCGAAGCCTTGAGGTGCAAGATCAATTTGAAAATCCAAGATTGCACTGTATGACTTTTGAAAACTCGTTTATGGGTGCGAAATAGAAATATAACATGGTGTATCATATTCCAAAATATATTAAATCGAATTCCGACCATGGTCAACCCCCCTTGGACTAACAAAACAACATGTGAAAAATTAAAAATTGAGCTAAAAAAGCTTTCGATGTTCCCAAATATCATTAAGATTGAATTTCTTCGTTACTGAACTAAGATGAGATCGGTGTAACCTGTTAGTCCTATAGATCTATGAGAGAGCTTCATTTTAACGGGCTGTGGTTCTGCTAACTCAAAATGGATACAAATTTATGCGTGGCGGAACCACCCACGTCCGAAAGGTGCAACATCGAAGTCTTGAGGTGCAACATCAGTTTGAAAATCTAAGATTGCACTGTATGACTTTTGAAAACTTGTTTATGGGCATGAAATAGAAATATAACATGGTGCATCATAC
Organism: Allium sativum; assembly: GCA_030737875.1. Classification (NCBI taxonomy): domain Eukaryota; kingdom Viridiplantae; phylum Streptophyta; class Magnoliopsida; order Asparagales; family Amaryllidaceae; genus Allium; species Allium sativum. The sequence continues at coordinate 883,874,239 of CM060919.1, read as the reverse complement.
TTCAAAATATATTAAATCGAATTCCGACCATGATCAAACCCCTTTGACCAACAAAACAACATGTGAAAAATTAAAAATTGAGCTAAAAAAGCTTTTGACGTTCCCAATTGTCATTAAGATTGAATTTCCTGGTTACTGAACTAAGATGAGATGGGTGTAACCTGTTAGTCCTATAGATCTATGAGAGAGATTTATTTTTACTGGCTATGGTTCTACTCACTCAAAATGGATACAAATTTATGCGTGGCGGAACATCCCATGTCTGTTGGGTGCAACATCGAAGTCTTGAGGTGCAACATCAGTTTGAAAATCCAAGATTTCACTATATGACTTTTGAAAACTCGTTTATGGGTACGAAATAGAAATATAACATGGTGCATCATATTCCAAAATATATTAAATCGAATTCCGACCATGGTCAAACCCCCTTTGACCAACAAAACAACATGTGAAAAATTAAAAATTGAATATCTTGGTTAACTGAACTAAGATGAGATGGGTGTAACCTGTCAGTCCTATAGATCTATGAGAGAGCTTCGTTTTGACTGGTTATGGTTGTACTAACTCAAAATGGATACAAATTTATGCGTTGCGGAACAACCCACATCTGTTGGGTGCAACATCGAAGTCTGGAGGTGCAACATCAGTTTGAAAATCCAAGATTGCAATGTATGACTTTTGAAAACTTGTTTATGGGTACGAAATAGAAATATAACATGGTATGTAATATTCCAAAATATATTAAATCGAATTCCAACCATGGTCAAACCCCCTTTGCCTAACAAAACAACATGTGAAAAATTAAAAATTGAGCTAAAAAAGCCTTCGATGTTCCCAAATGTCATTAAGATTGAATTTCTTGGTTTACTGAACTAAGATGAGATGGGTGTAACCTGTTAGTCCTATAGATGTATGAGAGAGCTTCATTTTGACTGGTTTTGTTTCTACTAACTCAAAATGGATACATATTTATGTGTGGCAGAATATCCCACGTCTGTTGGGTGCAACATCGAAGTCTTGAGGTGCAACATCAGTTTGAAAATCGAAGATTGCACTGTATGACTTTTGAAAACTCGTTTATGGGTATGAAATAGAAATATAACATGGTGCATCATACTTCAAAATATATTAAATCGAATTCCGACCATGGTCAAACTGCCTTTGACCAACAAAACAACATGTGAAAAATAAAACATTGAGCTAAAAATGCTTTTGATATTCCCAACTGTCATTAAGATTGAATTTCTTGGTTACTGGACTAAGATGAGATGGGTGTAACCTGTTAGTCCTATAGATCTACGAGAGGGCTTCATTTTGACTGGTTATGGCTCTGCTAACTCAAAATGGATAAAAATTTATGCGTGGTGGAACAACCCACGTCCGCTGGGTGCAAAATCCAAGTCTTGAGGTGCAACATCAGTTTGAAAATCCAAGATTGCAATGTATGACTTTTGAAAACTCGTTTATGGGTACGAAATAGATATATAACATGGCGCATCATATTCCAAAATATATTAAATCGAATTCCGACCATGGTCAAACCCCCTTTGACTAACAAAACAACATGTGAAAAATAAAAAATTGACCTAAAAAAGCTTTTGATGTTCCCAAAATTCATTAAGATTGAATTTCTTGGTTTGCTGAACTAAGTTGAGATCGGTGTAACCTGTTAGTCCTATTGATCTATGAGAGAGCTTCATTTTGATAGGTTATGGTTCTGCTAACTCAAAATGGATACAAATTTATGTGTGGCGGAACATCCCACGTCTGTTCGGTGCAACATCGAAGTCTTGAGGTGCAACATCAATTGAAAATCCAAGATTGCACTGTATGACTTTTGAAAACTCATTTATGGGCATGAAATAGAAATATAACATGGTGCATCATATTCCAAAATATATTAAATCGAATTCCGACCATGGCCAAACCCCCTTGGACTAACAAAACAACATGTGAAAAATTAAAAATTGACCTAAAAAAGCTTTTGGTGTTCCTAAATGTCATAAAATTAAATTTCTTGGTTTACTGAACTAAGATGAGATGGGTGTAAACTGTTAGTCCTATAGATATATGACAGAGCTTTGTTTTGACTGGTTTTGTTTCTAGTAACTCAAAATGGATATAAATTTATGCGTGGCGGAACAACCCACATCTGTTGGGTGCAACATCGAAGTCTTGAGGTGCAACATCAATTTGAAAATCAAAGATTGCAATGTATGACATTCGAAAACTCGTTTATGGGTACGAAATAGAAATATAACATGGTGTATCGTATTCCAAAATATATTAAATCGAATTCCGACCATGGTCAAACCCCCTTTGACCAACAAAACGGCATGTGAAAAATTAAAAATTGACCTAAAAAAGCTTTCGATGTTCCCAAATGTCATTAAGATTGAATTTCTTGGTTTACTAAACTAAGATGAGATGGGTGTAACCTGTTAGTCCTATAGATCTATGAGAGAGCTTCATTTCGACTGGTTTTGATTCTACTAACTTAAAATGTATACAAATTTATGTGTGGCGGAACATCCCACGTCTGTTGGGTGCAACATCTAAGTCTTGAGGTGCAACATCAGTTTGAAAATCTAAGATTGCACTGTATGACTTTTGAAAACTCGTTTATGGGTATGAACTAGAAATATAACATTGTGCATCATACTTCAAAATATATTAAATCGAATTCCGACCATGGTCAAACCCCCTTTGACAAGCAAAGCAACGTGTGAAAAATAAAAAATTGAGCTAAAAAAGCTTTTGATGCTCCCAAATGTCATTAATATTGGATTTCTTGATTACTGAACTAAGATGAGATGGGTCTAACCTGTTAGTCCTATAGATCTATGAGAGAGGTTCATTTTGACTAGCTATGGTTCTACTAACTCAAAATGGATAAAATAATTTGCATGGTGGAACAACCCACGTCTACTGGGTGCTACATCGAAGTCTTGAGGTGCAACATCAGTTTGAAAATCCAAGATTGCAATGTATGACTTTTGGAAACTCGTTTATGGATGCGAAATAGAAATATAACGTGGTTCATCATATTCCAAAATATATCAAATCAAATTCCGACCATGGTCAAACCCCCTTTGACTAACAAAACAACATGTGAAAAATAAAAAAATGACCTAAAAAAGCTTTTGATGTTCCCAAAAGTCATTAAGATTGAATTTCTTTGTTTACTGAACTAAGATGAGATGTGTAACACCCCGAAAACTTGATAACTGTGAAATTAACAAATTAAAGTATAATTAATCTGAAATCAAAGAACTAAGGGAAACGGGATACGCCATTGCGTTCGTCTCGGAAAAATACGCGAAATAGAGTCCGAGTTTTCGAAAAACGGAGTCCGTATGAAGAAGATATGGCCTTCGGAAGCTTTAAATTAAATTTAAAATTCAAACAGAATTAAATAATCCGAAGTGGGGCCCAACGGGCCAGGGTGGAAGAACACCCGCCTGGGCCACCCAGGTCGACTGGGCTGTCGACCTGGGCTACCCATGTCGACAGGGCTGTCGACAGCCCTGTCGACAGGGGTATCGACCTGGTCGAGCCCAGTCAACCTGGCTGGCCAGGTCTGTGTTCCTCCGATTTTCTGTGGTCTTCTTTGTCACTAGGGCTAGGTGGCAAGTTTTGATTGGTCTCTCTATCGAATGAATGGCTACGATCTAACCTAGCAACATCAATGGTCCTAATCAATTCCTAATCTCTATATAAACAACCCTAGACTAAACCCTAATCTATTCATTCAAATTAAGAGCATAGCCGCCATGTTGCTGAGGAACAACTAAAGAGTAGCCGCCAACTAGAGAGAGGATTAGGGAGGAAGTTCTAAAGCCTAAAGCAATTCAAGCAACCTAAAGCTAATCAATTCAACAAAGGAATCATATCTCTTAATTAGAGAATTTGCCGCAACCATTGTAAGTAGAGTATTACTTTGGTATGAATAAACAATTGTATTGGTTTGTATGCTTGAATTGTGGCAATGAAATTCGTATTTGTGCGATTTATATACGTTTGGATATTTTGAATTATGTCATTCAATTATAAAGAACTACATGCGGTAGTTCTATGCAAATATACGTTTGGAATATTCGCAAATTATGTGACCTATGTTGAAGCTACATGTATGTAGTTGATTGGAATTTCATGCAAGTTTGGGGCTTTGTTATTATGCCACCATGATGTCTATTTTTGTGCATAAATCATTTTGCAAGTAATTGAGACAAGTTTGGTTGTTATAGTTCATATGAAACTATGTTGGAATTTTGACACCATAATCCATGTATTAAGTCATGCTTTTGCAAAACTTATGAATATGGCTAGGCTATGAATGATATTGGGCATAATTGAAATTCATGATTAAGTCTATCTTGTTTAAAAGAATTATATGATGACATATGTGAGACATGGCTAAGTTAGACACAAAAATCCCTTTTTTGCAAGTTAAAAGCAAACACCATGATTAGGAATATTTATGCATAAGTATACCATCGTTATGTGATTAAATTTAATTAAGTTGAACTATGCTTTTGTGTTAGTAACAAAGTATCCTCTTTGTAAACATGTAGAAACCTTATGAACATGACTTGTTTATATTTATGCCATGAACGAATTTAACTATACCTATGCCATGCTTATGTTTGATATTATGCCATGCTTATGTTTGACATCATGCCATGCTTATGCTAGAAATATTTATGCCATGCTTATGTTTGACATTATGCATAAATAAGAATATAGGTTCATATTGCAGTTAAACCTATGCAAGTTCACATGCTTTGATTCATGTCACCTATGTTACCACTATGCAAGTATACCAGTTTCTAGTATGTATTTCCAACGTCATATGCAAGTTCATGCGCTCACCTTCCCCCTCTTTGTGTATGTAATTACGTCATAAGCCTCCCCTTCGCATGGCTAAATTGGGCTTTTAAAGATTAAGCCCAATATACATAAACGGACGTGTAAAAACGGGGGTAAATAACGTTGGGCTAAATTAATTTAATGAATGAAAACTAAAGTAAAAGGGCCCAAATTCAAGTATGGGTTGGGCCCATGATTGGTGTAACCTTTACACCATTAACTTAATAATGGGCCGCAAATATTTACATATAAGAAATAAAGAAGAATGACAAGATATGTAAATGTAGAACATACGATGTGTTTAACCCGAGGTTGGATTGAGTTGTGATGTAAACCTGCCCGGAACCGCCCGGCTGTCCAGTAGTCACAACAATACCTATCCAATGTGGGAGGTTAAACATGGAGCCCAGCAAGGACCCGAGGTTAGACTGAGTTGTGGCGTAAGACTGCCCGGAACCAACCGGCAACAGGCAGCCACAACAATACCTGTCTAATGTGAGAGGTCCGGGCCTTAATAAGACAATTAAGGCTGAGTCAGGATTGATAGGATTAAGTGAACTAAAGACTTAATCAAAATGGAACATGCTAAACTAAACGGACTGGTGGGGTTAGGTTAGGAAACACTTAACCAACTTAGCATGTTGGCTAGAGATAGAAAACCTAGTAACGGGGGACCCTTTTCAGCAGTAACCCTAAAAGGTGTATCAGGATACCCTGAAACTAGGCAGGGTGGGGCACGATTACTGGGCTGATTGTAAGAGGTCAAAATCGACGGCGGTAGTGTAGCAGTGTAGGTTCTAACGGAGTGCGGGCGTGCACACACTCCGGCGCAGAAAAATAAGGCACTGGACACCAGTAGCATACCTGTGCACTCCAAGGTTGTGTCGGGTTGCCACTATGGGACTTGATACACCCCATGGTGGGACCAGCATAGGTAACTACGACATCGGGGGCCGTAAGACACATGTAACTATGCGAGTAGGAGCCGATCATCATAGAATGGATCACATCACCCTGATTATGGGGTGCCAGTGGGAAACTAGTTTATATGGGTTCAGAGATTAACATGGGGTACGATAGTATATTCGACCCTAGACAACTTAACCAAGTTTATAGTGCATGCCCACTTCTCGTTTATACTTATCATACCCAGTTCTTTATTCATAGACAAAATAGTACTAGACTTACTCAGGCTTTATGTCTGACTCTACTTTTCTTTCGTCTTCTTTCTTCCGTTTCCCCCCCACCCCAGGTCCTCAGGGAGGGAACACAGCAGCTTGACCTACCTCAACATCCAGCTTGAAGAAGAGAAATGTATTGCTTGGACTTTCCTGTTTTGAACTATGGCTTTGGACAATCCACTATGGGGCTTTTGCAGTTTATCTATGTTTTATTTATGCTTCTTTAAATAATGTACTCAAGACAGATTATGAAAGTGTTATGTTATGTTTTTTTTTTGGAAAGGATGTTGTTGTAACACGTATTTGACTTTATGAAATAAAGTTTGTTGTTCTTCCGCTGTTTACAAATATGTGTTCTTATATTTGTCTTGTATATCTGTGACTTGTACTTATAAACCTCCACCAAAATTAGGGCATTCCCTTTGAGAGTGACCCTAACGGAGGTGGGGTGTTTCACTTGGTATCAGAGCACAGGTTTACCAGATAAGATAAAAAGTTTTGGAAATTTATTTTTTTTTTTTTAAAAAAAAAGGAAATTTAAAGAAGCATTTTTAAAAGATAAAAATATTATTTTATTTTTAAAGGCAAAGTCCACTCCCCAAAGCCATAGGTACTATCTCTTATCCTTCGTTTTGAACCCATCCTTTTTGTTTCAGCATGTCCGAAGATCTTAACTTGCCGGAAGGGGTACCAATACCTGGTTGGTTTAGACGGTTCTTAGAAGCAAGGGCCACTCAGCCAGGTCCTACCGTTCCTCCTCCCCCAGCTGCAGGAAATCATCCAGCTGCAGCAGCACCTCTTCCTCCACCTCCTCCACGAGGAAACGCGTTTGCTAAGATATGTAAGGATTTTAAAGCTATGGGAGGAAGGGATTTCCATGGAACTGAGTCATTCGTAGCAGCTAGAAATTGGCTGAAGGAAACTGAGGATCTATTCATCATCTTTGAGGTAGAGGACAGACAAAAAGTACAATTGGCGGTGTGGCTATTGAAGGGCGAGGCTTCCTACTGGTGGGAAGTCACTAATGCTGAAAGACCAGTAGAGACATGGGAGGACTTCAGGGCATGGTTTGAGACCAAATTTCTCTCAGATGCGGAAAGAAGTTTGCAGTTGGAGAAATTCTTATTTCTTAAGCAAGGAGACAAGACTGTTAGAGAGTATGTGAATCAGTTTGATGAGCTGGCTAGGTTTGGGCTTGACCTAGTCAACACCCCGCACAAGAAGGCTCTCCGTTTCGTCAAGGGGTTAAATGAGCCATTACACAGTTTGGCCATGACCCATATACCCATGGGAGCCACGTATGAAAGATTGGTGCAAATGGCGTTGCTGAATGAAGAGGATAAGGGCAAGAAGGAGACAAAGGCAGAAAGCTCTCAAGGGAAGAAAGAGGGTTTGCAGCCTAAGAAGACGGACTTTAAGAAAGGCGGGAAAGGCAACAAAGAGAAAAGGAAGTTCAATTTCTGTGGCAAAGTGGGGCACTTAGTAAAGGACTGCCGGAAAAAGAAGGCCAAGGAGAATGGTGGGTGCTTTTCTTGCGGTCAGACAGGCCACAGAGCTAAGGACTGCCCAAAGAAACGAGGGCAGGGGCAGGGGGCTGGATCCACCCCAGGGGCACAGGTTCATGTGCTAGAAGCGCCACCTTTGCAACAGCGAGGTATAAATACTTCTGTAGAAAGTGTAGTTTATCTTTATGATCACCCCGTTCGCACTTTATTTGATTCTGGCGCATCACACTCCTTTATCTCGTCTGCTTTAGTAGAATCTCTGCACCTAAAAACTAGTATGGTAGAGGACCCCTTAATTGTTTCAAACCCAATTGGGGGCCCAGCTCATTTGTCTATGATCTGTTTGGATTTGAAAATTTCTATTCTAAGTGTAGAATTTCAATGTAGTGCCTTTGTTTTGGGCTTTTCGGGGTATGGTTTGATTTTGGGTATGGATTGGCTATCCAGTAATGGGGCCATCCTTGATTGTGAGAAAAGGGTTGTTAGGCTCCTAACCCAGCTCGGTAATACTTTGGAAATTTCTTGTAATCCCTCGTATGCGGTTATGCTTAGTTATCTTGAGTCGCTAGATGCCTCTGTTGAAAATTTGCAATCAGTTAGAGTGGTCCGGGAATATCCGGATGTCTTTGAAGAGGTGAAGGGCTTGCCTCCGAAGTGGGAAATAGATTTCCGCATATATCTTGTAGATAATGCAAAGCCCGTTGCGTTGCCCGTTAGACATATGGCTCCACGAGAAAGAAAAGAGCTCAGTAAACAGATTAAAGAGCTTCTAGAGAAGGGGTTCATTAGGAGGAGCATTTCAGAATGGGGCGCTCCAGTGGTGTTCGCTACAAAGGCGGATGGTTCACTCCGTCTATGTGTTGACTATAGGGAGCTCAACAAGCTAACGAAAAAGAATAGGCACCCTCTCCCTAGAATTGACGATTTATTTGACCAGCTTGTAGGAGCATCCGTTTTCTCCCAACTCGATTTGGCAACCGGTTTTCATCAGCTAAGGGTGGCTGAAGATAGCATCGATAAAACGGCTTTCAGAACCCCAGACGGTTTCTTTGAATGGCTTGTCATGCCTTTCGGCTTGACAAATGCACCTGCTTACTTCGTGGACCTAATGAGTAGGGTATTTAGAGATTTCCTCAACAAATTCGTAGTGGTCTTCGTAGATGATATCCTTATCTTCTCAAAGAGTGAAGAGGAACATGCTCAGCACTTAAGGGCAATCATGGAAACGTTGCGAGCCCATCAACTAAAAGCCAAATTCTCCAAATGCCACTTTTGGAGAGAAGAGGTGAGATTCCTTGGGCACATAGTATCCAAACAAGGGTTAGCGGTGGACCCTGCTAAGGTAGTGGCGGTACAGGATTGGAAGACACCAAGGAATGCAACTGAGGTCCGAAGCTTTCTAGGACTAGCGGGTTTCTATCGAAAATTCATAAGGGATTTTGCGAAAATTTCAGCTCCGCTCACGAAATTGACCAAGAAGAATCTGGTGTTTAATTGGGATTTGGATTGCGAGTTTGCTTTCCAACGACTGAAAAGGGCTCTCACAACAGCCCCAGTTTTGACGCTGCCAGATGGGAGTAAGATGTTCACTGTTTATACGGATGCATGTGGGACAGGGCTAGGCGCCGTCTTAATGCAAGAAGGAAGGGTGGTAGCTTATGGCGGGAGGCAGTTGAAGGTGCATGAAAAGAACTACCCAACCCACGATCTAGAGTTAGCCGCCATCGTCTTTGCACTCAAGTCTTGGCGACACTATCTCCTAGGTGAGAAGTTCGAACTTTACACTGACCATAAATCGTTGAAATATCTTTTCTCGCAGAAGGATCTTAACTTGAGGCAGCAAAGATGGATGGAGTTTCTTGCCTCGTACGATTTCGAAATCTCCTACACTCCGGGCAAAGGCAACGTAGTAGCAGACGCGTTGAGCCGAAAGAAGTTGACCCTAAGCCCATTGTTTGTTGAAAGACAAAGCCTAGAGTTTATAGCCAGCTTCGACTTTAGGCCTTCCTCCGATTTCGTACCAGGCTTGCTAGCATCTCTCGAAGTGCGCCCAACTTTAGTGGATTCAGTAGGGACAGCGCAACGCGAAGACCCTCAGCTTGTGGAAATAATTGATAGGCTAATTAGGGGTGAGACTTCAAGTCACCTCAACAGATACTCCATCGACGATAAGGGTTTGCTAAGGCGAGACGGAAGACTATGCGTCCCACAAACAAAAGATTTAGTAAAGAAGGTTCTCGAGGAAGCACATCACTCCAAGATGACGATACACCCAGGCGGAGACAAAATGTATAAAGACATAAAAAGGACTTTCTTCTGGAACGGCATGAAAAAGGACGTGGCAGAGTACGTTTCTAAGTGTATGGTGTGCCAACAGGTTAAGGCGGAACAGAAAAAGCCTGGCGGACTGCTACATCCTTTGGAGGTCCCGCAGTGGAAGTGGGATAGCATCTCAATGGATTTCATCGATGGGCTGCCTAGGTCTAGGAGAGGCAACACTAGTATTTGGGTAATAGTGGATAGGCTTACTAAAAGCGCCCACTTTTTACCTGTCAAAAGTAAGAGAACTGCCTCATCCCTAGCATCACTTTACCTTAAGGAAATCGTTCGACTCCATGGAATACCATCTAGCATTGTTAGTGACCGAGACCCCATCTTCACCAGCGAGTTTTGGCGGAGTCTGCAAGAAGCAGTAGGAACGCAGTTATGCTTGAGCACAGCCTATCATCCCCAAACCGACGGCCAAACGGAGAGAGTGAACAGAGTTTTGGAAGACCTTTTAAGGTTATGCGTCCTTGACTTCGGAGGGACTTGGGAAGACCACCTTCCTTTGGTGGAATTTGCCTACAACAACAGCTATCAAGCAACCATCGGAATGGCGCCCTTCGAAGCTTTATATGGAAGACCGTGCCGATCGCCCACTTGTTGGTGGGAGTCTACTGATAAGCTCGTACTAGGACCAGACATGATCCGAGAGACTTCAGAGAAAGTAGACTTAATACGAAGAAGGATGAAGACGGCCCGAGACAGACAAAAGTCCTATGCCGACAAGAGGAGAACCGACCTTGAATTTGAAGTTGGAGACAGAGTTTTTCTCAAGGTATCACCGCTAAGAAACGTTGTTCGTTTCAGAACCACAGGAAAGCTAGCACCAAGGTTCGTAGGACCATTCCCTATCATCGAGAAGATTGGGAAAATGGCCTATAGATTAGAGCTACCCGAGAAGTTGGCTGGAGTCCACAACGTTTTTCACGTTTCACATCTCCGAAAATGTCTACATGAGTCCGCTGAAGTGGTAGAGCCGAATATACTCGAAGAGGCCGAAGTGGAACGCGAAGCAACCATAAGGAAGGTTCCAACCCGCATACTAGGAACGGAAGTGAAGAAGCTACGCAACCGCGAAGTCAAACTCGTCAAAGTCCAGTGGAGCGACACCGAGGGAGACGCGACTTGGGAAACTGAAGCTAGAATACGTACTGCCTACCCTTTTCTGTTCAAGGGTACATTCTTGATCTTTCTTTTTCCTTAAGTTGCGCTTTTATCTATCTTTTTAGGTATATTTCCTCGACCTTATCTTTTAGGTAGAAACCCTTTTTGGATGAAAACATGTAATTGAAACATGTTATGTATGATGGTTGCAAGTGGTTGCAAGTGATTGCTAGTGGTTGCTCGTGGTTGCATATACACACACAATCTAGGTTTTAGATCGGCTCAATCACTTCATATTGCATATGCATATATGTTTGCTTTCGTCTAGGGTTGAACATTAATATGTTGACATGTGGATGCTGCATTTGTATTGAATGATTGTCCACTCATGTAGAATCATGAATAGGAAAATTTGCATACATAATGGATTCATGGCACTTACATGATTCGCATTAAGGAGGTCAACTGAATCAGTAGACCGCCTGATTTTGCATTAGATAAGTTCATGAACACACACACTTCGCATATGATCATGAAGCATTAGAAGTCTTTTAAGGACAATGGATACTCGTGTTTGATGGATGAGTAGATGGATGATTGGATGTTAGGATATACATTCCTCCTAACTTGAAGATTTCGGGGACGAAATCCTTTTAAGTGGGGGAGAATGTAACACCCCGAAAATTTGATAACTGTGAAATTAACAAATTAAAGTATAATTAATCTGAAATCAAAGAACTAAGGGAAACGGGATACGCCATTGCGTTCGTCTCGGAAAAATACGCGAAATAGAGTCCGAGTTTTCGAAAAACGGAGTCCGTATGAAGAAGATATGGCCTTCGGAAGCTTTAAATTAAATTTAAAATTCAAACAGAATTAAATAATCCGAAGTGGGGCCCAACGGGCCAGGGTGGAAGAACACCCGCCTGGGCCACCCAGGTCGACTGGGCTGTCGACCTGGGCTACCCATGTCGACAGGGCTGTCGACAGCCCTGTCGACAGGGGTATCGACCTGGTCGAGCCCAGTCAACCTGGCTGGCCAGGTCTGTGTTCCTCCGATTTTCTGTGGTCTGCTTTGTCACTAGGGCTAGGTGGCAAGTTTTGATTGGTCTCTCTATCGAATGAATGGCTACGATCTAACCTAGCAACATCAATGGTCCTAATCAATTCCTAACCTCTATATAAACAACCCTAGACTAAACCCCAATCTATTCATTCAAATTAAGAGCATAGCCGCCATGTTGCTGAGGAACGACTAAAGAGTAGCCGCCAACTAGAGAGAGGATTAGGGAGGAAGTTCTAAAGCCTAAAGCAATTCAAGCAACCTAAAGCTAATCAATTCAACAAAGGAATCATATCTCTTAATTAGAGAATTTGCCGCAACCATTGTAAGTAGAGTATTACTTTGGTATGAATAAACAATTGTATTGGTTTGTATGCTTGAATTGTGGCAATGAAATTCGTATTTGTGCGATTTATATACGTTTGGATATTTTGAATTATGTCATTCAATTATAAAGAACTACATGCGGTAGTTCTATGCAAATATACGTTTGGAATATTCGCAAATTATGTGACCTATGTTGAAGCTACATGTATGTAGTTGATTGGAATTTCATGCAAGTTTGGGGCTTTGTTATTATGCCACCATGATGTCTATTTTTGTGCATAAATCATTTTGCAAGTAATTGAGACAAGTTTGGTTGTTATAGTTCATATGAAACTATGTTGGAATTTTGACACCATAATCCATGTATTAAGTCATGCTTTTGCAAAACTTATGAATATGGCTAGGCTATGAATGATATTGGGCATAATTGAAATTCATGATTAAGTCTATCTTGTTTAAAAGAATTATATGATGACATATGTGAGACATGGCTAAGTTAGACACAAAAATCCCTTTTTTGCAGGTTAAAAGCAAACACCATAATTAGGAATATTTATGCATAAGTATACCATCGTTATGTGATTAAATTTAATTAAGTTGAACTATGCTTTTGTGTTAGTAACAAAGTATCCTCTTTGTAAACATGTAGAAACCTTATGAACATGACTTGTTTATATTTATGCCATGAACGAATTTAACTATACCTATGCCATGCTTATGTTTGATATTATGCCATGCTTATGTTTGACATCATGCCATGCTTATGCTAGAAATATTTATGCCATGCTTATGTTTGACATTATGCATAAATAAGAATATAGGTTCATATTGCAGTTAAACCTATGCAAGTTCACATGCTTTGATTCATGTCACCTATGTTACCACTATGCAAGTATACCAGTTTCTAGTATGTATTTCCAACGTCATATGCAAGTTCATGCGCTCACCTTCCCCCTCTTTGTGTATGTAATTACGTCATAAGCCTCCCTTCGCATGGCTAAATTGGGCTTTAAAAGATTAAGCCCAATATACATAAACGGACGTGTAAAAACGGGGGTAAATAACGTTGGGCTAAATTAATTTAATGAATGAAAACTAAAGTAAAAGGGCCCAAATTCAAGTATGGGTTGGGCCCATGATTGGTGTAACCTTTACACCATTAACTTAATAATGGGCCGCAAATATTTACATATAAGAAATAAAGAAGAATGACAAGATATGTAAATGTAGAACATACGATGTGTTTAACCCGAGGTTGGATTGAGTTGTGATGTAAACCTGCCCGGAACCGCCCGGCTGTCCAGTAGTCACAACAATACCTATCCAATGTGGGAGGTTAAACATGGAGCCCAGCAAGGACCCGAGGTTAGACTGAGTTGTGGCGTAAGACTGCCCGGAACCAACCGGCAACAGGCAGCCACAACAATACCTGTCTAATGTGAGAGGTCCGGGCCTTAATAAGACAATTAAGGCTGAGTCAGGATTGATAGGATTAAGTGAACTAAAGACTTAATCAAAATGGAACATGCTAAACTAAACGGACTGGTGGGGTTAGGTTAGGAAACACTTAACCAACTTAGCATGTTGGCTAGAGATAGAAAACCTAGTAACGGGGGACCCTTTTCAGCAGTAACCCTAAAAGGTGTATCAGGATACCCTGAAACTAGGCAGGGTGGGGCACGATTACTGGGCTGATTGTAAGAGGTCAAAATCGACGGCGGTAGTGTAGCAGTGTAGGTTCTAACGGAGTGCGGGCGTGCACACACTCCGGCGCAGAAAAATAAGGCACTGGACACCAGTAGCATACCTGTGCACTCCAAGGTTGTGTCGGGTTGCCACTATGGGACTTGATACACCCCATGGTGGGACCAGCATAGGTAACTACGACATCGGGGGCCGTAAGACACATGTAACTATGCGAGTAGGAGCCGATCATCATAGAATGGATCACATCACCCTGATTATGGGGTGCCAGTGGGAAACTAGTTTATATGGGTTCAGAGATTAACATGGGGTACGATAGTATATTCGACCCTAGACAACTTAACCAAGTTTATAGTGCATGCCCACTTCTCGTTTATACTTATCATACCCAGTTCTTTATTCATAGACAAAATAGTACTAGACTTACTCAGGCTTTATGTCTGACTCTACTTTTCTTTCGTCTTCTTTCTTCCGTTTCCCCCCCCCCCAGGTCCTCAGGGAGGGAACACAGCAGCTTGACCTACCTCAACATCCAGCTTGAAGAAGAGAAATGTATTGCTTGGACTTTCCTGTTTTGAACTATGGCTTTGGACAATCCACTATGGGGCTTTTGCAGTTTATCTATGTTTTATTTATGCTTCTTTAAATAATGTACTCAAGACAGATTATGAAAGTGTTATGTTATGTTTTTTTTTGGAAAGGATGTTGTTGTAACACGTATTTGACTTTATGAAATAAAGTTTGTTGTTCTTCCGCTGTTTACAAATATGTGTTCTTATATCTGTCTTGTATATCTGTGACTTGTACTTATAAACCTCCACCAAAATTAGGGCATTCCCATTGAGAGTGACCCTAACGGAGGTGGGGTGTTTCAAGATGGGTGTAACCTGTTAGTCCTATAGATCTATGAGAGAGCTTCATTTTTATAGGTCATGGTTCTACTAACTCAAAATGGATACAAATTTATGTGTGGCGGAACATCCCACGTCTGTTGGGTGCAACATCGATGTCTTGAGGTGCAACATCAATTTGAAAATCCAAGATTGCACTGTATGACTTTTGAAAACTCGTTTATGGGTATGAAATAGAAATATAACATGGTGCATCAAATTCCAAAATATATTAAATCGAATTCTGACCATGGTCAAACCCCCTTTGACAAATAAAACAACATGTGAAAAATTAAAAATGGACCTAAAAAAGATTTTGATGTTCCCAAATGTCATTAAGATTGAATTTATTGGTTACCGAACTAAGATGAGATGGGTGTAACCTGTTAGTCCTATAGATCTATGAGAGAGCTTTATTTTGACAGGTTATGTTTCTAGTAACTCAAAATGGATACAAATTTGTGCATGGTGGAACAACCAACGTCTGTTGGGTGCAACATCGAAGTCTTGAGGTGCAACATCAATATGAAAATCCAAGATTGCAATCTATGACTTTTGAAAACTCGTTTATGGGTAAGAAATAGAAATATAACATGGTGCATCATATTCCAAAATATATTAAATCGAATTCCGACCATGGTCAAACCCCCTTTGACTAACAAAACAACGAGTGAAAAATTAAAAAATGAGCTAAAAAAACTTTATATGTTCCCAAATGTCATTAAGATTGAATTTCTTGGTTTACTGAACTAACATGAGATGGGTGTAACCTGTTAGTCTTGTAGATATATGAGAGAGCTTCATTTTGATAGGTTATGGTTCTACTAGCTCAAAATGGATACAAATTTATACATGGTGGTACAACCCACGTCTGTTGGGTGCAACATCAAAGTCTTGAGGTGCAACATCAGTTTGAAAATCCAAGATTGCACTGTATAACTTTTGAAAACTCATTTATGGATATGAAATAGAAATATAACATGGTGCATCATACTTCAAAATATATTAAATCGAATTTCGACCATGGTCAAACCACCTTTGACCAACATAATAACATGTGAAAAATAAAAAATTGAGCTAAAAAAAGCTTTTGATGTTCCCAAATGTCATTAAGATTGAATTTCTTGGTTACTGAACTAAGATGATATGGGTGTAACCTGTTAGTCCTATAGATCTATAAGAGAGCTTCATTTTGACTAGTTATGGTTCTACTAACTCAAAATGGATAAAAATTTATGCGTGGTGGAACAACACACATCTGTTGGGTGCAACATCGAAGTCTTTAGGTGCAGCATCAGTTTGAAAATCCAAGATTGCAATGTATGACTTTTGAAAACTCGTTTATAGGTACGAAATAGAAATATAACATGGGGCATCATATTCCAAAATATATTAAATCGAATTCCGACCATGGTCAAACCCCCTTTGACTAACAAAACAACATGTGAAAAATAAAAAAATTGACCTAAAAAAGCTTTCGATGTTCCCAAAAGTCATTAAGATTGAATTTCTTGGTTTACTGAACTAAGATAAGATGGGTGTAACCTGTTAGTCCTATAGATCTATGAGAGAGTTTCATTTTGATAGGTTATGTTTCTACTAACTCAAAATGGATACAAATTTATGAGTGGCAGAACATCCTACGTCTGTTGGGTGCAACATCGATGTCTTGAGGTGCAACATCAGTTTGAAAATCTAAGATTGCACTGTATAACTTTTGAAAACTCGTTTATGGGTACGAAATAGAAATATAACATGGTGCATCATACTTCAAAATATATTAAATCGAATTCCGACCATGGTCAAACCCCTTTTGACTAACAAAACAACATGTGAAAAATTAAAAATTCACCAAAAAAAGCTTTTGATATTCCTAAATGTCATTAAGATTGAATTTATTGGTTATTGAACTAAGATGCGATGGGTGTAACCTGTTAGTCCTATAGATCTATGAGACAGCTTCATTTTGATAGGTTATGGTTCTACTAACTAAAAATGGATCCAAATTTATGCGTGGCGGAACATCCCACGTCTGTTGGGTGCAACATCGAAGTCTTGAGGTGCAACGTCAGTTTGAAAAACAAAGATTGCACTATATGACTTTTGGAAACTCGTTTATGGGTACGAAATAGAAATATAACATGGTGTATCATATTCCAAAATATGTTAAATCGAATTCCAACCATGTTCAAACCCACTTTGACCAACAAAACAACATGTGAAAAATTAAAAATTGAGCTAAAGAAGCTTTCGATGTTCCCAAATGTCATTAAGATTGAATTTCTTGGTTTACTGAACTAAGAAGAGATGGGTGTAACCTGTAAGTCCTATAGATCTATGAGAGAGCTTCATTTTGACTGGTTTTGATTCCACTAACTCAAAATGGATACAAATTCATGTGTGGTGGAACATCCCACGTCTGTTGGGTGCAACATCGAAGTCTTGAGGTGCAGCATCAGTTTGAAAATCTAAGATTGCACTGTATGACTTTTGAAAACTCGTTTATGGGTATGAAATTGAAATATAACATGGTGCATCATACTTCAAAATATATTAAATCGAATTCCAACCATGTTCAAACCACCTTTGACCAACAAAACAACATGTGAAAAAATAAAAATTGAGCTAAAAAAGCTTTTGATGTTCCCAAATGTCATTAGGATTGAATTTTTTGGTTACTGAACTAAGAAGAGATGGGTGTAACCTGTTAGTCCTATATACGTATGAGAGAGACTTAATTTGACTGGCTATGGTTCTACTAACTCAAAATGGATAAAACTTTATGCATGGTGGAACAACCCACGTCCACTGGGTGCAACATCGAAGTCTTGAGGTGCAACATCAGTTTGAAAACCCAAGATTGCAATGTATGACTTTTGAAAAGTTGTTTATGGGTACGAAATAGAAATATAACATGGTGCATCATATTCCAAAATATATTAAATCGAATTCCGACCATGGTCGAACCCCCTTTGAGTAACAAAACAACATGTGAAAAACTAAAAATTGACCTAAAAAAGCTTTCGATGTGCCCAAAAGTCATTAAGATTGAATTTCTTGGTTTACTGAACTAAGATGAGATGCGTGAAACCTGTTAGTCATATAGATCTATGAGAGAGCTTCATTTTGATAGGTTATGGTTCTACTAACTCAAAATGGATACAAATTTATGTATGGTGGAACATCCCATGTCTGTTGGGTGCAACATCGAAGTCTTGAGGTGCAACATAAATTTGAAAATCCAAGATTGCACTGTATGACTTTTGAAAACTCGTTTATGTGTATGAAATAGAAATATAACATAGTGCATCATATTCCAAAATATAATAAATCAAATTCCGACCATGGTCAAACCCCCTTTGACAAACAATACAACATGTGAAAAATTAAAAATTGACCTAATAAAGCTTTTGATGTTCCCAAATGTCATTAAGATTGAATTTCTTGGTTTACTGAACTAAGACGAGATGGGTGTAACCTGTTAGTCCTATAGATCTATGAGAGAGCTTCATTTTGATAGGTTATGGTTCTACTAACTCAAAATGGAGACAAACTTATGCGTGGCGGAACATCCCACGTCTGTTCGGTGCAACATCGAAGTCTTGAGGTGCAACATCAGTTTGAAAATCCAAGATTGCACTGTATGACGTTTGAAAACTCGTTTATATGTACGAAATAGAAATATAACATGGTCCATCATATTCCAAAATATAGTAAATCGAATTCCGACCATGGTCAAACCCCCTTTAACTAATAAAACAACATGTGAAAAAATAAAAATTGACCTAAAAAACCTTTTGATGTTCCCAAATGTCATTAAGACTGAATTTCTTGGTTTACTGAACTAAGTTGAGATGGGTGTAACCTGTTAGTCCTATAGATCTATTAGACAGCTTCATTTTGATAGGTTATGGCTCTACTAACTCAAAATGGATAAAATTTACGTGTGGCGGAGCATCCCACGTCTTTTGGGTGCAACATCGTAGTCTTGAGGTGCAACATCAGTTTGAAAATCTAAGATTGCTCTGTATGACTTTTGAAAACTAGTTTATGGGTATGAAATAGAAATATAACATGGTGCATCACACTTCAAAATATATTAAATCGAATTCCGAACATGGTCGAACCACCTTTGACTAACAAAACAACATATGAAAAATAAAAAATTGAGCTAAAAAAGCATTTGATGTTACCAAATGTCATTAAGATTGAATTTCTTGGTTAACTTAACTAAGATGAGATGGGTGTAACCTGTTAGTCCTATAGATCTATGAGAGAGTTTCATTTTGGTAGGTTATGGTTCTACTAACTCAAAATGGATACAAATTTATGTGTGGCGGAACATCCCACGTCTGCTGGGTGCAACATCGAAGTCTTGAGGTGCAACATCAGTTTGAAAATACCAGTTTGCACTGTATGACTTCTGAAAACTTGTTTATGGGTATGAAATAGAAATATAACATGGTGCATCATACTTCAAAATATATTAAATCGAATTCCGACCATGGTCAAACCCCATTTGACCAACAAAATAACATGTGAAAAAATAAAAATTGAGCTAAAAAAGCTTTCGATGTTCCCAAGTGTCATTAAGATTGAATTTCTTGGTTACTGAACTAAGATGAGATGGGTGTAACCTGTTAGTCCTATAGATCTATGAGAGAGCTTCATTTTGACTGGTTATGGTTCTACTAACTCAAAATGAAATTATGTGTGGCGGAACATCCCACGTCTGTTAGGTGCAACATCGAAGTCTTGAGGTGCAACATCAGTTTGAAAATCCAAAATTGCACTGTATCACTTTTGAAAACTCGTTTATGGGTACGAAATAGAAATACAACATGGTGCGTCATATTCCAAAATATATTAAATCGAATTCCGACCATGGTCAAACCCCCTTTGACTAACAAAACAACATGTGAAAAATTAAAAATTGAGCTAAAAAAGCTTTTGATGTTCCCAAATGTCATTCAGATTGAATTTCTTGGTTTACTAAACTAAGATAGGATGGGTGTAACCTGTTAGTCCTATAGATCTATGAGAGAGCCTCATTTTGACTGGTTATGGTTCTACTAACTCAAAATGGATACAAATTTATGTGTGGCGGAACAACCCACGTCTGTTGGGTGCAACATCGAAGTCTTGAGGTGCAACATCAATTTGAAAATCCAAGATTGCAATGTATGACTTTTGAAAACTACTTTATGGGTATGAAATAGAAATATAACATGGTGTATCATATTCCAAAATATATTAAATCGAATTCCGACCATGGTCAAACCCCCCTTGATTAACAAAACAACGTGTGAAAAAATAAAAATTGAGCTAAAAAGATTTTGATGTTCCCAAATGTCATTAAGATTGAATTTCTTGGTTTATTGAACTAAGATTAGATGGGTGTAACCTGTTAGTCCTATAAATCTATGAGAGAGCGTCATTTTGACTGGTTATGGTTCTACTAACTCAAAATGGATATAAATTTATGCATGGCGTAACAACCCACGTCTGTTAGGTGCAACATCGAAGTCTTGAGGTGCAACATCAGTTTGGAAATCTAAGATTGCACTGTATGACTTTTGAAAACTCGTTTATGGGCACGAAGTAGAAATATAACATGGTGCATCATATTTCAAAATATATTAAATCGAATTCCGACCATGGTCAATGTAACACCGCGTAATTTTATAACGTTAAAATTCACAAGTTAAGGTATACTTAATTTTTAGAAAAGAATTAAATGAAATGGGTTGCGCTATTATGTTCGTTTCAAAATTTTGGGTCAAGGTAGACATTTGGTTTGCACAAAACGGATACCTAATGAAGATGTTATTAAGCCTTGAAGTTTGTATGCATATGAGAGAAATATATATATATATATATAATTAAATAAATAAATGTGCAAAAAAGTTCAAAACAACGAATTGGGAGGGGGAATGACCAAAGCGGCCAATTTTTGAGGTCGACCCGAGCCTCGCTGGGTGGACTTGGTGTTGATTCACGGTGTTTGGCTGTCAACCCGTGGGCCGATTCGCTCAAAGGCAGATGTGGCATCTAATTGGTTCTCATGGTTCAGGGTTAATCTAATGGTCCTAAATAACTTCCTACACCTATATATACACCCTAAAACCTAACCCTAATTCATAAATATTATCTATGACACCATTATGCTGTCAAACTCTCTCTTAAACCCTAGCCGCCGCCTCTAAATCAAATCTCAAGTATTCAACTTCAACTCAAATTAAAGATTAGAGCTTCTACAACAATTCAAGAAGATAAATCAGCAACACCGCAACGTTTCTACACCAATTTCAGTGCATAATTCTATTCTTTAACTACAAAAGGTGAGTACGATGATTTTCACAATATAATGAGACTAAAAGTAACATGATGAAGTTGTAAAGAGGATTCATATGTATGTATGTAATTTAAATCTCATGCAAGTCTTCACCTTTTTGATTCATGTCGTCATATGCCTATGTTTCTATGTAAAGTTCATACCTTTATCAGTTTATTCATGTTGAATCTGTCATTATGCCTCTATGCCAGTTTATATGCCCCTTTATTTCATGATGTTGTGTTAATTCCAATTTTGATACTCTCTTCTTATCCCTATTCCTTTTATTTTTGGATCTAGGCTACCTTCGAGCCTATGTGAAAAATACGCGCGAATGCGAATACGTGGGAACGAGGGGAATATGTGAAATATGGAAAATTCGATATTATTGGATATTTTTGATTATTGGATAATATGTTAAATTGACATATTTGGGTATGAATTACATGGAATTGATGAAATTGCCTACAATTGTGAATTTGTAATTGAGGCTAATTAATATGTAATTAGTGACAATTTGGAATAGGCAATATTATAAACATGATTATATGTTTAATTGGATATACATGACATGAAAATTGGGTATGGGTGAAAGACGACTATTAATAAACCATTGACACGAGGTTAGGCGCAATTGTGGCGTAAAACGGCCCGGAACCGCCCGGCAAATCGAGCTGCCGCAATTAGACCTCTAATGTGAGAGGTGAAAGGAATGAATTGTAGTCGCAACAGTTAATGACACGAGGTTAGACCTGGTTTGTGGTGTAAGACTGCCCAGATCCGCTCGGCAAATCCAGCGGCCACAAAGCGTTCGGTCTAATGTGGGAGGTCATGCACCGTTCATCATAAGGAATGAATTAAGGAATACTAACCATAATAAGACATGGGTATGGTTAGAGGGTTAAGTGGGGTGACATGTAAATTATGACATGTAAATATGGACTTAACCTGTATAAGATAAGACATGTAAATTATGACATGTAAGTATGCAATTAACCATAGCATGTGTAAGACATGGACATTTAAATTAAAATGGTTAAGTGGGAGCAAAACCTAGTGGGGACCAAGCATAGGTGGGAGGCTTGTGTCGGATGAGGGACCCGTTTCAACCAGTAACCCGTTTGAGTATCTAATTGGGCCCGGTACTAGGCCGGGGTTAGGGCACTCTTACTGGCTTGAATGTAAGAGGTCAAAACGTGAATAGCGGTGGCAACGCGAGTCCAACGGGTGCACGTGCGAGCATGGGTCCGGGCTTGTAGGTAAGACGTTGTTGCATCGTGTAGGTATGGCTGTGCATTTTATGTTGGTATCGGGGTTGCCACTTTGATGAGTGATACACCCCACTATGGGGCCAACACGGGTGCCTACGGGGTTTAGGGAGCCGATCGAATGGGTAGGGTAAGGGTACCTTAGTGGTGGTAGGAGGAACCCGGCACCTACGATAGCAGCTAGGTACAAGTAACTACCAAGTATGTCATGTGTGTACAATTAGTGAGAAGGGATCAACCTTTAGTAAATAGAGACTAGTAGATGTGCGGTGTAATTAAGTAATGTGGTGTAACTTAGAAAAAGTGCGGTGTAACGAAATACATGTTGGTTGAGTTGGATAGTCCTTTGGGTGCTAGTCTGATGTTGACTTCGGTCTTCGGGGTTAGTACTTGGAGGGTTGTTCGCTTAGCCAAGGTGTAGGATCGTCTTAGCACATAGGAACGGAATCATCTTGTCCATCCTTTTTATCTACCTTATCTTACATCCATATCATGATGCCTATTTATGTCTTGATCATTTACCTTACCTATTATTTGTTAAAATTACTGGACACGCCAGACTTTATGTCTGAACCGTTTTGTTTCCACCTTTTTTCTTTCCTTCCCCCCCCCCTCAGGTTTGCAAGGAGGGAATACTACAACTTAGTGCCGATTTCTTTCAGTTGCTTGAAAAGAGTAGATGTATCACTTTGGACTCTCTCATCTTTATGGCTTTGCTTATGCACAGTGGGGATTTATGCATTTAGGTTATTTAAGTATTTGCTTCTTTATGTACTTTGAAGTTTTTTGAAAAGATAATTGATCCTGTTGTAATGGTTTTGGAGACTGCTTATGTAAGCTTGTTTTGAAGTTATGATGCTATGAAATAAGTTTTATCTTCCGCTGTGTTTTATTTATTTACTCTTGTAATTTATCTGTTCTGTACTACTATAACACTTCATGACATTAATGCATTCCCTTTGTGAGTGACATTAATGGCCATGTGGTGTTACACGTGGTATCATAGCTAAGGTTACCAGAACAAATAAAATGTTTTGAAAAGTGTTTTCAAAAGTATTATTTTCCTAGAAAGTATTTTCAAAAATTTGTTTTACAGAAGCTATTTTCAAAGAAAGTTTACTTTAAGGAGCATAATCCTCGCAAGCCATACATCTCTCTTTTGCCTCCCTTGTTTTGAAACTCTTTCTTTTTCTTTTCAACATGTCTGGAGCATCTGAGATACCAGAGGGTGTTCATGTACCTGGTCGGTTTCGTCAATATCACGAGGCTATGGCCACTGCCGCGGGCCCGACCGATGTTCCTCCTCCTCCTCCCCCAGCTCCAGTCATTCCTTCGCGTGGAGATGCTTTCTCCAAGATATGTAAAGACTTTCGTTCGATGGGTGGAAAACCTTTTAGTAGGTCCGAAACATTCGATGAAGCTAGAAATTGGTTGAAAGAAGTAGAACATCTTTTTGGTATCTTTGAGGTGGATGATAGAAGGAAAGTCCAATTGGCTGCTTGGTTGATGAAGGATGAGGCTCCGTATTGGTGGGAGGTCACTAATGGAGAGCGTCCAGTTGAGACATGGGCGGACTTCAGGCACAGGGAAAAAGGTTCAAAGCGAAATTTCTCTCACGAGCAGAAGAGAACTTATACATGGAAAGGTTCTTGGCGTTGAAGCAGGGAAATCTATCAGTAAAAGAGTACGTCAACAAGTTCAATCAGTTGGCAAGGTTTGCCTTAGACTTGGTTAGCACACCCGAAAAGAAGGCCCTGAGATTTGTTAAAGTCTTTAATGAGCCGCTACACGGGCTGGCTATGACCCACATTCCCATGGGGGCCACCTTTGAGAAGCTGGTTGACATGGCGCTTATGCATAAAGAGGAGAAAGGCGCTAATGCTAATAAGGCACCGGAGAAGAAAGGCGATCAAAAGAAAGCCCAACAGCAAAAGAAGGGTGGCAAAGAGAAGAGGAAGTGTCATAACTATGGGATACCCGGTAATCTAAAGAAGGACTGTGGGAAGTAGAAGAAGTTCGCTTGTTATTATTGTGGTGATGCAGGTCATGGAGTGAAGGACTGTCATAAGAAGCAAGGGCAGTGGGCGGGGTCTGCTTCGGGAGGGCAAGTTCATGCTCTCATGGTTCCGAGACAAGGGGAAGGTAGAAAAATTTCTATCGAAAGTTTGATTTTCTTGTTTGATCATCCTGTCCATACTTTATTCGATTCTGGCGCATCACATTCTTTTATCTCTACATCATTAGTTGAAACACTTCACTTAAATACTAGTCTCGTTGTGGATACCATTGTAGTCTCAAATCCTATTGGTGGGTCAGCTCATTTATCCATGGTTTGTAGGGATTTGTGATTGTCTATCTTAGGCGTTGGTTTTAAATGTAATGCTTTTGTGCTTGGTTTCATGGGCTATGGGTTGATTCTAGGGATGGATTGGCTAGCCAGACATGGTGCCATCCTAGATTGTGAACGAAGGGTAGTAAATTGTTGACTCGTAGTGGAAAGACCCTTGATATTTCTTGTGACCCTAGAGGATCAGTGATGACTAGTTATCTTGGGTCAATTGACGCATCCAACGATGATTTACATTCTGTTCATATAGTTCATGAATATGTTGATGTCTTCGATGAGGTGATGGGTTTACCCCCAAAATGTGAGATAGACTTTCGTATTTATCTTGTAGACAATGCAAAACCCTATCTCTGCCAGTACGCCACATGGCTCCTCGTGAGAAGAGGGAACTCAATAAGCAAGTAGGGGATTTGCTTGAGAAGGGGTTCATAAGACGTAGTATATCGGATTGGGGTGCCCCAGTAGTTTTTTCCACGAAGGAGGATGGGTCCCTTAGACTGTACGTGGACTATAGAGAACTTAATAAGCTTACAAAGAAGAATAGGCACCCAATGACGAGGATTGACGATTTATTCGATCAGTTAGTTGGCGCCTCAGTATTTTCGCAGTTGGACTTAGCCACAGGTTTCCATCAGTTGAGAGTGGCTGAGGATAGCATAAACAAGACTGCCTTTAGGACTCCAGACGATTTCTATGAGTGGCTGGTAATGCCTTTCGGTTTGACAAACGCCCTCGCATACTTTGTTGACTTGATGAGTAGGGTATTTAGGGAGTTCCCTAAAAAATTTGTGGTGGTCTTTGTGGATGACATCTTAATATTTTCTAAGAATGAAGAAGAGCATGCCCTACATCATAAGGAAGTGTTGGAGACCCTTCGAGCGCATAGCCTTAAAGGTGAATTTTCTAAATGTCAGTTTTGGAGGAAGGAAGTGCGATTCTTACGGCACGTGGTTTCCAAGGAAGGGATAGCTGTGGATCCCGCGAAGGTAGTCGCCATCCAAGATTGGAAGGTCCTTAAAAATGCTACCGAGGTGAGGAGTTTCTTGGGGTTGGCTGGCTACTATAGGAAGTTTATCAAGGACTTCGCAAAGACATCAGCCCCATTGACACGCTTGACAAAGAAGAACCTAGTTTTCACGTGGGACGTAGATTGTGATGATGCGTTCCAAAATTTAAAGAGAGCTTTGACCACAGCCCCAGTCTTAGTGTTTCCATATGGGAGTAAGCCAATTACCGTTTATACCGATGCTTGTGAGACATGACTAGGTGCAGTCTTAATGCAAGAGGGGAGGGTAATAGCCTATGGTGGAAGGCAGTTGAGAGCGGTGAAGTTTAGAGTTCATCTCCACCTTTGATTTTAGACCATCCATTGATTATGTACCCGGTTTGCTAGCAACCTTAGAGGTCAGACCTACGCTTTTGGGATGGATTGGTGAGGCACAACAAGACGACCCACAGTTGGTTGAGTTAGTAGAGAAGCTCATAAGGGGGGAGTCATCGAGCCATCTTAGTAGGTATGCCCTAGATGATAAGGGTTGGTTGCGTAGGGACGGTAGACTTTGTGTACCGTGGGACGAGAGCTTGAGGAAGGCTATTCTTGATGATGCACATCGTTCAAAGATGAACATTCATCCCGGCGGGGACAAGATGTACAATGACATGAAGCGAGTTTTCTTTTGGGCCGGTATGAAGAGGGATGTGGCCGAGTATTTCGCTAGATGCTTGGTGTGCCAACAAGTAAAAGCGGAGAAAAAGAAACCCGGTGGGTTGCTTTACCCATTGGAGGTTCCACACTGGAAGTGGGATATTGTCTCGATGGATTTTGTCGATAGGTTGCCGAGATCGAGGAAGGGTAATACGAGGATTTGGGTTGTGGTAGACAGACTTACTAAGAGCTCCCATTTCATTCCCGTGAAGAGTAAGAGGACCGCTCCATGGTTAGCTTCCGTATACATTCGAGAGAAAGTTCGTTTGCACGGTGTTCCTTCTAGCATAGTAAGCGACCGAAATCCTATCTTTACTAGCGAGTTTTGGAAGAGTTTGCAAGAGGTGGTAGGGACTATGTTATGTTTGAGTACCGCATATCATCCTCAGACAGACGGCCAGACTGAGACCGCGGAAGATGAGGAATCGAGATACTTAGTAATGTACACGACGTATTCCATGTATCACATTTGAGGAAGTGCTTGCATAAGACCGCGGAAGTGGTAGAGCTGAGCTTGCTTAGAGATGTGGAGATAGAGCGTGATGCGACGATTCGACGAGCTCCTACATGCATTCTGGGGTCGGAGATTAAGAAGTTGAGGAATCGAGAGGTCAAGCTAGTCAAAGTGCAATGGGTAGATGATGAGAGCGACGCTACTTGGGAGACGGAAGAGAAGATACGTTCATTGTACCCTTTTCTTTTCGAGGGTGTCTTTTAATTTCTCCTTTATCGTTTAGCTTGTACTTGTTCTATCTTTGGCATGTCCTCTCGCTAGTATCTTTCACCTTTAGATAGGGTAGTCCTATGGTTG
Organism: Allium sativum; assembly: GCA_030737875.1. NCBI lineage: Eukaryota > Viridiplantae > Streptophyta > Magnoliopsida > Asparagales > Amaryllidaceae > Allium > Allium sativum. The sequence continues at coordinate 883,846,806 of CM060919.1, read as the reverse complement.
AAATATGTGTTTGAAAGATGTTATGTATGTATGGTGGATGCATGGGGATGCAAGTGTTTGCTAGCGGTTGTTCTTGGATGCATATACACACACTTTAGGCACTAGATCGGCTCAGTCACTTTCATATTGCATATTGCATATAAATGGATGTATTTAGTAAAATGAATGTACATTGAATGTGTGTATCATATGGATGTTGCATTTAAATGAATGGTTGTTCACGCATGTAGTAATGATATGTATAGGGTTCTTTGCATACATGATGGATACATGACACTATAATTATTTGCATTAAGGAGGTCGACTGAATCAGTGGACCGCCTGATTTTGCATTAGTATACGGACATATACACACACTATGCATATGTACATGAAAAGCATTAGAAATCTTTTAAGGACAATGGATGCTTGTGGATGATGGTTGAGTAGATGGATGATTGGATAGTAGGATACATTCTTCTTAACTTGGAGATTTCGGGGACGAAATCATTTAAGTAGGGGAGAATGTAACACCTTGTAATTTTATAACATTAAAATTCACAAATTAAAGTATACTTAATTTTTAGAAAAGAATTAAGTGAAATGGGTTGCGCTATTATGTTCGTTTCAAAATTTTGGGTCAAGGTAGACATTTGGTTTGCACAAAACGGATACCTTATGAAGATGTTATTAAGCCTTGTAGTTTGTATGCATATGAGAGAAATATACATATATATAGATATATATAAAAAAAAATTAAATAAATAAATATGCAAAAAAGTTCAAAAAAGCGAATTGGGCGGGGGAATAACCGAACCGACCCATTTTTGAGGTCGACCCGAGCTCCGTTGGGTCGACTAGGGGTTGATTCAGAGTGTTTGGCTGTCAACCCGGGGGCCGATTCGCTCAAAGGCAGATGTGGCATCTAATTGGTTCTCATGGTTCAGGGTTAATCTAATGGTCCTAAATAACTTCCTACACCTATATATACACCCTAAAACCTAACCCTAATTCATAAATATTATCTATGACACCATTATGCTGTCAATCTCTCTCTTAAACCCTAGCCGCCGCCTCTAAATCAAATATCAAGTATTCAACTTCAACTCAAATTAAAGATTAGAGCTTCTACAACAATTCAAGAAGATAAATAAGCAACACCGCAACGTTTCTACACCAATTTCAGTGTATAATTCTATTCTTTAACCAAAAAAGGTGAGTATAGTGATTTTCACAAAATAATAGGATTAAAAGTAACATGATGAAGTTGTAAAGAGGATTCATATGTATATATGTAATTTAAATCTCATGCAAGTCTTCACCTTTTTGATTCATGTCGTCATATGCCTATGTTTCTATGTAAAGTTCATACATTTATTAGTTTATTCATGTTGAATCTATCATTATGCCTCTATGCCAGTTTATATGCCCCTTTATTTCATGATGTTGGGTTAATTCCAATTTTCTGTGATTTGATTCTCTCTTCTTATCCCTATTCCTTTTATTTTTGGATCTAGGCTACCTTCGAGCCTATGTTAAAAATACGCGCGAATGCGAATACGTGGGAACGAGGGGAATATGTGAAATATGGAAAATTGGATATTATTGGATATTTTGGATAATTGGATAATATGTGAAAGTGGCATATTTGGGTATGATATACATGGACTTTATGAAATTGCTTATAATTGTGAATTTGTAATTGAGGCTAATTAATATGTAATTAGTGACAATTTGGAATAGGCAATATTATAAACATGATTATACGTTTAATTGGATATACATGACATGAAAATTAGGTATGGGTGAAATACGATTATTAATAAACCTTTGACACAAGGTTAGGCGCAATTGTGGCGTAAGACTGCCCGGAACCGCCCGGCAAATCCAACTGCCACAATTGGATGTCTAATGTGAGAGGTCAAAGGAATGAATTGTAGGCGCAACGCTTAATGACACGAGGTTAGAGCCGGTTTGTGGCGTAAGACTGCCCGGAACAGCCCGGCAAATCCAGCAGCCACAAAGCGTTCGGTCTAATGTGGGAGGTCATGCACCGTTCGTCATAAGGAATGAATTAAGGAATACTGAACATAATAAGACATGGGTATGGTTAGAGGGTTAAGTGGGGTGACATGTAAATTATGACATGTAAATATGGACTTAACCGGTATAAGATAATACATGTAAATTATGACATGTAAGTATGGACTTAACCATAGCATGTGTAAGACATGGACATTTAAATTAAAATAGTTAAGTGGGAGAAAAACCTAGTGGGGACCAAGCATAGGTGGGAGTCTTGTGTTGGATGGGGGACCCGTTTCAACCAGTAACCCGTTTGAGTATCTATTTGGACCCGGTACTAGGCCGGGGTTGGGGCACGCTTACTGGACTTGAATGCAAGAGGTCAAAACGTGAATAGCGGTGGCAACGCGAGTCCAACGGGTGCATGTGCGTGCATGGGTCCGGGCTGGTAGGTAAGACATTGTTACATCGTGTAGGTATGACCGTGCATTTTATGTTGGTATCGGGGTTGCCACTTTGGGGAGTGATACACCCCACTGTGGGGCCAACAAGGGTGCCTACGGGGTTTAGGGAGCCGATCGAATGGGTAGGGTAAGGGTACCTTAGCGGTGGTAGGAGCAAGCCGACACCTATGATAGCATCTAGGTACAAGTAACTACCAAGTATGTCATGTGGGTACAGTTAGTGGGAAGGGATCAACCTGTATTAAATAGAGACTTGTAGATGTGCGATGTAATTAAGTAATGTGGTGTAACTTAGCAAAAGTGTGGTGTAACGAAATACATGTTGGTTGAGTTGGATAGTCCATTGGGTGCTAGTCTGATGTTGACTTCGGTCTTCGGGGTTTGCACTTGGAGGGTTGTTCGCTTAGCCAAGCTGTAGGATTGTCTTAGTACTCAGGAACGGAATCATCTTGTCCATCCTTTTTATCTACCTTATCCATGTTACAGCCATATCATGACGCCTATTTATGTCTTGATCGTTTACCTTACCTATTATTTGTTAAAATTACTGGACTCACCAGACTTTATGTCTGACCCGTTTTGTTTTCACCTCTTTTCTTTCCTTTTCCCCCCTTATATTTGCAAGGATGGAATATTACAGCTTAGTGCTGATTTCTTTCAGTTGCTTGAAAAGAGTAGATGTATCGCTTTGGACTCTCTCATCTTTATGGCTTTGCTTATTCTCAGTGGGGATTTATGCATTTTGTTATTTAAGTATTTGCTTCTTTATGTACTTTGAAGCTTGTTTTGAAGTTATGATGCTATGAAATAAGTTTTATCTTCCACTGTGTTTTATTTATTTACCCTTGTAATTTATCTGTTCTATACTACTATAACGATTCATGACATTAATGCATTCCCTTTGTGAGTGACATTAATGACCATGGCTGTTACAGTCAAACCCACTTTGACCTACAAAACAACATGTGAAAAATAAAAAATTGAGCTAAAAAAAGCTTTCGATGTTCCCAAATATCATTAAGATTGACTTTCTTGGTTACTGAACTAATGTGAGATGGGTGAAACCTGTTAGTCCTATAGATCTATGAGAGAGCTTCATTTTGACTAGTTATGGTTCTACTAACTCAAAATTGATACAAATTTATGTGTGGCGGAACATCCCACGTCTGTTGGGTGCAACATCGAAGTCTTGAGGTGCAACATCAATTTGAAAATCCAAGATTGCAATGTATGACTTTTGAAAACTCGTTTATGGGTACGAAATAGAAATATAACATGGTGTATCATATTCCAAAATATATTAAATCGAATTCCGCTCATGGTCAAACCCCCTTTGACTAACAAAACAACATGTGAAAAATTGAAAATTGACCTAAAAATGCTTTCGATGTTCCCGAATGTCATTAATATTGAATTTCTTGGTTTACTGAACTAAGATGAGATGGGTGTAACTTGTTAGTCCTATAGATCTATGAGAGAGATTCAGTTTGATAGCTTATGGTCCTACTAACTCAAAATGGAAACAAATTTATGTGTGGTGGAACATCCCACGTCTGTTGGGTGCAACATTGAAGTCTTGAGGAGCAACATCAGTTTGAAACTCCAAGATTGCGCTGTATGACTTTTGAAAACTCGTTTATGGGTACGAAATAGAAATATAACATGGTGCATCATACTTCAAAATATATTTAATCGAATTCCGACCATGGTCAAACCCCCTTTGAACAACATGCGAAGAATTAAAAATTGAGCCAAAAAAGCCTTCGATGTTCCCAAATGTCATTAAGATTGAATTTCTTGGTTACTGAACTAAGATGAGATGTGTGTAACTTGTTAGTCCTATAGATCTATGAGAGAGCTTCAATTTGAATGGTTATGGTTCTACTAACTCAAAATGGATACAAATTTATGCGTGGCGGAACAACCCGCATCTGTTAGGTGCAACATCGAAGTCTTGAGGAGCAACATCAGTTTGAAAATCCAAGATTGCACTGTATGACTTTTGAAAACTCGTTTATGGGTATGATATAGAAATTTAACATGGTGCATCATTTTCCAAAATATATTAAATCGAATTCCGACTATGGTCAAACCCCCTTTGACCAACAAAATAACATGTGAAAAATTAAGCTAAAAAAGCTTTCGATGTTCCCAAAAGTCCTTAAGATTGAATTTCTTGGTTACTGAACTAAGATGAGATGGTGGAACTTGTTAGTCCTATAGATCTATGAAAGAGCTTCGTTTTGACTGGTTTTTCTTCTAATAACTCAAAATGGGTATAAATTTATGCGTGGCGGAACAACCAATATCTGTTGGGTGCAACATCGAAGTCTTGAGGAGCAACATCAATTTGAAAATCCAATATTGCAATGTATGACTTTTGAAAACTCATTTATGGGTGCGAAATAGAAATATAACATGGTGTATCATATTCCAAAATATATTAAATCGAATTCCGACCATGGTCAAACCCCCTTTGACTAACAAAACAACATGTGACAAATAAAAAATTATGCTAAAAAAGATTTTGATGTTCCCAATTGTCATTAAGATTGAATTTCTTCGTTTACTGAACTAAGATGAGATGGGAGTAACTTGTTAGTCCTATAGATCTATGAGAGAGCTTCATTTTGACTGGTTACGGTTCTACTAAATCAAAATGGATACAAATTTATGCATGGCGGTACAACCCACGTCTGTTGGGTGCAACATCGAAGTCTTGAGGTGCAACATCAATTTGAAAATCCTAGATTGCAATGTATGACTTTTGAAAACTCGTTTATGGGTACGAAATGGAAATATAACATGGTGCATCATACTCCAAAATATATTAAATGGAATTCCGACCATGGTCAAACCCCCTTTGACAAACAAAATTACATGTGAAAAAATAAAAATTGAGCTAAAAAAGCTTTTGATGTTCCAAAATGTCATTAAGATTGAATTTCTTGGTTTACTGAACTAAGATGAGATGGGTGTAACCTGTTAGTCCTCTAGATCTATGAGAGAGCTTCATTTTGACTGGTTATGGTTCTACTAACTCAAAATGGATACAAATTTATGCATTGCGGAACAACCCACATCTGTTAGGTGCAACATCGAAGTCTTGAGGTGCAACATCAGTTTGAAAATCCAAGATCGCACTGTATGACTTTTGAAAACTCGTTTATGGGTACGAAATAGAAATATAACATGGTGCATCATATTCCAAAATATATTAAATCGAATTCCGACCATGGTCAAACCCCCTTTGACTAACAAAACAACATGTGAAAAATTAAAAATTGACCTAAAAAATCTTTTGATGTTTCCAAATGTCATTAAAATCCAATTTCTTGGTTTACTGAACTAAGATGAGATGGGTGTAACCTGTTAGTCTTATAGATCTATGAGAGAGCTTCATTTTGACGGGTTATGGATCTACTAACTCAAAATGGATAAAAATTTATGTGTGGCCACGTCTGTTGAGTGCAACATCGAAGTCTGGAGGTGCAACATCAATTTGAAAATCCAAGATTGCAATATATGACTTTTGAAAACTCGTTTATGGGTACGAAATAGAAATATAACATGGTGTATCATATTCCAAAATATATTAAATCGAATTCCGACCATGGTCAAACCCCCTTTGACTAACAAAATTACATGTGAAAAATTAAAAATTGAGCTAAAAAAGCTTTTGATGTTCCCAAATGTCATTAAGATTGAATTTCTTGGTTTACTGAACTAAGATGAGATGGGTGTAACCTGTTAGTCCTATAAATCTATGAGATAGCTTCATTTTGGCTGGTTATGGTTCTACTAACTCAAAATGGATACAAATTTATGCATGGCGGAACAACCCACGTCTGTTAGGTGCAACATCGAAGTCTTGAGGTGCAACATCAGTTTGAAAATCCATGATTGCACTGTATGACTTTTGGAAACTCGTTTATGGGTACGAAATAGAAATATAACATGATGCATCATACTTCGAAATATATTAAATAGAATTCCGACCATGGTAAAACCCCCTTTGACCAACAAAACAACAAGTGAAAAATTAAAAATTGAGCTAAAAAAGCTTTCGTTGTTCCCAAATGTCATTAAGATTGAATTTCTTGGTTACTGAACTAAGATGAGATGGGTGTAACTAGTTAGTCCTATAGATCTATGAGAGAGCTTCATTTTGACTGGTTATGGTTTTACTAACTCAAAATGGATACACATTTATGTGTGGCGGAACATCCCACGTCTGTTAGGTGCAACATCGAAGTCTTGAGGTGCAACATCAGTTTGAAAATCCAAGATTGCACTGTATGACTTTTGAAAACTCGTTTATGGGTACGAAATAGAAATATAACATGGTGCATCATATTTAAAAATATATTAAATCGAATTTCGACCATGGTCAAACCCTCTTTGACCAACAAAACAACATGTGAAAAATTAAAAATTGAGCTAAAAAAGCTTTCGATGTTCCCAAATGTCATTAAGATTGAATTTCTTGGTTACTGAACTAAGATGAGATGGGTGTAACCTGTAGGTCATATAGATCTATGAGAGTGCTTCATTTTGACTAGTTATGGTTCTATTAACTCAAAATGGATACAAATTTATGCGTGGCGGAACAACCCACGTCTATTGGGTGCAACATCGAAGTCTTGAGGTGCGACATCAATTTGAAAATCCTAGATTGCAATGTATGACTTTTGAAAACTCGTTTATGGGTACGAAATGGAAATATAACATGGTGCATCATACTCCAAAATATATTAAATGGAATTCCAACCATGGTCAAACCCCCTTTGACTAACAAAATTACATGTGAAAAATTAAAAATTGAGCTAAAAAAGCTTTTGATGTTCCCAAATGTCATTAAGACTGAATTTCTTGGTTTACTGAACTAAGATGAGATAGGTGTAACCTGTTAGTCCTATAGATCTATGAGAGCGCTTCATTTTGACTGGTTATGGTTCTACTAACTCAAAATGGATACAAATTTATGCATTGCGGAACAACCCACGCCTGTTAGGTGCAATATCGAAGTCTTGAGGTGCAACATCAGTTTGAAAATCCAAGATTGCACTGTATGACTTTTGAAAACTCGTTTATGGGTACGAAATAGAAATATAACATGGTGCATTATATTCCAAAATATATTAAATCGAATTCCGACCATGGTCAAACCCCCATTGACTAACAAAACAACATGTGAAAAATTAGAAATTGACCTAAAAAATCTTTTGATGTTTCAAATGTCATTAAAATCGAATTTCTTGGTTTACTGAACTAAGATGAGACGGGTGTAACCTGTTAGTCCTATAGATCTATGAGAGAGCTTCATTTTGACGGGTTATGGATCTACTAACTCAAAATGTACACAAATTTATGTGTGGCCACATCGGTTCAGCGCAACATCGAAGTCTTGAGGTGCAACATCAATTTGAAAATCCAAGATTGCAATGTATGACTTTTGAAAACTCGTTTATGGGTACGAAATAGAAATATAACATGGTGTATCATATTCCAAAATATATTAAATCGAATTCCGACCATGGTCAAACCCCCTTTGACAAACAAAATTTCATGTGAAAAATTAAAAATTGAGCTAAAAAAGCTTTTGATGTTCCCAAATGTCATTAAGATTGAATTTCTTGGTTTACTGAACTAAGATGAGATAGGTGTAACCTGTTAGTCCTATAGATCTATGAGAGAGCTTCATTTTGACTGGTTATGGTTCTACTAACTCACTATGGATACAAATTTATGCATGGCGGAACAACCCACGTCTGTTAGGTGCAACATCGAAGTCTTGAGGTGCAACATCAGTTTGAAAATCCAAGATTGCACTGTATTACTTTTGGAAACTCGTTTATGGGTACGAAATAGAAATATAACATGATGCATCATACTTCAAAATATATTAAGTCGAATTCCGACCATGGTCAAACCCCCTTTGACCAACAAAACAACATGTGAAAAATTAAAAATTGAGCTAAAAAAGCTTTCGTTGTTCCCAAATTTCATTAAGATTGAATTTCTTGGTTACTGAACTAAGATGAGATGGGTGTAACCTGTTAGTCCTATAGATCTATGAGAGAGCTTCATTTTGACAGGTTATGGTTCTACTAACGCAAAATGGATACACATTTATGTTTGGCGGAACATCCCACGTCTGTTAGGTGCGACATCGAAGTCTTGAGGTGCAACATCAGTTTGAAAATCCAAGATTGCACTGTATGACTTTTGAAAACTCGTTTATTGGTACGAAATAGAAATATAACATGGTGCATTATATTTCAAAATATATTAAATCGAATTCCGACCATGGTCAAACCCTCTTTGACCAACAAAACAACATGTGAAAAATTAAAAATTGAGCTAAAAAAGCTTTTGATGTTCCCAAATGTCATTAAGACTGAATTTCTTTGTTACCGAACTAAGATGAGATGGGTGTAACCTGTAGGTCGTGTAGATCTATGAGAGAGCTTCATTTTGACTAGTTATGGTTCTACTAACTCAAAATGGATACAAATTTCTGCATGGCGGAACAACCCACGTCTGTTGGGTGCAACATCGAAGTCTTGAGGTGCAACATCAGTTTGAAAATCCAAGATTGCACTGTATGACTTTTGTAAACACGTTTATGGGTATGAAATAGATATATAACATGGTGCATCATATTCCAAAATATATTAAATCGAATTCCGACCATGGTCAAACCCCCTTTAACCAACAAAACAACATGTGAAAAATTGAGCTAAAAAAGCTTTCGATGTTCATAAAAGTCATTAAGATTGAATTTCTTGGTTACTGAACTAAGATAAGATGGTGGAACCTGTTAGTCCTATAGATCTATACATCTGTTGGGTGCAACATCGAAGTCTTGAGGTGTAACATCAATTTGGAAATCCTAGATTGCAATGTATGACTTTTGAAAACTCGTTTATGGGTACGAAATAGAAATATAACATGGTGTATCATATTCCAAAATATATTAAATCGAATTCCGACCATGGTCAAACCCCCTTTGACTAATTAAACAACATGTAAAAAATTAAAAATTGAGCTAAAAAAGCTTTTGATGTTCCCAAATGTCATTAAGATTGAATTTCTTGGTTTATTGAACTAAGATGAGATGGGTGTAACCTGTTTGTCCTATAGATCTATGAGAGAGGTTCATTTTTACAGGTTATGGTTCTATTAACTCAAAATGGATACAAATTTATGCATGGCGGAACAACCCATGTCTGTTAGGTACAACATCGAAGTCTTGAGTGGCAACATCAGTTTGAAAATCCAAGATTGCACTGTATGACTTTTGAAAACTCGTTTATGGGTACGAAATAGAAATATAACATGGTGCATCGTATTCCAAAATATATTAAATCGAATTCCGACCATGGTCAAACCACCTTTAACTAACAAAAAATCATGTGAAAAAATAAAAATTGAGCTAAAAAAGCTTTTGATGTTCCCAAATGTCATTAAGATTGAATTTCCTGGTTTAACTATGATGAGATGGGTGTAACGTGTTAGTCCTAAAGATCTATTAGAGAGCTTCATTTTGACTGGTTATGGTTCTACTAACTCAAAATGGATACAAATTTATGCATGGCGGAACAACCCACGTCTGTTAGGTGCAACATCGAAGTCTTGAGGTGCAACATAAGTTTAAAAATCCAAGATTGCAGTGTATGACTTTAGAAAACTCATTTATGGGTACGAAATAGAAATATAACATGGTGCATCATAACATGTGAAAAATTAAATTCCGACCACGGTCAAACCCCTTTTGACTAACAAAATAACATGTGAAAAATTAAAAATTGACCTAAAAAAGCTTTTGATGTTCCCAAATGTCATTAAGGTTGAATTTCTTGGTTTACTGAACTAAGATGAGATGGGTGTAACCTATCAGTCCTATAGATCTATGAGAGAGCTTCATTTTGATAGGTTATGGTTTTAATAACTCAAAATGGATATATATTTATGTGTGGCGGAACATCCCACGTCTGTTAGGTGCAACATCGAAGTCTTGAGGTAGAAGATCAGTTTGAAAATCCAAAATTGCACTGTATGACTTTTGAAAATTCAGTTATGGGTACGAAATAGAAATATAACATGGTGCATCATATTCCAAAATATATTAAATCGAATTCCGACCATGGTCAAACCCCCTTTGACTAACAAAACAACATGTGAAAAACTAACAATTGACCAGAAAAAGCATTTGATGTTTCCAAATGTCATTAAGATTGAATTTCTTGGTATACTGAACTAAGATGAGATGGGTGTAACCTGTTAGTCCGATAGATCTATGAGAGAGCTTCATTTTGATAGGTTACGGTTCTACTAACTCAAAATGGATACAAATTTATGTGTGGCGGAACATCCCACGTCTGTTGGGTGAAACATCGAAGTCTTGAGGTGCAACATCAGTTTGAAAATCTAAGATTGATCTGTATGACTTTTGAAAACTCGTTTATGGGTATGAAATAGAAATATAACATGGTGCATCATACTTCAAAATATATTCAATCGAATTTCGACCATGGTCAAACCCCCTTTGACTTACAAAACAACATGTGAAAAATTAAAAGTTGAGCTAAAAAAGCTTTGGAGGTTCCCAAATGTCATTAAGATTGAATTTATTGGTTTACTAGACTAAGATGAGATGGGTGTAACCTGTTAGTCCTATAGATCAATGAAAGAGCTTCATTTTGATAGGTTATGGTTCTACTAACTCAAAATGGATATAAATTTATGTGTGGCGGAACATCCCACGTCTGCTGGGTGCAACATCGAAGTCTTGAGGTGCAACATCAGTTTGAAAATCCAAGATTGCACTGTATGACTTTTGAAAACTCGTTTATGGGTTTGAAATAGAAATATAACATGGTGTATCATACTTCAAAATATATTAAATCGAATTCCGACCATGGTCAAACCCCCTTTGACCAACAAAACAACATGCGAAAAATTAAAAATTGAGCTAAAAAAGCTTTCGATGTTCCGAAATGTCATCAAGATTGAATTTCCTTGTTACTGAACTAAGATGAGATGGGCGTAACCTATTAGTCCTATAGATCTATGAGAGAGCTTCATTTTGACTGGCTATGGTTCTACTAACTCAAAATGGATACAAATTTATGTGTGGCGGAACATCCCACGTCTGTTAAGTGCAACATCGAAGTCTTGAGGTGCATCATCAGTTTGAAAATCCAAGATTGCACTGTATAACTTTTGAAAACTCGTTTATGGGTATGAAATAGAAATATAACATGGTGCATCATACTTCAAAATATACTAAATCGAATTCCGACCATGGTCAAACCCCCTTTGACCAACAAAACAACATGTGAAAAATTAAACATTGAGCTAAAAAAGCTTTCGATGTTCCCAAATGTCATCAATATTGAATTTCTTTGTTACTGAACTAGGATGAGATGGGTGTAACCTGTTAGTCCTATAGATCATTGAGAGAGCTTCATTTTGACTGGTTATGGTTCTATTAACTCAAAATGGATACAAATTTATGCGTGGCGGAACAACCCACGTCGGTTGGGTGCAACATCGAAGTCTTGAGGTGCAACATCAATTTGAACATCCAAGATTGCAATGTATGACTTTTGAAAAATTATTTATAGGTACGAAATAGAAATATAACATGGTGCATCATATTCCAAAATATATTAAATCGAATTCCGACCATGGTCAAACCCCCTTTGACTAACAAAACAACATGTGAAAAATTAAAAGTTGAGCTAAAAAAGCTTATAATGTTCCCAAATGTCATTAATATTGAATTTCTTGGTTTACTGGACTAAGATGAGATGGGTGTAATCTATTAGTCCTATAGATCTATGAGAGAGCTTCATTTTGACACGTTATGGTTCTACTAAATCATAAAGGATACAAATTATGCATGGCGGAACAACTCTCGTCTGTTAGGTGCAAAATCGAAGTCTTGAGGTGCAAAATCAGTTTGAAAATCCAAGATTGTAGTGTATGACTTTTGAAAACTCATTTATGGGTACGAAATAAAAATATAACATGGAGCATCAAATTCCAAAATATATTAAATTGAATTCCGACCATGGTCAAATGCCCTTTGACTAACAAAACAACATGTGAAAAATTAAAAATTGACCTAAAAAAGCTTTTGATGCTCCCAAATGTCATTAAGATTGAATTTCTTGGTTTACTGAACTAAGATGAGAAGGGTGTAACCTGTTGGTCCTATGGATTTATGAGAGAGCTTCATTTTGTCGGGTTATGGTTCTACTAACTCAAAATGGATACAAATTGTATGTGGCGGAACATCCCACGTCTGTAAGGTGCAACATCGAAGTCTTGAGGTGCAACATCAGTTTGAAAATCCAAGATTGCACTGTATGACTTTTGAAAACTCGTTTATGGGTACGAAATAGAAATATAACATGGTGCATCATATTCCAATATATATTAAATCGAATTCCGACCATGGTCAAACCTCCTTTGACTAACAAAACAACATGTGAAAAACAAAAAATTGACCAAAAATAGCTTTTGATGTTCCCAAATGTCATTAAGATTGAATTTCTTGGTTTACTGAACTAAGATGAGATGGGTGTAACTTGTTAGTCCTATAGATCTATGAGAGAGTTCCATTTTGATAGGTTATGGTTCTTCTAACTCAAAATGGATACAAATTAATGTGTGGCGGAACATCGCACATCTGTTGGGTGAAACATCGAAGTCTTGGGGTGCAACATCAGTTTGAAAATCTAAGATTGATCAGTATGACTTTTGAAAACTCGTTTATGGGTATGAAATAGAAATATAACATAGTGCATCATACTTCAAAATATATTAAATCGAATTCCGACCATGGTCAAACCCCCTTTAACTAACAAAACAACATTTGAAAAATTAAAAGTTGAGTTCAAAAAGCTTTCGATGTTCCCAAATGTCATTAAGATTGAATTTATTGGTTTACTGAACTAAGATGAGATGGGTGTAACTTGGTAGTCCTGTAGATCTATGAGAGAGCTTCATTTTGATAGATTATGGTTCTACTAACTCAAAATGTATAAAAATTTATGTGTGTCGGAACATCCCACGTCTGTGGGGTGCAACATCGAAGTCTTGAGGTGCAACATCAGTTTGGAAATCCAAGATTGCACTGTATGACTTTTGAAAACTCGTTTATGGGTATAAAATAGAAATATAACATGGTGCATCATACTTCAAAATATATTAAATCGAATTCCGACAATGGTCTAACCCCCTTGGACCAACAAAACAACATGTGAAAAATTAAAAATTGAGCTAAAAATGCTTTCGATGTTCCCAAATGTCATCAAGATTGATTTTCTTGGTTACTAAACTAAGATGAGATGGGTGTAACCTGTTAGTCCTATAGATCTATGAGAGAGCTTCATTTTGACTGGTTATGGTTCTACTAACTCAAAATGGATACAAATTTATGTGTGGCGGAACATCCCATGTCTGTAAGGGGCAACATCAAAGTCTTGAGGTGCGACATCAGTTTGAAAATCCAAGATTGCACTATATGACTTTTGAAAACTCGTTTTGTGTGTAAGAAATAGATATATAACATGGTGCATCATATTCCAAAATATATTAAATCGAATTCCGACCATGGCCAAAGCCCCGTTGACTAACAAAACAACATGTGATAAATTAAAATTTGAGCTAAAAAAGCTTTTGATGTTCCCAAATGTCATTAAGATTGAATTTCTTGGTTTACTGAACTAAGATGAGATGGGTGTAACCTATTAGTCCTATAGATCTATGAGAGAGCTTCATTTTGACAGGTTATGGTTCTACTAACTCAGAATGGATACAAATTTATGCGTGGTGTGTTGAGCGCAACATCGAAGTCTTGAGGTGCAACATTAGTTTGAAAATCCAAGATTGCACTGTATGACTTTTGAAAACTCGTTTATGGGTACGAAATAGAAATATAACATGGTGCATTATTTTCCAAAATATATTAAATCGAATTCCGACCATGGTCAAACCCCCTTTGACTAACAAAACAACATGTGAAAAACTAAAAATTGACCAAAAAAAGCTTTTGATGTTCCCAAATGTCATTAAGATTGATTTTCTTGGTTTACTGAACTAAGATGAGATGGATGTAACCTGTTAGTCCTATAGATCTATGAGAGAGCTTCATTTTGATAGGTTATGGTTCTACTAACTCAAAATGGATACAAATTTATGTGTGGCGGAACATCCCTCGTCTGTTGGGTGCAACATCGAAGTCTTGAGGTGCAACATCAGTTTGAAAATCCAAGATTGCACTGTATGACTTTTGAAAACTCGTTTATGGGTATGAAATATAAATATAACATGGTGCATCATACTTCAAAATATATTAAATCGAATTCCGACCATGGTCAAACCCCCTTTGACCAACAAAACAGCATGTGAAAAATAAAAAATTGAGCTAAAAAAGCTTTCGATATTCCCAAATGTCATCAAGATTGAATTTCTTGGTTACTGAACTAAGATGAGATGGGTGTAACCTGTTAGTCCTATAGATCTATGAGAGAGCTTCATTTTGACGGGTTATGGTTCTACTAACTCAAAATGGATATAAATTTATGTGTGGCGGAACATCCCACGTTTGTTAGGTGCAACATCGAAGCCTTGAGGTGCAACATTAGTTTGAAAATCCAAGATGCACTGTATGACTTTTGAAAACTCGTTTGTGGATACCAATTAGAAATATAACATGGTGCATCATATTCCAACATATATTAAATCGAATTCCGACCATGGTCAAACCTCCTTTGACTAACAAAACAACATGTGAAAAATTAAAAATTGGGCTAAAATAGCTTTTGATGTTCCCAAAAGTCATTAAGATTGAATTTTTTGGTTTACTGAACTAAGATGAGATGGGTGTAACCTGTTAGTCCTATAGATCTATGAGAGAGCTTCATTTTGACAGGTTATGGTTCTACTAACTCAAAATGGATACAAATTTATGCGTGGCGGAACAACCCACGTCTGTTTGTTGCAACATCGAAGTCTTGAGGTGCAACATTAGTTTGAAAATCCAAGATTGCATTGTATGACTTTTGAAAACTCGTTTATGGGTACGAAATAGAAATATAACATGGTGCATCATTTTCCAAAATATATTAAATCGAATTTCGACCATGGTCAAACCCCCTTTGACTAACAAAACAACATGTGAAAAAACTAAAAATTGACCAAAAAAAGCTTTTGATGTTCCCAAATGTCATTAAGATTGAATTTCTTGGTTTACTGGACTAAGATGAGATGGGTGTAACCTGTTAGTCCTATAGATCTATGAGAGAGCTTCATTTTGATAGGTTATGGTTCTTCTAAATCAAAATGGATACAAATTTATGTGTGGCGGAACATCCCACGTCTGTTGGGTGAAATATCGAAGTCTTGAGGTGCAACATCAGTTTGAAAATCTAAGATTGATCTGTATGACTTTTGAAAACTCGTTTATGGTTATGAAATAGAAATATAACATGGTGCATCATACTTCAAAATATATTAAATCGAATTCCGACCAGGGTCAAACCCCCTTTGACTAACAAAACAACACTTGAAAAATTAAAAGTTGAGCTAAAAAAGCTTTCGATGTTCCCAAATGTCATTAAGATTGAATTTATTGGTCTACTGAACTAAGATGAGATGGGTGTAACCTGTTAGTCCTATAGATCTATGAGAGAGCTTCATTTCGACGGGTTATGGATCTACTAACTCAAAATGGATACAAATTTATGTGTGGCGGAACATCCCTCGTCTGTTGGGTGCAACATCGAAGTCTTGAGGTGCAACATCAGTTTGAAAATCCAAGATTGCACTGTATGACTTTTGAAAACTCGTTTATGGGTATGAAATGTAAATATAACATGGTGCATCATACTTCAAAATATATTAAATCGAATTCCGACCATGGTCAAACCCCCTTTGACCAACAAAACAACATGTGAAAAATAAAAAATTGAGCTAAAAAAGCTTTCGATGTTCCCAAATGTCATCAAGATTGAATTTCTTGGTTACTGAACTAAGATGAGATGGGTGTAACCTGTTAGTCCTATAGATCTATGAGAGAGCTTCATTTTGACGGGTTATGGTTCTACTAACTCAAAATGGAAATAAATTTATGTGTGGCGGAACATCCTACGTTTGTTAGGTGCAACATCGAAGCCTTGAGGTGCACCATCAGTTTGAAAATCCAAGATGCACTGTACGACTTTTGAAAACTCGTTTGTGGATACCAATTAGAAATATAACATGGTGCATCATATTCCAACATATATTAAATCGAATTCCGAAAATGGTCAAACCCCCCTTGACTAACAAAACAACATGTGAAAAATTAAAAATTGGGCTAAAATAGCTTTTGATGTTCCCAAATGTCATTAAGATTGAATTTCTTGGTTTACTGAACTAAGATGAGATGGGCGTAACCTGTTAGTCCTATAGATCTATGAGAGAGCTTCATTTTGACAGGTTATGGTTCTACTAACTCAAAATGGATACAAATTTATGCGTGGCGGAACAACCCATGTCTGTTGGTTGCAACATCGAAGTCTTGAGGTGCAACATTAGTTTGAAAATCCAAGATTGCACTGTATGACTTTTGAAAACTCGTTTATGGGTACGAAATAGAAATATAACATGGTGCATCATTCTCCAAAATATATTAAATCGAATTCTGACCATGGTCAAACCCCCTTTGGCTAACAAAACAACATGTGAAAAACTAAAAATTAACCAAAAAAAGCTTTCGATGTTCCCAAATGTCATTAAGATTGAATTTCTTGGTTTACTGAACTAAGATGAGATGGGTGTAACCTGTTAGTCCTATAGATCTATGAGAGAGCTTTATTTTGATAGGTTATGGTTCTTCTAAATCAAAATGGATACAAATTTATGTGTGGCGGAACATCCCATGTCTGTTGGGTGAAACATCGAAGTCTTGAGGTGCAACATCAGTTTGAAAATCTAAGATTGATCTGTATGACTTTTGAAAACTCGTTTATGGGTATGAAATAGAAATATAACATGGTGCATCATACTTCAAAATATATTAAATCGAATTCCGACTAGGGTCAAACCCCCTTTGACTAACAAAACAACACTTGAAAAATTAAAAGTTGAGCTAAAAAAGCTTTCGATGTTCCCAAATGTCTTTAAGATTGAATTTATTAGTTTACTGAACTAAGATGAGATGGTGTAACCTGTTAGTCCTATAGATCTATGAGAGAGCTTCATTTTGATGGGTTATGGATCTACTAACTCAAAATGGATACAAATTTATGTGTGGCGGAACATCCCACGTCTGTGGGGTGCAACATCGAAGTCTTCAGGTGCAACATCAGTTTGAAAATCAAAGATTGCACTGTATGACTTTTGAAAACTCGTTTATGGGTATGAAATAGAAATATAACATGGTTCATCATACTTCAAAATATGTTAAATCGAATTCCGACCATGGTCGGACCCCCTTTGACCAACAAAACAACATGTGAAAAATTAAAAATTGAGCTAAAAATGCTTTCGATGTTCCCAAATGTCATCAAGATTGAATTTCTTGGTTATTAAACTAAGATGAGATGGGTGTAACCTGTTAGTCCTATAGATCTATGAGAGAGCTTCATTTTGACTGGTTATGCTTCTACTAACTCAAAATGGATACAAATTTATGTGTGGCGGAACATCCCATGTCTGTAAGGTGCAACATCAAAGTCTTGAGGTGCGACATCAGTTTGAAAATCCAAGATTGCACTATATGACTTTTGAAAACTCGTTTTGTGGGTACGAAATAGATATATAACATGGTGCATCATATTCCAAAATATATTAAATCGAATTCCGACCATGTCCAAAGCCCCTTTGACTAACAAAACAACATGTGATAAATTAAAATTTGAGCTAAAAAAGCTTTTGATGTTCCCAAATGTCATTAAGATTGAATTTCTTGGTTTACTGAACTAAGATGAGACGGGTGTAACCTATTAGTCCTATAGATCTATGAGAGAGCTTCATTTTGACAGGTTATGGTTCTACTAACTCAAAATGGATACAAATTTATGCGTGGTGTGTTGAGTGCAACATCGAAGTCTTGAGGTGCAACATCAATTTGAACATCCAAGATTGTAATGTGTGACTTTTGAAAACTCGTTTATGGGTACGAAATAGAAATATAAAATGGTGTATCATATACCAAAATATATTAAATCGAATTCCGACCATGGTCAAACCCCCTTTGACTAACAAAACAACACGTGAAAAAATAAAAATTGAGCTAAAAAAGCTTTTGATGTTCCCAAATGTCATTAACATTGAATTTCATGGTTTACTGAACTAAGATGAGATGGGTGTAACCTGTTAGTCCTATAGGTCTATGAGAGAGCTTCATTTTGATAGTTTATGTTTCTACTTACTCAAAATGGATACAAATTTATGTGTGGCGGAACATTCCACGTCTGTTGGTTGCAACATCGAAGTCTTGAGGTGCAACATCAGTTTGAAAATCTAAGATTGATCTGGATGACTTTTGAAAACTCGTTTATGGGTGTGAAATAGAAATATAACATGGTGCATCATACTTCAAAATATATTAAATCGAATACCGACCATGATCAAACCCCCTTTGACTAACAAAACAACATGTGAAAAATTTAAAGTTGAGCTAAAAAAGCTTTCAATGTTCCCAAATGCCATTAAGATTGAATTTATTGGTTTACTGGACTAAGATGAGATGGGTGTAACCTGTTAGTCCTATAGATCTATGAGAGAGCTTCATTTTGATAGGTTATGGTTCTACTAACTCAAAATGGATACAAATTTATGTGTGGCGAAACATCCCTCGTCTGTTGGGTGCAACATCGAAGTCTTGAGGTGCAACATCAGTTTGAAAATCCAAGATTGCACTATATGACTTTTGAAAACTCGTTTATGGGTATGAAATATAAATATAACATGGTGCATCATACTTCAAAATATATTAAATCGAATTCCGACCATGGTCAAACCCCCTTTGACCAACAAAACAACATGTGAAAAATAAAAAATTGAGCTAAAAAAGCTTTCGATGTTCCCAAATGTCATCAAGATTGAATTTCTTGGTTACTGAACTAAGATGAGATGGGTGTAACCAGTTAGTCCTAAAGATCTATGAGAGAGCTTCATTTTGATGGGTTATGGTTCTCTAACTCAAAATGGATATAAATTTATGTGTGGCGGAACATCCCACGTTTGTTAGGTGCAACATCGAAGCCTTGAGGTGCAACATCAGTTTGAAAATCCAAGATGCACTGTATGACTTTTGAAAACTCGTTTGTGGATACCAAATAGAAATATAACATGGTGCATCATATTCCAACATATATTAAATCGAATTCCGACCATGGTCAAACCCCCTTTGACTAACAAAACAACATGTGAAAAATTAAAAATTGGGCTAAAATAGCTTTTGATGTTCCCAAATGTCATTAAGATTGAATTTCTTGGTTTACTGAACTAAGATGAGATGGTGTAACCTGTTAGTCCTATAGATCTATGAGAGAGTTTCATTTTGACAGGTTATGGTTCTACTAACTCAAAATGGATACAAATTTATGCGTGGCGGAACAACCCACGTCTGTTGGTTGCAACATCAAAGTCTTGAGGTGCAACATTAGTTTGAAAATCCAAGATTGCACTGTATGACTTTTGAAAACTCGTTTATGGGTACGAAATAGAAATATAACATGGTGCATCATTTTCCAAAATATATTAAATCGAATTCCGACCATTGTCAAACCCCCTTTGACTAACAAAACAACATGTGAAAAACTAAAAATTGACCAAAAAAAGCTTTTGATGTTCCCAAATGTCATTAAGATTGAATTTCTTGGTTTACTGAACTAAGATGAGATGGGTGTAACCTGTTAGTCCTATAGATCTATGAGAGAGCTTCATTTCGATAGGTTATGGTTCTTCTAAATCAAAATGGATACAAATTTATGTGTGGCGGAACATCCCACGTCTGTTGGGTGAAACATCGAAGTCTTGAGGTGCAACATCAGTTTGAAAATCTAAGATTGATCTGTATGACTTTTGAAAACTCGTTTATGGGTATGAAATAGAAATATAACATGGTGCATCATACTTCAAAATATATTAAATCGAATTCCAACCAGGGTCAAACCCCCTTTGACTAACAAAACAACACTTGAAAAATTAAAAGTTGAGCTAAAAAAGCTTTCGATGTTCCCAAATGTCATTAAGATTGAATTTATTGGTTTACTGAACTAAGATGAGATGGGTGTAACCTGTTACTCCTATAGATCTATGAGAGAGCCTCATTTTGACGGGTTATGGATCTACTAACTCAAAATGGATACAAATTTATGTGTGGCGGAACATCCCACATCTGTGGGGTGCAACATCGAAGTCTTCAGGTGCAACATCAGTTTGAAAATCAAGGATTGCACTTTATGACTTTTGAAAACTCGTTTATGGGTATGAAATAGAAATATAACATGGTTCATCATACTTCAAAATATGTTAAATCGAATTCCGACCATGGTCGGACCCCCTTTGACCAACAAAACAACATGTGAAAAATTAAAAATTGAGCTGAAAAAGCTTTCAATGTTCCCAAATGTCATTAAGATTTAATTTCTTGGTTTACTGAACTAAGATGTGATGGGTGTAACCTGTTAGTCCTATAGGTCTATGAGAGAGCTTCATTTTGATAGGTTATGGTTCTACTAACTCAAAATGGATACAAATTTATGTGTGGCGGCACATCCCTCGTCTGTTAGGTGCAACATCGAAGCCTTGAGGTGCCACATCGGTCTGAAAATCGAAGATTGCACTGTATGACATTTGAAAACTCGTTTGTGGGTACGAAATAGAAATATAACATAGTGCATCATATTCCAAAATATATTAAATCGAATTCCGACCATGGTCAAACCCCTTTTCACTAACAAAACAACATGTGAAAAATTAAAAATTGAGCTAAAAAAGCTTTTGATGTTCCCAAATGTCATTAAGATTGAATTTCTTGGTTTACTGAACTAAGACGTGATGGGTGTAACCTGTTAGTCCTATAGATCTATGAGAGAGCTTCATTTTGACAGGTTATGGTTCTACTAACTCAAAATGGATACAAATTTATGTATGGCAGAACATCCCACGTCTGTTGGTTGCAACATCGAAGTCTTGAGGTGCAACAACAGTTTGAAAATCTAAGATTGATCTGGATAACTTTTGAAAACTCGTTTATGGGTATGAAATAGAAATATAACATGGTGCATCATACTTCAAAATATATTAAATCGAATTCCGACCATGGTCAAACCTCCTTTGACTAACAAAACAACATGTGAAAAATTAAAAGTTGAGCTAAAAAAGCTTTCGATGTTCCCGAATGTCATTAAGATTGAATTTATTGGTTTACTAAACTTAGATGAGATGGGTGTAACCTATTAGTCCTATAGATCTATGACAGAGCTTCATTTTGATAGGTTATGGTTCTACTAACTCAAAATGGATACAAATTTATGTGTGGCGGAACATCCCACGTCTATTGGGTGCAACATCGAAGTCTTGAGGTGCAACATCAGTTTAAAAATCCAAGATTGCACTGTATGACTTTTGAAAACTCGTTTGTGGGTACGAAATAGAAATATAACATGGTGCATCATTTTCCAAAATATATTAAATCGAATTCCGACCATGGTCAAACCCACTTTGACTAACAAAACAACATGTGAAAAACTAAAAATTGGCCAAAAAAAGATTTTGATGTTCCCAAATGTCATTAAGATTGAATTTCTTGGTTTACAGAACTAAGATGAGATGGGTGTAACCTGTTGGTCCTATAGATCTATGAGAGAGCTTCATTTTGATAGGTTATGGTTCTTCTAACTCAAAATGGATACAAATTTATGTGTGGCGGAACATCCCACGTCTGTTGGGTGAAACATAGAAGTCTTGATGTGCAACATACATTTGAAAATTTAAGATTGATCTGTATGACTTTTGAAAACTTCTTTATGGGTACGAAATAGAAATATAACATGGTGCATCATACTTCAAAATATATTAAATCGAATTCCGACCATGGTCAAACCCGCATTGACTAACAAAACAACATTTGAAAAATTAAAAGTTGAGCTAAAAAAGCTTTTGAGGTTCCCAAAAGTCATTAAGATTGAATTTATTGGTTTACTGAACTATGATGAGGTGGGTGTAACCTGTTAGTCCTATAGATCTATGAGAGAGCTTCATTTTGATAGGTTATGGTTCTACTAACTCAAAATGGATACAAATTTATGTGTGGCTGAACATCCCACGTCTGTGGGTTGCAACATCGAATTCTTGAGGTGCAACATCAGTTTGAAAATCCAAGATTGCACTATATTACTTTTGAAAACTCGTTTATGGGTATGAAATAGAAATATAACATGGTGCATCATACTTCAAAATATATTAAATCGAATTCCGACCGTGGACAAACCCCTTTTGACCAACAAAACAACATGTGAAAAATTAAAAATTGAGCTGAAAAAGCTTTCAATGTTCCCAAATGTCATTAAGATTGAATTTCTTGGTTTACTGAACTAAGATGAGATAGGTGTAACCTGTTAGTCCTACAGATCTATGAGAGAGCTTCATTTTGAAAGGTTATGGTTCTACTAACTCAAAATGGATACAAATTTATGTGTGGCGGAACATCCCACGTCTATTAGGTGCGACATCGAAGCTTTGAGGTGCCACATCTGTTTGAAAACCAAAGATTGCACTGTATGACTTTTGAAAACTCGTTTGTGGGTACGAAATAAGAATATCATCTGGTGCATCATAATCCAAAATATATTAAATCGAAATGGTTCTACTAACTCGAAATGTGTGGCGGAACATCCCACGTCTATTGGGTGCAACATCGAAGTCTTGAGGTGCCACATCTGTTTGAAAACCCAAGATTGCACTGTATGACTTTTGAAAACTCGTTTGTGGGTACGAAATAGAAATATAACATGGTGCATCATTTTCCAAAATATATTAAATCGAATTCCGACCATGGTCAAACCCCCTTTGACTAACATAACAACATGTGAAAAACTAAAAATTGACCAAAAAAAGATTTTGATGTTCCCAAATGTCATTAAGATTGAATTTCTTGGTTTACAGAACTAAGATGAGATGGGTGTAACCTGTTGGTCCTATAGATCTATGAGAGAGCTTCATTTTGACTGGTTATGGTCCTACTAACTCGAAATGGATACAAATTTATGTGTGGCGGAACATCCCACGTCTGTTCGGTGCAATATCAAAGCCTTGAGGTGCAACATCAGTTTGAAAATCCAAGATTGCACTGTATGACTTTTGAAAACTCGTTTGTGGGTATGAAATAGAAATATAACATGGTGCATCATATTCAAAAAAATATTAAATCGAATTCCGACCATGGTCAAACCCCCTTTGACTTACATAACAATATGTGAAAAATTTAAAATTGAGCTAAAATAGCTTTTGATGTTCCCTAATGTCATTAAGATTGAATTTCTTGGTTTACTAAACAAAGATGAGATGGGTGTAACCTGTTAGTCCTATAGATCTATGAGAGAGCTTCATTTTGACAGGTTATGGTTCTACTAACTCAAAACAGATACAAATTTATGCATGGCGGAACAACCCACGTCTGTTGGGTGCTACATCGAAGTCTTGAGGTGCGACATCAGTTTGAAAATCCAAGATTGCACTGTATAACTTTTGAAAACTAGTTTATGGGTACAAAATAGAAATATAACATGGTGCATCATATTCCAAAATATATTAAATCGAATTCCGACCATGGTTAGACCCCCTTTGACTAACAAAACAATATGTGAAAAACTAAAAATTGACCAAAAAAAGCTTTTGGTGTTCCCAAATGTCATTAAGATTGAATTTCTTGGTTTACTGAACTAAGATGAGCTGGGTGTAACCTGTTATTCCTATAGATCGATGAGAGAGATTTATTTTGATAGGTTATGGTTCTTCTAACTCAAAATGGATACAAATTTATGTGTGGTGCAACATCCCACGTATGTTGGGTGAAACATCGAAGTCTTGAGGTGCAAAATCAGTTTGAAAATCTAAGATTGATCTGTATGACTTTTGAAAACTCGTTTATGGGAATGAAATAGAAATATAACATGGTGCATCATACTTCAAAATATATTAAATCAAATTCCGACCAGGGTCAAACCCCTTTTGACTAACAAAACAACACTTGAAAAATTAAAATTTGAGCTAAAAAAGCTTTCGATGTTCCCAAATGTCATTAAGATTGAATTTATTGGTTTACTGAACTAAGATGAGATGGGTGTAACCTGTTAGTCCTATAGATCTATGAGAGAGATTCATTTTGTCTGGTTATGGTTCTACTAATTCAAAATGGATACAAATTTATGCGTGGCGGAACAACCCACGTCTGTTTGGTGCAACATCAGTTTGAAAATCCAAGATTACACTGTACGACTTTTGAAAACTCGTTTATGGGTACGAAATGGAAATATAGCATGGTGCATCATACTCCAAAATATATTAAATGGAATTCTGACCATGGTCAAACCCCCTTTGACTAACAAAACAACATGTGAAAAATTAAAAATTGAGCTAAAAAAGCTTTTAATGTTCCCAAATGTCATTAAGATTGAATTTCTTGGTTTACTGAACTAAGATGAGATGAGTGTAGCTTGTTAGTCCTATAGATCTACGGGAGAGCTTCATTTTGACTGGTTATGGTTCTACTAACTCAAAATGTATACAAATTTATGCATGGCGGAACAACCCACGTCTGTTGGGTGCAACATCGAAGTCTTGAGGTGCAACATCAATTTGGAAATCCAAGTTTGCAATGTATGACTTTTGAAAACTCGTTTATGGGTACGAAATAGAAATATAACATGGTGTATCACATTCCAAAATATATTAAATCGAATTCCGACCATGGTCCAACCCCCTTTGACTAACAAAACAACATCTGAAAAATTAAAAATTGAGCTAAAAAGGCGTTTGATGTTCCCAAATGTCATTTAGATTGAACTTCTTGGTTTACCGAACTAAGATGAGATAGGTGTAACCTGTTAGTCCTATAGATCTATGAGAGAGCTTCATTTTGATAGGTTATGGTTCTACTAACTCAAAATGGATACATATTTATGTGTGACGGAACATCCCACGTCTGTTGGGTGCAACATCGAAGTCTTGGGGAGCTACATCAGTTTGAAAATCCAAGATTGCACTGTATGACTTTTGAAAACTCGTTTATGGGTATGATATTGAAATATAACATGGTGCATCATACTTCAAAATATATTAAATCGAATTCCAACCATGGTCAAAACCCCTTTGACCAACAAAACAACATGTGAAAAATTAAAAATTGAGCTAAAAAAGCTTTCGATGTTCCCAAATGTCATTAAGATTAAATTTCTTGGTTACTGAACTAAGATGAGATGGGTGTAACCTTTTGGTCCTATAGATTTATGAGAGAGCTTCATTTTGTCTCGTTATGGTTCTACTAACTCAAAATGGATACAAATTTATGTGTGGCGGAAAATCCCACGTCTGTTCGGTGCAAATCAAAGTCTTGGGGTGCAACATTAGTTTGGAAATCCAAGATTGCACTGTATGACTTTTGAAAACTCGTTTATGGGTACGAAATAGAAATATAACATGGTGCATCATATTCCAAAATATATTAAATCGAATTCCGACCATGGTCAAACCCACTTTGACTAACAAAACAACATGTGAAAAACTAAAAATTGACCAAAAACAGCTTTTGATGTTCCCAAATGTCATTAAGATTGAATTTCTTGGTTTACTGAAGTAAGATGAGATGGGTGTAACCTATTAGTCGTATAGATCTATGAGAGAGCTTCATTTTGATAGGTTATGCTTCTTCTAAATCAAAATGGATACAAATTTATGTGTGGCGGAACATCCCACGTCTAGTGGGTTGAACATCGAAGTCTTGAGGAGCAACATCAGTTTGAAAATCTAAGATTGATCTGTATGACTTTTGAAAACTCATTTATGGGTACGAAATAGAAATATAACATGGTGCATCATACTTCAAAATATATTAAATTGAATTCCGACCATGGTCAAACCCCCTTTGACTAACAAAACAACATGAGAAAAATTAAAAGTTGAGCTAAAAAAGCTTTCGATGTTCCCAAATGTCATTAGGATTGAATTTATTGATTTGCTGAACTAAGATGAGATGGGTGTAACCTGTTAGTCCTATAGATCTATGAGAGAGCTCCATTTTGATAGGTTTTGATACTACTAACTCAAAATGGATACAAATTTATGTGTGGCGGAACATCCCACGTCTGTGGGGTGCAACATCGAAGTCTTGAGGTGCAACATCAGTTTGAAAATCCAAGATTGCACTGTTTGACCTTTGAAATCTCGTTTATTAGTATGAAAGAGAAATATAACACGGTGCATCATACTTCAAAATATATTAAATCAAATTCCGACCATGGTCGAACCCCCTTTGACCAACAAAACAACATGTGAAAAATTAAAGATTGAGCTAAAAAAGCTTTCGTTGTTCCCAAATGTCATCAAGATTAAATTTCTTGGTTACTGAACTAAGATGAGATGGGTGTAACCTGTTAGTCCTATAGATCTATTAGAGTGCTTCATTTTGACTGGTTATGGTTCTACTAACTCAAAATGGATACAAATTTATGGGTGGCGGAACATCCCACGTCTGTTAGGTGCAACATCGAAGTCTTGAGGTGCTACATCAGTTTGAAAATCCAAGATTGCACTGTATGACTTTTGAAAACTCATTTTGTAGGTACAAAATAGAAATATGACATGGTGCATCATATTCCAAAATATATTAAATCGAATTCCGACCATGGTCAAACCCCCTTTGACTAACAAAACAAAATGTGAAAAATTAAAAATTGAGCTAAAAAAGCTTTTGATGTTCCCAATTGTCATTAAGATTGAATTTCTTGGTTTACTGAACTAAGATTAGATGGATGTAACCCGTTAGTCCTATAGATCTATGAGAGAGCTTCATTTTGACAGGTTATGGTTCTACTAACTCAAAATGGATAAAATTTATGCGTGGCGGAACAACCCACGTCTGTTGAGTGCAACATTGAAGTCTTGAGGTGCAATATCAATTTGAACATCCAAGATTGCACTGTATGACTTTTGAAAACTCGTTTATGGGTACGAAATAGAAATATAACATGGTGCATCATATTCCAAAATATATTAAATCGAATTCCGACCATGGTCAAACCCCCTTTGATTAACAAAACAACATGTGAAAAATTAAAAATTGTGCTAAAAAAGCTTTTGATGTTCCCAAATGTCATTAAGATTGAATTTCTTGGTTTACTGAACTAAGATGAGATGGGTGTAACCTGTTAGTCCTATAGATCTATGAGGGAGCTTCATTTTGACTAATTATGGTTCTACTAACTCAAAATGGATACAAATTTATGCGTGGCGGAACAACCCTCGTCTGTTGGGTGCAACATCGAAGTCTTGAGGTGCAACATCAATTTGAAAATCCAAGATTGCAATGTATGACTTTTGAAAACTCGTTTATGGGTACGAAATAGAAATATAACATGGTGTATTATACTCCAAAATATATTAAATCGAATTCCGACCAGGGTTGAACCACCTTTGACTAACCAATCAACATGTGAAAAAATAAAAATTGAGCTGAAAAAGCTTTTGATGTTCCCAAATGTCATTAAGATTAAATTTCATGGTTTACTGAACTAAGATGAGATGGGTATAGCCTATTAGTCCTACAGATCTATGAGAGAGCTTCATTTTGACTGGTTATGGTTCAACTAACTCAAAATGGATACAAATTTATGCATGGTGGAACAACCCACGTCTGTTACGTGCCACATCGAAGTCTTCAGGTGCAACATCAGTTTAAAAATCCAAGATTGCACTGTATGACTTTTGAAAACTCGTTTATGGGTACGAAATAGAAATATAACATGGTGCATCATACTTCAAAATATATTAAATCAAATTCCGACCATGGTCAAACCCCCTTTGACCAACAGGCCAACATGTGAAAATTTTAAAATTGAGCTAAAAAAGCTTTTGATGTTCCCAAATGTCATTAAGATTGAATTTCTTGGTTACTGAACTAAGACGAGATCGGTATATCCTGTTAGTCCTATTGATCTATGAGAGAGCTTCATTTTGACAGGTTATGGTTCTTCTAACTCAAAATGTATACAAATTTATGTGTGGCGGAACATCCCACGTCTGTTGGTTGCATGATCGAAGTCTTGAGGTGCAACATCGGTTTGAAAATCTTAGATTGATCTGGATCACTTTTGAAAACTCGTTTATGGGTATGAAATAGAAATATAACATGGTGCATCATACTTCAAAATATATTAAATCGAATTCCGACCATGGTCAAACCCACTTTGACTAACAAAACAACATGTGAAAAATTAAAATTTGAGCTAAAAAAGCTTTCGATGTTCTCAAATGTCATTAAAATTGAATTTATTGGTTTACTGAACTAAGATGAGATGGGTGTAACCTGTTAGTCCAATAGATCTATGAGAGAGCTTCATATTGACCGGTTATGGTTATACTAACTCAAAATGGATACAAATTTATGTGTGGCGGAAAATCCCACGTCTGTTGGGTGCAACATCGAAGTCTTGAGGTTCAACATCAGCTTGAAAATCCAAGATTGCACTGTATGACTTTTGAAAACTTGTTTATGGTTATGAAATAGAAATATAACATGGTCCATCATACTTCAAAATATATTAAATCGAATTCCGACCATGGTCAAACCCCCTTTGACCAACAAAACAACATGTGAAAAATAAAAAATTGAGCTAAAAAAGCTTTCGATGTTCCCAAATATCATCAAGATTGAATTTCTTGGTTACTGAACTAAGATGAGATGGGTGTAACCTGTTAGCCCTATAGGTCTATGCGAGAGCTTCATTTTGACTGGTTATGGTTCTACTAACTCAAAATGGATACAAATTTATGTGTGGCGGAACATCCCACGTCTGTTAGGTGCAACATCGAAGCCTTGAGGTGCAACATCAGTTTGAAAATCCAAGATTGCGCTGTATGACTTTTGAAAACTCGTTGGTGGGTACGAAATAGAAATATAACATGTTGCATCATATTCCAAAATATATTAAATCGAATTCCGACCATGGTCAAACCCCCTTTGACTAACAAAACAACGTGTGAAAAATTAAACATTGAGCTAAAATAGCTTTTGATGTTCCCAAATGTCATTAATATTTAATTTCTTGGTTTACTAAACTAAGATGAGATGGGCTGTTAGTCCTATAGATATATGAGAGAGCTTCATTTTGACAGGTTATGGTTCTCCTAACTCAAAATGGCTACAAATTTATGCGTGGCGGAACAACCCACGTTTGTTGGGTGCCACATCGAAGTCTTGAGGTGCAACATCAGTTTGAAAATCCAAGATTGTACTGTGTGACTTTTGAAAACTCGTTTATGGTACGAAATAAAAATATAACATGGTGCATCATATTCCAAAATTAATTAAATCGAATCCCGACCACGGTCAAACCCCCTTTGAGTAACAAAACAACATGTGATAAACAAAAAATTGACCAAAAAAGCTTTTGATGTTCCCAAATGTCATTAAGATTGAATTTCTTGGTTTACTGAACTAAGATGAGATGGGTGTAACCTGTTAATCCTATAGATCTATGAGAGAGCTTCATTTTGATAGGTTATGGTTCTTCTAACTCAAAATGGATACAAATTTATGTATGGTGGAACATCCAACGTCTGTTGGGTGAAACATCGAAGTCTTGAAGTGCAACATCAATTTGAAAATCTAAGATTGATCTGTATAACTTTTGAAAACTCGTTTATGGGTATGAAATAGAAATATAACATGGTGCATCATACTTCAAAATATATTAAATCGAATTCCGACCATGGTCAAACCCCCTTTGACTTACAAAACAACATTTGAAAAATTAAAAATTGAGCTAAAAAAGCTTTAGATGTTCCCAAATGTCATTAAGATTGAATTTATTGGTTTACTGAACTAAGATGAGATGGGAGTATCTTGTTAGTCCTATAGATCTATGAGAGAGCTTCATTTTGATAGGTTATGGTTCTACTAACTCAAAATGGATACAAATTTATGTGTGGCGAAACATCCCACGTCTGTGGGGTGCAACATCGAAGTCTTGATGTGCAACATTAGTTTGAAATTCCAAGATTGCACTGTATGACTTTTGAAAACTCGTTTATGGGTATGAAATAGAAATATAACATGGTGCATCATACTTCAAAATACATTAAATCGAATTCCGACCATGGTCAAACCCCCTTTGACCAACAAAACAACATGTGAAAATATAAAAATTGAGCTAAAAAAGCTTTCGATGTTCCCAAATGTCATCAAGATTGAATTTCTTGGTTACTGAACTAAGATGAGATAGTTGTAACCTGTTAGTCCTATAGATCTATGAGAGAGCTTCATTTTGACTGGTTATGGTTCTACTAACTCAAAATGGATAGAAATTTATGTGTGGCGGAACATCCCATGTCTGTTAGGTGCAACATCGAAGTCTTGAGGTGCAACATCAGTTTGAAAATCCAAGATTCCACTGTATGTCTTTTGAAAACTCGTTTATGGGTACGAAATAGGAATATAATATGTTGCATCATATTCCAAAATATATTAGATAGAATTCCGACCATGGTCAAACCCCCTTTGACTAACAAAACAACATGTGAAAAACTAAAAATTGACCAAAAAAAGCTTTTGATGTTCCCAAATGTCATTAAGACTGAATTTCTTTGTTTACTGAACTAAGATGAGATGGGTGTAACCTGTTTGTCCTATAGATCTATGAGAGAGCTTCATTTTGATAGGTTATGGTTCTACTAACTCAAAATGGATACAAATTTATGTGTGGTGGAACATCCCACGTCTGTTGGTTGCAACATCGAAGTATTGAGGTGTAACATCAGTTTGAAAATCTAAGATTTATCTGGATGACTTTTGAAAACTCGTTTATGGGTATGAAATAGAAATATAACATGGTGTATCATACTTCAAAATATATTAAATTGAATTCCGAACATGGTCAAACCCCCTTCGACAAACAAAACAACATGTGAAAAATTAAAAGTTGAGCTAAAAAAGCTTTCGATGTTCCCAAATGTCATTAAGATTGAATTTATTGGTTTACTGAACTAAAATGAGATGGGTGTAACATGTTAGTCCTATAGATCTATGTGAGAGCTTCATTTTGATAGGTTATGGTTCTACTAACTCAAAATGGATAGAAATTTATGTGTGGCGGAACATCCCACGTCTGTTGGGTGCAACATCGAATTCTTGAGGTGCAACATCAGTTTGATAATCCAAGATTGCACTGTATGACTTTTGAATACTTGTTTATGGGTATGAAATAGAAATATAACATGGTGCATCATACTTCGAAATATATTAAATCGAATTCCGACCATGGTCAAACCCCCTTTGACCAACAAAACAACATGTGAAAAATAAAAAATTGAGCTAAAAAAGCTTTCTGTGTTCCCAAATGTCATCAAGATTGAATTTCTTGGTTACTGAACTAAGATGAGATGGGTGTAACCTGTTAGTCCTATAGATATATGAGAGAGCTTCATTTTGACTGGTTATGGTTCTACTAACTCAAAATGGATACAAATTTATGTGTGGCGGAACATCCTACGTCGGTTAGGTGCAACATCGAAGCCTTGAGGTGCGACATCAGTTTGAAAATCCAAGATTGCACTGTATGACTTTTGAAAACTCGTTTGTGGGTACGAAAAATTAAAAATTGAGCTAAAATAGCTCTTGATGTTCCCTAATGTCATTAAGATTGAATTTCTTGGTTTACTGAACTTAGATGAGATGGGTGTAACCTGTTAGTCCTATAGATCTATAAGAGAGCTTCATTTTGACAGGTTATGGTTCTACTAACTCAAAATGGATACAAATTTATGCATGGTGGAACAACCCACGTCTGTTGGATGCAACATCGATGTCTTGAGGTGCAACATCAATTTGAACATCCAAGATTGCAATGTATGACTTTTGAAAATTCATTTATGGGTACGAAAGAGAAATTTAACATGGTGTATCATATTCCAAAATATATTAAATCGAATTCCGACCCTGGTCAAACCCCTGTTGACTAACAAAACAATTTGTGAAAAATTAAAAATTGAGCTAAATAAGCTTTTGATGTTCCCAAATGTGATTAAGATTGAATTTCTTGGTTTACTGAACTAAGATGAGATGGGTGAAACCTGTTAGTCCTATAGATCTATGAGAGAGCTTCATTTTGATAGGTTATGGTTTTACTAACTCAAAATGGATAGAAATTTATGTGTGGCGGAACATCCCACGTCTGTTGGGTGCAACATCGAAGTTTTGAGGAGCAACATCAGTTTGAAAATCCAAGATTGCACTGTATGACATTATGGGTATGAAATAGAAATATAACATGGTGCATCATATTCCAAAATATATTAAATCGAGTTTGGACCATGGTCAAACCCCCTTGACCAACAAAACAACATATGAAAAATTGAGCTAAAAATGCTTTAGATGTTCCCAAATGTCATTAAGATTGAATTTCTTGGTTTACTGGACTAAGATGAGATGGGTGTAAGCTGTTAGTCCTATAGATCTATGAGAGAGCTTCATTTTGATAGGTTACGGTTCTACTAACTCAAAATAGATACAAATTTATGTGTGGCGGAACATCCCACGTCTGTTGGGTGCAACATCGAAGTCTTGAGGTGCAACATCAGTTTGAAAATCCAAGATTGCACTGTATGACTTTTGAAAACTCGTTTATGGGTAAGAAATAGAAATATGACATGGTGCATCATATTCCAAAATATTGTAAATCGAATTCCAACCGTGGTCAAACTCGTTTTGACTAACAAAACAACATCTAAAAAATTAAAAATTGAGCTAAAAAAGCTTACGATGTTCCCAAATGTCCTTAAGATTGAATTTCTTGGTTTACAAAACTAAGATGAGATGGGTGTAACCTTTTAGTCCTATAAATCTATGAGGGACCTTTGTTTTGACTGGTTATGGTTCTACTAACTCAAAATGGATACAAATTTATGCAGGGCGTAACATCCCACGTCTGTTGGGTGCAACATCAATGTCTTGAGGTCCAACATCAGTTTGAAAATCCTAGATTGCAATGTATGACTTTTGAAAACTAGTTTATGGGTATGAAATAGAAATATAACATGGTGTATCATATTTCAAAATATTGTAAATCGAATTCCAACCATGGTCAAACACCCTTTGACTCAAAAACAACATGTGAAAATTTTAAAATTGACCTAAAAAAGCTTTCGATGTTCCCAAATGTCATTAAGATTGAATTTCTTGGTTTACTGGACTAAGATGAGATGGGTGTAACTTGTTAGTCTTATAGATCTATGAGAGAGCTTCATTTTGACCGGTTATGGTTCTACAAACTCAAAATCGATACAAATTTATGCGTGGCGGAACATCCCACGTCTGTTGGGTGCAACATCGATGTCTTGAGGTGCAACATCAATTTGAAAATAAAAGATTGCTCTGTATGACTTTTGAAAGACCGTTTATGGGTGTGAAATAGAAATATAACATGGTGCATCATACTTCAAAATATATTAAATCGAATTTCGACCATGGTCAAACCCCCTTTGACCAACAAAACAACATGCGAAAAATTAAAAATTGAGCTAAAAAGCTTTCGATGTTCCCAAATGTCATTAAGATTGAATTTCTTTGTTTATTGAAGTAAGATGAGATGGGTGTAACCTGTTAGTCCTATAGATCTATGAGAGTGCTTCATTTCGATATGTTATGGTTCTACTAACTCAAAATGGATACAAATTAATGCGTGGCGGAACATCCCACGTCTGTCGGGTGCAACATCGAAGTCTTGAGGTGCAACATCAGTTTGAAAATCCAAGATTGCACTGTATGACTTTTGAAAACTCGTTTATGGGTACAAAATAGAAATATAACATGGTGCATAATATTCCAAAGTATATTAAATCGAATTCCGACCATGGTCAAACCCCATTTGACTAACAAAACAACATGTGAAAAACTAAAAATTGACCAAAAAAAGCTTTTGATGTTCCCAAATGTCATTAAGACTGAATTTCTTTGTTTACTGAACTAAGATGAGATGGGTGTAACCTGTTTGTCCTATAGATCTATGAGAGAGCTTCATTTTGATAGGTTATGGTTCTACAAACTCAAAATGGATACAAATTTATGTGTGGCGGAACATCCCACGTCTGTTGGTTGCAACATCGAAGTATTGAGGTGTAACATCAGTTTGAAAATCTAAGATTTATCTGGATGACTTTTGAAAACTCGTTTATGGGTATGAAATAGAAATATAACATGGTGTATCATACTTCAAAATATATTAAATCGAATTCCGAACATGGTCAAACCCCCTTCGACAAACAAAACAACATGTGAAAAATTAAAAGTTGAGCTAAAAAAGCTTTCGATGTTCCCAAATGTCATTAAGATTGAATTTATTGGTTTACTGAACTAAGATGAGATGGGTGTAACATGTTAGTCCTATAGATCTATGTGAGAGCTTCATTTTGATTGGTTATGGTTCTACTAACTCAAAATGGATAGAAATTTATGTGTGGCGGAACATCCCACGTCTGTTGGGTGCAACATCGAATTCTTGAGGTGCAACATCAGTTTGATAATCCAAGATTGCACTGTATGACTTTTGAATACTTGTTTATGGGTATGAAATAGAAATATAACATGGTGCATCATACTTCGAAATATATTAAATCGAATTCCGACCATGGTCAAACCCCCTTTGACCAACAAAACAACATGTGAAAAATAAAAAATTGAGCTAAAAAAGCTTTCTGTGTTCCCAAATGTCATCAAGATTGAATTTCTTGGTTACTGAACTAAGATAAGATGGGTGTAACCTGTTAGTCCTATAGATCTATGAGAGAGCTTCATTTTGACTGGTTATGGTTCTACTAACTCAAAATGGATACAAATTTATGTGTGGCGGAACATCGTACGTCTGTTAGGTGCAACATCGAAGCCTTGAGGTGCGACATCAGTTTGAAAATCCAAGATTGCACTGTATGACTTTTGAAAACTCGTTTGTGGGTACGAAAAATTAAAATCTGAGCTAAAATAGCTTTTGATGTTCCCTAATGTCATTAAGATTGTATTTCTTGGTTTACTGAACTTAGATGAGATGGGTGTAACCTATTAGTCCTATAGATCTATAAGAGAGCTTCATTTTGACAGGTTATGGTTCTACTAACTCAAAACGGATACAAATTTATGCATGGAGGAACAACCCACGTCTGTTGGATGCAACATCGATGTCTTGAGGTGCAACATCAATTTGAACATCCAAGATTGCAATGTATGACTTTTGAAAATTCATTTATGGGTACAAAATAGAAATTTAACATGGTGTATCATATTCCAAAATATATTAAATTGAATTCCGACCCTGGTCAAACCCCTGTTGACTAACAAAACAATTTGTGAAAAATTAAAAATTGAGCTAAATAAGCTTTTGATGTTCCCAAATGTCATTAAGATTGAATTTCTTGGTTTACTGAACTCAGATGAGATGGGTGAAACCTGTTAGTCCTATAGATCTATGAGAGAGCTTCATTTTGATAGGTTATGGTTCTACTAACTCAAAATGGATAGAAATTTATGTGTGGCGGAACATCCCACGTCTGTTGGGTGCAACATCGAAGTTTTGAGGAGCAACATCAGTTTGAAAATCCAAGATTGCACTGTATGACATTATGGGTATGAAATAGAAATATAACATGGTGCATCATATTCCAAAATATATTAAATCGAGTTTGGACCATGGTCAAACCCCCTTGACCAACAAAACAACATATGAAAAATTGAGCTAAAAATGCTTTAGATGTTCCCAAATGTCATTAAGATTGAATTTCTTGGTTTACTGGACTAAGATGAGATGGGTGTAAGCTGTTAGTCCTATAGATCTATGAGAGAGCTTCATTTTGATAGGTTACGGTTCTACTAACTCAAAATAGATACAAATTTATGTGTGGCGGAACATCCCACGTCTGTTGGGTGCAACATCGAAGTCTTGAGGTGCAACATCAGTTTGAAAATCCAAGATTGCACTGTATGACTTTAGAAAACTCGTTTATGGGTAAGAAATAGAAATATGACATGGTGCATCATATTCCAAAATATTGTAAATCGAATTCCGACCGTGGTCAAACTCGTTTTGACTAACAAAACAACATCTAAAAAATTAAAAATTGAGCTAAAAAAGCTTACGATGTTCCCAAATGTCCTTAAGATTGAATTTCTTGGTTTACAAAACTAAGATGAGATGGGTGTAACCTTTTAGTCCTATAAATCTATGAGGGACCTTTGTTTTGACTGGTTATGGTTCTACTAACTCAAAATGGATACAAATTTATGCAGGGCGTAACATCCCACGTCTGTTGGGTGCAACATCAATGTCTTGAGGTCCAACATCAGTTTGAAAATCCTAGATTGCAATGTATGACTTTTGAAAACTAGTTTATGGGTATGAAATAGAAATATAACATGGTGTATCATATTTCAAAATATTGTAAATCGAATTCCAACCATGGTCAAACCCCCTTTGACTTAAAAACAACATGTGAAAATTTTAAAATTGACCTAAAAAAGCTTTCGATGTTCCCAAATGTCATTAAGATTGAATTTCTTGGTTTACTGGACTAAGACGAGATGGGTGTAACTTGTTAGTCTTATAGATCTATGAGAGAGCTTCATTTTGACCGGTTATGGTTCTACAAACTCAAAATCGATACAAATTTATGCGTGGCGGAACATCCCACGTCTGTTGGGTGCAACATCGATGTCTTGAGGTGCAACATCAATTTGAAAATCCAAGATTGCTCTGTATGACTTTTGAAAGATCGTTTATGATTGTGAAATAGAAATATAACATGGTGCATCATACTTCAAAATATATTAAATCGAATTTCGACCATGGTCAAACCCCCTTTGACCAACAAAACAACATGCGAAAAATTAAAAATTGAGCTAAAAAGCTTTCGATGTTCCCAAATGTCATTAAGATTGAATTTCTTTGTTTATTGAAGTAAGATGAGATGGGTGTAACCTGTTAGTCCTATAGATCTATGAGAGTGCTTCATTTTGATATGTTATGGTTCTACTAACTCAAAATGGATACAAATTAATGTGTGGCGGAACATCCCACGTCTGTCGGGTGCAACATCGAAGTCTTGAGGTGCAACATCAGTTTGAAAATCCAAGATTGCACTGTATGACTTTTGAAAACTCGTTTATGGGTACAAAATAGAAATATAACATGGTGCATAATATTCCAAAGTATATTAAATCGAATTCCGACCATGGTCAAACCCCCTTTGACTAACAAAACAACATGTGAAAAACTAAAAATTGACCAAAAAAAGCTTTTGATGTTCCCAAATGTCATTAAGACTTAATTTCTTTGTTTACTGAACTAAGATGAGATGGGTGTAACCTGTTTGTCCTATAGATCTATGAGAGAGCTTCATTTTAATAGGTTATGGTTCTACTAACTCAAAATGGATACAAATTTATGTGTGGCGGAACATCCCACGTCTGTTGGTTGCAACATCGAAGTATTGAGGTGTAACATCAGTTTGAAAATCTAAGATTTATCTGGATGACTTTTGAAAACTCGTTTATGGGTATGAAATAGAAATATAACATGGTGTATCATACTTCAAAATATATTAAATCGAATTCCGAACATGGTCAAACCCCCTTCGACAAACAAAACAACATGTGAAAAATTAAAAGTTGAGCTAAAAAAGCTTTCGATGTTCCCAAATGTCATTAAGATTGAATTTATTGGTTTACTGAACTAAGATGAGATGGGTGTAACATGTTAGTCCTATAGATCTATGTGAGAGCTTCATTTTGATAGGTTATGGTTCTACTAACTCAAAATGGATAGAAATTTATGTGTGGCGGAACATCCCACGTCTGTTGGGTGCAACATCGAATTCTTGAGGTGCAACATCAGTTTGATAATCCAAGATTGCACTGTATGACTTTTGAATACTTGTTTATGGGTATGAAATAGAAATATAACATGGTGCATCATACTTCGAAATATATTAAATCGAATTCCAACCATGGTCAAACCCCCTTTGACCAACAAAACAACATGTGAAAAATAAAAAATTGAGCTAAAAAAGCTTTCTGTGTTCCCAAATGTCATCAAGATTGAATTTCTTGGTTACTGAACTAAGATAAGATGGGTGTAACCTGTTAGTCCTATAGATCTATGAGAGAGCTTCATTTTGACTGGTTATGGTTCTACTAACTCAAAATGGATACAAATTTATGTGTGGCGGAACATCCTACGTCTGTTAGGTGCAACATCGAGGCCTTGAGGTGCGACATCAGTTTGAAAATCCAAGATTGCACTGTATGACTTTTGAAAACTCGTTTGTAGGTACGAAAAATTAAAATCTGAGCTAAAATAGCTTTTGATGTTCCCTAATGTCATTAAGATTGAATTTCTTGGTTTACTGAACTTAGATGAGATGGGTGTAACCTGTTAGTCCTATAGATCTATAAGAGAGCTTCATTTTGACAGGTTATGGTTCTACTAACTCAAAATGGATACAAATTTATGCATGGCGGAACAACCCACGTCTGTTGGATGCAACATCGATGTCTTGAGGTGCAACATCAATTTGAACATCCAAGATTGCAATGTATGACTTTTGAAAATTCATTTATGGGTACGAAATAGAAATTTAACATGGTGTATCATATTCCAAAATATATTAAATCGAATTCCGACCCTGGTCAAACCCCTGTTGACTAACAAAACAATTTGTGAAAAAATAAAAATTGAGCTAAATAAGCTTTTGATGTTCCCAAATGTCATTAAGATTGAATTTCTTGGTTTACTGAACTAAGATGAGATGGGTGATACCTGTTAGTCCTATAGATCTATGAGAGAGCTTCATTTTGATAGGTTGTGGTTCTACTAACTCAAAATGGATAGAAATTTATGTGTGACGGAACATCCCACGTCTGTTGGGTGCAACATCGAAGTTTTGAGGAGCAACATCAGTTTGAAAATCCAAGATTGCACTGTATGACATTATGGGTATGAAATAGGAATATAACATGGTGCATCATATTCCAAAATATATTAAATCGACTTTGGACCATGGTCAAACCCCCTTGACCAACAAAACAACATATGAAAAATTGAGCTAAAAATGCTTTAGATGTTCCCAAATGTCATTAAGATTGAATTTCTTGGTTTACTGGACTAAGATGAGATGGGTGTAAGCTGTTAGTCCTATAGATCTATGAGAGAGCTTCATTTTGATAGGTTACGGTTCTACTAACTCAAAATAGATACAAATTTATGTGTGGCGGAACATCCCACGTCTGTTGGGTGCAACATCGAAGTCTTGAGGTGCAACATCAGTTTGAAAATCCAAGATTGCACTGTATGACTTTTGAAAACTCGTTTATGGGTAAGAAATAGAAATATGACATGGTGCATCATATTCCAAAATATTGTAAATCGAATTCCGACCGTGGTCAAACTCGTTTTGACTAACAAAACAACATCTAAAAAATTAAAAATTGAGCTAAAAAAGCTTACGATGTTCCCAAATGTCCTTAAGATTGAATTTCTTGGTTTACAAAACTAAGATGAGATGGGTGTAACCTTTTAGTCCTATAAATCTATGAGGGACCTTTGTTTTGACTGGTTATGTTTCTACTAACTCAAAATGGATACAAATTTATGCAGGGCGTAACATCCCACGTCTGTTGGGTGCAACATCAATGTCTTGAGGTCCAACATCAGTTTGAAAATCCTAGATTGCAATGTATGACTTTTGAAAACTAGTTTATGGGTATGAAATAGAAATATAACATGGTGTATCATATTTCAAAATATTGTAAATCGAATTCCAACCATGGTCAAACCCCCTTTGACTTAAAGACAACATGTGAAAATTTTAAAATTGACCTAAAAAAGCTTTCGATGTTCCCAAATGTCATTAAGATTGAATTTCTTGGTTTACTGGACTAAGATGAGATGGGTGTAACTTGTTAGTCTTATAGATCTATGAGAGAGCTTCATTTTGACCGGTTATGGTTCTACAAACTCAAAATCGATACAAATTTATGCGTGGCGGAACATCCCACGTCTGTTGGGTGCAACATCGATGTCTTGAGGTGCAACATCAATTTGAAAATCCAAGATTGCTCTGTATGACTTTTGAAAGATCGTTTATGGGTGTGAAATAGAAATATAACATGGTGCATCATACTACAAAATATATTAAATCGAATTTCGACCATGGTCAAACCCCCTTTGACCAACAAAACAACATGCGAAAAATTAAAAATTGAGCTAAAAAGCTTTCGATGTTCCCAAATGTCATTAAGATTGAATTTCTTTGTTTACTGAAGTAAGATGAGATGGGTGTAACCTGTTAGTCCTATAGATCTATGAGAGTGCTTCATTTTGATATGTTATGGTTCTACTAACTCAAAATGGATACAAATTAATGCGTGGCGGAACATCCCACGTCTGTCGGGTGCAACATCGAAGTCTTGAGGTGCAACATCAGTTTGAAAATCCAAGATTGCACTGTATGACTTTTGAAAACTCGTTTATGGGTACAAAATAGAAATATAACATGGTGCATAATATTCCAAAGTATATTAAATCGAATTCCGACCATGGTCAAACCCTCTTTGACCAACAAAACAACATGTGAAAAAATAGAAATTGAGCTAAAAAAGCTTTCGTTGTTCCCAAATGTCATTAAGATTGAATTTCTTGGTTACTGAACTAAGATGAGATTGGTGTATCCTGTTAGTCCTATAGATCTATGAGAGAGCTTCATTTTAACTGGTTATGGTTCTACTAACTCAAAATGGATACAAATTTATGTGTGACGGAACATCCCACGTTTGTTAGGTGCAACATCGAAGTCTTGAGGTGCAACATCAGTTTGAAAATTCAAGATTGCACTGTATGACTTTTGAAAACTTGTTTATGGGTACGAAATAGAAATGTAACATGGTGCATCATATTCCAAAATATATTAAATCGAATTCCGACCATGGTCAAACCCCCTTTGACTAACAAAACAACATGTGAAAAATTAAAAATTGAGCTAAAAAAGATTTTGATGTTCCCAAATGTCATTAAGATTGAATTTCTTGGTTTACTGAACTAAGATGAGATGGGTGTAACCTGTTAGTCCTATAGGTCTATGAGAGAGCTTCATTTTGACTGGTTTTCGTTCTGCTAACTCAAAATGGATACAAATTTATGTATGGCGGAACAACCCACGTCTATTGGGTGCAACATCGAAGTCTTGAGGTGCAACATCAATTTGAAAATCCAAGATTGCAATGTATGACTTTTGAAAACTCGTTTATGGGTACGAAATAGAAATATAACTTGGTGTATCATATTCCAAAATATATTAAATCGAATTCCGACCATGGTCGGACCCCCTTTGACTAACAAAACAACATCTGAAAAATTAAAAATTGAGCTAAAAAAGCTTTTGATGTTCCCAAATGTCATTAAGATTGAACTTCTTGGTTAACTGAACTAATATGAGATGGGTGTAACCTGTTAGTCCTATAGATCTATGAGAGAGCTTCATTTTGATAGGTTATGGTTCTACTAACTCAAAATGGATAGATATTTATGTGTGGCGGAACATGCCACGTCTATTGGGTGCAACATTGAAGTTTTGAGGAGCAACATCAGTTTGAAAATCCAAGATTGCACTGTATGACTTTTGAAAACTCATTTATGGGTATGAAATAGAAATATAACATGGTGTATTATATTCCAAAATATATTAAATCAAATTCGGACCATGGTCAAACCCCCTTGACCAACAAAACAACATGTGAAAAATTGAGCTAAAAAAGCTTTAGATGTTTCCAAATGTCATTAAGATTGAATTTCTTGGTTTACTGAACTAAGATGAGATGGGTGTAACCTGTTAGTCCTATAGATCTATGAGAGAGCTTCATTTTGATAGGTTACGGTTCTATTAACTCAAAATGGATACAAATTTATGTGTGGTGGAACATCCCACGACTGTTGGGTGCAACATCGAAGTCTTGAGGTGCAACATCAGTTTGAAAATCCAAGATTGCACTATATGACTTTTGAAAACTCGTTTATGGGTAAGAAATAGAAATATGACATGGTGCATCATATTCCAAAATATTGTAAATCGAATTCCGACCGTGGTCAAACACCTTTTGACTAACAAAACAACATGTGAAAAATTAAAAATCGAGCTAAAAAAGCTTATGATGTTCCCAAATGTCATTAAGATTGAATTTCTTGGTTTACAAAACTAAGATGAGATGGGTGTAACCTTTTAGTCCTATAAATCTATGAGGGACCTTTGTTTTGACTGGTTATGGTTCTACTAACTCAAAATGGATACAAATTTATGCATGGCGTAACACCCACGTCTGTTAGGTGCAACATCAATGTCTTGAGGTGCAACATCAGTTTGAAAATCCTAGATTGCAATGTATGACTTTTGAAAACTAGTTTATGGGTATGAAATAGAAATATAACATGGTGTATCATATTCCAAAATATTGTAAATCGAATTCCGACCATGGTCAAACACCCTTTGACTAACAAAACAACATGTGAAAAAATAAAAATTGAGCTAAAAAAGCATTTGATGTTCCCAAATGTCATTAAGATTTAATTTCTTGGTTTACTGAGCTAAGATGAGATGGGTGTAACCTGTTAGTCCTATAGATCTATGAGAGGGCTTCATTTTGACCGGTTAAGGTTCTACAAACTCAAAATGGATACAAATTTATGCGTGGCGGAACATCCCACGTCTGTTGGGTGCAACATCGATGTCTTGAGGTGCAACATCAATTTGAAAATCCAAGATTGCTCTGTATGACTTTTGAAAGCTCGTTTATGTGTATGAAATAGAAATATAACATGGTGCATCATACTTCAAAATATGTTCAATTGAATTTTGACTACGGTCAAACCCCCTTTGGCCAACAAAACAACATGTGAAAAATTAAAAATTGAGCTAAAAAAGCTTTCGATGTTCCCAAATGTCATTAAGATTTAATTTCTTTATTTACTGAACTAAGATCAGATGGGTGTAACCTGTTAGTCCTGTAGATCTATGAGAGTGCTTCATTTTGATATGTTATGGTTCTACTAACTCAAAATGGATACAAATTTATGTGTGGCGGAACATACCACGTCTGTCGGGTGCAACATCGAAGTCTTGAGGTGCAACATCAGTTTGAAAATCCAAGATTGCACTGTATGACTTTTGAAAACTTGTTTATGATTATGAAATAGAAATATAACATGGTGCATCATATTCCAAAATATATTAAATCAAATTTCGACCATGGTCAAACCCCCTTTGACTAATAAAACAACATGTGAAAAATTGAGCTAAAAAAGCTTTCGATGTTCCCAAAAGTCATTAAGATTGAATTTCTTGGTTACTGAACTAAGATGAGATGGTGGAACCTGTTAGTCCTATAGATCCATGAGAGAGCTTTCGAAAACTCGTTTATGGGTATGAAATAGAAATATAACATGGTGCATCATACTTCAAAATATATTAAATCGAATTCCGACCATGGTCAAACCCAATTTGACTAACTAAACAACATGCGAAAAAATAAAAATTGACCTAGGGTGTAACCTGTTAGTCCTATAGATCTATGAGAGAGCT
Organism: Allium sativum; assembly: GCA_030737875.1. Classification (NCBI taxonomy): domain Eukaryota; kingdom Viridiplantae; phylum Streptophyta; class Magnoliopsida; order Asparagales; family Amaryllidaceae; genus Allium; species Allium sativum. Next base: position 883,802,443 of record CM060919.1, on the reverse strand, counting down.
TCATTTTGACCGGTTTTGGTTCTACTAACTCATAATGGATACAAATTTATGCGTGGCAGAACATCCCACGTCTGTTGGGTGCAACATCGAAGTCTTGAGGTGCAACATCAGTTTGAAATTCCAAGATTACACTGTATGACTTTTGAAAACTCGTTTATGGTATGAAATAGAAATGTAACATGGTGCATCATACTTCAATATTTATTAAATCGAATTCCGACCATGGTCAAACCCCCTTTGACCAACAAAACAACATGTGAAAAATAAAAAATTGACCTAAAAAAGCTTTTGATGTTCCCAAATGTCATTAAGATTGAATTTCTTGGTTTACCGAACTAAGATGAGATGGGAGCAACTTGTTAGTCCTATAGATCTATGAGAGAGCTTCATTTTGATTGGTTATGGTTCCACTAACTCAAAATGGATACAAATTTATGTGTGGCGGAACATCCCACGTCTGTTGGGTGCAACATCAGTTTGAAAATCCAACATTGCACTGTATGAGTCTTGAAAACTCATTTATGGGTATGAAATAGAAATATAACATGGTGCATCCTATTCCAAAATATATTAAATCGAATTCGGACCATGGTCAAACCCCCTTTGACTAGTAGAACCATAACCAGTCAAAATGAAGCTCTCTCATAGATCTATAGGACTAACAGGTTACACCCATCCGATCTTATTTCATTAAACCAAGAAATTAAATCATAATGACATTTGAGAACATCAAAAGCTTTTTTTGGCCAATTTTTAATTTTTCACATGTTGTTTTGTTAGTCATAGGGGGTTTGACCATGGTTGGAATTCGATTTAATATATTTTGGAATATGATGCACCATGTTATATTTCTATTTCTTACCCATAAATGAGTTTTCAAAGGTCGTACAGTGCAATCTTGGATTTTCAAATTGATGTTGCACCTCAAGACTTTGATGATGCACCTAACAGATGTGGGATGTTCCGCCACGCATAAATTTGTATCCATTTTGAGTTAGTAGAACTAAAACCAGTCAAAATGAATCTCTCTCATAGATCTATAGGACTAACAGGTTACACCCATCTCATCTTAGTTCAGTAAACCAAGAAATTCAATCTTAATGACATTTGGGAACATCAAAAGCTTTTTTGGCTCAATTTTTAATTTTTCACATGTTGTTTTGTTGGTCAAAGGGGGCTTGACCGTGGTCAGAGTTCGATCTAATATATTTTGGAATATGATACACGATGTTATATTTCTATTTCGTACCCATAAACGAGTTTTCAAAAGTCATACAGTGCAATCTTGGATTTTCAAACTGATGTTGCACCTCAAGACTTCGATGTTGCACCCAACAGACGTGGGATGTTCCGCCACACATAAATTTGTATCCATTTTGAGTTAGCGGAACCATAATCTATCAAAATGAAGCTCTCTCACATATCTATAGGACTAACAGGTTATACTCTTCTCATCTTAGTTCAGTAAACCAAGAAATTCAATCTAATGACATTTGGGAACATCAAAAGCTTTTTAGGTCAATTTTTGATTTTTCACTTGTTGTTTTGTTGTTCAAAGGGGGTTTGACCATGGTCGGAATTCGATTTAATATATTTTGAAGTATGATGCACCGTGTTATATTTCTATTTCGTACCCATAAACGAGTTTTCAAAAGTCATATAGTGCAATCTTGGATTTTCAAACTGGTGTTGCACTCATGACTTCGATGTTGCACCCAACAGACGTGGCATGTTCCGCCACGCATAAAATTTGTATCCATTTTGAGTTAGTAGAGCCAAAACCAGTAAAAATGAAGCTCTCTCATAGATCTATAGGACTAACAGGTTACAACCATCTAATTTTAGTTCAATAAACCAAGAAATTCAATCTTAATGACATTTGGGAATATCAAAAGCTTTTTTAGCTCGATTAATAATTTTTTACATGTTATTTTGTTGGTCAAAGGGGGTTTGACCATGGTCGGAATTCGATTTAATATATTTTGGAATATGATGCACCATGTTTTATTTCTATTTCGTACCCATAAACGAGTTTTCAAAAGTCATAAATTGCAATCTTGTATTTTCAAACTGATGTTGCACCTCAAGACTTCGATGTCGCACCCAACAGTCGTGGGTTGTTCCACCAAGAATAAATTGGTATCCATTTTGAGTTAGAAGAACCATAACCAGTAAAAATGAATCCCTCTCATAGATCTATAGGACTAACAGGTTACACCCATCTCATCTTAGTTCAGTAAACCAAGAAATTCAATCTTAATGACATTTGGGAACATCAAAATCTTTTTTAGGTCAATTTTTAATTTTTCACATGTTGTTTTGTTTGTCAAAGGGGGTTTGACTGAAACACCCCACCTCCGTTAGGGTCACTCTCAAAGGGAATGCCCTAATTTTGGTGGAGGTTTATAAGTATAAGTCACAGATATACAAGACAGATATAAATACACATATTTTGAACAACGGAAAACAACAACAACTTTTATTTCATCAAAATACGTGTTACACAAACCACGCCATAATTGTCTTACAATACTTCCATAAACATTACATTTTCATAACTGTCTTGATTTCATAACATAAAGAAGCATAAAAACATAAGTAAACTGCATACGTCCCCATAACTGCTATCCAAAGCCATAGTCCAAAATGAAAGAGATCAAAGCAATACATTCTTTCTCTTCAAACTGGATGTTAAAATGGTCAAGCTGCGGTACTCCCTCCCTGTGGACCCGGGGGGGGGGGGGGGGGACGAAAGAAAAGTAGAGTCAGACATAAAGCCTGAGTAAGTCTAGGACTATTCAATCTATGAATAAGAAATTGAGCATGATAAGTACAAACTGGAAACGAGAAAGCACCATAAACTAAGTTAAGTTGTCTAGATTCGAATATACTATCGTACCTCATATTAATCTCTGCACCCCTATAAACTAGTTCCCAACAGGCACCCCATAATCAGGGTGAAGTGATCCATTTCAAATGATCGGCTCCTACTCGCATAGTTACATGTGTCTTACGGCCCCCGATGTTGTAGCTACCAATGCTGGTCCCACCATGGGGTGTATCAAGTCCCATGGTGGCGACCCGACACAGTTCTAGAATGCACAGGTATACTACTGGTGCTCAGTGCCTTATTTTTCTGCACCGGAGTGTGTGCACGCCCGCACCCCGTTCGAACCTACATTGCTGCACCACCGCCGTCGATTTGACCTCTTACAGTCATCCCAGTAATTGTGCCCCACCATGCCTAGTTCAGGGTATCCTGATACACCTTGTAGGGTTACTGCTGAAAAGGGTCCCCCGCTACTAGGTTTTCTATTTCTAGCCAACAAGCTAAGTTGGTTAAGTGTTCTGTAAACCTAACCCCCAATCAGTCTGTATAGTTTAGCATGTTTAATTTGATTAAGTATAAATTCAATTTACTTAATCCTATCAATCCTGACTCAGCCTTAATTGTCTTATTAAAGCCTCGACCACTCACATTAGACAGGTATTGTTGTGGCTGCCTGTTGCCGGTTGCGTCCGGGCAGTCTTACGCCACAACTTAGTCTAACCTCGGGTCTTTATTGGGCTCAATGTTTAACCACCCACATTGGATAGGTATTGTTGTGACTACTGGACAGCCGGGCGGTTCCGGGCAGGTTTATGTCACAACTCAATCCAACCTCGGGATAAACACATCGTATTTTCTAAGTTTACATATTTTGTCTCTTTTCTTTTTATATGTAAATATTTGCGGCCCATTATTCAAGTTCATCTCTATTGGGTAAAATTACTGTGTACAACTTAAATGTTCTCAAGGTCGTTGGCATGCGTCAAAACATGCCAACACATATGTTTTATATTTTTAACCCAACGTCACTACCCCCGTTTATACGTTCGCTATAGTATAACATATGTTGGGTTTAACATTTAAACCCAACTTAGCCACATGAAGGGGAGGCTTAGAACATGGTGTTTATATATTCTAAGTAACGTCAAAAGGGGAGTGTGAACGCATGAACTTGCAACATAACGATCTAATTAACATAAATTAGGCACTTGTAAACTTGCATTGTAATAGCATATAATCTTGACATGAAACATACCTAACATGAATCATGGTTTTAATCTAGTCATGTAAACTTGCATTTAAAAATGTGAATCTAACTTAGTTATGTGTCACATATATTATCATGTGATTTGGATAACAACATAGGCCTAAAACATGTTTTCAATTAGGCATAACACCAAACATAATCTAGTCATGTTCAATGAATTAATACAAGTTCACAAAGATGCTTGCTTTTGTCACTAATACAAAAGTATGGTTTTACACTTGAATCATGATACCAATTCCAACATAAATTCATATGAATCATAATACTTAATTGGATCCAACTACACACTGAAAATGATCATAAAAATGTACATAGATGGAACTAAAATCATGTTGGCATAATGGTGAATCCTATACTTACATGAATCTCAACTTTGTTGTAATAAACTACCACAAACATATAGTCGTTAACTTTCAACATGAATCATATACTTGGAAATATCTAATAGGTGTTGAAATAAACTACCACAAACATTTAGTTGTTAACTTGCAACATGAATCATATACTTGCAAATATCCAATAAGTCTAACATTGTTATACCACAACATCCCAAATTGATTCATAATTAGAATCATAGAAACATACAATTATGAATTATTATCACCACAAATTAAGTACAATTCCATTTCTCATTTTACACAAATCAAAACCCAATTATTCATTCACATCGGAATAGCTCTCTACTTACAACGTACGACGAATCTTCAATTCAGGAATCTGAATTCTGAATTTGGAGATGCTATCCTTTATTGTATGCGTTGTTTTGATTTAGTTGTCGTTGCTTTAAGCTTTTGAATTGTCTCCTAATCGTCTCTCAATTTTTGACGGCTACTCCTAGACTCACTTCAGCAGCATGACGGTCTCATTCTCATTTTTATTTGTGTGAATTAGGTGGAGTCTTAGGTCCTTTTTATAGAGTTTGTGAATTGATTATGACCGTCGATGGAGCTTGGATGAATATTAGCCGTTCGTTTGAAGGAGAGACCAATCAGGAGCTGACACCTAGCCCTAGTGACAAGGCAAGACTCAGAAATTCGGCCAAGCACAGACCAGGCCAGCCAGGAGGGTCTGGGTTCGACCTGGCTCAGGGGCCAGGTCGACTACCCAGTCGACCCCCAGGTCGACTGCCCAGTCGACCTGGGTGCCCCAGGTCGACTGCCCAGTCGACCTAGGTGCCTTGGGCGGGAAAATTCCCGCCCAGCCCAATCTGAGTCCGATTTTTCGAATTTTGAATTTGTTTCTGAATTGTTTCTGTCTGTTCGAATTTTAAACTGAATTCTGAAACATCCGGAGGTCATATCTCCCTCATACGGAGTCCGTTTTACGCAAACTCGGACTCTATCTCAAGCAGAATTCCGAGATGAACGCAATGGCATATACCGTTTCCCTTATTTCTTTGATTTGAAATTATTTATACTTTAATTTATGAGTTTCATTGTTATAGAACATACGGGGTGTTACATTCTCCCCCACTTAAAAGGATTTCGTCCCCGAAATCTTCAAGTCTAGGAAAATGTATATCCTAACATCCAAACGTCCATCTACTCATCCATCAAACACGAGCGTCCATTGTCCTTAAAAGACTTCTAATGCTTCATGATCATATGCAAAGTGTGTGTACATGTACTTATCTAATGCAAAATCAGGCGGTCTACTGATTCAGTTGACCTCCTTAATGCAAATTATGTAAGTGTTATGAATCCATTATGTATGCAAATTTTCCCTATTCATGATTCTACATGAGTGCACAATCATTCATATAAATGCAACATCCATATGACAACACATTAAACTTCAACCATATAAGAATGTAAATACATATATGCATATGCAACATGAAGTGACTGAGCCGATCTAAAACCTAGATTGCGTGTGTATATGCAACCACGAGCAACCACTAGCAATCACTTGCAACCACTTGCAACCATCATCCATAACATGTTTCAATTACATGTTTTCATCCAAAGGGTTTCTACCTAAAAGATAAGGTCGGGGAGATATACCTAAAAAGATAGATAAAAGCACAACTTAAGGAAAAAGAAAGATCAAAGATGTACCCTCAAAAAGAAAAGGGTAGGCTGCGCGTATTGTAGCCTCGGTTTCCCAAGTTGCGTCTTCCTCGGCGTCGCTCCACTAAACTTTGACGAGCTTGACTTCGCGGTTTCGTAGCTTTTTCACTTCAGTTCCTAAAATGTGTTTTGTAACTCTTCTCACGGTTGCTTCGCGTTCCACTTCAGCTTCTTCAAGGATGTTTGGCTCTACCACCTCAGCAGATTCATGAAGACATTTTCGGAGGTGCGAAACATGAAAGACGTTATGAACTCCAACTAGTTTCTCAGGTAGCTCTAATCTATAGGCCATTTTCCAAATTTTCTCGATAATAGGAAATGGTCCTACAAACCTCGGTGCCAGCTTTCCAGTGGATACAAAACGAACAACGTTCCTTAGAGGAGATACCTTAAGAAAAACTCTGTCCCCAACCTCAAACTCAAGGTCGGTCCTTCTCTTGTCGGCGTAGGATTTCTGTCTATCTTAGGCCGTCTTCATCCTTCTTCGTATCAAGTCCACTTTTTTCTGAAGTTTCTATGATCATGTCTGGACCAAGAATAACCTTATCTGTAGACTCCCACCAACAAGTTGGTGACTTGAACGGTCTTTCATACAATGCTTCGAAGGGTGCCATGCGTATGGTAGATTGGAAGCTATTGTTGTAAGCAAACTCCACTAAGGGAAGGTGATCCTCCCATGTCCCTCCAAAGTCTAGAACGCAAAGTCTCTAAAGATCCTCTAAAACTCTATTCACCCTTTCCGTCTATCCATCGGTCTGGGGGTGATAGGTCGTGCTCAAACATAACTGTGTGCCTACAGCTTCTTGCAAACTTCGCCAAAACTCGCTTGTGAAGATAGGGTCTCGGTCAGTAACAACGCTGGAGGGTATTCCATGGAGTCGAACAATTTCCTTGAGATAAAGAGATGCTAGGGATGAGGCAGTCCTTTTACTCTTGACGGGTAACAAGTGGGCACTCTTAGTAAGCCTATCCACTATTACCCAAATGCTAGTGTTGTCTCTTCTTGACCTGGGCAGCCCATCAACGAAGTCCATTGAAATGCTATCCCACTTCCACTGTTGGACCTCTAGAGGATGAAGCAGACCGCCAGGCTTCTTCTGCTCCGCCTTAACCTGTTTGCAAATCATACACTTAGTAACGAAATCTGCCACATCCTTATTCATGCCGCTCCAAAAGAAAGTTCTCTTTATGTCCTCATACATTTTATCTCCGCCTGGATGTATCGCCTCGATGTTGCACCCAACAGACGTGGGTTATTCCGCCATGCATAAATTTGTATCCATTTTGAGTTAGTAGAACCATAACCTATCAAAATAAAGATCTCTCAAAGATCTATAGGACTAACCGGTTACACCCATCTCATCTTAGTTCAGTAACCAAGAAATTCAATCTTAATGACATTTGGGAATATCAAAAGCTTTTTTAGCTCAATTTTTAATTTCTCACATGTTGTTTTGTTGGTCAAAGGGGGTTTGACCATGGTTGGAATTCAATTAAATATATTTTGAAGTATGATGCACCACGTTATATTTCTATTTCATACCCATAAACGAGTTTTCAAAAGTCATACAGCGCAATCTTTGATTTTCAAACTAATGTTGCACCTCAAGACTTCGATGTTGCACCCAACAGACGTGGGTTGTTCCGCCACTCGTAAATTTGTATCCAATTTGTGTTAGTAGAACCATAACATATCAAAATGAAACTCTCTCATGGATCTATAGGACTAATAGGTTACACCATTTCATCTTAGTTCAGTAACCAAGAAATTCAATCTTAATGACATTTAGGAACATCAAAAGCTTTTTTAGCTAATTTTTTCACATGTTGTTTTGTTGGTCAAAGGGGGTTTGATCATGGTCGAAAATCGATTTAATATATTTTGGAACACGATGTACTATGTTATTTATCTATTTCGTACCCATAAACGAGTTTTCAAAAGTCATACAGTGCAATCTTGGATTTTCAAACTGATGTTGCACCTCAAGACTTCGATGGTGCACCCAACAGACGTGGGTTGTTCCACCACGCCTAAATTCGTATCCATTTTGGGTTAGTAGAACCACAACCAGTCAAAATGAATCTCTCTCATAGATCTATAGGACTAACAAGTCACACCCATCTCGTCTTAGTTCAATAACCAAGAAATTCAATCTTATTGACATTTGGGAACATCGAAATCTTTTTGAGCTTAATTTTTCACATGCTGTTTTGTTGGTCAAAGGGGGTTTGACCATGGTCGGAATTCGATTTAATATATTTTGAAGTATGATGCACCACGTTATATTTCTATTTCGTACCCATAAACGAGTTTTCAAAAGTCATACAGTGCAATCTTAGATTTTTAAACTGATGTTGCACCTCAAGACATCGATGTTGCACCCAAAAGACGTGGGATGTTCCGCCACACATAAATTTGTATCCATTTTGAGTTAGTAGAACCATAACCTATCAAAATGAAGCTCTCTCATAGATCTATAGGACTAACATGTTACACCCATCTCATCTTACTTCAGTAAACCAAGAAATTCAATCTTAATGACATTTGGTAACGTCGAAAGCTTTTTGAGCTTAATTTTCCACATGTTGTTTTGTTGGTCAAAGGGGGTTTGACCATGGTCGGAATTCGATTTAATATATTTTAGAATTTGATGCACCATGTTATATTTCTATTTTAAACCCATAAATGAGTTTCCAAAAGACTTACAGTGCAATCTTAGATTTTCAAACTGATGTTGCACCCAACAGACGTGGAATGTTCCGCCACACATAAATTTGAGTCCATTTTAAGTTAGTAGGACCATAACCTATCAAAATGAAGCTCTCTCATAGATCTATAGGACTAACAGGTTACACCCATCTCATCTGATTTCAGTAACCAAGAAATTCAATCTTAATGACATTTGGGAACATCAAATGCTTTATTAGCTCAATTTTTAATTTTTCACATGTTGTTTTGTTGGTCAAAGGGGATTTGACCATGGTCGGAATTCGATTTAATATATTTTGAAGTATGATGCACCATGTTATATTTCTATTTCGTACCCATAAACGAGTTTTCAAAAGTCATACATTGCAATCTTGGATTTTCAAACTGATGTTACACCTCCAGACTTCGATGTTGCACCCGAAAGACGTGGGTTGTTCCACCACACATAAATTTGTATCCATTTTGAGTTAGTAGAACAAAAACCAGATAAAATGAAGCTCTCTCATAGATCTATAGGACTAACAGGTTACACCCATCTCATCTTAGTTCAGTAAACCAAGAAATTCAATCTTAATGACATTTGGGAACATCAAAAGCTTTTTTAGGTCAA